>CM056951.1:21352508-22043008 GCA_029856935.1 Cyclocarya paliurus
AGATCAAGTGAAAAACACAGGAGAAGAAGGAGAGAAGAGACCGCACAGAGAAGGTAAGTGAAACGGCGCAGGGGAGAGAAATGAAGAGAAACGGTTTTGGAAAGAAATAAAGCTTGCGGGGCATTTTAAAGTCGACTTCGCTTGAGCGAAATTCCACAGAATTCTCAGATTCTGGCTTTTTCTTTCAAAAAACGATACAAGAATTAATGAAGTCAATTTTCAAGCTTAAAAATCGCATCAAATATAAAAGAGCATCATATTATCACAAATTACGCAAGTGGTAAAGACATAGTATCACAAGTAAGATGAACATGCGTGTTTTGTGAATCCCTCTCAATCAAGAAGTTTCAACCAAAAATTGTGAGTGGGGTTGGGCTGAAACATGAAACCATAAGTGCTTGGGAAGCCTTTCCACGATACAGAAGGTCAAACCTAATGCTGCTAGGACCTAATTATTTCTGTTTGAATTCTTGTATCAGTATTGGCTTATTAAGTAATAAGACCCATTTTTCTTTTTCTTCATCCTTTTCTTCCCCTTTTTCTTTTTCTTCTTCCTTTTCTTCCCTTTTTTTTCTTCTCTTTTTCTTTTCTTACTCTTTATAGATGGAGAATTTTCACAAGAGGAATTTTGATATAAAATCATGAGGTCATCTAGCCCGTGGTCAATTCTGTATACACGTAGAGCTCCCTTACACATTTGATTGCCTCCCCAAGAACTCACAAGTAGCAAAACAACAATTGATTGAGCTGGAAGTATAGTGTGTGATGCAAGTCACAAATTACAAATAGTACACATGTTTTAAACCTTTGTAACTTATAAATGTACATGATACAATTTTTAAGTCATGTACCAGAAATTTTCAGAATTGACATCACTGACACTCTTTATCACACATATGTGCATACTATCCATAACTAACAGACATAAAAACTTTAAGAGAAGAGAATAGCTAGAGAGGGAAAATAAACAAAACAAACAAAGAAACAAAAATGCATGTAATGAATGTGATGCATGTAATGCATGTTCCATCCCTCAGGCCAATGCACAAATACCAATAGCCTTTCTAAGTAATTCAAACCGAAACCCATCCAAGGGTTCGGTAAACTAGTCGGCTAGTTGGTGTTTGGTGGGAATGTACTCAAGAGTCACAACATGGGTTTCTATAAGTTTCCGAATGAAGTGATGTCTAATGTCAATGTGCTTGGTCCTAGAGTGTTGGACAGGATTTTTTGAAATGTTTATGGCATTAGTATTGTCACAATAAATGCTCATCACACCTTGAATAACGCCATAGTCACACAGCATTTGCTTCATCCACAATAATTGTGTGCAACAGCTCCTAGCAGCAATGTACTCAGCCTCAGCTGTGGACAAGGAAATTGAGTTTTGCTTTTTGCTCATCCAAGCAACAAGGTTCGTTCCAACATAGAAACACCCACCAGAAGTACTTTTCCTATCATCAGCATTACCTGCCCAATCAGTATCAGAATAGCCTGCAATCTCAGTATTAGAGTCTCTAGAATACCAGATCCCATAATTGACCGTCTCATTCACATAACGAAGTATGCGTTTGACAGCTACCAAATGAGATTCTTTGGGATTGGCTTGAAATCTAGCACAAACCCCAACACTAAAAGCAATGTCAGGTCTACTTGCAGTGAGATACAATAGACTCCCAATCATGCTTCTATACAAGGATTGCTCAACATTCTTGTCTGATCGATCAGTGCTAAGCTTAGCACTCGTGCTCATGGGGTTCTAGCATAGCTTTTCCCATCTAATCCAAATTTTTTGATCAAATCCTTTGCATATTTGGATTGAGATATGAACAACTTATTATCTAACTGTTTCACCTGGAGTCCTAAGAAAAAGGTTAGGTCACCTATCATGCTCATTTCAAATTCATTTTTCATTTCTTCAGCAAATTCAAGAGCTAGAGCGTCAATAGAAGATCCAAAAACAATGTCATCCATATAGATTTGAGCAACTGTTATATCTTCCCCAACTTTTCTGATGAACAGTGTCCTATCAACATTTCCTCTTAGAAACTTGTGATCTTCTAGATATAAAGTGAGCCTTTCATACCAAGTTCTAGGAGCTTGTTTCAGACCATATAAAGCTTTCTTCAACCTCTAGACATGATTAGGACATTTTGGATCATTGAACCCCTTTGGTTGTTCAACGTACACTTTCTCTTGAAGGATCCCATTCAGAAAGGCACTCTTGACATCCATTTGATACAGCTTGAAACACATGTGGCAAGTAATGCTTAACAATATTCGGATTGATTCAAGTCTGGCAACTGGTGCAAAGGTCTCATCAAAGTCTATTCCTTCCATCTGGGCATATTCTTGAGCAACTAATCTTGCTTTGTTTCGCACTATTGTACCATTTTCATCTGACTTATTCTTAAAGATCCACTTAGTGCCCACCACATTATGATTCTCTGGTCTTGGTACCAAATACCACACATTATTCCTCACAAATTGGTTTATTTCCTCATGCATAGCATTCAACCAATTCTCATCATTTAAGGCTTTTCGACTCTTTTTGGTTCAATTTGTGAGCTGTAGCTTGAGTGAGCCAATTGGTTTATTACTTTCCTCCTTAGCCTCATCCTTTCATCTATATGTCCTATGATATTATCCTGAAGATGATTTAACTTCACTCTTGAAGAAGGCTCTTTTTGGTTACTCACATTTTCATTTTGAGAGGTCTCTAAGTTCTCATTTAGAGCACTAGAATCTCCTTGTGTAACGACCCGACCCAGTATTATTTTTTTTATGGATAAATTACGAATAATTTTATTAGGCTCAATAAATGAGTTTAAGGCTATAAAAGAATTTATCAAACATATTATTTTTTTATTTAACTTAGAATTAAGCCTCCATTATTATTATTAATATTGTTATTTCTATTATTATTATTATTATTAGTATTTTATCATGAACGGATTTTTTGTTTTAAGCACAAGAATTTTAGTTTTTTGAATTTAAACATTAATTCTCCCTATCTCCACCCATAAGCCTCATCCTTATCCTCTAATTAATAACTCCAAATCTTATTAGGAAACCAAACCCTCAACTCCAAATCCTATTAGGAAACAAAACTCTCAACTCTAAATCCTATTAGGAAACCAAACTCTCAACTCCAAATCCTATCCCATCTCCTTATGGTCACAATACCCTTCTCCTTGCCTATAAAACCCACCCCTAACCGAGACTTCCAGAAGAAAACATAAGAAACCACAACCACCACCAGCCTCCTCTCTCTCTCTCTCTCTCGGTTGCCTTTGGCAACAGAACTCTCTCTCGGTACTATCTCTCCCTCTCTCGGCGTCGCACCACCCAGCCCAGTAAACCAGCCGCGTCGCCTCACTCCTGGCCACCCAAAGCCACCATCGTCTCGTCCAGCCAACCCCCGTCACGTAACCTTCGGTGACGAGTTACGAAGTAAGATTCAGGAAGTAGCACTGCAAGGTAAGTAGCATGATCATACCCTTACACGTATGTACGGTAAACGACATGTCTTTTATAAAATATTATGCATGTATGCTCTTTATTGGAAGCCCCTTTTTACGTACCCAAGACATGATAAAAATATAAAAATTTATGATCTTATGTAAATAATTACGCATCAAGTTATTTATGAAAATTCACGATTTTATGAAAGAAATTATGCATCAAAAGATTTATAAAAAAATCATGATTTTATGTGAGAAGTCATGCATCACGACATGTTATGAAAGAATGCGATTTCATTTGAAATCTATGATATGATATGACAAAATATGACAAGTATGAATGTGATTTCTTTTGAAATCTATGCTATGACAAGTATGCAAGTATGATTATGATGAAATAAGAATGATAAGATACGTAACGGCCTATGTTATGATATGAAGACGGTACCTATGATATGGGCATATTGCATTGCCAGGTCGTACATGCTGGTAGTGCACCCAGTATGTCTTCCTTATGTATGGATTCCACAACCCGCGGCCACGGGCGGAATTGGAATCTATTTAGATTCGCTAACCCTAACTCACGGGGGTCAACAGTGGGTAACGGCCTATGACAAGTGAAAGATAAGCTCATGTTCATGTTCATGTTATTTACGTATGTATTTATGAGTATGCACGTTTTTTTTCAAAGAAACCTTATGTTCATTATGTTTACTGTATGATGTGTGCTTATTGAGTATTCGACTCATTTTAGTTTTTTTTCATATTTTTTAAACCACCCCAGGTGATGACATTTATGAGGATGAGACTGCAGGACAGGACTTGACCCCGGGAGGCGAGGCAGAGGCCTAGACAGATTTTGCTATAATTAAGTTTTATGATTTAAGATTTCAGTAGATTATTTTGATAAGCACATGAGACTTCCGTATTATTTTTTTAAAATAAGTGCTTCCGCAAACTCTATGTTGGATTTTAAGTATTAATTAAATTTTATTTTAATCATGAAATCTTTTGCATCTGGCTCGTTATTTAAAAGAAAAAGTTTTAGTTAAGTTCAGTAGTAGCACACTGGCTCTCCAAAAATTCTAAAATGTCTCTATTGGGGAGTGGGGTGTTACACCTTGTCCAGTTTCACTTGGTGAGTGAGTAGGCTCTTCCTTGTTCAATTCCTCTCCAGGAGCATCTTTCACCACCACATTTATGGACTCCACAACGGTTTGGGTGCGTAGATTGTAGCTTCTGTAAGCACGACTGTTTCTGGAATATCCGAGAAAGATTCCCTCATCACTCTTAGGGTCAAACTTAGCTAAATTTTCCCTATCTCTCAAAATGTGTCATTTACTTCTGAACAACCAGAAGTATTTCACATTAGGTTTCTTTCCTTTCCACAGCTCATATGGTGTTTTGGAAGTGCTTGGTCGAGGATAGACTCTATTCACAATATGACACACTGTGTTCATAGCTTCTCCCCATAAGTGAGTAGGTACCTGTTTACTGTGTATCATGACTCGTGCCATTTCTTGAATAACTCTGTTCTTCCTTTCGACCACTCCATTTTGTTGTGGAGTGATAGGAGCAGAAAATTCTTGACTAATACCTTCTTCATCACAGAAACTTTCAAGATTTGAATTTTTAAACTCCCTTCCATGATCACTCCTAATTCTGACTATTTCTTTCCCTTGCTCATTCTGAAGCTTCTTGCACAAAGTTCTAATTACGTTAGGAGTTTCACCTTTTCTCTCAGAAATTCTACCCAGCAGTATCTGGTGAAATCATCAACCATTACCAGCATGTATTTCTTTCCTCCCAAACTCTCAGTTCTAGAGGGTCCCATAAGATCAATGTGCAACAACTCTAATGGTCATTCGGTCAGGATAGCCGTGGTGTTCTTGTGAGCTGTTCTAACTTGTTTTCCCAATTGACAAGACCCACATACAGAAGTTTCCACTTTACCTAACTCAGGCAATCCTATCACCATTTCTTTTTTAGCAATCTTAGACAGATTTTTGTGATTCACATGTCCAAGTCTTTGATGCCAAAGGTCTATAGCCTCACTCTTGGCACTATTGCAACTGTACTGTGAGCTAGGAGCGATGCCATAACAATTATCAGATGTCCTAATTCCCTTCACTACATAGTTTCCATCATTATTAGAAACTGTGCACATTTCTTTTAAAAAACAGACTTCAGCACCGTTGTCACACATTTGACTTATACTAAGTAGATTTGCTCTTAATCCATCAACAAACAATACTTCACTCAAGACGGGTAGACCAGGTATTTCAATTTCACCCCTCCCAATTATATTGGCTTTTCCCCTATCTCCAAATGTAACTGTTCCACATTTGTACTCTTCAACAGTTTTAAAAAGGGTTCTATCACCAGACATGTGACGAGAGCATCCGTTATCAAGATACCACAAAGAAGTATCCTTGGTCTTTTGAGCAATATGTGCAACATGACACGTGTTTCTTTCTCCCTTTTTGACACACAAATTTCTGATGTTTGGAAGATTAGCCTTCCTAGCTTTTTGGCTAGTAGTTAGTTGGTCTAATTTGACATTGAGTATATCGTTTTGTCTGGTTAAGGCCATGACTTGACTCCACAGAATATGCCCTCTTTTTGAGTGGTTCTTTTCATTTCTCATGGGATACCTCTTAAGCTGATAACAGTTTGGTCGGATGTGACCAATCTTACCACAATTATGGCACACATAGTTCTCTTTGTGATAACTCTGTCCCATGAGGGGTGAGGCATACTTAGAGGCATTTATGAGATTCTTACTCCTTTTTGAAAAATTCACATTTCTACTCTTAGAGGGTGTAGGATCATGCATAGTGTATCTTTTCAATTTAGAACAATCTGTTTTAACATGACCCATCTTTCCACAGTAGTGACATATAGGACTCGTATTGCATGGTTTTTGTCTTTCAGGAAGTGGAGCAAACTGCTGTACATGTAAAGATTTCTTATCCTTTTCAGATGTGTCGGCATCACTATTGGCAGTTGATTCACGAATAAACACAATTTTTTCCACATTTTTACAAGAGGTTGTAGCCACATCAGATTCCCTTTTGACATACCCCAGACCACTCTTGTCACCCGAGGACTTTCCTAAGATTAGGATTTTGTCAAGTTTCTCTTTTCCAGTAGAAAAAGTTTTCAGTCTATCGTTTAACAAACTCATCTCACTTTCCTGAGTTCTCAACTTATCTACCAAAGTTGCATTCTCCATTTGTAACTTATCGGTTAGACTGATGACTTCATTTAATTTGTTTTGAAGCCCTTCATTTTCACATTTGCAGGAATCTATCATCTCAATGTGTGCTTTATTGAGTTTTCTCAATTTAACACACTGCTTGTACAGTTTCTCATATATTTCTTGCATCTGATCTTCATATTCAGATTCATTTTCAGATACACTCTTATCATCGGACATTTGTTCACTATAATGGCTTTTGTTGCTGACAGAAGAAGTGAATGCCATGTAGTTGAGGTTTCTTTTAGGAGATGAGTTCTCAGATGTATCACTTGACTCTACCTCACTCTCACTCAATGATGCAATCTTAGCTCTTTCTTTGACCTTTTTGTAGTTCGCACATTCTGAGCGAATGTGTCCAAATCCGTGACATTCATGGCACTATACCTTTGATTGCATCTTGTCTTTATTGGCACTAGTGTATTTCTTAGAGCTCTTCTCCTTATTACCTGAACTTGAGTCTCTGTTGTATCGTTCAAACTTTTTATTCCCTTGTCTCTGAGTCTGGTTATTTCTAGTTACAAACATTCTTCTGAATTTCTTAGCATAAAATGCTAGTTCTTTGTCACTCATAGCCAACTCATCAAATGACTCATCTGACTCCCCTCTAATAGAATTGAGAGCTATGGACTTGTTTTTCTTATCCACAGGAAGAGTATGTTCATAAGTTTGCAGAGACCCCACCAGCTCTTCAATCCTCATATTGTCCAAATCTTTGCTTTCCTCGATAGTAGTAACTTTGGGGCGGAATCTCTCAGGAAGAGATCTGAGAACCTTTCTCATAATCCTGTTTTCAGGGAGTTTGTCCCCTAAATTAAAACGAGAATTGACAATATCATTAAGTTTAGCATAGAAGGAATCAAAAGTTTCATCGTCTTTCATTCTAAGTTCTTCAAAGTTAGTGGTTAACATTTGAAACTTAGAGTTCTTCACAGCCTTGGTACCTTCATGAGTAATTTCAAGAATGTCCCATGCCTCTTTACAAATTTCACACATGGAGATTCGCTTGAACTCCTCCTGGGACACGGCCATGAAAATCGCATTTAGGCCTTTACTATTCCAGTTACATTCGTTGACTTCATCCTTAGAATATTCCTCCACATTTCTGGAAATTTCAATTCCATCAACAATTGTAATCGGTTGTTTCCAACCTCTTGTCAAGGAAACCTACACTCGTTCATCAATAGATTTCAGGAAAGCTCTCATTCGAACTTTCCAATAAGCATAGTTGCTACCATCAAAATATGGTGGCGATGTGAGTGATTGAGACCTATCCATTTTAACCACTACAGTAGGATCACACTCAGGAACTAAATCCTAGCATAGTGAACCTGCTCTGATACCAATTGAAAAAGCAGTGGTTCTACCACACACAACACCTAGAGGGGGGTGAATATATGTAGTCCAATTTTTTCCGGTCTACTAAAAATATTGACAAGCAAATAAGCAAAGAAACAAATTATACAAATAATCAATACAGAGATTTGTTCACGAAGTGGAAACTTATTTGAATAACCTCTTCAAAATCCAAAACCACTCCGGGTGTAAGACACCACCTCTAATCCACTATAGAAAAAATTAATTGTTACAACTAATTTAGCTACACTTACAAAACCTTTGAAGTTCCTAAACTTGATCTGCAACATCACGAGTGACCCACTCGATCTCTACAAGCATGTAGTGTCGGAACTCCGACCTTTCTATAGCATCCCACGAGAACCTCTCGATCTCTGCAGTAACAGCAGCTCCGGAAACCTTCCGGCCAATGAACAGGTCCACTTCGGTGAACTCAAATGAGGTTTAATCTTGGGTGTGGTGTGGTGGGGGTATGTTTGTCCAAGAGAGATTCACAATATGGGGAGAAAGCCTTCTCAATGGCTCTTAGATGAACTTAGGGTTTTTGCTCTGTTTCTCCACACAAAGAACATAATAAGATGTTCTATTTATAGCCCCTCTGATTCACGGCGCTTAAAACAATGAGATTTGAGTTTCTTGAACATTGGCTCGAGCGAAAGATAACTTTCAGATTTCGCTCGAGTGGCACATCGAGCGGTGCACTCTGCCTGAGTTCGCTCGAGCATTGAGTCGAGCGCTGCGTCAAGTAGTGCACTCTGTCTGAATTCGCTCGAGCGTTGAGTCGAGCGCTGAGTCGAGTGGTGCACTCTGCCTGAGTTCACTTGAGCGTTGAGTTGAGTGCTGAGTCGAGCGGTGCACTCTGCCTGAGTTCGCTCGAGCGCCAGTTGGGTCTGCTCGAGCCGTATTAAGCACACTTCAATTTTTTTCATATGACAATGCATCAATATTAGTTACAACACAATTTTACATAGGTTTTCACACGAATATGCAAATCAACTAATTTTCCCTCAACACTCTATATAAAGAAATGAAATATACGGTATGATCATATTGATCAACACCCTTTCCTACTCTGTTTTTTTCACAAAACACGTACTACCAGATCCTGGAAATTAACAAACTCTAATCAATTTCCTCTGACTGTGACACTAGTACGCCACCGCACTTCCTTCCCATTGAGAGAGATTCCCAGTTAGTCATGATTTCATCCCGAACCGGCCACCATATATATATACTCGAGCGGCAGGGAGTTTCGATCGCTTAGTCATCGATCTGGTGTCGTTTTATCTATAGACAGCCCAGAAGGTTTCATGGTTGAGGAATTTGGCTGCCCACAATCCGGAAAAGTGCAGGGCATCAAACTAGACATGTACTTATCTGGCAATTCCATCCTCTCGATTTTATCGATCACATATTTCATTTTTTTTTATACAATAAATTGATCATGTGCATGGACCACGGTACGTACTACTATTATTAATCATCATGATTATCCTCATATTTGGAGGAAAAAAAAATAAATGGCTCTTAGAATTTGATCTCGTAATAAATGACATGGAAACTCGTTGAAAGAATGATTTTGGCAAGTTGTATGCGAACATCATAAGAAAGCAACTTAAAGGAAAAAGATACCACAAGTAGTACTAGTACTTCTAACTCAAGGGTTTCAAGTGTGAGGAAGATAGGAATATAAAATGAGTCCTATAATATTTATTGTTCAATATTTAATGTTATCCGAAATATTTATATGTAGGCAATATAAATACTATAACGTCTATTTTTGTGTTTATCTGTTTTTGATCTCCAAGTTGGAACAAGAATATTTTGAGGGGAGTTAAAACCACCCTCAATGTCCAAACTTTCCCTCCTGCCATAGTTCTTTAATTAACCAATACGTTGCAATATTCAGATTTGATCTTAAACCCCAAGGATATCAAATTAATTAGGAACCCAATAAGGAAACGGAAGGGAACCTTAATTAATTCGTTAAACCCCATCAAGCACCTATGGAGCTGTCTGGGCTTTAACGTTCATTAAGACCCCACATTGACTAGATGGTCTCTGTCTTCTACAGTAGTACGTGTCTAAGGTTTTCTAACCTTATTCATTTATCACGATTCTCTTTAGACTTAAGAGTCCAACCCAACATTAGTTAGTGGTTGTTTTAGGGAATACACCAACATTACTTAGTGATAATATATACATATATATATTTATATGGACTTGATGATGATTAATCTGGTCATGATCAGTACTGCATGCATCTTCAAAAAAACATGCAATACATGCCTTCAAAATATACAGTATCTATCTAACAAACACGTACGACACATTAATATTTTGGTCAACTAAGTACACCTACCTAACAACGCATCATTAAGCCTAACATTATAGCATGTCAATCATATTATTATACTATGAATTTGTGCAGTAATTAGAAAGATTAATTCCAAGTAAAACATGATTACAATATTAATTGTTCTATTTTTTTTATGTTGGGGCAAACCAAATTCATGTACCCTGTCTTTGGAGCACAAAAGATGAAGCATAATATAGTTCAACCAATTTGGATTAATTTAATTTAAGAACTACCTAGCCAGGTAGATGCACTTAAGCCCAATATATATTAAGAGATCAAGTGCTACAACAACAAAAAGATTACATAAAATAATCTCATAAATTGACGTATTTTTATGTAGTTTGTTAAATCTATTTTATAATAAAAATAATTTTATAATTTGACAAACTACATCAAATCACATCAATATATAAAATTATTTTTATGTAATCACTTTCATGTGGCTATAGTATTTCTCAATATATATTAAATATTATTATGACATTGGTTAGATCCATATATTATCGAATTATTTATATATCCCAAAAGCTTGGCCTGCTGCGCTCCACCCATTACGACACGTACAAATTACAATCCATTTCGCCTGCAAACTTCTATTTGAACTACCATGCACACATCATTGATGACGACTTCATGACCTTGGATTTGTCCCATTTCATGTTAAGGAATTGCCCTTGGAATTATTTGATTTGTCGTAGCCAGCAATCATGCTGCTCCATTTTAGTGTATTATATATATATATATATATATATATATATATATATATACACACATATATAATCATCAAGAATTGGATTATAGCCACGTTTTGTACTGCGCGCCTTAGCGAAAAACACAGTGCAGTGGATGAAAACATAAATCATCAGGCGTGACGCACGCAATCACGCAACTGGCACTACCACGTTCAGAAGTACATAATGAGTTGGTCGTATGGACACAATTAATTTTGGTCAAGACACATACATTGGCTTTCCTATCTCCTAATTAGTGGATCGATATCTGCCGCTATATATTTATATTAGATCCTAAATATTGCGCGCATGCATGCAAAGATTCAAAGTTAGCCGCAAAATAGATGCATGCTGCAGCTAAAAGCGGAAAGAACTTTCCTCCTTAGTGGACTCATGAGCTAATGGATTAACTAATTAGCGGGCAACATATATTATAATATGCATGTTTTATTAATGTCAAACAAAATTGTCTTATGTTGCGGCGATAGAATTAGACTATTAGTGCTGTGGCTAATCACCTCTCATTATTTCTAATTCCACTATCTTCTGTTTAGTACTTCAAATCTTTAAAGAGCCATATTTTCAAACAATTCAAGTGCATAACGTTGAACAATATTATAAGAATATTGTACGGCATCATTATAATTCCAAATATTAACAATTATGAAAAATGGCTCTTAGAATTATAAGTAGTCTTAACTAAAGATTCCAAACTAACTGTACGGAGTACATTAGGGTAATTTATTAATCAGCTGGTTTTGATGATGATCTCTTACCACCAGCTAGGAGGCTGCCGGATATATAAAATCTTAAATAATATTTAAAATATTCATTTCGTAATGATTAATTTATGATTGAATTAATGTTTCAGATGATTATAACAAAATATGCATATCTTGTATAATATATTATGTGTCAAAAAATTATCGTATAACCCAAAGCACATGTAAAAAGATCGAGAAATTGAATGAATATTTTCGTCATAAATTTTGTTATCTCTTTATAATCATTCTTGCTTTTTCTAAATGAATAATTCATATTATTCAACTTATAATTTCAATAGATGAATGCATGAAGGGAGATCCTCCAAAATCTCTCTTCAGAGAGTTTAAGTTTATCCTTGGCTAATACATGAGCCACACTATTTAAAGTCCTAGGGACAAGATAGTGAACTGACCACTGCTCCATCTTCAGCAAAAAAACTTTGACATCATTGAGAATCATCCCAGCTGATTTCCATTTCTGGTTTGAACCATTAAGATCCAATACAACCTGCTGTGAATCCCCTTCTAGCATTATATGAGTTAAACCCAACTGTTGATACAAAATAATAGCTAATGATTCAGCCAAATGAGCATCTGGAAATAAGTATTTTTGTGATCTGAGTGAAGCCACCACCTTGCCCTCCCAATCTCGAATCACTACTCCAATCCCAACTCTACAATGTGTTTATCAACAACAACATCCCAATTAGCTTTGTATACATTTTGAGGTGGGGCTCTCCATTGAGAAGTAAACTGTCTTAATCTAGCAGGTTCAACTTCTTGTACCAGGTTTGCTGCCTTAAAGTCTGAAACAACTAGGTTAGCAAGCTTGACTACTTTTCTTGGATCCCAAACTTGTTCTAAAAAACCAGACTATTCCTTCTCTTCCACACCTGGTATACTATTGCAGCAAATTCATCTATTTTATTAATATTATACTACTTTATCATACTTGTTAGGTGACAAATTTTAATTAGCGATTATATTACATAGGTATTTCACTTGAACTGTACCACTTAATTAAAAAGTATAATTAAAAATTATAGGATAAGATCTAAGATAAAGAATAAGATCATAAGTCAAGCGCGATGTCCCACCAAGACGCCTAATTGTCATGCGCCATTGTGCCGCACCCTTTCCGATCACTCCTATCTCCATTAGAGTTGCATGTCTTTGGTTTTGTATTCATTTGTTGTCTTTTATTTTGTTTTTTTTTCTTCCTTTTGGTATTTTTGTGTTAATATAATGGACCTACCACCCACCTTCGGGATATCTAACTCTTCCTCCACATTTTGACAGCTGCATGCAGCTAGAGCCAGCTTCTTTTATGTCTATCTACCCTATTCAAGAATACAACCAACACAAGATTGGAGATCTTCAAACAATATTGTTTTGAGTCTGATATATAATTCCAAAAGCAATCTTACGTATGGATAATTCCAAAAGCCTCATTCAATACGACGAGGATCATGGGACAAGAGCAAATATTTGTCATTGCTCTATTTAATTTTAATTAACTTTTTGGCTTATATTTACTGCTTTGGGTTGATATTTCATGTCATGTACCGCGTACCTCATGACCCTTTCTAAATGTATTTCTTTGATCCTTAATAATAAAATATTTGGCAAAAAAAATTCATATCTTCTTATTAATTTGAAAACATTTGCGATTTAACATAGTATTATAGCCTCGAGATCTAATCTTAACTCTAGTTGGATCAGTGCTTACTGAACCTAGTTGTAGCTAAGTTGTGGTTGGATGCTTTACTAAGTTATTTGCCATGCACGTCCTTGGATCATGCTCCCATCTATGTTGAGTTAAAATCTGGTGGTTCTGGTATGGCCCTTCTTCCTTTAAATTCCAACATATGTGGGTGTCGCATGATGGTTTTCAGGCCTTGGTGAAGGAAGTTTGGCAAGCACAATTTGAAGGCTCAGGTCTATTTTGTCTCACTGAAAAGTTGAAAAGGCTAAAAGTGGCTCTGAAGGATTGGAACCTCCGGGTGTTTGGTTGAACTGATGAGCGTATTCGTAGCCTGGAGGCTCGGATTGAGAGATTAGAAGAATGTCTCTTAGTGCAGTTTTCGGAGGAGGTTGAGTTTGATCTCTTGGTTACGAAAGAAGAGATGTCTGTGTGGACACAGAGGGAGGAGACCAAGTTGATACAGCAAGTGAAGTTAAATTGGTTGGAGAAAGGGGAAGCCTTCGCCTAGTTTTTTTGGTCTTATGCAGTGACGTCCAAGACAAGGCTGATTGAGATGAAGCTGAGTGATGGGCATATTTTGAGGAACTCAGAGGAGACACATCTGGCAGCAGTTAAATATTTTGGTGATTTTCTTCGTGCGCGTCCACAACATGAATTGCCGGACTTGTCATCGTTGGTTACTTCGGCAGTTTTGAAGCAAGAAAACTAGGTGCTTTTGTAGCTCCCTTCAATCCAAGAGGTCAAAGAGGTTATGTTTTACATCCCGATTGACAGTAGTCCGGGCTTGGATGGTTTCGGATCGGGTTTCTATCGTGCATGCTGGGATACTGTTGAATCTGATGTTGTTGAGGCGGTATGGGATTTTTTCGGGGCTGTTCGTTTCCAAGGTTCTATACGGCCTCTTATATAGTATTAATTCTAAAGGTGTCAAATCCTACTAGTTTTGACAAATTTTGATCTATAAGGCTTTGCTTTGTAATTTATAAGGTGTGCTAAAAAATTCTGGTTGGGTGACTGTCTTCAATTCAGTGTAGGTTGATTGGCCCCAAACAAGGTGCTTTCTTACCAGGACATAGCATCTTTGAGAATATTTCTTTGGCTCAGGAGATGGTTCACCAAATCAATAAGCGTGTTCGTGGAGGAAATGGTAATTAAAGTTGATATGGTAAAAGCTTATGATAGCATTGATTGAGATTTCTTGTTGCATGTTATGCGCTCCTTTGGGTTATCTAGTGGAGTTTGTGGTCTTATTAGTCAGTGTATTAAGTTCCCTTGGTTCTCTGTGGTGATGAATGGAACTATGAAAGGTTTCTTTCCTAGTGGTCAGGGCTTACACCAAGGGGATCCCCTCTCGTCGCATTTATTTATTTTGGTGGAAGAGGTTCTATCTTGGTTGTTGAAAAAGGATTTTGCTGATGGTTTTATTCAGCCCTTTAGTCATCCCTGAGGTGCACCATTAATTTCTCATTTGTTGTATGCGGATGATGTTATGGTATTTGTGAATGGAGGTCGGTCTTCCCTTAAAATGATCAGGGATATTTTTCGAACGTATGAGACTTGGTCGGGACAGGTAGTGAGGAAGGAGAAGTCATCAATATTTTTTCCTACAAATTTATCTGCTGCAAGACGGAGGAGTTTGCTTCGTTTGACAGGCTATTGGCTCGGTCTTTCCCTATAAAATATTTGGGTGCTCCTTTGGTCTCTGGTAGATTAAAAGTGTGTCACTTCGACGACTTGGTAGCTCGCATCAGGGATAGGATGGGGGGATGGCAAAGTCATTTGCTGTCTAATGGAGCTCGGATTCTTTTGCTTCAACATGTTGCGTCTAGTATGTCAGTTCATTTACTTTCGATTGTGCATGCACTGAAGGTTGTCTTGAGTAAGATATGCAGCCTCATGAGCAATTTTTTTTTGGGGTCTTTTGGTGGCAAGTCTAAGCATAAGTGGATTACTTGGCAAAGAGTGTGTAAGCCGATTAGAGAGGGTGTATGTTGCTTGGAGGAAGTGCAGAACTCCCTTTTTATGAAATTCTCTTGGAATATTTTGACTAGCAACTCTTTGTGGATGCAATATTTTAGGGCAAAATATGTTAAACGTCTACATATTTCTTTGGTGGGACAATAGAGAGCGACTTGGTTTTGGAAGGGTATTATACACTGCCTGCCACAAGTCCTTAGCAACTCTAAATGGTAGATACGTGATGGGAAGGTTTCCTTCTGGCATGATAATTGGTCGAGTATTGGTCCTCTGGTAGATGCAATCCTGATAGTTGGTAGTCCTAATCTACAGGTCAAAGAATGCAGGATTAATATGCCTGGGATGTGGGAATGATCCGTAGCCTGGTGGGTATCGAGCACATTGATGCAATTCTTGATAGCCTGGGGACGTATAAGGCTAGTTCGGATGTACTAATTTGGACCCATAGCTTGAATGGTGAGTTTACGTCAAAGAGTGCGTGGGAGTGTATTCGACTTAAGGCGCCACGAGTTCGTTGGTCTGAATGGGTTTGGCATGCGACGTTGCCCAAGAAGTACTTGGTTACGATGTGGAAAGCGCTTCATGCTTGTCTCAGCGTTGATGCTCGTGTACGACAACTGGGTATTCTATTGGTGTCAAAGTGTGAATGTTGTGTTGAGGGGTGCTTGGAAGACCTGGATCATGTCTTGGTGACTAGAATGGTTGCACAGGAAATATGGCGTTGAGCTTCCGTGCAAGTTGGCATTCCTTTTGACCCTTATCAGCCTTGGAAAGAAAAAGTCGAGTTGTGGTTCCATCGTGCTACAAACTCCTCACAAAAAGGTAACTTACTTGATCTTTTGCCTGCTATTTTAACTTGGGCTCTCTTGCTTTGGTGTTGCAAGGCACACATGGAAGGTTATATGGCTTCGGTGGAGTCCCTTTGGCACTCAATAAAGGTTGCTGTGGCATGGGTGGGGATTCGGCTTAAGGTTGGTTAGAAATGCTTAATGGGGAATGCACATGTTCTAGCTGCTTTTTCCATTCCGGTAAAAGTTCCAAAAACTAAATGGGTGGTTATCGTTAGGTGGAAAAGACCGGCACAAGGTTGGTACAAGCTGAATGTTGATTGAAGTTGTTTGGGTAACCCAGGCCAGATGGGGGAGGGGGAGTAATACGGAATGAGGATGGTCGGTTGGTGTTGGTGTTCTTGACGAGTTTGGGTCATGGTACTAATAATTCGGCAGAGCTTATGGCTCTTCTTTTTGGATTGAGACATTGTAGAGAGAGCTTGGTATAAGGAAAGTGGAAGTTGAAATGGACTCAATTTTGGTTGTACATTGGCTACAACAAAAGAGATGTGGGTTATGGTACCTTGAGGACTATTGGGATGAGATTCAAGAGATTATTTCACCGATTCAGTGCGTGGTTCAACATATTTTTCGAGAAGGTAATGCGGGAGTTGATCATCTAGCTCGTTTGGCTTTGGAGTTGGGCTCTAGGACATGGGTGCAGTTTGGAAAGCTTCCTCATCGTCTCAAGGGAATCTTGAAGGTAGATCGGTTGGGGCTGCCATATTTGCGTTGCTAGTTTTTGGATGGTTTCTATGGTTGCTGGTTGTAGTTTTTTTTAATTGATTCTTTGGTTGGAATTTTTGGCCCTTTGGGTTTTTGCAAGTTTTCAAGTGAGTTGATTTATTTGTTTGTTACAGTATTCCTCTACCATAAGTGAGGGGTTTAATAAAATGGGAAGTGGGTCACTCTTGGACATGTGACACTCGACTCTTTTCTAAAAAAAAAAAAACTAACAAAATAATTAATTAGTAAAAAATATACTTTAAAAAAATAAAGGCAGATATTAGATTTAAAAAAAATATATAACATGATTATAAATATAATTAAAACGGGAAACTTATCTCTTTAGTTGTTATCACTCTTTAATTGATTGTATAAGTTGTTTGTATTATTCTTGTATCTTGTATGTTGTATCAGAGAAAACCTTAGACCTGTTTAGGAGTTACCCATCCACGTTGGTTGATAACTCTTGAATTGTCCAAAGTGGATAGTTTGAGATTGTAAGATCATTGTTACAAACTTATCAACTGTGTTTGTTCTCGTTCAACATTATGATTTTGGTAGAATCATCCCGGTTGTTCTTCCGATATGCAGTTAAGTTGTTGATGCTGGCATGCTACTCATTGATGCACTTGACTAAATGAACATATTTGGAGAATTATGGATTGCTCAAGTTTGTTATTTGCCGTATTCTAATAAGTTTATATATATATATATATATATATATATATATATATATAATATGTTTCTTGAAACAATTATAATCATATACTGATTACGATCTGAAAATATTATATGTTGCATCACATACTGATCATAATAGAGAGTGGACTCATTCCGACGCATGTGATCAAAATTAAGTAATCATACTATATAGTGTTTTTTTTTTTTTTTTTGTAAATACAAATATCTGTTTTAATTAAATATATTTGTATATTTGTGGCAATATTAATTCGTTTTCTTATATGTAGAAAAAAAATGATTGTCCCGAGTGTTGAATCTTCATATGATCAAAGTTCCTCAATAAGTGATGTTGATATTTTTAAAAGAGTTCTAGATCCACGTTCAAGATATTTAAAGGGTTTAGTTCATTGCGTCAAGCCTTCTAGTTTGTACTCATCATCCAACAATGTGTCCAATACTTCTGGACTTAGAGAAAGCGAGGTTTGAGATCCAGCAATTGAGGACAAAGCAGCATGAGTTAGAGGCTCAATTGGCACAATAAGCAAACATAGAGATGCACTTGAAACAATAAGAACAACAACAAGAGGAATTTAGGAGAGAGATGCAACTCCAAATGCATATGATGATACAACAATTCAGACCTCTTAGCAATTGATTTAATAATTCACCTACTATTTATGTATGATGAATAATATTTTTTTTTATTTAATTTGCACTTACGAAACTACTTAATTTTTATATTTATTGAACAAATCCTAATGTGTTTTTAATGACATTATGATTGTGTATTTGATTTTTTTAATGATAAAAAAAAATTCCTATTGTTCGAATGCCCAAAAACCATTGGAACATATAGTCAGTCTAACCATTCAAATGGGTACATACACAAAACATTTGAACATAATCTGCAATTTTGGTTCAAACATAGATACAATTCGCATACCAACATAATAAGCATTCGAATGACTACATACGACATGGAACATTAAATACACATTCGAAGACTATATTGAACGTTCACCCTAACAATATGTTTGAACGTATAAGAATTCGATCAAGCACTCCATGAAATGTGTTACAAAGATGTATAATCAAACACTAAATTTAACGGTCGAAGGTTTCTATGTAACAATCCGTTCGAATTTATTTGGATTCGATCGACCAATCAACCGATGCGTTTGAACATAGAGATACGATCGAACTCAACAAACTAAACGTTCAAACGTTTATCTGGGATGAAATTTAATCATCCCAGAAAAATCATTAGTTTGAATGCAATTGAATGATTTCATTCGGTTTTGTCACAACAAAATCTATTGAAACAGTGATACTGGAACGACTTTAGGATGATTTGTTTGGTCCCAAAAAAAAAATCATTCTTGAAAGCAATGACGTTTATAATACGTTTCTAATTAATTTATTGTACTAGCAAAGTGGAAAATGAAAGATCGTTATCAGTTTCAGCGGGAAAACGTCCAAATGAAACATTGTATCAAGTATTAATCAATTTGGCCTATAATTTACTTGTGCCCAGAAAAGAAACATAGTATTAATTAAGTATCCTCGTTCTAATTTTCTTTTACCCTCTGGATTATTTTCCACCAATGGTACTTTGTGCCCTTCCTTGGAGTTATAGTCGGTTCACCAAGTACTACTGCATGCATGCCAGTCAATTTCTTACTAAAATAATATACTTCAAATCAAGAAACCCTTAGAGCATCCACCGGATCATTGGTTGGACGTTTACCTTAATTTTCCCAAGTTCCATTTTTCCCACCTATAAGAGCAACAAAAGCGTTTTTATTTAGTTATTAGTGAGTATGCACATGCCATTGGGAAAAAAAAAAAAATAGTTTGAATAAGACCACTTTAATCTAGATTCACTTCCTGTTTGAACTGGACTCGTTGGATTCACACCACATGACGGTAATCTAAGGAATTCGGTTCGGATTCCTATCTCATGTTCAGTACCCTTGGTCATTTTTTTCATAGTCAATGAAAAAGCTCATGATAATTATACCACTAATTTCTATAACGAGACAAGTACGCATACTTAATATTGAAGACCAGATATAGTTCATGATAATTATACCACGTTACAATTCCAAGATCATATTAGATTTTCTATTGAAAATATAGAAGATCGATCTTGAATCACAAATATTAATTCATATCTCAAATCCAAAGAGAAATTGAACTTGACCGTTCCCTAGCTGATCTTAATCAACATTTGTCCGTTCACGTGGCAAAAGTTTCAAGATATTAAAAAGTCAAATATTATGACTCTCTCTACGTAGAACGACCATATGATGTGACGTAATTTAATTATTAAAAAAATTAAAAATAGGGACAGACAAAAATAGAGTTTATTTAATATTTTTGGACGTCTTTTTAGTTTGAATATATTTTTTTTTATGATTTTTTATCTTAGTAAGTCACGCGATATTACGTAATGCAGGTGTCACGTTAAGAGAATACTCTAAATTATAAGTTTCAAATAGTAAAATATATCAATACTCCAAAATGTTATAGAACAACCTCAATGAGTTAATTGCTAATTAACCTCCTCATTTTGAGCCGAACAATAAAAAGTCGGTAATATAGTCAGTTGTTTTGAAAAAAAAGCTTTGATTCATGATGTCTCTTGACAAAACGTTACGGAGAAATATGACTATGGCCGACCAACATAATTAGTATTAGTGCTAATTATATAGGGACTAGTAATTTCAAGCGAATTCATCATGAGGGAAAATAATAAGGGCCTCTAATTCTTCCCTAGCTAATCCTTTTTCTTTAATCTGTACTAATTCATCAATTAAAGATCAATTTTTTGTTGATGATATATAGACATAGAGACAAGATCATCAAAGTTATTGGTCATCTAATTTCCAATCTCGATACTAAATAATTGGCCAAATAACCAATGTTTTTTGTCTTTCTCACGGTGGTACGAAATTTACGATAAAATATAGAGAAAAACGTAAAAAGACGATAGAGTTTTCTCTACAAAAATGTTATGCGTCCCGATAAATTCTTTCGATAATGAGTTTTAATTTAATAATTAAGAAAATACTTTTTAATGATTTTATAAATTTTTTAAAAAAAATATTTAAGTGTACTAAAAAAAAATGTGTAAAAAAAAAGCGTGACTACACCCTCTAGATGTAGCACGACTGTTTGCTCTAGC
Source organism: Cyclocarya paliurus (assembly GCA_029856935.1). Classification (NCBI taxonomy): domain Eukaryota; kingdom Viridiplantae; phylum Streptophyta; class Magnoliopsida; order Fagales; family Juglandaceae; genus Cyclocarya; species Cyclocarya paliurus. Next base: position 21,373,548 of record CM056951.1, read on the forward strand.
AGCCCTAGTCTACTGTTTGAAAATGTCAAACCCACCTCCTTTTAACTTTCGGTTTTTACTTTTTGTCTATCTTTCCTCCATCTGAATGCTATATTAATATTATATTGTTGTCACTTTTTATCAAAATTTTACCTCTCGTTTATTTTTAGATTTAAAATAAAAAGAATTAAGATTAAAATTAAAAAATTGAATAAAATATTATTAATATATATTTTTTAATATTATATTTATTTTAAGATTTAAAAAAATTGAATTATTTATTTTATTTTATATAAAAATTTAAAAAAATTATAATAATATGATGAAAGGTTTTCAAAATTTTTAAAATTTTAAATTTTAGTCTTGAAAACAAACAAACCCTTAATGTTATGGGGTCCAAATTAAAAGGGATTGATCTGCATCAATCCCAAATCCTGTCCCTCCCAACAAAAATGAAATGGATAGGCCAATTAGTCGACGTTGATTTACCACGAATCCGTGAGACGTGATCCACGTTGCCCACATCTCCTATTGATTTCCACCAGTTGGGTAGACTTCCTCTAAAGTATTGGAATTAGATGTCATCATGGATCGTGATTTGATTTTTGACCAATCCCTAGCTGTTCGATCGGAAACGTGGATTGTCTGTAAAATAATAAACTCATCAATCAGTAGAAGAACTACATGAGACTTGTCAATCTCTCTCTCTCTCTCTCTCTCTCTCTCTCTCTCTCTCTCTCTCTCTCTATATATATATATATTGTATTCACTTTATGAAAAGCTAGCTAGGAGTTGATAATTATTACGCACGTTTTTAAACGTCTATGGAATCAAGCTCATATGTATGTGTACGTCTGGCTAGCTAGGTAGCTCAAAATCCATGCCTTTGCCCCCAAAACACGTCATAGGTTAAATCAACATCCATTACGCAACCTCGACTTGTCGAAGGCCTTCAATTCAATGCTGTCTTCTTTATATATAATAACTCATAATTTAATTGACATAGATAATATTAGAGTAGAAATTCTCAACTCCATGCAATATTTTGATTTCACACTTCGCTGTCTATATATATAAATAATAAATTTATATATATTATTTTCCAATTGAAATACATGGATAGGTATGAATTAGTATCAATCGATCCCTCTTTGGCTATTACTAGGAATACTAGTTTACGATCATCTAGAAGCTGATATGTTTTGGTATTATTATATTATTTAGCAAATGCAAAATTGCTTTCCCTTGGGAGCATCGGATTATAACCTTTGAACTTCAATTCCAACTTTTTGAAAGCTACCCACCCACTTTTTCTTTTAATTCATTCATAGTTCACACATTCCTTTCTAGCGCTGAAATTAGGTCTTCTGAAATAAAGATATTTCTCTTTTTTATTAAAAGGTTACGTACGACATTACAACTACCCATGAACTAATATTAATATTATAAGCTGTTAAATCATTTGTTCGCTATGCCTGTTACAACCTTATATAATTAATTAATAACCACAAGAAGTACTTAGATTCAGAATTTTTTGTCCAAACTACATTTAGAGCCTAGTAAACAAATAGATCACGCATAAAGTGGATACATGCTATAATATTTATCGAGTATTAATATTATTCAAAAAAAATTATTTAGGCAATTATAAATATTGTACGTAAAGCTCATTTTATATGTCTATATATCTCATACTGTAGGTTAGGGGTAATAGTCGCATGGTGCGGGGCGGGATGGACCCTTCCACGCACCCCACCCCGCACCATGTGAGGGGCAAACTTTTCCACCCTGCCCTCGGGAGGCAGGGGTGGGGCCCCTCGCCCCAATACCTAGGGGCGAGGTCGAACACCCCATCCGCCCTGCCCCTCACCCAAGCCAATACTACCTCATGTCATATTCAATCTAAAAGTTATTTCTGTGTCCAAAAATATTTTTTAGACCTAAATTATAACATAATTAAAATTTATAAATACAAAAAAAAAAATTAAAACTAATAAAATAATTTTTAAACTAATTAGAGTTGTATTTTGGATTGCTTTGGCCTGTTAAACCAACCTTTATATAAGATGCTAATATAATACGATAATCATATTTAAGAATTGTGAGACTCAATATATATATATATATATATATATATATATATATATATATATATATATATATATATATATATACAATATTTTAATTTTTTTTATATATATACTGGGTTGGGGTACGGGGCTAGGTCTCGCTAGGGTCAACCCATCCCCTGACCCTGCTGGGCTTTCTTCTTGTGGGGCGGGTTTGCCCTCCCTCCCATGTAGGGGTGGGGTGCATGCCCCCACTGGCCACTCCTATTGTATATCCTAAAATTTAGATTAAAACTTTAAGGAATCTTCGTCATAAAGGCATTACTATAAGTATTTTTGCTTTTTTCTTATCTAATTAATTTAAAAAAGAATTGTAATCAGTTTAGTTATCCGGGGAGCCAAAAAAGTATATATTCACAAATCTCGAATAAAAGCAATAACTAATAATTTTGCATGGCTCAAAAATAGTTTTCAAATATAATATGAGATTTTACTATGTCACTATACCAGCATTGAAAAACAAAAACTCGTTTTCACCTTTTGTCTCAAAAGCTCAGTTTATAATATATATATATTGAGCCGCCCGGGAATATTGACTTTCAATTCCCAAATTACTTCCTTGCAGTAGTCTTTATCAATGATCCAATACGTACACATGTATCTATCATCAAAAACATTAATGTTACAGCCAGCTAGTTTAATTGACGCACGTTTTTTTTATGGAACACTACTTGATCTGGTCCAATGCTTCAATCTTATAATGCGTTATGGCTATATATGCCCCCATCACGTACACATGGGTGGAGAGCTGTGCGCAGTACCTGCACTGATCACTTTGGCAAAGCAAAAATGGGATCAGAGCAAGTGGGTTTGATCACTAATTCTGATCATTTAGTGCTGAGCATAGACGAGGAGCTCCGCAAATTAGACCCCAAGATCAAAGTCCCAGAACGCTTTATTCGCGTTGGTCAAGATCCCGCCCCAGTTCTAGAAACCTCTTTCCCCGCGATCCCCACAGTTGACATGAAAAAATTGGTTTCTGAAGATACCAAAGACTTTGAACTCGAGAAGTTGCACTCCATTTGCATCGAATGGGGCCTGTTTCAGGTCTGCTAGCTAATTCTTAATTATTTTTTAGTTTTGATCTTTCATATACGTTAGCACTGGGAAATGATCGTTTTGGGCTCGCATATTATCAAATGAACGTGCCTATATATGCAATTACTAGGATTTATATTCATATAACTAGCTTGCATGGGTTGGCTTTATCATTTTCAATACTAATATTGAGAAAGCTGAAGCTAATTACGTACAGTTTTTATGTTGTTATTGTCCAGTTGGTAAATCATGGAGTTAGTTCTTCACTCGTGGAGAAGCTGAATGATGAGATTGAAGGATTCTTCAAGCTTCCCGTGGAGGAAAAAATGAATTTGAAGGTAAGACCAGGTGATGTTGAAGGTTTTGGAACCGTGGTCCGATCCGATGAACAGAGACTTGATTGGGGTGATAGGGTATATATGATAATAAACCCTATTCATAGAAGAAAGCCATATCTCTTCCCCGAGCTTCCTTCTTCTTTGAGGTTCTCTCTCTCTCACTCTCGCTCTCTCTGACACACACACGACACGTACACACACAAACAGCACAAACTACATTTATATATCTTCTTTTCTTCTGTTTTTGAAACGTGAACAATTTGTACTGATCTATTAATCTGGTTTCGCCAGAGAAACTCTGGAGACTTACATATTGGAGTTGCAAAGACTAGCTATGACACTGTTCGATTACCTGGGAAAGGCCCTATTGCTGGAGAAAGAAGAGATGGGGGAGTTGTTTGAAGATGGGATGCAATCTGTGAGGATGACATACTATCCTCCGTGCCCACAACCGGATCTGGTTGTGGGTCTCACGCCTCATTCGGACGCAACCGGAATCACCATCCTTCACCAGGTTAATGGAGTCGAAGGCCTCCAAATAAAGAAAGAGGGGGTTTGGATTCCCGTAAGCTTCCGCCCGGATGGCTTTGTTGTGAATATTGGAGACATTCTAGAGGTTCGTGATCGTTCCTCTCTTTATCTCCATGTATATATTTCGAAGTATAGTATGAAAGAAAGATCAAAGAAATGAAAAACGTGCATATTGAATCGACCAGTCGTCCGCTTTTCTGGAAACTCTTAGGTCTCGTGTTCAAACTTCGTAATTTAGGAGCGCGATGTAACAACTAATTTCTAACGTACTACTACGTGGTCTAAATTATAGGAACCAAAAATCTTCACAATCTCTTACTATTCATCTACACTCCACACACTATATTTTTTTTAATTTTTTTATTTTATCAAATATTTATTATATGAATGGTGAATAAAAAATTTAAAATAGTTTAAAAAGAAGAAACTCAAAAAAAAAAAATTTTAAATTAAAAAATTTAAAAAAATATGAAGCGTAGAGTGTGATGAAAATTGTGTAGCAAAATCCTATATATATATATATTTATATATATAGCCGAGATATATCTATCTGCATTAATCACGTACATCATGATTATGAAAGCAGACCAATACATGAACGTACCTGCATGGTCTAAATTCCGATATCGATCCGATCACAAACAAAAATAGCCAAAAAAAAAAAAAAACTTGGTAGTAAGAATATTAGTACCATAGAAAGCCGAAGCCGGCGGGTAGAGACCAACTCATTGATAAATATCCCTTAGCCAAGAATTTATTTTTAAGAAGGCCAGCCGATTGAATACCTTGATATATGTAATTATTTTTTCACATAATATACATTTTGCTATATAAAGTAATATAATGCAGAATATAGTTATAATAGATGTAATTCAAATATATAATAAATCATGATCACCATATATATGCATCAACGTAGCTAGAGAAAACAATAAATGAGATAATTATAGCTAGTAAGGGAAGATTGAATAAGCTCAATAAATTATAGAAAAAAAAAACATTATGGGTTTTAGAATTAACGATATTTTATAGCTTCTAATTAAAACTTTTAGGTCGATTTTGGTTTTAAGAAAACTCCTCAATATATATATATATATTTAATATTTAAGCTGGCTACATTATATTTAAGTTTTAGCAAACACTTGAATGCATTTTTTTTAAAGATTTTTTATATTAAAAAAAGGATCAGTTATCATAGATTGTCTTGGGTGGGAGGGAACGTGGTTCATTCTAGTTCTAACATAAATATGATCTCATCATGATGTATGACATTAAGAAAGATATCCTTAGTGGGCCTAGCTATCATCAAATGTCAACCAAAGGATGCTAAGTACTCTTTGTATAGATCTTCGTACGTAGTACATGAGAAGTGTCATCGCATTATTATTATCTCATGTGATATATGAGATGTATCACATTATGATCGGATCGGATCGAAATTGAGACCAATTGATCTCGATTCTATAAATTGTGGACTACAAAAATTTGGTCTGGTTTCGGAGTATATAAATTTTGGACCAGATCGGACTAAATTCTTATATATATTTTAAAAATAGTTTTAATAATTTAATAATTTATATTTATCTAGTAATTATATAAGTTAATGATGTAATTTTTATCTAATTTGTTATAATTGACCATATAAAATATAAAATAACATATGTTATCAATTAACAATAAATCATAAATCATGTGATATGTCATTATATGTAAATAGCAAATACATTGTACATTCATAAATGCTCTACTATTTACACTTAATTAAAATAGTTAAGTTATTGTTACATAATCTACATTAATAATTCACTTAATTTTAATTTAATAATTTAAATAATATTTTTTATTAATTTATTTAAAAAAATAACAAAATAATTGAACCGAATTGAATGAACCGAACCGATAGCTACCGATCCTGCCTGAAAAAAAAAGATAGATCAAAAGTACCAATCCATCATCGGAATGGACTGGACTGGACCGATTTATACCCTAGGTAAAAGTTTCGAGATTGGTTAAAATTGTACAAGACGTTTGCAAAAACAGGAAGTTTAAAAGCTAATAATTCGTGAGTATATTTTTTTAGTTTTGTGATTATTATTTTTTTATTTTGTATATTTTTGTGAAATTATTTGATAGTTTTGAGGTTCCAGTAAATTAACGACGGTATGAACATTTCGTTGGGGAGAGGAAAAACTATTTTAGGTAGCTTAGAACAGTTTGTTTATATTGATAGGATGATCACTCTGCATGGAAGAAATGATAATACCTTTAATTAATTTGGTTGCAAATATGACTAACTACATATGGTTATAATAATTTGGATATTATACACTAACTTAATTTTCTAAGGTGTTTTTTTATTATATACAAAATAATATTTGAACTGATCTCTAAATTTCTAAAAATCATTTTTAATTTTAATTAACCGAGCGCGGGTAATATATATGCTTTATTTTGCATGCATGCAGATTTTGAGCAATGGAGTATATAACAGCGTGGAGCACAGAGCAACAGTGAATTCAACGAAAGAGAGGATGTCAGTTGCTTTATTCTTCAACCCAAAATTCGAGGCAGAGGTTGGACCCTCAAAAACATTGTTAAACCCAAATAACCCACCATTGTTCAGAAGGGTGGCAATGGAGAAATATGTGAAGGATTTCTTCTCCAGGAGTCTCAATGGCAGGACTTACGTAGAGCATATGAGGATCAAAACCGGACAAGGCAACACTAGTACTAGTTCTTAGATCTTGATCAGTCTCTCACCGCCGCAGTCATCAATATCATCATGTATACATGTACTACTGTCTTAGGCAATAAATTAATCTCTCTTTATCTGTGAATTGTTCTATAAATCCGAATATTGCTGGATATATAACTCTAGCGTGAGTCAAGGTACTTAGGAGTAGTACTGAACCAGATCAGTCGGACAGTGATTAATTTTAATGTAATTGTTTTAGCCTTTAAATCATGTACCCCTCAATTTATCACACAATTTGTTATATATATATATATATAGAGAGAGAGAGAGAGAGAGAGAGAGAGAGAGTACTTGCTTCCCAAACTCTATGAAATTATTATTTTTGGATATAACAGTACTTTAAGAAATAACCAGGCACCCTGATCTCCTCCCTCCGAAAAGTCAAAATTAATAACTTCTAAAAGTTTTTAAATATTAAATTCCCAACTCTCCTTGTTATTGTCTTTATCATTTTAATTTTTAATTTTTTAGAATTGTGAGTATTTTGTGAAGTTTATTTGTATGACACTACAAGAAAATCGATTTTCCCAGTGTTTGAAATTCGTTACAAAAGGTGCTTCAATCGCCGCAAATAACTTTTTCCAGTGATTTATCAATTACTACACATCTGTTGCATATGTTTATTTATTTATGTTTTAACCCAACGAATACTAAAAATGGCCGCAAATACTTACTTTTTTCGACGTTTGTTTTTCGCCACAAATACTAACTAAAACGCCGCAAATGGTCATTCAATTTGCCTATAAAATCGTTGGGAAAACCCATTTGCGGCAAATTCTAATCGCTCAAATACTAAAAAATTTGCCGCAAATAAGCCTTTTCCAATGAATATGTGTTTTGACGCTAAAAGCCTATGGGAACCATAAAGACATTTTGTGATGAACATTATTCAATGCAATTATACATTTCCATCGATCACGAAATCGTTGCAAATAGCTTTTGACTTTTCCATCAAAATTTTTCGACACTAAAAGATTATTTGCGACGTATGTTAATTGTTGTAATGGCCTATTTTCCTGTAGTGTGAACTTTTCTTAGAGGGTACAATAGGTTGTAAAACAACGACGATAACTAATAATTGAAAGCAAATATAAGTAAATCAATCACATGACACAAAGCTAACATGGTTCAGTAACGTGCTTAAGTCCATGAGCTGTAGAGGATTTTATATATTATGGTGAGGAATCCCAAAATTATACACTTTGGGATGTAATCTCATTGTTCAAAATACTTAGAGTGTACTAAACTGTTCATTAAATACATATTCATAGTGTCACACGGCGAAAATCCTATTTTTTACTTTTCTGCATTATTCGCTCGAGCAAAGTATGGAGTGCGCCTTGAGCGAGAGATGTTTGTTCGATTCTCGATCAAGATACCTATTGAGCAAGACTTGAGTGAACTTTCTGCCTGACCTTTGCTTCGACTTGGGGCTATTGCCCAAGTTTACACTCCATGGCACAAGCCTCTGTAAAGATTTGCCAAAAAATCATAACACATCCTTGTCGGGTCAAGTTATCAAATCGGATCAACGCACCAACAAACAAGGCTCCACCAATCCAACACAATATTACATCTTAATGGTCCGGCAGCAACTGTAATAACTTGTTTCCATAAGTTTTAAGGCCTTGTTTGGTTTCCTAGATGGTCTCAACCTATTTTATTTCATCTTATCTTATCTCATCACAATATCCAAATAACATTTAAATACAAACACTTTTCAATTTCAAATTTTCAAATTTCTAACTTTTTTATTTAATCATTATCTAATTATTACAAATTTTCTAAATTTATAAACAAAATACAAAAAAAAATTCAACTTTTTTAAATTACAAAACAAAATTAATATTAAAAAATTATATTATTACCATATTTTAATTTTATAATATTTTTATTCAACTTTTTCTCTATCTTTTCTCAAAACCTCATAAACATCTTAACTCAAACTATTTCACTATTATTCGCATACTATCTCACTATTATTCAAACATTTGTCATCTCATCTCATCTCATCTCATATATGTAACCAAACATGACCTTAGAATGATCAATGCATGATTGATGTAGGGCTAGCTGCAATAAGATTTAGATATTTTTTTTAGATAAAGTGTTTGCATTATTAATCCATGACATTGAACAAAACTCATGAAAACAACATTATGGACCTTAATAATTATTCTCTCCAACTGATGAATTTTTGGAAGATAATTTTTAACTTCTATCATCAACTACTTGTTTAGACGTTGCAGAAGGGTACTGTTCTCTCAAGTACTTCATGTGATCAAACTTGTGGTTCCAATTAAATTAGATGAGAGATATATATTCATGTAAAACGTGTTTTACATAAGAATTTAGTGTTGCATGCTCATGTGTATTTTTTGAATAGTGTTATTAGATAGTGTTAAAATTACAATACAAATAATTAAAACAACTTCATATCAGCTTAAGTTTTTGATCCAAGTGGTGATTTCATATGGTATTAGATCAGATTCTCATCAAGACCCCCATCTTTATTCCAATGGCCTCATCTCCAAATTCATATTTTGTCAACTCTCCTATGTCTGTCACCATATCCGCACCTTGAAGATAAGGATAATGTTGGGTTTGTGGAGCTAGGCTGGTTTATTATTGTGGTGACCTGATTTGATGACCCGACCCAACCATATATGATTCGCTACGATTTTTGGATAGATTTTCAATAAGGCTTGGGCCATAAAGCACATACTTGGATTGATAGACTTGAATTGCTAGGCTAAGAGTTCGCTGACAGGTTGCTCGAGCGAACTTCAGACAAAGAATTTGGTAGAGGCTTGATCAACATCTCACTTGAGTGAATAATTGAGAAATCAAAAAATTAGAGTTTCTATTGTACAACCCTATAAATATGTTTATTATAATGAACAATGTGATAGTTCTGAAGCATTGTAATTTCGTCCTACATTATACTTTGACATTCCTCAAGATAATAAAAATCTCCAGCAAGACTGAACTACGTAAATTCTATATTGTATACTTGTTAGTTTCCATTTTTACTTTTTTACTTTCGTTTTTCACATATAAGAATTTGGTTTGTTAGATATTGATATTTAATAAATATTATAAAATCCACTTTTAAGTTTTCCCTATTTATCAATGACTTGAAAACCTTGGTAATAAGGTCCTGATCAGCTGCACGCTGCTGCATGCATGGTACGTACCTACTTTTTTCTTTGGGCCAAACTTTAAAATTAACAAAACTATCTCATTTCATCTCAACTCACATATCTCAATACTATTCACACATATCTCAAAAAATGTATTCTCATCTTATCTCATTTCATCTGAAAAAAAAAAACAGGAATTCAATTTATAAAGAGGAAATCATTACATATTGCGAGTCCTCAATACAGCTTCGATCGTCCCCTCTGGTGTCAAAGTCTAAAACAGGGAGATCAGAATTACAAGCGAGGTTAGAAACTTGCAAAGAGAAGTAGTATTCATGCATCCATTCGCGTGCAATCTCGTACTTCTACATTCTTTGCCGAACTCTCAAGTCATCTTAATTCGTTTTTTCTATGGCATAAATCAAAGTTTAATTATCCTCTAAGAAAACACAGCCGAAATATGGCACTGTACTTTATGTGTTGCGCATATATAATTCTACACATAATGGAATAGAAAATAAACGAAATACAGCTAGCTTCTCGTGATATAACGCGTTCAAGGCCAGAATATCAACTTGATGCGCGCACCTTATTTTCCAACTAAGGTGTTGCTTTTAATTGTTACTAAATACGTATTCTGGCCTCTATTATAAATTGTAGTAAGGGTGTTTGAATAAAAGTATATATGAGGTCTCGTCAAAATTGTTTTTCCATTTCTTGCTTTTGTCATGACATGATATTATATACTTAGGAGAGAACGATTACCACGCGAGCGATCCTACTCTCATACTGGATGTAATTAACATCTCCAATCGTACTAGTATTCGATGTGGACACATTAATCTCTTATACATGAGTTGATGTGATTAAAGATGATAACATTTAAAATAAAAAAACAACATTTCTTATACCACATTATTTCATTTGATCAGATGGTCAACTCAACTTGAGTAAGAGTCACCCAGATGTATAAAATTGCCAGCACTATACCTGGTCACATTTCATTAAAGTATGGATGAAGCTGGTCACTATTTTATAATATTGTATCTAAACATAATTATCCAGAACTTTCAAATTGGGGAAGGTTGCAACACATACACGCACATTAGTCTATATATTCACAGCACACGGCTGGGTACAATATTAATACAATATAAAACCATGCACGACTCCCGGCCCTTTAATAGAAAGGCACCTGGCCAACGCATCATTTAAAGTCACTAAACTGTTCTGAAGTCACTTAATCCCCAAACTCTCTTTCACAGGTTTCTATTTATATAAGTTAAAGCTACTCCATTGCCAACTCTATTCCCTCTGTATATATGTTCGTGCATGTGCATTTTAATAGCATCCTACGCCATTCACCCATCCGATCTAGTTCTTCTCTCTCCTTACACCATTTCCTATATAAAGCCCTAACATTAATATATCCAACCGTCAATTTCCAGTTCTCTCTGAAGATGGAACCCCACACTCACCTTGGAACCTCAGGGATGTTGTTGCTTTCTGTCTTTGTGAGTTCCTTCGTGGGGTCTTTTGCTGGTACTTTTTATGAACATTTCGACATAACTTGGGGTGATCATCGCGCTAAGATACTCGACAATGGGAACCTTCTCACACTTACTCTGGACCGGGTATCTGGCTCCGGCTTTCAATCCAAAAGAGAATACCTATTTGGAAGGATGGACATGCAGCTCAAGCTCGTCTCCGGCAACTCTGCTGGCACTGTCACGGCTTACTATGTATATGATCTCTATCTCTATTTTCAGATATCCAAACTCCTCCTGTTTTCAAGTGATACTACATGTTGTGATTCAATATCATGAACTTCTGCAACTAGCTTATAAGAAAGTTTCTTCAATATCCGATATATATTTTTGTTTCTAATTTGCTGCATGCAGTTATCTTCAGAAGGGCCAAACCATGACGAGATTGATTTTGAATTCTTGGGGAACCTGAGTGGAGAGCCGTATATCGTTCACACTAATGTGTACACCCAAGGGAAAGGGAACAGAGAGCAACAATTCCACCTCTGGTTCGACCCAACAAAAGATTTTCACACCTATTCCATTGTATGGAATCCACAACGCATCATGTAAGATTTCCATCATCAGACCAATGTTTAATTGTGAAAGAATCAGAAAATATGATCATTTATTTTTTATAGATTTTTTCAGTACATCAATGACTACCTAGAACATTACAGCCCTAGTTTTCAATCAATCTCCTGCACATTTGACTTTCAAAAGTATCTACGTACGGTCACTCGGTCAGGACGTGGTGTAAAGCTTGCACCACCCATGCATCAACCTTAATTATTTTTCATAAAAGGGCTCAGATAAACCAAAGACGTCGTCAATCCTGTAAATTGATTTCATAATAATGAATGATTCAAAATAAAAAGAATAAAAATTTGAGAATCTAACGGTTGGCTGCCCTGCCACCCCTCCAAAGTTTTCTTTTAATAATTATTTTTGATAAATGTTTTCTAAATAAAATTGATTAAATACGGGTTTAAGGTTGTGTTTGGTTGTTAGAACCAAACTCAACTCATCTTAAACCAATAATTGATGAGAACCCATTACTTTCTCAACTTCCCATAAAAAAGTTAAATTCATCTTGACCTATTTCGTACATTTCAACCTAAAAAGTTAAATCTATCTAAACTTAAAATACTAAACTCATCTCAATGGAACTCACAAAATACTATTATTCACAACTCAACTCAACTCAACTCATCTCAACATCAAAACATAACCTTAATCTTAAATAAGCTCCTCGTTTTAGCCCATGAAACATGCATCATTTACTAATTTTACCCAATATTTTGAAGATCCAACTCCCAATTTGGGAATCATATTATTATGATATATATAAATATATATATATATATATGTATATATAAGTTGGTTATAATTACATGTATATTTGTGCATGCAGTTTCTTCGTAGATGACATCCCCATAAGAGTATTCAACAACGACGAATCCATCGGTGTTCCATTCCCAAAGAGGCAGCCCATGAAGCTATACTCGAGCCTCTGGAATGCAGACCAATGGGCAACCAGAGGTGGGCTCGTGAAAACTGATTGGTCCAAGGCTCCTTTCACTGCCTGCTATCGCCACATCAATGCCGAGGCCTGCTTCTGGTCCCGAGGTAATTCCTCCTCCTGTGTTTCCGATTCCGTCTCAAACAGTGGTTGGCACACTCTAGGGCTCGATGCCAGTGGGCGAAGAAGACTCCGATGGGTGCAGAAGTACTACATGATTTACAACTATTGTACCGACTTCAAGCGATTTCCTCAGGGTCGCCCACGCGAGTGTCGTCGGTACGTTTATTAGAACGTTCCTTGGATGAGACTGTAATATATATATATCTTTTCAATTTGTGAATTATTGTAATCTTTATTTGAAGATTACTGACGTAAAAATAAAAAATAAAAGCAAATTATTCCTCACTTGAATTTCATTATATGCATATCTAAATAGATATATATATATATATATATATATATATATATATATATATATATATCCTATTTTCATAATAATTTTCTTTTTTCCATTATACTTTATATATCCTATTTTCACTCTAAACTTCACCGTGATAATAGAATTATAAAAATGATGTTGCTATTGTGCCGCCCATATTTGATCGCTAGACATGCCCTCTATTGTAAATAATATTTTTTTTCTTTTTTCTTTTCTAAATTTTTTGAACATCTTTAAATATTTTTAAAAAGAAAAATTCTGGAGATCAGCCGCTATTTGCATCAGCCCATCACACACGTGACGTGGCTTAAACAAATTTACCAATTTCTCCTTAACCCCTCTCACCCTGAAGCCCCATTTCAGTCCCCCTCACCACGCACCCCTCCCCTACATCTCAGTCCTCCTCCATTCTCTGCTCTAACCCCTCCCCTTCCATCTCAGTCCTGCACCCTTCCCCCTCCAATCAACATTTGTAAAATATTTTTTTATCAATTCAATAAAATAATAAAAAATAAAAAATAATAAAAAAAACAATTACCTCCCCGTCGCTATGGCCAGAGCTCACAACCTCTCCATCTCTCTCTCTCTAAAACTCGAAGTGAAAAAAGAATATTTAAAATCCAAGATTCTTTATTTTTCTTTTTCTTTTTATTTTTCCTTTTGGTCTCCTGCTGTCTGTTCCTCGTGGTTGAAGCAAGGAATCCAGTGTCGTATTGAATCCTTGAAATGTGCGTTTGGCGAAGTAGACTGGGAGACAATTTCGTCGTCTGCTTGTCTCATTGATGAAGCTGATTTGTGATGCCAGAGGATTCTCACATCCTCTCTCTACTCTCTGTCTCTGTTTTCACTCCCACTGTATTCTTCTCCCAAAAGCTTAAAAATCTTTCTCATAAAGGTACTCTTAAGTAAGTAAGTGCATTTCACCTATAAGAATTTTCAGCATTAACAGTAGTACATCTTCTTGCATGGAGAATCTGATGAAAGAGTGAAACGAAAAGAACTTTTCCAATTCTTGCTTTTCTCTACTCTCTCTCTCTCTAAGATCATAAAATTATTTTTGTGCCGCTAATCTGGGGCGTTTTCGAAAAGGCAAGTGTTACTAACAGTAGCAAGTTTGTTTCGCAAGAAAATAGAAAAGAAAAGAAAAATCCAAGAACACGTCAGTTGCATATCTTCTTGCAGATCAAGAGTGACAAAATCCAGAAGTAAAAAGCCAACTAAAGCAAAAAGAAAAGAAAAGATACATATAAAGACGAAAACAATTACTGCTCTATCTTTGCTTTCTCAGCTCTTTTTATCTGCAATGCATTGAGTAGTAAAACGAGCGTTTAGGAAAAAAAAAGACAGCTAAGGTGTGCTGCGGATCAGCCGTGAACAGTGGCTGATCCGTAGCACATCTCTTTTAAAAAATACACCAATGCACTAATAATTATTTTCTTAACCATTAAGTAAAAGTAAAAATTAAAAATATAAAAATAAATACATGAATGGTAAAAATGAAGGGACAAATCCATGGGGCATACTATTATTTTCTTTATAAAAAAGTTATAAATAAGAATTGGATATATAGAGTAATTTTCTTTTTAAATACTATGTTCTCATAAGAAAAGCTTTTGAAAATTTTATTGTTATGAGGAATTAGATTAATACTGGATGAGAAGTGCTACATCTATAAAAAGAGCATGCAAAAATAATGTCATAAACTAACGTGACTTGACGTGGTACGTATTGAGGCACCTTTGCACATTGTACATAGACGTTCCACTACAGAAGCAGCACCCACCATCGCAGCAGCAGAAGCATAAGGAAAGGCCACCATTCTAAAAGATATTCCCATAACAGAATAAAGATCCTTGTAGCCATGTGTCATCTCAAGATTGGAAAAGTTGTATTGTTTGTTATAGAATACACATTATAAATAGAACAGTAGCATGTACAGAATATCAATGAGAAGAATGCATTTTCAGTACATGTCTGTGTTGTCTATGGCGTTTTCTCAAACAGTCTGTGTGCTTCCTTCTTCTTTCTTAATTTAGCAGTACGTTAGATTTACTTTACAATAAAAGTAGCTTTACAATCTAATCTACCACATCAACCTAGGTTAATTTATGAATTTATTTTTTTGTGATCTTTTTATACTTAAATAATTTCTCATGCTATATGTTGACAGAATCCCAATTACACAAAATCAGTAAAATCTCCACAAAATTAGCATCCTCTTGATTTTAGGACATTAGTCATCAAATTGAATTATTTCCATACTTGATCAGTTACCATAGATAGCCTAGACCTTGTATCTATTTATTTTGCATATTCTTCCATTGTAAAAACTAAGTTTCAGAAATACAAGATTACAATTTTGACATGGTATCAACCTAACCAATCCCCTCTTCTAACGCCTCCATGGCTAATCCTTCCAACTCTCCTTCTTCCAATTACCTCATTTACCCTTTAGATTCCCCTAGTCTAATTCTCTTCTTTGGTCTCCTTACAGGAGATAACTTCTACAAATGGGAAAAAGCCATGACCCGTGCTCTAAACGCCAAAAACAAACTCAACTTTGTTAATGGCACTCTTCCCCCACTCGACACCAATTCAACAGATTATACCCAAAGGAATCAAACCAAGGACATGGTCCTTACCTAGCTTCTCAACTCCATCAGTCCCTCCATCGCCACTTCTCTTGAATTTCATACCAACCCTCGTGAAGTGTGGCTCAACTTTCAATCCTGTTTTGTCATGGGAACAATGATTGAATCTACCACCTCAAACGAGAACACTTATCCCTACACCAAAACTCCCACTCCATCCATGAGTATTACAATCAGATTAAACAAATCCAGGATGAACTAAGTCACTTACAAAAGAGTAGTGATATTAAAGAATTACAACAACAAGTAAAGGATGAACGAGTTTACCAATTCCTGCTTGGTCTCAACAACTCATTCTCCCAACTCAGAACGCAAATTTTAGCCATAGAGCCCTTTCCCCCCATCACAAAACTTTTTTCAATTCTTTTTCAGGAGGAACAACAAAAGGCTTCTTCAACTTCGACCACCTTTGTCGGACGCCCCTATTTTTTCCGTTCACTACTGTGGTTCCTAGAAACCTCACTTCAAATGCACGGAATGCAGACTCCATGACCACATGTGCAACCGTTGCTGGCGGGTTGTGGGTTCCACTAGGTTGTGACTCTCGCATGAAGCCAAAGTCCTCTCTTATCAGCAAACTACCCACTGGGTTGCCGCCAATGGCCTATCAAGCTTCCTCCTCCAACACCTCGTCGTCGGTGCCTGGTCTCTCACCCAATCTCTACTAAAAGCTACTGGACTTGCTCAACTCGAAAGCCCCCTCTACAAATTTCGTGGGTAACGTTTCTTCCACCCTCCCTTTTGATAGATGTCGAACATGGGTTGTGGACAGTGGAGCTAGCCACCACATGTGCCATGATCAGAATCTCTTCTCTCAACTCACTTGTCCCTCTCATGCATAGCATGTTTGTCTACCCATAGGTCATAGCCTTTAAATTGAAGGGATCAGCACATGCCCTTTGACCAAAACCCTTCTTTTAGACAATGACTTTTTCGTCCCTCAATTAAATTTTAATCTCCTTTCTGTCCCTCAATTCACTACTAATAATTCATGCCTCGTTTCTTTTTATTCTACTAATTATTTTTTTAAGACCCACAGTCGATGAGGCTGATTGGAATGGGTGAGCTTTGCAATAGACTTTATGTGTATCGGCCCCAACCCATTACGGCTTTTTCTACTCAGACTACTGCTAATAAGATCTTATGGCACCAACACCTAGGTCATCCTTCTTGCTTAAATATTCCTAGCCTTTTCAATAATAATCCCTATGTTATTTCTGATTGTAATATTTGTGCTCATTCTAAGCACACTAGACTTCCTTTTCCTTCAAATGCTAATAAAAGTACTTTTGTGTTTAACCACATTTTTTATGATATATGGGGTGGTTATCATACTTCTTCAATTTGTGGTGCTCATTACTTCCTTACAATAGTTGATGCTTTTTCTCGCACCACTTGGATTTATCTCATGCGATATAAATCTGAAGCTTATACTCATTTCATGCATTTTTTTGCACTTATTCAAAATTAATTCAACACCATGATTAAAATAATAAGAACTGATAATGGATAAGAATTTCTTTTCCACAAATTTCAAAATTATCTCCATGACTACGATATCATTCATGAACGTACTTGTGCTGAAATTCTATAACAAAATGGTGTTGCAGAATGCAAACATCGGTGCATTCTAAATGTTGCCCGTAGTCTCCGCTTTCAAGCACTCTTATCCTTACAATTTTGGGGTGAATGTGTTCTCACCACGGCTTATCTCATTAACCGAACCCTGAGTCGTATTCTCCAAAATAAATCTCCTTTTGAACTTCTCTTTGATACCCCGCCAATCTACGCTCACTTACGTGTGTTCGAGTGTCTTTGTTATGCTTAAACCCTTCATTCTTCCCACAACAGAATTTCTCCTTGTGCATCTAAATGTGTCTTTCTTGGATATCCCGGTATTCATAAAGCGTGCAAGCTTTACAACCTCAATACCCAAGTCATCTTCTATTCCTGTGATGTCATTTTTTATGAACAAAAATTTCCCTTCCAGGACACTCCTGCTCTTCCTGATAAATTTTCCGTTCTTCCTCTTCATAATCCAACCCACCTCTTCCTCTACCATATTCCCTCTCTCTTCGCCCTCGTCGCACCACTACTCAACTAGTATATCTTCAGAATTACGTTTGCCCGACCATATATACGGAGTCCACTGCATTCTCACCTGCTGCCTCAGCCTCAGGTGCTACTCACCATTTATCTGTTTTCCTTTCCTATTCTCACATTTCACCTTCTCACCTTGCTTTTTTAACTGCTCTCACTAGATTTTTTTAACCTTCATGTTATTCTACTGCCATTCGCCACTCTCATTGGCGTGAGGCAATGCTCGTTGAGATTCGTGCATTAGAGGATAATTCCACTTGGACTCTTGAGCCACTTTCTCCTACTAAGAAACCCATTGGTTGTAAATGGGTTTTCAAAACTAAGCTCAAGACCAACGGTTCTATCGAGAGGTACAATGCTCGGTTAGTTGCCAAGGGTTACATTCAGGTTAAAGGCCTTGACTATCATGAGACATTTGCTTCAGTTGCCAAAATGACCACTGTCTGCTGCTTATTGCAAGTCGCTGCCACAATACTTTTCTACACAACGATCTTGAAGAAGAAGTCTACATGATCCCACCACCAGGATATTTCTGTAAGGGGGAGATTTGTGTCTGTCGGCTCTGGAAATCTCTATATGGCCTCAAGCAAGCCAACTGGTTTTTTAAACTAATCATAATGCTTCTTGATGCAGATTTTTATCAGTCTTAGGTAGATCATTCTTTATCTACTCTTATCACCCACACCAGCATCACTTTTATTCTTGTATTTGTTGATGATATCTTGATTGCTGGCAACGTTATCTCTCAAATAGAGGTTTTCGAGAGCATTTCTCTCCACACACTTTAAAACAAAAGATCTCGGTTCCCTCAAATATTTTTTTGGTCTCGAAAGTTGCTCGTTTCCAGAAAGGCATCTTTCTCAACCAATGCAAGTATGCACTTGATATCCTGTCTGATAGCGGCCAACTTGGTGCTCGGATCGCTCACTTTCACATGGAACAAAACTTGAATCTCACAGATCGTGACGGCATTCTCCTCACCGACCCTTGTGCCTATCGATGACTAGTTGGGCACCTCATTTACTTGACTATCACACGTTCTAACCTTGTCTTTGTAGTGAATATTCTCAGTTAGTTCATGCATGCTTCTCATGTTCCCCACATGCAAACTGCCACCCGTGTTCTTCGCTATCTCAAAGACAGTCCAGGTGAAGGCATTGTTTTTCTTTTCATCTAGCAATTCGCATGTTACTGCTTAGACAAATTTAGATTGGGCTAGCTGCGCCACCATCCATCAGTCCACCACAGGCTACTTCATTCAGCTTGGCATGAGCCCCATATATTGGCGAACAAAAAAAAAACGTTAGTAGCACGTTCTTCTATTGAAACTGAATATCGCGCTATGGCTGTCACCACTTGCGAACTCACCTAGTTATAACAGCTCCTCACTGATTTTGGTGTTTCTCATTCTAAGCCTATCAGTCTCTATTGTGAAAATCAGTCTACTCTCCAAATCACTCATAATCTTGTCTTCTATCAGCAAACATATTGAGATTGATTGCCACATTGTGAGTGATAAAATTCGGGCAGGACTCCTTACAGCCATTCACACCTCCTTTCATGAGCAACTTGAAGACATCTTCACCAAAATATTGGGACATAAACTTTTTTATCATTTTTTATGCAAGTTGGGCATTACAAGGGAGTATTAACAGAATCCCAAGCACAAAAAATCAGCAAAATCACCACAAAATTTGCATCCTCTTGATATTAGTCATCAAATCGTAATTATTTCCATACTTGATCAGTTACCATAGATAGCCTAGACCTCGTATCTATTTTTGCATATTCTTCCATTGTAAAAAGTAAGTTTTAGAAATACAAGATTACACTTTTGACACTATATCTATTTAAGATGTCCTCAAGAGTGCAACCAAACCCAATATGGTTGGGTCAAGATCCAATCAAACAATAAACCTATCAATCCAATTCGAGAATGGACCGATCAATTAATGTATTTGAGGACAAAAAGATATACTATAAAATCGCCAAATTTTGCTACTATAAATTAGTGTATAAACATACCATTTGTATTAAGACTTGTTATTTATAAAAAGAAAAATTAAAATACACTATAAGAGAAAGGACTACATGAACCAATTCTTTTGCAAAAACTACAATTTAGAATTTTTTGTATGGAAAATGATATCTAACCCCCTCAAGTGTATTGCTCAAGTATATTTGATTTTCAAATGTTTAAAAAATTATTGCTAGTATGTATTTTTTTAACATTTAAAAAAATAAAAATAAAAATCAAATGCACTAGGGTACACATGAAGGATTGAGCAGCAACACCCTTTTTATTTGCGTCATTTTATTTCAGACGAGTAAAAACTCATCACTAAAAACTACTTGTCCTCGCAAATAATCGTGATGGAAAAAATCAACCCATGTGCTATGTGATATTTTAACTATTTGCGGCCATATTAAACTGTCAAAAAAGTTCACTAGTAACCTAACCATGTACCTCTAACCCTAAAAACAGTTTCCCTAATTCCCTTTTCCCATTATTTTTTTCTCTCTCTACAGACAAACTAACGCCCCACATCTCCCCCTCCAGCTCACCTCATTGCCGCCTCACCATGCCGGTGCTAGTGGTGGTAAGGCCTCATTTTCATTCATATAAAAAAAAAATATATATATATATATATATCTTCCCATTTTCTCTCAATTTGAGCTCTGTAGCTGCAATCCATAACACTTCGGCACAACACACCACCATAGACCCTCCCCTCAACCTCCCTCTTCGATCAACACACACACACACACACACACACACACACTCTCTCTCTCTCTCTTTCAAAGCCCAACTTTTTGGGGTTCAAAAACACTATCCTCAGCTGGCACCCCACCATGCTACTCCATCCTCGATGGGCTTCCCAACCTCTCGATCTCAATGTCTTCCTCAGATTTCTCTATTCTCTTCTCACACTCTCTTTCTCTCATTTTCTCCCACTTCGTTTTGTCGTCGTCATTAAAGCCGTCGTCGCTTTTCTCCATGCCTATTCATCTCACGTTGTCTGTAGCTCCTCTGCCTCCCTTGTTTTCCCCTACATCGAACAGCCCTCCCCATCTCTCGCTTTCTCTTCTCTATGATTCATTGTTGTATCCCTAGCCTCTCCAACCACCACTACCACCTCTGGCCGATCAGAATTACATCCCCTTTGTCACCTCCCGCTTTCTCTCCTTATCTCTCTATCCCCGTCACTATCCGCCTCTCCGATTTTCTCTATGACCTATAGCACCCACCCTGAAAGTTTAGATCATCAGCCACCCAACCTTCATATCCCTCACTATCGGCTTTTGTCTCAACTGCACGATCGTAGCATAGGCCCATAATCATACTTGTTGCTTTTAAAAGCATCAGGCAAAGCCTTTATCCTCTATGTCTCTCTCGTGCTCGCTATCTCTCTATCCTAACAAAGCGCACACACACCCATGACCCCTCAAAGGACCATCGCATCACCAACTAACGGAAACTCCCACGACAAGTAGCAAAAACTTGAAATGCCTCAATCATCCAAAAATTCCCCTTTCGTGCTGCAAGTGGCTCTCGAGCTAAACTTGGAAATATTGTCAATGGAATTGTTAATTGTGAACTATATATTCTTATGGTGAATTGTGCTCTATTTACTATTAAGGTGATTTGTGAAATATGTACTATTGTGGTGATTTGTGAATTGCATACTGAAATAATGAGATAATTGTGAGATTGTAAATGTGGTTGAGAGCCTTGCGAAGTGTTGGGATTGTTTTGTGGAGTTCTGAGCTATGGTGGGGACTTCCTATTGGGTACACTACTCAATATTATACTAGCAATGCTTAAAGGTTATTATTATCTTCTTCAAATTTAAAATTTAGTCCTTAGTTTCTTTTTTTCCTTACAAGTGAATTATCTTCTTCAGATCTTCTGCAGTCCTTAGTTTCTTTTTTTCCTTACAAGTGAATTATCTTCTTCAGATCTTCTGCAGTACTACTTATGATCTTAACATTAAACATATCCATGTATAGTGACGAACCTATGTATACCTTAGGTGGGGTCACGACACCCCACAAAAACTTTATTATTCCCATATGCTTTCCAGGATTTTTTAAAATTTCAATATACTTAGGAATGCCTCTCTCCAAGTTTTTTCCTATAGTCCCAAAATTTAGTATAATTTCTATATATTATCTATTTTCAAGGACACGGCCTCACCAAAATTAAATTAAAAGTAAGTTTAGGAGAAATAATAAACTTCTTAATATGGATTTCAAAATTTTTTGTTTTACAATATTAGGTTTCTTAATATGGAATCCAAAGTGAAAATACAAGAAAAATCATTTAAGTCTGACAATCTATATGAAAAATAATTTTAAGGTTTTATCATCTAGCTTTCATTGAGCAAGAAAAATATATTTAAGATCTCAATTATAGCATTGTATGCTTGATGTGACATGAAAATATATAGATTTACTAAAAACTTAATAAACTTGCTTACATATTATAATGAAATATTTCATTATAAAAGATCACTTGATATTTTTACGAAGAAAATAAATTCTAAATATTTCATTACAAAAATAATAATGGATGAATATTATTTCATAAAACATTATTCACTACAAGAAAATGGGCCTATTGCGGCAATTTTTGGTCTGCTGGTAATAAAATCACTGCAATAAGCCATTGTTTGCAGCGATTTCTTGGTCGACGTAGCTTCAAATCTGCATGTTTTGTGTTTTATCTTTTGCGGCGATTTTAAACGTAATTGTGGCGATATTTTTTGCTACAAAATAAATTTTAACTTTTGCAGCGATTTTTATGATTATAACGGCGAAAAAAATTGCCGCAAAATGTAAAAATCTTACGCCAATGGACAATTTCTCTGCAATTTTGATTTTAATCTAGATGGCGCCAAAACCTAAGGAAAAATCAAATTTCCCCCCAAATCCCGAAAACCCCTTCGTCCCAAACTTCTTCTTCTTCATTTCTCTTTATCTACAAATTAAACAAAACTGAAGCACACAAATTTTCATAGCGTCCCTTCCACCGATTGAAACCACTAACATTGGCGCCAGCTGCTCCAGCCTAGTGGTTCTCGCGTACGAGTAGCGAGTTACTCTACTCCACCCCACCGAAAACCCACTAATCAACATCTTCAATCACAAATGCCGAGGCCATACTAGTGAAAAAAGTTACAGTTTTTCAACACCCTAAGGTTTTGTTCTTTATCATCTTCGGTTTGTTTCCTGGAGTAGTGGGTCGGAGTTGATTTTCCATCCCTTTGTCTCCTGATCCACTCGGTTGGACTCAATTTCCCAAGGTAAATTACTATGTTCTATCTCTTTATGGTTCTTGATGAAACCGTTTAGGGCAATTAGAAACATTGGTGTTTTGCTATAATATTTATGCTTAGGTTTTGAGAAGCACACACATTGGACAATCCCGTAAGCGATCGGAAGTGTTTCCCATGAATATTAATTTCTTTGTTGGCTTTCTTCTACTCTGGCAAACTCCAGAATGCTTGGATGATCCATTAATATTGTAAAGAGAAAACTAAATTATCCCTCTGTTATTTGGTTCCTCTAAAAAGACAACCATAGTTGATCAATCAAATTGGAGTGGTTTTGAGCTACGGGTAGGACAAATTAAACCAAATGATATTGTATGTATACCTAATATTTCAGCATTAGCATCTCATGTCTGCATGCAATTATGGTTTAAAAGTATCATGCAGGAGGGATGATGGATGATGAATTGTTGATCAATTTGCATATATTAAATTGATGAGTATAGGAATCCAAATACATGCACCACTTGTGGTTTCATCAGATTACATATCCTTTTGGCTAATTCACATAGTTTTTTCCCCCAATGTCTCACTTTAAAGTTTGGAGACCCATGTAGTAACACTAATTGGAAAATGGCCCTATCCTGACATTTTTTCTTTGACAATATTACTGGATGTATTTCAATAATAATTCGTTAACTACATTGAAGAGGTTCTTCTCACTAGGAGATGAAAAATTGATTTCATAAGTCTATGTGATCATGTAATGGAATGGTATTAAATTGTTTATTTAAATACATATGTGATGATGAGAATATATTACCTATCTTCTAGGGAAGATAATATAAACACGTTTGCTTCTTGAAATCTCTTCTAAAACTTCCCAAAAAAGTATATTTTGGAAGCCTAAAGAATAATGCTATTTAAATAATAATAAGGGTTTTTTTCTTGTGTACTTTGAGTTCTTGGGCTAAAGCTTTTGTAATGGCGAATAATTTTCTGCATTTGTTTTAGCTTTATGCTGGTTGTTTCCTTTTTTGTTTTTGGAAGTTGTAGGTATTTCCTTTATATACGTTGTGTGTACTTGGGTTTATGCCTATTTCTTTGAATAAAATTTTATGAGATATCAAAAAAAATTAATAATAAGGTTTTTTTGGTTACAATTTACACTATTGTTACAAGTATCTAATTGTGAGATATTCAAGTTGTTATATATATATATATATATATACACATATAAATGAGAAGTATGCATGGGGTTTGGATTGTGACTGATTTTCTTGTAGTGCACCACGCATGCATGCCATTTCTCTAGAAGTGGTTTTGCCTAAAGCCAGCAATAAAAATTGGAGGTTGTTACATGAAAATTTGTGAGAGTTAAGCAAGCTGCTGGTTCTTAATTATAAGTACGTTTGGATATGTATGAATTCTCACTACCCAAACGTACACGTGGAAAATAATTCAAGTTATGGTTTGGCTAGAGATAAGAAAAAACACAGAAAAAAGGGAATCATGTTTTTAGATATATTTCGTGATTAAAATCATGTGAACATCAAGCCTCTTCATTTGACTCCAATTGCATCAATCTTCAACTTCAATCAATTTAAGTTGATAAGTTATAATTTAAATAATGAAAATATAAGACAAAACCTTTTCAAATGAAATCCTCCTCATGACTTTGGCATATATGCTTATATTAAATATCGATAGCACTTCTAAAGGCTATCCCAGAGAGGCTATAGCCTAGCTACCTGGGGCGTGGGGGCTCTAAGATCTCACGGTGGTTGCTATGTTTACTTTCTCTTATAAATTGGATCATGGTACCAATTTACAATCGCAGACTTTTGCTTTAACAATTGGTCTTGCACTCCAATGTCACTAGCTAGCTACCTATCCATGTTCTTAATTATTTTTGAAACCGATTAATTATCAGTGGTTAATTATATATAGGTGATTTAAAACCTGTAAACAACGGCCTCCTTGGATTTATTTTGAACTATATATGGGTACTCGATATTCTTTCCTTGCATCTTTTCAGGCAATTTAAGATCATCGATCAATGATACTACAAATTTCTTGTATTAATACTAAAAAAAATGTTGTTGTTGTTGTTTTTTTTTCTGGTTCTAGAATTAATGGTAAACATGCACGCACTAAAGAGGACATATATGATGATCTCTTTCACTTCATGATGTGTGTATTTTTCTTTCTTTTTCTAATATTCATTATTTTTTTATTTTATATATATAGTTAATTTTTAATTAATTCTTTTTGGGGATCATGAATCATATTTGAAATGTGTTTGTTTGTTTTTTTCAACAAGAAGACAGGGTATTGAACTATATACTCTAGAATCATTGGCGTGCAAGGGACATAAAATCCCCGCTCTTTAATTAGATACCCATCCCACTTTATGTGATCTCCTCCTTGTAACATCGAGGGACCCTTAAAATGTACTCAAACTGAGCAAAAAGTAGTTGGTGCATGGATGTGGATATGGAAATTAATATACGCTTCATGATATATTAGAATTTTATTTATCTGCATCTTTTTGTGTTTAGCTAGCAATCTCTCACCCTTGGAATTAAGTCCACAAGTTTGGGAACCATCATCCTTTAATAAAATGGCTCAAAAGCTCAAGATGATTAATTATCATGAGCTCCGATTAGGTATTCCAAAATATGAAGTTAAAGCGAATTCTGGTTGCTAAAATGTATTTATCATCAAAATCTTAGTCACATATACATGTGGCTAACATAGGCATAGGGACTATAACTTAAAAAGTAATTAATAATAAATATGGTATTGGCAACTTTATATATTAGTCCCTATGCCTAGATTAATCTATATATATTAGATCCATTGTAAAGGATCAATCTAGCAGCGTAGCTATCCCATATGATCCTGAAGCTGCTAGCTAGCTACGTTGTTGGAGAGCATCTTCAAGCTCTTTGGTACTGTTGAGATGGTCGGTTTACATGCATTACTTCTATGGCAGTAGTTATCAACAATAGTGGGAATTTAATGGAGAAGTATAGCAGTAGTGAGAGATCATTGTACAATAGGGGACTTTGTATTGTGAGATATTCAAGTTGTTATATATATATATATACACACACACAAACACACACACACACATAAATGAGAAGTATGCATGGGGTTGGCTTGGGACTGATTTTCTTGTAGTGCACCACGCATGCATGCCATTTCTCTGCATTAAGCAGTTTAACCTCAACCACAACAATTATTATTGGATGATCATGCATGAAAATTTGTCCTAATTAAGCAAGCTGCTGGTTCTTATTTATAAGTTTTCTGAAATATTTCATAGAAAAATCGCCTTGTTCCCTTGCTAGCCTTTTCTCAATGATTTATTAATTTCTTATATATATATATATATATATATGTGTGTGTGTGTATAATCACAGTACTTGTTGTTTTACACCTTAATTATGGTTATATATATGAATATTGTAAATAATGCGTGAATGATCACCTCGATCAACCTGTATATAAATACATGTAGACAACAAAATAATAACATGACTAAAGTACTATTAAAGTTGTGAACGGGTCGGCATGCATGCATCCTAGCTAATTGACTAATATATTTGTGAGGATTTTATATAATGATGTGATGAAGACTGTTTGCTTTCTTCTTCATTTTTTCTAGCTATTAATTGGCTTTGATTTGGCTTTTCACTACATGCATGTGCTATATGAAATGAAATCTACCTCCATCTAGCTCGATCTAGACTTCCCGCGATGCTCCAAAGTTATCTGCATAAATATATATATATATATATATATATATATATATAAATAGATATTTACACTCATGCATGCACGTGTTCGTAATTACACAGTCGTATATATTATTCTTTATTGAAATATGCTCTCAGCTTGCTAGTTTCACTTATGATCGCTACCTAAAATTATTAATACGATGCATGTATCAAAATTCAAACCCTAGCCTATATATATAAATATATATATAAAAATATATATATATATATATATATATATATAGGTTAATTAGAACGCAATTAATTAGAAGCTACGTACGGCAGCTTATGATCAAGTCTCGACAGGCTTGTGACAATGGCTCCCTAATGCATGCACATTTAGCAACAGCCATTAATGCCTACCTGGCCTGTTCACATTATATGTACTGCAGTATTAGTAACCTAATTGGCTCTTGATCTATTCCTCTCTTAGTAATTAATATAATCAGCTGATAAGAACAGGCCAGCAGTGATTCTAATTCTACCATATATGCATGTGCATGGTTCTTAGTAAATCTGAGGGAATTTGTGCGTTCTTTAAAGGATCATGCATTATCATCGAACACAGAAGATATGCGAAATTACTTAGTTGTTTTTAACGAACTCAATTCAGTTTATAAAGTACGACTTGATAATTCATTGTGCTGATCATCATAGTGTTCAAATTCATTATCATAAAGTCGTCTCGTAATTGATCTCGATCGCGTGTACGTTTTACTTTTATCAATCATCCAAATCTCATATTTTTTCTAATTTCTCCCCCATTTAACTAATTCCTTAATCCGAATGTACCGTATGTGTTTGGTATACTAATATACAGCTTAAACCAACTATTAACTTAGGTTTTATTTTTTTCCCAATAAGCTAATGGATTTATTACTAAATGAAGCACTCCTCAAGGGCAATGGGTTTAATTGCTGCTTATAACCTTTGTTCTTATAAAAATATATAACATATATTGATTCACTAAATGAATTACATTAAAAAATGGGTGCCAACCCTAGCTTTTCAATTGGTCATTGGGAAGAAGAAAAGGTAAGAACTTGCTTAATTGTGCATGATTCCCATTATGTTGATCTATATATTTAGTCCAGCTCAATGTTTTGAAGGTGGAGTTCTTTTAGGCATAATCTTTTTGGGATAACGGCCTTACTTTGTTCTTTAATGAATTGTCATGTTTTTGTCACTTCATCTCCCAATTTGATTAATTTACATCGCAACAACTTGTAGCTAACATGTAGGAGTTTGATTGTGTTATCTTTCTAAGCTTTGCGTATTATTCCTGGAGGTTATATATATGTATCTATCAAATCATATGTCATGCTGAGTTCGATGCATATCTACTAGTTCATGATGATCATGTTAGGTTACAAGTTTGTTAAACAAGTTATGGGTTTGTCAAGTAGCACAGATCATAAATTAATAATAATATATATTGAGCAAGTCTAAAATCCACATGCATGATCACTTCCTTGTGCTAAATCCATCGACGATTTATTCACACCTCATAAATCCCTCTTTACACTTTCTTATCCCTCTGTAGAGAAGTTTTCATCTACAACCCAACCCGGTGAATTCTCTTAAATATTACGAAGACAATTTTAATTAACAATTTCCATGTTTCAATCTTGTTGTTGTTTCCCATACGTAAGTAGAACATTGTAATAACCTATCATTTGTTCACCAAGTCAAATAAAGAATTTGATGACTCTTCTTTTTATTTAGATGGACAAAAGCTGGATGAATTTGGGTGATAGACTGTATCACCCAAATATATTGAAGGGGTTAACGATTTCCTCACAATGGCAAAAAACCATTCCATGGGAAGTGATCGCATTCGGTGTCCCTGCCGTATATGGACTGTATCACCTCTTCTTGCCTATATTTGAGGTAGAGACTCACTTGTTCATAAAATGGATCAATCCAAATTACACCCAGTAGATATTTCATGAGAAGGAGGAAACACTCCTCATCATTGATGATGATACCGATCCCGAGGTTGGAGTTGAAGACGTGTACATTGATGACATGGACCGTATGTTAGATGACATATGGGTAGGCACATTCATAGATGCTCCTGAAAATGACACTTCATTGCCAACTTAGCCATCAATACCACAGCCTTCCCCAAACTCAACTTTTGACCAACTATTAGAGGATGCTCGATGTCCTCTTTTCGATGGCTGCACTAAATTCTCAAAGCTCTCATTCGTTGTGAAGTTGGTACACATTAAAACACTTGGTAGGTGGTCAATCAAGTCTTTTGATATGCTCATAAGCCTTCTGCGGTCTGCCTTTCCTGATGCTAAATTGCCTAGTTCATATGAGGAGGCAAGGTCATTGGAGTGAGGTTTGAGTTTCCAGTACCACAAAATTCACACATGCCCCGATGATTGCATTTTATTCTGGAAGGAAAATGCTAAAATTAATGAGTGCCCTATATGTAAGGCTTCACGGTGGATGCCAAACACACACGGGTCACGAGTGATCCCACAAAAAGTCCTTCAGCATTTTCCCTTTGAAGCCAAGATTGCAACGTCTCTTTGTGACAGACAAGATAGCATGTGATATGAGATGACATAAGGAGCAACGGGTACCTGATGAGACTAGTATGAGACATCCTGCTGACTTTGAGTCCTGGAAGACATTTGATCAAACCAATTGTTGGTTTGCTAGGGATGATTGCAATGTTAGGCTCAGTTTGGCAAGCAACGACTTCAATCCCTTCAACAACCTAGCAAAGTCGTATAGCATTTGGCCACTGATTCTTGTCCCATATAACTTGCCGCCGTGGTTATGCATGAAAGACTAGTTCTTTATGACATCCCTCATTATCCCTGGCCCAAAATCGCCAAGGAACGACATTGATGTGTATTTGCAGTCGTTAATTGATGAGTTGCTTGAACTCTGGGAACATGAGGTACCTACATATGATGCTTCCAGTAAGAAAGTGTTCATGTTGCATGCTACCTTATTGTGAACAATTAATGACTTTCCTGCTTATGAGAATCTTTCTGGGTGGTCAACAAAAGAGAAATTGGCATGTCCCTTTTACCGGCAAGTCACATTTGGCGAACGAGAAAATGGTAGTTCAACGGTAGGGAAGATCATCGCATGCCACCAAATTGGGTTGAAGGAGCGGGGCTCTGAACTCAACTACAAATGCTCAAAGATGTCCAATTTGGAAAATCTTGTAGAAAGAGAAAACGCACTGCAGAACAGTTGAACTGGACAAAGTAAAGCATCTTCTTCAAGCTACCTTATTAGTCAATGCTGCGGCTTCGACATAATTTAGATGTTATGCATATAGGGAAGAACATTTCTGATAGCATATTGGGCACTTTAATGGACATTTCTGGTAAAACAAAAAATACTATAAATTTACGGTGTGACCTGGAGAGCTTGGGCTTTAGAAAAGAATTACATCTTAAATGTGAAGGTGGACGTGTTACAATGCCACGCGCATTGTACACATTACATGGAGATGAAAGGAATAAATTTTGTGAGTGGCTCGCTGAGATTAAATTTCTAGATGGGTTTGCCATCAATGTCACGCACTGTGTTTCTGTATGTGATTGCAAAATCTCTGGGCTCAAAAGCCATGACTATCATGTTTTCTTGTAACGACTGCTTCCTATTGCTGTTTGGGGGTTCTTAAGGAATGATATTGCATTGGTTTTGACTGAACTTAGCAGTTTCTTCAAAGAGTTATGTGCCCAAACATTGGATGTGAATCACTTATCCCAGCTTCAACTTGATATCATCACCATTCTATGCAAATTGGAGATGATATTCCCTCAATCTTTTTTCAATATTATGGTCCACCTAACTGTCCATTTACCAGGTGAGGTCATACTCGGAGGTCTAGTTCAATATCAATGGATGTACCTATTCAAAAGGTATCTAGGTAAATTTAAAGCGGTATGTTAACAATAAAACTCGTCCAGAAGGTTCAATAGCAGAAGCCTACATTCACATCGAGTGTTTGACATTTTGCTCGATGTATCTCCAAGATGTTAAGATGAAGTTTAATCGAGTGGACTGCAACATTGATGGTGGAGAAGATGATACTATAGATGGATTCAAAAATTTCAACAAAAAACTTTGTCCTTTTGGTATAGCCTGTAATGTGCAATTAGAAGATACACTCCGTACCTCAGCCATATAGTACATGCTTAACAACTGTACCGAGATTGGACCCTATCTCGAGTAAGCAATCATGAATTCCTTTGTACTTTTCGAAACGACCTACTACTATCTTTAAGACTTTACGTAACTAACTAATATTGATTGGCCGATTGTGTTCTCCTAATGCAGGGAGCACTACTCCAAATGTAAGGAGTCAAACTCAAATTTTGTCGATCGCACACATCAAACTGAGTTTCCAACTTGGTTCAAGCAACGTGTAAGTTAGCAATTGGGCTAGTTATCTACTTATAATAAACCCGACTCACTTGCTTTTGGCTATGTGTATGAAAGTATAAGTTCACAATTTACCCCGATATTCCTGTAGGTTCAGGACTAGCATACGAAAAACCCACCATGTGTGTCCGTTGATTTGTATGCGTTAGCTTGTGGTCCTGACCGTTGGGTTGCAAGCTATGCTGCCTGTAATATAAATGGTAAACAGTTCCATACGAAGCAGCGTGAACTTTGTCGACGATCGCAAAATTCAGGGGTGTTGGTAATTGGTGACAAAGATACCAATAATGTCAACTTTTATGGTGTTCTCAATGATATTGTGGAGTTACACTACATGGAAAGTCATCGAGTGTACTTGTTCAGTTGTGATTGGTTTGAAGTTGGTGATAAAAAAACGTGGGATACGAGTAGACGATCATCTAACTAGTTTCAACATGGACAGGACTTGGTATAAGGATGAATCATTTGTGTTGGCATGCCAAGCTTCCCAGTGTTCTTACATTAGAGATATAAGGTCGAAGGGGAATTGGTATGTTGTGCAGAAGTATAATAATAGGAATGTGTATGACATTCCACCAGTGCCAAGGGTTTTGGACGATATTGATGGTGAATCAAGTGAGGATGATGTCTATCAAGAAAATGAGCCATCATTTGAATATCCACTTTCACATTGTGATGTATGTCCAGTTTCAACTCCACTTAGTAGGACTGATGTAGAACCTATCCACATCGATGCACGAGACCATATGGCGGTTGGTGGTGAATGCGTAAATTCAACAAACTTTATTGATGATGAAATGGTTCCATCTGGTTCTAAAGATGGTTATGGTGATTGCGAATATTCAGATGAAGAGGACCTATAAATCGATGAAGAATCGGAGTCAGAATAGGCAACTTGCCAACTATTGGAAACTAGGTGAACACCACATCAGTTGAAAGAGGCAGCCTTCATGGATTGGATCGCATGTTGGGTTGCAAACTGTAGTTTATTATAAACTCATCTAAAAATTGCTTTGATTTATACATGCCAAACCTTGAAATATTTGTATTAATGAGGGTACTACACTAATACATACACACACTCGCAATATTTATTTTAATGCATTATCTTATTGCAAGGTTGTTGTGGTTATATTTCCTCTAAATAGCTTTATGTAATTCACGTTTGCTATTGTTAATTCTCAGATGGACGAAAAAAAGACGATTTAACATTCAATAACGACTGAGCTATTTGAGGTTGGAGATAGGAGACATTTGGTCAGAATTAATGAGGAGCATCAGTGGCCCAGGTAGATCACTGCCTAGCATACAAGGAACCAGTGCTAGGAGATTTGTGCCGTACAGATGTAGTGCACGTAGGCCATGTGGAGTCAGCATCAGTGAGGATCACGACCCACATTTGGTTGATGAGACCAGCTCAGATGATGAAACCCAGCCTCCAAGCCATCCATGGAAACTTCCGTGTGCGAACCCAAATCTAGAGACCAAGGCAAATAGAGAACCCTCGTCGAGGGTTGCACCAGAGCCTGATAGAGTTCAAATCGGTATAATTGACTTGATGTGGAGTGATTTTATGAGTTTCATCATTGGTGTGTAAGATTGATTTAAACAAATGAGACCTCTGACTAGACCTTATTGTTATTATGTCATACAGGTGAGGACGTCTCGATCGAGGTTGTAGTCACCCAGGCACAAACGAGACGTGGTCGTGGGCCGGCGAAGTGTAATGAATTTGAAAAATTGCGTAAGCATGGAAAAGTGTTGTTGAAGATAAGTGATGGTCAAACAACACCATGTTGCAAGAATGCAAACATGTTTACAACACATTTAAGTTGGATAATTAAACATCATTGCAACATGAGCTACCCTAGATAGAGTGACGTACCCCAAGCGCATAAGGATGAATTAATCGAACGTGTTCGGGTAAAACTTTTATACTTTGATGTTGATCATTAAAAATTTAGACTATATATAGTTCACGAGTGATCACCCTAAATTTTAAATCCCTCTGTAGGCTGATTTTGAATTGGATTGGGACTTAGAGAACCATCGATTGGTTGTGACCAAACAGCTTCATAAGCGCTTTAATGCCTTCCACCACCAACTGCATAAGATATATATGTCATATGGCAGCCATGACGAGGCATTGGCGACTGGGACTAGGTTGGTCAGCCCCCTCGTCTGGTTTAAGCTCTATGAACGATGGGGTAGCGAGGCCTTCCAGGTATGCATTATGGGTGTACAATCCAAACCCAGCCAAGTTGGGTAATAACTCCCCTAACCTAATTGGATATTTATTACTCTGTATACTAAAAGTTAAATTGATAGTTTTTAATGGCAGAAAATATCAAGTAAAAATCGAGAGAATAGGAAGATGCTGAAGATTAACCATACAATAGGTCGCAAATCCTTTGTGAGGATGCTAGAACAGAAGGTATAAGGTTTGAAGTAAACTATTCCCTGCACAACACATTTCTCACTTGTAAGCTCATATTATGACAACCACACTCTCACATAATATTGAATTTGGGAGGTAAGTTTTCGCAAAGGGGTATGCTATATATATCTAGTTTCTCTCAAATATGATGCCTAACTCTTGTATGGCATTTGCTTGGTTAGTCATTTATTAGTGATTAAACTATCCATGTCATATGTAACATATTATCTGATTGAATATGTTGCATGCAAACATACCACACACATGTAGCGTGTTGAAAATGCAATTTGGTAGACTACTACAAAGAAACCCACTAGTCCAAGAAGAAAGATAAATTCGTGACACCTTCCATTGAAGACATTTATGTGAGTATATTCTCTACAAATTAGTTATTTGTTAAATGCAATGATGGTTTTATTTATTAGGTTGAATCTTTAAAAATGCATTATTAGGACACTTTTGTCCATAATCAGTTCATTATGTCTTATTGCAGAAGGATATGGTAGGAAAGCTGGATACTCTAAAACCAGATAATTGAACTGATGAAGCAGCAATGGTTGTCTTCAGAGAGGTGCTTGGGCATCGACCGGGTTATGCAAGAGGATTGGGAGAGATGATGATTCCAGAGTCTACAAGACAACAGTCATTGGCACAAGAGAGAGAGAGAGTATGTAGCTTTGATTGAAAAGCATAAGAAAGAAGCTGAAGCTTCCAAGAGTGAGATGGAGTCAATGAAGGCAAACATGCAGGTTATGATGGAGAGACAGAACGAAACCAACCGTATGTTGAGGGCCATCTTCGCTGCGTACCCTTCCCTCAGTGAGTCTCTCTACTGAGCATATTTTTGTGGCAAAATATGGGAAGGTTTTTTTGTGGTATTTTTTAGTGCATTTTTGTCCTAAGATGGTGGATTGACAAGATATATATATATATATATATATATATATATATATATATATATATATATCATATGGGAGGTTATATGTAAATGTTTTGTGGGAGCAAGCTGGGTTGGGAAAGCAGATGTTTTGGCCCAAGATATATCTTGAAATAAGTAATGATAATATGTACAAACTTTATGAGATGATGCTAGGCCTTACTAAACATGAGTCAAACATGTAAGTATCTACGCCAGCGCAATCATTATACTCATGCATGGGTGTAGTGGCATGCTTACACACATTTGGTTGCTTGTTGTACAGGCTAATTCATACTATGTATGTACAGGATATGAATGGGAGGGGTCAGGTTATGCAAGAGCCACTAATGGTATGTGCTTGTCTTATGCTTGACTAGAATGGATTTTAGGCACAAAATTCACTAGAGGCTGAACGAGCAGGTAATGTCTTCATTTCCCTATGCTATTTACTTCTAGTATGCACTTCTATCCAAATGATATGATCTTCTTGTAATTTTTACACATGATATACAAGTTTTTTATTTGTGCTTTTGCGAAAGTATAGATAGGCCTAGTTTACGTACACAAATAGGTGAGGGTTGTCATATAAACGGTATGTGTTCGGTTCCTGTTCTTGTCTTTTAGTGCATCGATGATTCCTACTACTGGTTTTGCCTACCTTATACTCGTTTAGATTTTAATTTTTTTCTTTGGGTCGCGTTTGCTTGGGATGAACACAATTAATTTTTCCCTTTCACTTACAAGCTGTCATTCATGATCTAGTGGTGTTAAATGGACCATTAATAATGCATGTCATCCCCTTCTTGTCAAAATAAGAAAGCAAAAATGGATGGTTTTTAAGAATTTTATTTGAGCATATTTGAACATTATATATTAATGGGATAGAAAAAAGAAATCATCGATAATGCATGTCATCCCCCTTCTTGTCAAATAAGAAAGCAAAAATTGGATGTTTTTAAGAATTTTATGTGAGCATATTTGAACATTATATATTAATGGGATAGAAATAAGAAATCCATTCCTCCAAGACAACTTATAATGTTTCTTCACTAACTCTCTAAAAAATGGCAAATATTATAGACAAGATTTTATCTCACATTTAACAAAGGTTTGAAAAAATTGCTTATCAATACAACCTTTGTTATTATACGGTAATCAACATGTCATTCCCTGCATTGGTATTATGCATATAGCTTTATCTAGAAAAAAGAAGCCATTATGGTGTTCTATTGGGTACTCAATCTAGGTTTGTATGGGACAAGGTTGTTGCTAGGTTCGCTATTGGGGTATATTCTACGAGTGCTTGGATATGCTCTACCTTCCTATTTAATTATAGGAGAGTCACTCTCTCTCTCTCTCTCTCTCTCTGTCACTCATAATTATAAGCAATAATAATTGGGGTAGGATTGAAACAGTAATATGTTATATGCAAGCTACTTTTGTCCATATAGGTGAATCCTAATGCTACACGTTGAGGGTTTTTGATGTTTAGATATATGTACCCGAGGAGCACGCAAAGCTAATGCAGCTGGCCAGGCCGGGAGTTGCCAAGGAAATTCAAGAACCCTCACCCCGCTAGGTATTTTTCAACCCAATGTATATAAGCTTGAAAATTAGAGGCCTGGATGTGTATGTGTGTATTTTGCTAAAGTTTACAAGGGGTTAACTACGTTTAAAGTAAAGACATGAATAATAGTATATATAGCAAGGATACTGAAGGCTGGATAAGGATGAAACTAGAAGTTAAGCTAAAATTTAAGCTGGAAGCTAAAGTTAATCGATAGGCCTGCTGGTTCTTTGTGCATATTTAAGGGAAGAAAGAGCAAGGGTAAGGAATTGGCTGATTATGAAATTATTAAAGATCATGCGCATGGCATGGGGCTTTGTCCTCTTAAAAAATTATTAGTATTGATTTATGCACTTCAGTGGGATTCTGTCCCCTTGATAAGATAAGTTTTGGATTTCTAAAGAGTCAGTAAATAGAAGCTTGAAAATGTCTCAACCAACTCATTTTTGTTTAATAAGTTGTGGTTTTATGAGAAACACTTTGGACAACTTATGTTAGGGACATGTTAGTTTTCCTTCATTTTTATTTAACTATTTAACTGTCAACCTTTTTTAAGTGCATATTTGCAACGTACTGGAGGTGAGATAAGCAGTTTCAATATTTCCTATTATTGAAACAGGAAAGATGCAAGAACCTCTTGAACTAAAAGAAGACAAGTTCAAAAGGATAGTGAGGATAAATTTTATGGCTCCATGGTTTCTGTTAAAGGATGTTGGGAGAAGAATGCGAGACTACAAGTTTGGAGGTTCCATTGTGTTCTTGACCTCAATAATTGGTGCTGAAAGAGGGCTTTATCCAGGAGTTGCATGATATGGTTCATGTTTGGCTGGATTGAAGCAATTAGTCAGGGTAAGTAACCTTTTACAATGGTCTTTTGTATCTCTTCTTTTGTTAATATATATATATATATATATTGTATTTTTCTGGTTGGATCTTCCAATAGCTGTGTATTCATCAATGTGCATAAATAGGCTGATATTAAGGTTCATTACTTTAAGGATAACATCTGACATGAACCCAATGAATTAGTTGGAAATAATGTGTTTCCTGTCGATTGCTTTTTATATTTCGATAGCAGTTTCTTTGTAAGCAGGAAGAGAGAGTGGGAGGAAATAAATCTGCTATGTGATTTATGCAATATGCATTTATTGGAACTATGCTGTGTAATTCATACATTGGCTACTTGCTAGGTGGCATTGGGTTTATAAATGATTGTAGGGATGCTCCCAATTTAACCAAACATACATGAGGCTATATATATTTTTTGGGGCTGTCGGGATTTTTTATTGAATCATTGTGATCTTGAGGTTTACTTTGCAGCTTATAGGAATGTAGGTTGCATTTGAAAATGGAAAAAAAGTGACTAATAATATGGATAAACCCAGTTTAGAATGTAAAAAAAGGTTTTAAATAATATGGATACATAAAATTTCTACTATAATATTTGTTTGTGTGCAACTTATGTTAAGAAAAGTCGTCACTTTGGAGATTTCTTTTGCCTAGTGAATGTAGAAGGCAGTGTACTTGATAACCCTATTCTGGACAGCTGGATCTTTGCCGCTCAATCACCTGGTCATCGCAAATCAACGATCGATGTGCGAAGTTGCGGATGGACTCCACCCACCATTTGTTTTTATATTTGTTTATAAGCTCTCATTTGTATTGTGGATGTTTTTGTAGTACTATAAACCTTGTAAGAGACATTAGCTGCTCCCATTGATAGTACTTAATTGCCTTCCATTCATGCGCCAGTGTATAGTAACCTTAAAGGGGCTGGCTGATGTATTGATGATGTATTTGATATTGAATCATTGAATATATATATATATATATATACACTCTTATGATTACAAGTATTGGATTAAAGTAATATTTGGTTTATCATATGATGTATCGTTGTGTGTATTTGGTAATATTGATATTAAATGAGTTGAAGTAGGAAATCAGGTATCTTAAAAAAGAACCATTTTATATACTGCCTGTAGCAGGAAGAAATTCGCCAATTGCGGCAATTTATAGTTCGCTGAAAACAACATTTGCAAAATGAAATAGACTTTTCAAGGCGAGTTCCAGTACGCCGAAAAAAATTAAAAATAAATGTATGAACTTTTTGTGGTGAAATGTATTTGCCGCAAAAAACCTTATACGTGCAAATTTTCTTTTTCAATGAAAACATATCACCGCTAATACTATTTGCGGCGAAAATATTTCGGGGCAAAATATGAACTATAGCGAAATAGCATTCGTAGCAAATGTCAAAATCACTGCTAAAATTTAATTGCGGCAGAGATGTATTTTTTGCAGCGATCAAGTGATATGAAGTTCATTTGCGGCGTAATTTAAGTTATTTGCAGCGAAAAAATCGTTGCAAATATATACTTTTGGTGATGATTTTTTGATTTCGCTGGTTCAAGTTTTTAGTTAGTCAACAATTGTGACAAAAATGCGGCGCAGCATAAATTGGTATAAATAAGTATTTGCAGCGATTTTGGGGGTTATTTGCGACGATTTGTAAGGCCGCAAATAACCCTTTTTCTTGTAGTGATATTGTCATAACACTACAAGAAATAAAGCTATTTTGGACACTGACATCGCTGCAAATACTACCCAGTGTTGCCGCAAATAAGTAATTCAGGCTAAATATATTTGCCAAAATTTCACCGCTTCTGAAGAGTTAAGTAAGACATTTTGTGGCGATTTTTGCAAACATACAGAAATACTACACATTTTCGGCGATGTATAATCGTCGAAAATGTCATACATGATTACCAGTAAAAGGTTTATCAAAATAGATCTACTAGTCGCTGGAAATAGAATACTTTTAGTGAATTGAAGTCACCGGTAAAACTTAATAAACATTACTGGGAAATACCAAGTCCATACTCATTGCAAATCATGACTCAGCGAGTCATCAAGCACCAGAAGACATTTGTGGCGTC
This sequence comes from Cyclocarya paliurus, assembly GCA_029856935.1. NCBI lineage: Eukaryota > Viridiplantae > Streptophyta > Magnoliopsida > Fagales > Juglandaceae > Cyclocarya > Cyclocarya paliurus. The sequence goes on from CM056951.1 coordinate 21,413,044, forward strand.
GTGTTTACTTGCCTCTAAAACATTTTCGGCGAGTTATTTTAGTTGGATTTGGATAAATTTATATCTGATTGCTTGCTAATAAATTAAAAATGCCAAATTTGTATAAATTTATATCTGATTATGCATATATATTATATGTCAACATCATTCAAATAACCTCGATATACATATTTGAAATTCACCAAGATTTAAAACTAAGTTTTACACAATACCATCCAACATATCACAATGGAATATAAATTTACAAGTATTTTTCGTTCTAACTATAAATGTCTAACAACAAGTTGTCTTCATGAAAGCACCAGCTTCTTCATTACAAGTGTTTTTCTTCTAACCACCATATTCCAACGAGTATGGGAAGAACTGAATTTGGTTCATCGGTTTTACTTCAAGTGCTTGAACAAAATTGTAAAGAAATGCAATATATTTATGCAAAAACATAATATTCAAGACCCAAGTTACAAGGCATTCAATTCATAATCAGCTATATATAAACAACGGGCTCAAAACTCGTGCATTATTCTTCCTTCCATAGTGTTCAAAATGTAAGGATAAGACAGTATTCATGTTCAAAATGTACATAATGGAGATCTAAATTATAAAGAATAAGACAATATTATCATCATGAGAGACTGATCACCTATATTCATGATCAAATCAATTCTAGCGCACATTCATGTATTTTCTCACTTCATTGCACATTAATTATGTTCACATTCTTCTAGGTCTTCATGGATAGAAATGAAACCTACTGATCAAAGCCTGATATATAAGTACTCTATAATATTACAAGCATTAATTAAACAAAATATACCTTACATAATAACTACGGCTCCCAATTAAAAAAGTCTAGACTAATGCTAACTTGCACAATTAGACTAATAATCCTAGCTTGCAAAGACCATATACATTATATAGTACTAGAACGTACGTGTACACGAAGATATCCTAGATTGATTAGAAAGAAACAAAAGCCCACACGAACTGATCATCAATTCATATTATAAGTACTCACGTCAGTACAGCTAGTAGTACTACTTAAGCTCTTAAAAAATTTGCCTTGCTTACATTAATACTAGTTATAACCTCTGTAGAGCGGAAAAATTAGGTTCATTTTCAAGTTTTCTTTATGGCCTCGATCCACAATTCAACTAGTATGCATGCAGTCTCCAATTTCTTCCATGCAATATTTCACGAACATATATATATATATATATATATATATATCGACTAATTAATAAGGTAGCTAGCTCATAATTGATATACTTCGCTGAAGATAATTAGTAATAGTTACTAGATCGAGTGACCTTAACTACATGGAGTACTTATAATTAGAGCTCGATATATTCTAGAGTTTTAAACAGGAGATCAGGAGTACTACTTCATTCGAAGAAAACAATATAGAATCAGACGTTGGACAAATTAGAATTGCATTGAAAACTTACAGTACTACTATATATATATATATAGAAACTTATAAAAGAGTATGCATGGCAAAGCATATGAAATCATGATTACTGTGTCATAAAATGGAAGTTTTTGCATGCAACTTGTCTTACCAACTTGTGCTAGCAAGCTAGCCTTAGCCAGCTAGCAACACTAATTCTCGAATCACAGTCATCGCCTAGCTAGCTAATTTCAAAGCTTCTCATTTCATATATACTTCATTCCTTTGAGAAATCATATTCACTTATTTATCAAAAGAATATCTAAACCTAGGTCGATCATGGGCTGTATTGAGAGCTTTATGCGTTCAAATGGAGTATGTATATAATAATGTATCATGTTGATATTATGAAGAAATGGACAAAAACATGTATAGACAAGTACTAGCTACATCGATCATAGTAAAAATGAATGGTACATATCATGTGTTTGCATGTGTGCGCACAATAGAGATGCTAGTTCTAATCTACTTATCACTTATAATGTCGTTGCTACCACTACAAGAAATAAAACTATTTGCCCACACAACAGTACCCAATGATATATTTGTAGCATTTTATTTTTATCTGCATTAAAAGATAACATCTCTTCTTTTTTCTTTGCATCTCTAAATAAAATAACCAACTATGTATATATTATGTACATAGTTAGAACACGTAGAAACTCTCTAACAATTAATACAAGGGTCTCACCTGAAATTGGAGCTACCTTTTACATGATTCAGAAGACTAACGAGGCCATTTTAAACATTCTCTACATATGCTAGCTCTTTAGTCTGGTATAAAGCTAGCTTCCAAAATCACAGTACCCAATGTAATCAAAACCAACACTTGGCAATTGATCTTGCCAAACAAAGTATGCACAAAAAAGATGAAGATTATAAGGTGAAAAACCATATGCACTTATAATTTTTTATATGAGAAGTACATAATTAGCGCTTATTGGAACTAGTAAATACCAAGTCCGCTGCACTCACCCAAGGTGATTTCCTCTATGATATCTCGCATTCAACAACTTCATTGACAAAACATAACAAAGTTAAGAGAATAATGATGAAACAAGTTATTTTTTCTTGGTCATATAGATGTTGAAAGATACATAAAAAGTAACAATGTAAGAACAAGAATAAATGGAAATCTACAGGTCAATCATGTTCTAATGATATTATTAAAATGCTACGTATGTACTGATAACTTACCTTGCTGTAGCAGTTTCACTGTACATTGATGACCAAGAACTTCCAATGTGCATGTTGGTGGCAAAAGCAACGTACATTTCCAAACAAAAGCTACAAAATATCCTCACAACCAAAAAATATACTACCTACCCCACACTAGTAACTGATGTACAAAAGAGGAGGTTCTGGAGATTGGGGGACTACTAATCACTTGCGAATGAAAACGCTACCTATGTAAATCATTTGCAAGTGATTGGGGAATGCCAATCACGGAAAAACAAACTACTGTTAAGCTTGATCATGATCTCTGAACTCCATGGATTCTCTAATAAATATGTAGTACTATATATATACTACACTTAAAATTATTTGTCGTCAATGTATAAATGTTCTCATGAATGTATGCATGAGCAATGTTAATTGGTTTCCAGTAGTACTCTATCATCACTTGCTTGAATATTATAGGTGATCGTGATCTAAGCAGTAACAGTTGGGATCTCTCGAACCATGCAATGTATATATGTATGGATGAAGAAAACGCTCCCGGGCTCAAAGAACGTTCTGCAAACAGAGAGTTTCTTAATCGAATGAATAAATAAATCATGAGTAAGAAAGAAATGTGTGTTTAATTTACTAATGGTTGAAGCCTCATGATGGAGGAGACTACTCAATTTAGGTCCATATATAAAACTTTCCTTAAAGAGTCGAAACATTATGAGGACCGTTCAATATTATATTGGAAAGAAAAAATCATTATGGAAACAAACAACATCTGATGCTCAAAATGATTAGATGAGGAAAGTTATAATGATTAGATGAGATAAGATGAGATGTATTATGAAAATAAACGAGGCCAAATTTATGATTCCTTAAAGCATTTGCCTCATCATGGTACTGAAGCAAAAGATGGTGGTCAATACTATAGATTCACCACTACTTTGTGACATATAACACCAATCAACTACCAAAATGATTTGCCCTAAGGCAGTTGTCCTAACAAAATCATTTGTCCTAAAAAAAGATTTTACGAGGCAAAGATTCAACGTTATTTGATCATGATAATCTTGATTAATATGAAAAAAAGGTTTATTCCGTACTTTTAATTCAAAATTAAAAGGAACCAGAAGGATAAACCCAACTAATGAAATTCATGTACTTTTAATTGTCCATGTAGTTGATAATTATTAACACGAGCTTATGGCCCGCGCAATGCGCAGATTGTTATTTATACTTAATTTTATAATTTTAAATTATTTTTTTATACATAATCACTTTCTCAATTATTAAAAAATGTACATCAAATATATATAAAATATAAAATAAATATATAAAAGAATTCACTTTACCAATAAATATTTCATAATCAATTTATAATATTAAAAATGTAAAATATATATATATATTAAATAATGTAAAATAGATTATATTAGTATGATACAGATAGAGTTGGAAGGAAATCCCAAAAAAAAAAAGTTCTACAAAATTGAAAATTTAAAGATCTAATTTCTGAAAATGAAACTCTGAATAAAATCAGAAGAACCAAAAATCGATCTGAAAGAAAAATTATTAAAAATAAGAAGCAAATAAAGGAAGCCCTAACTGGTGTCCATGACTGTGTGAAGAATGTATTGTGTTAAGCACCTTGTACTGATCTAATTGAATGAGAACGACGTCGTCTGTCTTAGAAACTTAGAGACTTTGATTGAATGGCAAGCACCTTCCACACACTTCGGCACTCTTCCATAGCAGAGGTTTCCATGCGAAATACGAAGACATGGTTCTACGCGTTGAGATTCATCGACGAAATGGACAGCCACAATCTACCTGCAAACGCTGATCTTGGGCATTGTTTCCTTGCCGGAGAGAGTGCCGGAGGTAATCTGGCCCACCACGTTGCGGTTAGGGCTGGCGAGCACAACTTCAAACTGGTGAATCTCCATGGCTCATTGCCATACAACCATTTTTTGGAGGGGAAGAGCGGGTGGAATCAGAGATGGAATTTTCCCAGGGTCTGGTTTTGTCATTAGAGTTGATGGACTGGTTTCAATTCTCTTTGTGAATTCTGAAGCCTTTTGATCGTTGAGTTTGTATACAGATTTTTGTATACAAACGCGCAATGCAAACTACGTAGAAAACAAAGACAGTTTTCTTCAAGACCAATTACAAAACAGAGCCTCACATATCTTGGTGAATGCCTCCACAATGATCTTATGACGATGGTATGAATTTAGAGACAGGAAATATTGCAAGAGTTGCTCCAAATCTTTGGCCGCAAACATCTGCTTCCCAACGATCATTTCCACTATTGACGTCCTGAAATCGTTGCACGGATCGCTAGACCTCTTCACCATAGATCATGGGGGACTTTGAAGTCGGAGATGAAACGGTGGAGAAATGGTCGGTCAAGTCGCTGGAGAAATGGACGGAGAAGGAGACTTCGTTGGTGGCGTTGATGCCTATGCTTTGTGTGTTGTCTTGCGATGAATATGCATAGGTTTCCGAGAGATTTTAAGGATTATATAAAGGGAGAAGAGTTCGAAAGTGCAAAAAATTTAAAAGCCATTTTGGACGAAGCCATCACGATGATTGGTGAAATGGTTTAAAACCGAAAGTGCGTGTTCTAAATCCGAAGGTGACGGGATGAATGACGTTGGAAAACCCGAACTTGGTTTTTATATATAGTAATAGATATATAAAAGTCGTGAGACTTTTAGCTATCCAACACTTAGAGATGATCATGGTTGTAACTACTGATCAACTCATCTTTTTACTGGTGAAATTAGATCTAAGCTGCTCATGATGTATTGGAGAGGAATGGATCATTAACATTTAAATGACTAATTATTAAATATGTATGTATGTATGTATGTATGTAGTAAAGTTGGTAACTCCAATCATATATATATATATATGACGTTGTTTCCAGCACTGCAGATATATATCCATTCTTCCATTGTAATGCTACTTATAAATCTTCTTCTTCCTCTTGTCTTTTTAATTAACTTCAATGCTTTTTTAATTTCCCCCTATTATTCTTCCATGTGCAGTTGAATTAGAAACAGTTTTTTTGGCAAGATGTTTTGTTCTCAACCACATTCTAATCTAGCTACTTCAATAGCATTTTCTATGTATATATGCAGAAATTAAACCGGCAATTCATGCAGAACATCCTCAGCTACCTGGTGAAAGACAAGAAATGCATAAGTTGACTCAATCGATCTTCTAATGCATGCATGTATGCCACCAATATTGTCGGTACCCACAATTCTAGATCACTGATATAATAAATAAATAAATATATATATATATATATATATATATATATATTTATATATATATATAATGTTTCAACGTCAACATCAAAGACATTAATTTCTGTAGCTAACTCCAGCCATTTAGATATATATGACTGAATAATCAATAATTAACAAATAGAAAGAAAAATAGGTCATTAATTCATGATGAGCCTCAAACCCACCCAAAATATTTAGTTTTATCTAATTACTAGGTAGGTTATATAGCATATATATATATATATGTTTTTTCAATTAATTTTCGTCCTTTAATGCTTATGAGATTAATTAAGGTATGTACGTAGGTCTGGTTTCAAAATTAAAATAACTAATTAATCAAGAAGACTGGTCTGATATATATGATTTCCATGAAATTATAAATTAGCATAGAGCTGAAGTTCACTATAAAAACGAGTACGTATTGGAATACTATTGCAAAAACTAAAATGATTAAGCTCAAAAATCTACAACAAATTAGCCTTTTTCCCACGATTGATTTTGTCGCAATTAATCTATATTTTTGTCTAAAATAACTTTTTCCCACCATTTCAAGTCGTAGCTGACTCCTCAGAAATACCCGGCAACTTATAGTACTTAAAGCTACGAGTGAAATATGTATAAAAAATACTCTTATTTTTTACGATTTTTTTCCTTGCAAAAAGTGCAAACTTTCGTGGCAGTGCCAACCATGGTTAATTGGGGTTGAAAATACTTATTTGCCGCAGTAAAAAATGTGGGAAATACGCATTTGCGACCAAAAAAAATATTTCTGGCAATTTATGATCACCGAAAATAGTCTGTTATGAAATCATAAAAAATACTAGTATAACAATATCCCAAACTCATAATGACGAAATAAAACAAAACAATGAAGAAACACACAATCAATGGCACTAAAGTCACTGGTTGTTCAGGAAACAAAACAATCAATGACTTTGCACCCTATAGTATCATCCATAAAAAATTAATTTTTGAAACCTATCTGCATGTCACCTTTACAGAGTTCAATTATATAGTGATGGCAAGAGATACTTGGGAGAAATGAATATGTTATAGAGACTATTATATATAGAGAAATTGAGTTCTTAACTTACTGGGATAGTTTAAAACTTAAAATCCAACTTTGGTTTAATGTACAACTTAAAATCTACATAACGAAGAAACTTAAAGGTTATGGATTACTCACAATAGATTCTGATACTCTGTGTAAAACAGTTCTAGAAAACCCTGCTCAGCAGCTTCTTGTTTGTCTACAAGGATTTCACAGGTATATACAAAAGTATATATTAATTAAATCCAAACAATCCCAGGAATTCACTTCAGAAGTATTTGCAACACCCAACACAAAATACACATACTAACCCATAGTCTATTTAAACTCCACATAAAACAAACCAACACAACCCCATACTTCAGAATCTCCATGCTTCACTTACAACTCCATTTCAATCCACACTTAGCAATGGTGCACAATACTCCACTTCACACTCACCTAAATTATAAAACCTACTAATCATGTATACTGCCCATGTACATCATTCCAACATCAAATAACCAAATAAATCTAATAGCCCGTAAAAGGGAGAGAAAGAGAGAGAACTATACAAATCTATGGCTACCAAAAGAAAAAAGGAAACAATACAAAGCTCATGACATGTTTTCTCAAAGCCAAACTAATTTCAGGCGAAGCAGTTGTTGCATAGAAGTTGTTTGTTTCAAGGCTTCATTCTTCAATGGTGCTGCTTCTTTTTTTGCCTGCTCTTTGCAAGAACGCAACTAAAGAAATAAAACAATCCTATAAGAATCATGTGTAAACAGAAAACAACCACTTCAGATAGTAAAATAAACAAATATATATATGCATATAACAACAAATTCGGATTCAGATAGCTATTTAATCTTTTTTATCATCTTGCCAGAGGTTTTATGATTTATCCTTGGGCTATTAGCCTACAAGGATTACAATTCTAGAAGCAGCAAGCTCTGTTTTTTTGACTGAATAAGCTTCCATTGTTCTTAAAATTGGTGCAGCTGAGAGGCTTAAACTTGTTTCATGAACCGATGCTCTAGTGTTTATCACACCACCATCTATCTATCAATCTCAATGCTTGGGAGCATGTTATTATTCACACCTACTTTAACTCCATCACTACAAAAGCATAAAATTTGGGATCAAATAAATTACCCAAAACTATAATATTATTCCAAAATTAGGGAATGAAATTAAAGATTAGAAAAAGAGAGAGGAAACAAGAGAAAGAATATAAAAGAGAAATGTCTGCGAAAACAAAAGAGGCTAAACTGGTGGAAGGGATCAAACTCACTGACTTCAAGTTTATTAAAGACTTTGTGGCGGGAAAGACACCATTGGGCTCACAACAAGAACAATTAAAATCCTAAAGGAGCATTACTAGCAACTACTACTAAAACAATTAACATGCAGTTGCAATTTCCTGGACAAGACTACAATCTAACCAAACCTGTATAATGATTTACAAATTCATGACACAAAAAGCAAGTGATGCCATCAAAATTTATCCTGCAAAGTACATTATATTGCAGTTGCCCAGCCATTATAGCAAACATGGAAGAAAGATTGCTATCTATAGGCTGTTCCCATCCACTAACTAGTATTAAACAACTAGTATTAAAAAGAAACAAAAAAAGTGTTACAGCTTCTAAGGCATCATATATTTTCAAATCCAACACTACTCTCTCATATTCGAGGGTAAAAAAACAGAAAATGAACAAGATATAAATCATTAGTGTGCTTTATGAGAGAGGCTGAAAATAGAAATAGAGGCATACCTTTCTTGGAGGAAAGCCAGAGCAGAGTTAACATTGAGAATTAAATGAGGATATTTGGGATGACTCTAGAGTTAACCCTTATACCAATCCTATTAAAATTAATAGAAATAGGAAATTACTTTGGGGCAAGGTCAGTGGCTTGACATTGATTGTGAAATACTTGTAATTGCAGAGTATTGCATGAATTTCACTTGGGCAGAGCCACCTTGCTCTGGCTTCTTAAATCTGTTCATGCAAAAATGAACAATAAAGAAAAGCATGAGAATTAAACTATCAATAAATAAAGAACTCGCACCCCAACTATAATGTTTAACATAAATGTAGAACTTTGTCAAATCGTACAAGGTTAAACATTCATTAACATAAATGCAGTCTTAGCTATTTTTCAGTCTTCGAAATAAAAGTAATTTCCATTAGAATTTTTTTAAAATGTTTACTCCAATTCTAGTAGGGCTAGGTGAGCAACAATCATTTCTAAATTGTCAAATTATATGAATTATGTATAATTTCTTTCCATAAATAAAATAATGGCCTCTTAGATATTCGAAGAAGCTTTTATCAAGGCAAACGAAGTCAAACAAAAAAGCTTAAAATTACACATGTAGAAGGCTCTTTTTTAAAAATAAAAAAAAACACACACACACACACACTAGGAAAACGGATGAATTTCCAAACGACTAATCAACCAAGCACAAACTGCTGAAGAATTACTTTCGTGGCTTATAAAAGCCAAAGTTCTAAGCAACTTACCCCGCTGCTCAAAAAACACTGGGAAAATGCATGGAATCGCTCTCCTACCTTTAATTATAAGCACGAAATTAGGTCTTAGAAAGCACTAAAAAATACTTTTCAAAGTGATTTTACTGCTAAGAAATAGGAGAAACACTTAATCAAATGCATTCTAATAATTACTAGATAAGATATATTTATGCCCATACCTTGCAATGTATGGAAGCCATGAATCTCAGTGCCCACAAGCTGCCCTTCAATCATAAAAACCCCGGACAAATAGAAATTTGCCCCCAAAAATTATTTTTTCTCGAACCTTAACTGATAACCCGGTATCTTAAACCTTATCAGTTTTCAGGCCATGGAAAAAATGATGCTATCTGCGAAAAAAACCCAAACATCTCTATCAATATTTATAATACCAAAAAAACCGAAATGCTCTGGGTTCTGCAGGTGATTGGTGTTGCGATGCGATATTGATCAATCTTAAAGGTTTATCGGTAAATCTTAAAGCTGGTTAGAGCTGCTGTGATTTTTGTTAAGCAGCTTTTACGTTGGGCACATGAGAAGAAAATCAACTTACGTTGGGCACAGAGGGAGTGGCGAGGGTGACGCGGGGTGCTGGGCAGAGGATGGGCAACGGCGACACGGGGTGCTAAGTTGAAGATGTGCGACGACGACACGAGAACCAGAGCGGAGGAGGGGCGATGGCTGGACGGCGGGCTTTGAAGGTGGAAGACACCGAGAGAAAGACACGGGAATTCGAATAGGAGGAAGAAATGGAATGGCTGGGTAAGTTTCAAAGTCTAGGAAAAAAATGACACATTTTGCAGCGTTTCAATATCGCCGCAAATAATCAAATGTCGATAGGTTTTTTATGAATTTATTTGCGGTGATGTCATGTTCGCCGCAATAAGTTAGCATTAAAGAAGTAACAATTTACTTTTTGCTACAAAGTGTGTTTGCCGCAAAATAATTCGACATAAAAAGTAATTATTTGGTAACAAATAAGAATTATCAACAGTTTCTTAATGGTTAGAAGCAAAAGAATGAAAATTTAAAAATTGACCTATTGTAACAAAATTTATATCACTGTAAAAAAATATTATTTGTAAATTTTTTCTGATAAGTTTAATTTTATGAAAAAAAATCTTTAATTTTTACAGATTAAAACTCTTAATAAATAAAATTTGAATTTTTGACCATATTTTCGGTGACAAACAGTAATTATTTGTTAACATAGTAATAGCGGCAAAAATTCTGTCGCAAAAATTACTATTTGTTGTCATGTGATTTTAGATACCCCACCATTAATGGAATGTGACATGATCAATTATATATATATATATATAGCTAGGGTACCAGCCCTTCCAGGTAAATATATAGAAGATATTTTCATGGTAGGGACAAGCATTCAATGCATTAAAAATGGGTGGTCATGATCATCTTAATTACTTTGTTGTTATTGGGGTCCTCAAACTATGATCATTTTTGTAATCATGCAGTGCATTAATTGCTATCTACTCTCATTGACTAGTCCTTATAATCATAAGAAATTAAGCAGAAATAAATAAAAGGAGAGAGAAAGTGATAAGAGAGGAGTGAACTTTATTCTATCTTTTCCCGGAATTCCTGGCTATACAAGCATATTATATGTATTGCAGACGAGAAGATATAGAGACTAAATTAGTTACCATGTCCAAATTCTGGAAAATTTTCGTGTCTACTTCACTTGCATGATCTCCTGAAAAAAGGGATTCCCGGAGTAGTGTAAAAAGAAGCGTTATGTAGACATCAAGTGTCTACATGGATGTATGTAAGCTGAGTAGCAAATTTCATTGATAAGATAAACTATAAGAGGGATATATACAAGAGAAGTTCAAAGTACAGATCACTTCATCCTTATATATAGTTGCGTGGATAGTACTATTATTTTCTTGTTTTATAATTGAAATGATTCTCATAACAAGTAGTGACGTGTTGTAAAATTGACTTTTAAGTAGCAACACTTTTAATCTTTAGACTTTTTATTGGGCATAAAACCGACTTAATTAATTGGGAGAGACTCCAAGTACTGCAAGCTACTTTTTGCATAGCAAGACCTCACAATTATAGGCATGCATAGCTAGCTAGACCTCACAATCCCATCTAGGCATCTAGCTATGCATGCCTAGATGGGGTTGGTTGAGGTGGGGTTGGTTGAGGTGGGACCAGATTAATGTCATAAAAGTATTACAAATTGGCCGGGGTCAATTCCATCTAGGCATGCATAGTTATGACATTAATCTGGTCCCACCTCAAGGGACCAGAACCAACCCCACACTCTATAGCTAGCTAGCTATAGAGTGGTTAGCTAGATAGCTAGCTATGCATGCCTAGATGGGATTGATCCTGGTCAATTTGTAATACTTTTATGACATTAATCTGGTCCCACCTCAATCAGATTTATTAATCTGGTCCCACCTCAACCAACCCCACACTCTATATATATATATATATATATATATATATGTATGTATGTATGTATATATATATGTATGTATGTATGTATGTATGTATATGTATGTATGTATGTATATATATATGTATGTATGTATATATAAATGGGTTGGATACATGGATCAGAGGTCTGTTTGATAATTTGGGCCAACTTCTATCATCACAGAAATAATGCAATTTCGTTGAAAAAGCGTTAGGTGGAAGATAATCTTCAACTGCAATATTAATAAACTTGCTGTAAACTTTTGTCAATGTGAACACCAAATCTAGTCTGGACTTTTTGGAGAAATTGTGATGAACTCTCTGATCTAAGTCTGGCAGTGGTTGAGCATGCAGATGACAAATATCACAGCAGTTTCAATGTCAAACAAAGGCCAATGTGCTGAAAATAAAAGCCACACAATGTCCACATAGATTTTATTGACTTTTCTTTTCTTTCTCTTTTTTGGGGCTCAAGTACAGAGATCAGAACTTCATATACATGGACTCTATATGAAATGCAGTCATTCGGTTCTATAAAAACGATATTATATCCAAGAAACCGAGCGACAGTTGGAGAGAGAGAGATTAGTAGAGCCTAAAATAGTAAAAGAGAAACTCATCGATGTTGGCGAGGCGGCTAAAAGGCAACGAGACGACAATCAGAAACAACCATGCGAAGCCTCTAGCCAAAGAGAGAGATAATTTAGGCTCTACTGATAATTGGATCTTTTTCCAACCTCTGTTGTAGAAATGTGGCATTCAAACTTTACATTGCATGAACATTTCAGATTTAGATCTTAAAAAGATATCACAAATTTTGAGTCAAATATTCCCGATTTTCTTTCAACGTAATGAAATTGTCATTGCTGTCCATATGAGATGTAATTGGCTATAGGTTCGTCCATAGTGGCTCAGAATCAAAATGAAATGTCAAGGAGACTTTCTACTAGAAAATAATTTTATTATATATTAGTAATTCTGTGATACCTACATCATTTTGTGACCTGTTTCTTCTACTTACGACTGTGAAAGAGATACTAATAATCTAATTATATGAGTTTAAATGACCTCATCCAATATGAAGGATTTTGCCACTATGCACTTTCTTTGGGTGTGTAACACAAAACATTGATGCTTCTAATCATATATGTATGTATTGTAACCATGAAATTACAAATGTACAATGGTTTGGAGTAAATTTAGTTGACATTTATACGTTGCAAAGTTAGGGATTTTTAGAAGTCTTATGATATCAGTTCAATCGCCATGTCTGTAATGGTTAGCTTGCTAAATTTCAGTAGTGGTGTGTTAATGCTCTATTTTCATTCTTTCTTAGATGACAATTGAAGGACTCAAGAGCAACAACTAAATAGAGTCTTAGATGATCATGCCAGATTTTGTACTTTGATGTGCCTTGAGAAGTCTAAAATTGCACACTTAGAATATATAGTAGATTTTTAGTTTACCAATGTCTTGAAAAACCTGTGAGAATGTATATTTATTTAGAGTCCTTCTACAGTCACCGCTCGGCCCTCCCGCTTGATGTGTCACGCTTCTATCATGCCACGTGTCATTATATTAAAAAAAAAAAGAGAAAAGAGGAAAGGAACGAAAATGTAAATGAGACTTTTCATATCTCATTTCTGGGTGAGTTCTCCGGCGATGAGCCTCAACAAGAACGTCACTCAATTGCATTTTTCTCGTGTGAATCTTTCCGCGACATCGCCTCCAGTATCCCTTGTAAATGAAGTTACCAATTCAATAACAAAAATTCACAAAAAATGTGATACAATAAAGTATGTCTTTGAAGAAGAAAGGAAACTTCCATTCTTAAATTCCAAGATTAAGTAAGAATTCTGGGTTTTATGAGAAAACAATACAAGCATTCTCTTCTTTTTCTTTTGTTATGCTCTTCTCAGTTTTATCGCAGCCAAACAACAAATATGGATTTTAGCAGATAATAGTTTTCCAAGAAAATAGCAAGTTTCAGACAAATACGTGTAGTTTGGCTAACGAAAGATGGGATGCAAAGAAAAATCGATGGGTTGGCTTGCGGACGATGGGATTCAAAGAAAAATCTATGGGTTTGGCTTGTGGAGGATGGGATTTGAAAAAAATCGATGGGTTTGGCTTGCAGACATGAAAGGAAAATTAATATCGAATAAAGAACTTTTGTACCCAGAACTTGCAAAGCTGCAAACTTTAGACCGACTCTGAAAAAGAGAGAGATATTATGGTTTATGCAAAGGGTTTATTGGGTGGAATATTTGCTTACATGAAGGGGGGAAAGAAGCAAGAAAATATTACTTAAAAGGCAATAACATGAGAGAGTTTTCGAGGAAAGAACATGAGTTTGGGAGAGCTTGCAGACATGAGTTTGGAAGAGAAGAAGAAAAATTGATGAGAGGAGAGAAGAACACCATGCATTGAAATTTTGTTTTTTTATTAATTAAAATTAGAAATGCTACTACCACTGCTCCTCCCTCCCGCTTGACATGGAATGCCCACGTGGCATCATTTTTAATTAATAAAAAAATAAAATTTTTATTTCTCATTTCTCATTTACTTTTCCTACCGATCAAAAAAAAGAAAAAAATGTTGACTTTTCCTGTCTGAAAAGTCTTTACAAGGGTTACAACTTCCCATTATTGATTTAAAAATGGAACTTAGTGATCTACGTCTATTTTTTAAGTCCATCACTAAACAGATCTTCAAAGATATTGTATCTTAGTACAATTTTCTACTGGAATCTATGCTGAGCATTGTCACAATTTTCTTTTACATGTATCTATCTTGCAGAGAAAGAGATAGAAGATAACCCAGATAGAATGAAGCAATTTGTGTGAGCAAGCTTGGAAAAGTTCCTGATGAAATGTCAGCAAAGGCTTCTCTGGAGAGCTTCTTTGGTGTGAGATTAAATCACTGATGGGAAGATTGTGCTGCTGATTTTGTAACTCATTTTTTGTAATTTTGTGTTTGGGGTAATGTAATTTATAAATACCAATAGTGTAAATTGTGTAATATGTAGGGGACTGCATTCTGATGCATGCATAGATGAACATTAGATTTGTTTTTTGGTTTTATGCGATTTTTAGAAGATCTGTTTAGGTTTTTTTTTGGTTTTTTGGTTTTACATGAGTTTTCATGAACTTGACTTCTTAGGAAAAAAAAATTAATAAAATAAAGGCTTGTACTTTAAAAAAAAAACACCGATACAACCTAGAATCCAAATTTCCGGGTTTCAAAAATTCGGATCCACCCAGGTTTCGACCCGGGTTTGACCCGGATCAACCCAGTCCGAGTTTCGGTCTTGGTTTGAAACCCGGGTGTACCCGGATTTCTGGGTTGGAATCCGGATGAACACTCCAAGGAAAAAGGATCTAGTATCCTATGGTAGTAGGCCTTTTCTGACAGTCTTACTCGTATACATGTTGTCATCTATCTTTCTTATATTATTTATTTCAAGTACTTTCAAATGTAATCATTTTTATTGGGTTGGTTGCGGCTATTATGTTAGGATTTTTGTCACAAATACCTATTTGCTACAACGAGAATTGCAAAAAGTATTTACAAACAAAGAAATAAAATTTTTTTGTCCAACTACTTGCATGCAACAACAAGAATCGCCGCAAATGCCAAACCTCAACCGTAGTAATGGGTTATGCAGAACATGGCTTTTTAAGGCAAAACCAAATCGCTGCAAAAAAGTGTTTTATATGCAACTCCCCCCAAAAAGCGCCGCAACGAACATTTGAGACATCTTTTTGCGTCCAAGTTGGGGGTGCTATTTTCGTCATAAATGATATTTTTCGTCGTTGTATAGAATTTTTGCAGCCATTCTAGATCTTAGTCGCCGCAAAATGCATATTTATTATAATCATATAACATTTTACACTAATTGATATATTATCTCTTTTGCATTATTTTTTCACTTTTTACGGCGATTAGCTGTCGCCTCAAAAGATATATATTATAGTGATGTAATAGTCTGCCCATGGCCTGTTTGTCATGCAATATTGTTAACATGTAATAGATAGCAAACAAATCCATAGTTTCTAAAAAACACAACAACAGATAGCAAACTAATGCTCTGAAACTAAAATATTTTTTGCTACCAAAAAACTTTCAATTATTTCTACTAATATGCAACGGAAATAAACTCAATACTCAAAAATATTAAATAAACACAACGGAAGCAAACTCAACCCTCTCGGTTGAAAAAATCTTCTCTTTTATCAGAATTGTTTCTTCTTATTTTTTTTTTATAGGTATATCTTTGCCCTCTTTCACCGGAGAGGAAGGAAGAATCTTCCAAGCGGACAGAGACCTAAATTTCCGTTGAAGATCAGGTTGTTACTCTCATCTCTAACAGTTCAACAACCACCAGACAAAAATGCTAAACCCGACCCAAAAATTTCCAAATATAAAAACAAACATACAAATCCTGACCCTAGTGTTACCGTATACAATTTTAGGAGTTTATGCAATTTAGGACTCTATTATTATTAGCTGTATATATTATTTTACCATGTATAGATGCTAAAGATTAGGAATCTGTTAGACTACATGTATAGCATATACTGACGTGTATAGATGGAATCGACAATATATATAATGAAAGGCGCCGAATCATAGGGCAACTTTTCCAAACCTCTCTTCGTATTTTTCTGGTATCTAGTACTTTGACATGGTATCAAGAGCAAGTTCTTGATTTCTGGTCTGTTCGAATTTTTTTTCCTCTTGGCTTTGTGGGTTTCTCTTGTTCGGCGCACCCTGGGTTCAATCTTGGTGAACCCAACGTGAATTTCTGTGGTGTTCTCTTGTTCTCGGCTTTGGTCTAGGGTGTTCTCAGCTAGGTTCTTCTCAAAGTACTAGATACTAGAAAAATACGAAGAGAGGTTTGGAAAAGTTGCCCTATGATTCGGCGCCTTTCATTATATATATTGTCGATTCCATCTATACACGTCAGTATATGCTATACATGTAGTCTAACAGATTCCTAATCTTTAGCATCTATACATGGTAAGATAATATATACAGCTAATAATAATAGAGTCCTAAATTGCATAAACTCCTAAAATTGTATACGGTAACATCCCCCCTCAAATTGATGCTGGTAAGTCAATCAACAACAATTTGCCAACAAAAAATTGATGTCGCTGTCGAGTCATAGCTTTGGTGAAGACATTAGCCACTTGGAGATCGGAAGAGATGTGAGGAAGAGATATCACCCGACTTTCCAAAGTGTCTCGAATAGAATGACAATTAACTTCAATGTGCTTGGGGCGTTCATGGAAAACAGGATTGGTGGCAATCTGAATAGCACTAGTGTTATCAGCATGAAGAGGGGTAGAAGTAGTCTGAGGAAACCCAAGCTCCTCAAGAAGACCACGTAGCCATACAATTTCAGAACAAGCAGTAGACATGGCATGATACTCAGCCTCAGTAGATGATTGAAACATGATCTTGTTTCTTACATCTCCAAGAAATTAATGCATCACCTAAAAATATACACCAACTTGTAGTAGATCGACGTGTATCCGGACTCTCAGCCCAATCAGCATCACTATAGGCAACAAGTTGAAGAGAGGAGTCTGTAGGAGAGAACAACCCACGAGTAGGTGATCCTCGAAGATAGCGAATGATGTGGCTAATATATACAACTAATAATAATAGAGTCCTAAATTGCATAAACTCTTAAAATTGTATACGGTAACACCTAGAACCTCATAAAATCAACCCAAAAAAAGTATATAAAAAGAAACATATAAACTGATGTGGTTTTATAAGTTCCGTTATATCTACTTTATAATAAAAATAATTTTACAATCTGACGAACTATATCAATTTATGAGCTTACTTTTATGTAACCTTTTTATATCTAAAATATTTCCCTTAATATATATGGAGGTAATACTTCGATTATATGTCCAGTTATAGGGTAACAACTAAATCCCAACCTATTAAAATCAGAAAAGACGTGAAATTTTTCAAAACCTAAAAGCATTGAAATAGGTTTGGTATTTTTGATCAAGTGGGGCTAGAATTAGGTTACATTTCGATGTTGAGCTGACTAAGTTAAGTTAAGATGAGTTTAGTTCTTTATGAATAGTAGTTAGTTGAAATGGTGAAATGAATTTTGTGGGGCCTACCTAATATAAATTTAAATGTTTTGGATATTAAGATGAGTTTAGATGTATATATAGAAAGTTGAAAAATGTTATAAATCTCGTATATAAAGAGATATTGAGTTGAAAAAAATTATGAATTCTACATGTAAAAAAATCTTAAGTTAAGTGACGTTTAGTAATTTAAAATTCATATATATATTTAGATCTTTGGGTTAGAGTTAAATTTAAATTCAACTCAAATGAGTTGAACTATTTCCACGTTCCAAATGCAGTAGTACCATTAAAGAGATCCGCGCGTACGTCCAACATGATGAGTGAGAAGTACAAAGTCAAGAAAAAGACATTTTACCGATAAACTTGAAGTTGCGAGTTCTATTAATTAACGAAGTATTGCGCCACTACAAACAACAGGCGGCCGACCGGGACCTCATCACAAACAGTCAGTAAATCACTAAGTATAATATGTAATATGTGAGGATGATAAAAAATAATTTTAATTAATAGTAATGTTTTTTAATTTTTATTATAATATAAATATTTATGCTATAATATTATATTATTTTAATTATTATTTTATTTTTCAATTCTCTCCGTAGATTAGTATTTTTCTTTTTAAAAACTAAATGTCAAAAAATTAAAAATTAAAGGCCATATATGCATTAGCTACTAGGTAGCTAGGCCGGTGGTTAATTAGAGTCTAGACTAATCCCAGCTGAATCTGTTCCGGCGTGCATGGTCATTGCATTGTGGACCACCCTAAATTAATTCCCACGGATTTGTGTGGACGTTAAAATTACTTCAGTTTTCTTGAAAGCAAAAGAAATTCTGTACATGTCCCACTGTTTTTTCAAAAGTTTTGGCTTGAGGTTAGTGGACCAGTCATTACAGCTGTCTTGCAGGCTCTAGATATAGATAGTTTCCTCCAGAATTAAATCACATTTTTATAACACTGATCCCTAAGAAAAAATACCTTACAAATGTGGCTGATTTTTGCCCCATCAACCTATGCAATGTGGTGTATAAATTGCTATCTAAAGTCATTGCTAATAGAGTAAAGCAGGTCCTCCCTCGCATTATATCATAATCACAAAGTATTTTTGTTCTTGGCTGTCTGATTACGGACAATGTGCTCATTACTTATGAGTTGATTCATTTTTTGAAGCATAAAAGAATAGAAAAAAAAAAGTTACATGTCTCTTAAATTAGATATGAGTAAAGCAAATGACCGGATTGAATGAAATTTCTTAGAAGCTATTATGTTGAAGCAAGGTTTTGAGAGAAAGTTTGTGAAATTGATTATGCAATGCATCTCCACAATCTCATATTCAGTGTTGATTAATGGCATTCCTAAGGGCCCTATCATACCTTTTAAAGGATTGAGACAAGGGGATCTTTTATCCCCTTATCTCTTCCTCCTGTGCACAAAAGGCTTAACTTCTTTATTGCTTAAGGCTGAGATTAAGAAAAAAATTTCTGGTGGTAGGGGTGCACCTTGGGTAAACAATTTGTTATTTGCTGATGATAGTCTGATTTTTTTGTCAAGCTAACGTGGATGAGAATAAAGGGCTGCCAAATTTGTTGAATAATTATGAAAAAGCCTCTTGGCAGAAAATTAATAGAGAGAAAACCTTCATAGTTTTTAGCTCCAATATGACTAATGCAGTGAGAATCGAGATAATGGATTTGTGGGGTGTAACAAGCAAACAACAATATGAAAAATATTTAGGCCTGCCTCCTATTGTTGGTAGATCTAAAACTGAGGTTTTTCCTGAGATCAAGCAGAAAGTATGACAAAAATTATAAAGTTGGAAAGAAAAGTTACTTTCTCGAGGAGGTAAGGAAATTTTAATAAAAGCTATTGCTTTATCTATTTCTACTTATTCCATGAGCTATTTTATGTTACCCTCTACACTGTGTTCAGAGTTGGAGGCTATAATGGTTAGATTTTGGTGGGGTCAAAAAAATGAAGAGAGAAAAATTCATTGGGTTAGTTGGGAGAAGATGTGTGAACCAAAAGCACAAGGAAGAGTGGGTTTTAAAGCTTTGAAATCCTTAAACTTAGCATTACTTGCTAAACATGGGTGAAGAATCCTTAATGCTCAGAATTCCCTCTTACACAAGATTTATAAGTTCAGATATTTTTCCAAAAGTAACTTTTTTGAGTTTAAATTGGGGGGGGTAATCCCTCCTATGCTTGGAGAGGAATATGGACAGCAATACCTTGACTGCTCAAGGGATATAGATGTAGGATTGGGGATGGGAAGATTACAAAAGTGTGGAACGAACCTTCGATCCCTGGTTTTCATGATGCTTACTTGGTTGTTTCACATGGTAATGCACTAAATGAACATACAGTGAGCACCTTACTGGATAGGGATAGCAAGTGGTGGGATGTTGCAAAAGTAAGAAGTCTATTTAGTCCTAATGCCTCTTCTAAAATCTTAAAAATCATTATATGCCCTAGAATCCAACTTGATAAGTGGATGTGGACTCTTGAGAAAAGTGGCCTTTTTAGTATGTGAAGTGCCTATAGAAGTATTAGGCAGGAGAACACCAATGTGGGGAACTCAATGGGTGAATGCTCTAATGTAAGACAACAACAAGTTTTGTGAAAGGCAATTTGGAAGATGCAAGTCCCTAATAAAATCAAAATTTTTGCTTGGAGGGCTTGTAGAGATGGACTACCTACTCAAGGTAATCTAAAAAAGAGGAAACTCATTAATGAGGAGGTATGTTGTTTTTGTTTCGAAAAATGTGAAAATCTAGTACATGCCTTGATAAGTTGTCCTTCCATCCGATATCAATGAAATATTTTCATGCCTATTATGCAGACTGTAGTTGTCACAGGTTCTATTTTTCAGGTGGCTTTGATTTTACAAACCATGGGTAACACAGATACCTTGACTACCTTCTTCTCAATAGCCTGTGGATTTTGGTACAGATGCAACAAAAAGATGTATGACCAGTGGTAATTGAACCAAAGTAGGTGGTGGAACATGCTCTTTCCCTTCAAGAATTGTTCTCAAAGGCAAAACAGTGCTTAAATACAAATGTTAAAAAGCTTTGTAGATGGACTT
Organism: Cyclocarya paliurus; assembly: GCA_029856935.1. Classification (NCBI taxonomy): domain Eukaryota; kingdom Viridiplantae; phylum Streptophyta; class Magnoliopsida; order Fagales; family Juglandaceae; genus Cyclocarya; species Cyclocarya paliurus. The sequence continues at coordinate 21,434,186 of CM056951.1, forward strand.
TGCCTCTAGTTGGTTTCTTGAAATTAAATGTAGATGGAGCTATGTTTCGTGACCAACAAAAAGTAGGGATAGGTGTCATATTGTGAGATGAGAATGAGACAGTTATTATGGCAGTTAGTAAGGTTGAGCTAGAAGTTGTTGCACCTGAAGATATTGAATTACTTGCTGTGTTTCGGGGTCTGCAGCTATGTATCCCTATGGATATTAAAAAGGTGGTGATTGAGAGTGATTGCTTGTTGATGGTGAGGGAACTTCAAGATCCATCAGAGTCTTCCTAAAGGCTAGATGCTTCACTGCGACAAACCAAGAAGTTGATGCCTTTGTTTGATGACATTCAGATTCAACATGTAAGTCGGTTTGGTAATCAAGCTGCTCATGGCTTAGCCCGACATGCTTGGATTGTTGAGTCTATTGAGATGTGGTGTTCTGGTTTTTCATATTTTATTTGTCAAGCCATTTGGCTTGATAATTGTTTGTAAAACTCTTTTTATTAATGTGATTCTCCTTAAAAAGAAGAAGAAGAAGAAGAAGAATTCTATACATGCATGGGCCGGTTTGTTTCAAAAAGTATTTATTTCTCGAAAAAATGAGAGTAATATTTAATAGATCAATACGTTATAATAATATTATAATTCAACTTATAATAATAATAATAATAATAATATTAATAATAATAATAATAATAATTGTTGTGGTTGAATCTAGCTAGATGGTCATGCATGCTTAAAGGATATCGCTCTTTATAGTACCATTTGATTTTTTTTTTTTTTTTGGATCTAGCTAGCTAGTACATTAATACTCTAGCATATAGCAATTTTAAAGCTTGTTTGGATAGAAAAACGATATCATCTCATCATTATAATTTTTAAAAATTTCTGTGCAAAATATAATAAATAATTTAAATTTTTCAAATTTTAAAATAATAATAATATTAAAAAATAATATTCTAACAATATTTTATTCAACTCATCTTACTATCCAACGAGCCCTACTCATAAATGAAAAGTCAAAAATCCTATCCTCAAAGTCAAGAATTATCGTAAAGTAAATACCCATTTTAGAATTAATTAAAGGGACTTGTCTCGCATCATTTAGACATGTTCAATTTGAAGTTCTCATGCAAAGACATGTTCAATTTGAATTATCCTATCCACAAACACATGTTCAATTTGAAGTTCTCTGCCAGATAAGATGGTAAAGTAGGGTAGTAAAAGTAGACAGGACTATTTATCTAGATTTCGACCCGAAAATTTGGATATACCCAAACCAAAACCTAAATTTCAAAATCCGGGCCAGAACTTAGATCAAGTTAGTCTAGATCAGATCCAGGCCAGAATCCAGATGAATCTGGATTTTTTAAAATCCAGTTTCAAGTTGAAACTTTTTTTTTTTTTTTTTGTGGTGTGCAGTTTGTAAATACACAACGGGAAATACATGGCAAATTTTCAATTTGGAAAGCAATGTGTATGTCTGCATAAGTTTCACTTTGGAATGCGTCTTGTGAGAGAACTCTCATTGTATACATCACGTGAGGCTGTGAGCAGATAGATAGGAACACTCCATGTTGAGATTGTCGCATACGGATTGGAAATCCAAAGGCAATGGAAGATCAATTTTGTCCCAGTCCCTTCACGTGTCCGAATTCTTGGCCAAGTTTTTGTCAAAATTGTCTTTCAGCTGGGCTTCATTTTGAAGTTCAGAGTGAAGTTTGAAGCATGCCGGAGAAAAAATATACTGAATTGTAAAAAATCCGATATCCAGATCCGGTGTACTCAAGTTTTGCAATCCAAATTTCAGATTGGACTGAAAAAAATCCAGCCGGCCGGATGAACAATCTTAAAAGTAGATCGAAGACATAAAACATAATTAATTATACAGGTAATTTATTAATGCTGATTGTTGCAAGTTCAAGAGTTAGAGAAAGCAAGGTATATATAAATTAGAAAATAATTTATAATATTTATTCTTGTTTGTTTAGATTTTACAAACATAAATAATATTGTAAAATTAAATTTATATCTTTTATTTTTCTCTAACTTAAAGACAAGAAAATTTAGATTATAATTTGAAACTAAATGATGCCCACAACTATCCCATGCATGATCGATTGGCTCCAAGAGCCATAACATATAGGCCAAATAAAGATTAATTCCATTGTATCATGTTGAACTCCATGGGATTGGTAAACATGCAGAGTATTGCTTTTGATGACAAATTAAGGTCCTTGCCCACCATATTTGAAATATTCATGTTGGCAACGTAGGTTATTAATGGTGCAAATATTGACTATTTCACCCCTAACATCCAAATTAATACTATCATTATTGTGGTAGATATATATTGACTTTAAAAGAATTGAAATTCCCTTACGTACAATTATTTTATAATGATAAATGATATTTAGAGTGTATGTGCAATCTCCGTATAATATCTTTAAAAAAATGAATAAATCTAGAATTTATATGAAAAAATTATTTTTTAATGTTGACTTTTATATTTTTTAAAAAAGAATATGTATAGATTGCACATTTCATAACAGTATATAATATGGGCACTGCTAGCGGGCCGTCCATAAAAAATATATATTTTTAATTTTTTTTAACATTCTTAATTATTTAGAAAAAAAATACACAACTTTATTAATAATCATTTCATTAACTATTAAGTAAAAAGAATAAATTAAAATAATTAAAATAATCAAACGATAAGTTTGAGCGATAAATTTGAGAGATTCTATTAAAATTTTTCATAAAATATGACCCTTTTGCAATTCTATATCGTGTCAATACTGGTATGTAAACGGTACGTTAATACTGATCTTTCCTATATCTTTTAATTACTATTTCATCACTCGATATGTTAGTAGAAGTTTAAAGATCAATAATAGGCCTCACTAAAATATTTATTCTTTGTTTTTATTTTTACCAAATTAATACTTAATTAACAATTTTGATTAAAGTATATAATGAGTAGTACTTCTAATCCTTAGCTTATGTGGAATTTTGTGTTTTGTTTTAAAGTTTAAAATATTATTTTTTAGTTTTGAGATTTGAAAAAGTTAAATTGGAATTTGAAAAAGTTATATTGGGATTTGAAAAAGTTGAATTATTTATTATATTTTGTATGGAGATTTGAAAAAGTGTAGAGATGAGATGAGATGAAGATAAAAATTTTGAATAAAACTTGTTTTCCAAACCTATCCTAAACCCTTGGCCCTGAAACGTCCCCCTCCATTCCACGCTGTTACTCAGAACGAGAGAAGCCACCCCTGAAACGTCTGTTACTCCGTAGAAGGACGTACGGTGCTGCTCACAAGCCAACGACACTTTGTATCCAGATGTGTTAAAGTATTGTTTTTAAAATACTTTAATCTATGATAATTATATTAGTTGAAATAAAATGAGTTATGGTAAAAAAATTATAAAAATATCATTACCCTTTTCTAAATATAAAAAAAAAAAATATATTAACCGAAAACAAATGCTAAAAAAAAAAAAAACACGTCCGTGCAAAAAATACTAGTTGTGAACTCAATTTACCTTTGGTTATTAAATCAAATTCAATTCATCTCAATTCATCGTTACAATTTTTTTAAATTTTAATATAAAATATAATAAATAATTTAATTTTTTTAAATTTTTAAATAATAATAATATTAAAAAAATAATATTTTATCAACTCAATTCAATTCAACTCAATTTAGTTCAATATTTAAACGCAGCCAAATTAAATTTTGACTAAAGTTTAGTTAAGTTACACAAAAATCTACTAAAATGAGCTCAATAAATCTACAACAATCTTAATCCAACATTTATTTACTGAGCAAATTTGGCCAACTCCTTAGACTAGCTAAATATTATTTTTAAAATATTCCTCCTTCCGTTGCCTCTATTATTCCCGCACAAGAAGAAAATAGAAAGAAAAACCCCTCTTACTGCCTTGCAAGAAAGACGCGGAAGGAAAATGCCGGTGCGGTGCAATTTCAGTTTCCCAAAAACCGTACGTACATGAAGAAACATAGAAGAAACAGACGCGGAAGGACTGCACTTGGAGCCAACTAACGGAGAGGGTTTTTCTTTCTCGAAGGAAAACGGAAAAGAAAAAAAGTGAGACAAAGAAACATAAAATTAATGCTTTCACGTGGATTGTCAGGTGGGATGGGGTCCAATTAAAGGTTGAAATCTGAACGAACATGAGACTCAGCCACTAATTTCACATTTAAACCCATTGAGAAGATATGAAACTTGCGTTTGAATGTTTAATTCAGTCTAAAACTGAAATACATTAAACTGAATTGTGCATCTAAACAGTCTTAAGAAATCAGATAAGATGTATTGAGATAATTTATAATTAATAATAAAAAATTTTGTAAGATAAAATTTATGAATATTAATGAATAGTAAAGAGATGAGATGACCGGCTCTTCTGCTATCCAACGAAGAAAAATTAGACTGATCTGTCATCTTTATCTCATTTCAAAACTCTATGCTCAGAAATCACGTGCTACGACCTATATATAAATGAGAGTGGGCAAACCAGCTATGAATCAGAAAATTAATCTGAGAGAGAGAGAGAGAGAGAGAGAGAGAGAGAGAGGAGGGACATTGTGGTTTTTGATTTGATACATCTGTTAAAGCTATGGATCATCAAGAACAGCTACAGAACCTGGGAAAATCTCTTGCAGTGCCATGGGTTCAAGATCTGGCCAAGGAGACGATGGGTACAATTCCACCACGATATGTGAGGCCCCATCAAGATCCTCCCCACATCTCAAATACCTCCTCTTTACCCCAACTCCCTGTCATCGACTTGCAAACCTTACTTTCCAACAACGACGATTTCTCACTAGAGCTCGACAAGTTGAACCTTGCTTCTCAGGAATGGGGTTTCTTCCAGGTATTTTCTCGCATCTAGAATTAGCATGCAATAATTTATAGAAGAAAGAATTGTTGATGGACTAGTAGTACTGTACGTTATCTTAAAAGAATATGGATTAATTATATATATTACAGCTGATAAACCATGGGGTGAGCAGTTCGTTGTTGGAGAACGTGAAGTCTGGCATTCAAGAATTCTTTAAACTCCCAATGGAAGAGAAGAAGAAATACTGGCAACAAGGAGGGGATATAGAGGGATTTGGGCAGGCCTTTGTCGTCTCTGATGAGCAAAAGCTTGACTGGGGAGACCTTTTCTACATGGTCACTCTTCCTACCCATTTGAGGAAGCCTCACTTGTTTCCCAAGCTCCCTCTCCCATTGAGGTTCTCTCTCTCTCTCTAAATTTACACAATTCAATATTAATTGGTTTTATTATTAAAACAGTATATGCACTAATTTCTTGCTAATTAATGGAGAAATTAGTCATATATATTAATTGAACTATAAATTAAACTGAACTTTTTACTCTTTAGATTTCCACCATCGATTGAATTAATCCGTCACTATTATGTTAATGAATAGTTAGAAATGCCTGGATTTGCCAATTGAGTAAGGTAAACTTCATATTATATGGATTTTAATATTTAACTTCAATTTTTCATATCATCCTAATTAATTAATCATGATCAACATGAATTATGTTTTTGTATAATCATTTCTAAAATTTTAAGTGAGTAATTTTTATTATTTATTTTATATCTCAACACTCTCTCATGTGTGGGTGTGACGGACTTTTAATGAATGGATTCAATACGTAGAATATTTAGTTAAATGAGAATAAAGTGTAGAGCCGAAATTTGTCACCACTTATTCTAAAAAGCTAATAGGAAGGATAGGTTTTATAATTTATATTATTTTTTAACAATCTTTAATGACAACTATCTCTATATTTGGACAGTAAGATCAATGAAACGTGCATTTCTCCGAACTTTAGATATATTAATTAAGGATCACTGAAGCAAATATATCTTCTTTGCAGAGACAATTTAGAAGCTTACTCAGCTGAATTAAAAGCTCTTGCAATGAAAATCTTTGACCTAATGGCAAAAGCTCTGAGAATGGAAGCTAGGGATATGAGGGAGTTGTTTGAAGAAGGGTGGCAAGGCATGAGGATGAATTATTATCCTCCATGTCCGCAGCCAGAGCTTGCCATTGGTCTCAAGCCTCACTCTGATTCCGTTGGCCTAACAATTCTTCTGCAAGTCAATGAGATGGAAGGCCTACAGATAAGGAAAGACGGGATGTGGATTCCTGTTAAACCCCTACAAAACGCTTTCATTGTCAACATTGGTGATATTCTGGAGGTAAGTAGCCCAAGATCTCGGAAAGAAAAAAAAAAAAAAAAACAAAACAGAACTCCTTTGTCGCCAATTCAAGCTGGGCAAAGACCTAGTACTTCAAGTAGTTTTCATATTCTTTTAGATGAATCATTACATATATAAACACATTTATATATAAAACGTGACAAACTAAGTATGAGGCTGGTGAGAAGAAGTCATGCGGCACAGGGCACGACTTTTGACTTACCTTTTTAAGTGTTAATTAAGCCTGTGTTCTTTTTTTATTTTTTTTTTCGTTGATACATGGGGATGGAGGATTTGATCTTTAGGGGTTGTTTGAATTGAGAGATAAGTTAAGATGAGTTGAGATGATTTGTGAATAGTAGAATAAAATATTTTATGAATATTATTTTTTAATATTATTATTATTTTAAAATTTGAAAAAGTTGAATTAATATTTATTATATTTCGTGTGAAAATTTAAAAAGATTTTTTTGAGATTTGAAAAAGTTGAATTATTTATTATATTTTGGTGTGAAAATTTAAGAAGATTTTTTTAGAATTTGAAGAAAGAAATTATTATTATATTTTGTGTGAGAATTTTAAAAAGTTGTAATGATGAATATGAGATGAGTTGAGGAGAATTTTGAAACCAAATGGCCGTTCTCTTTGTGAGAAATCAAGGTGTTACTAATTGATCTAAAAGATCTTGGCAATTAAGCCTATGTTCACTTATAATATTAATAAATGTATATATATATAATAAGAGAAGTGTTACTGATGATACAGTGACAAAGATATTTAAAAAAAATAATTTTACAAATTGACTTCATTTCATATGATACATTAGATTTGTTTTACAATCTGACGTACCACATCAAATTATATTAATTTACAAATTCACTTTAGTAAAACATACAATATTTATCATATAAGAAAATAGTGAAAATGAGATATTTGGTAAGCGCCTATGTCTAGGGGCGGGTAGCGCCCCCCCCCCCCCCCCGCGGGCAGTGCACATGGGCGGCGCCGGGGGCGACCCTTCTTATTAAAGCCTTATATATGTCCACTATTAAAGCCTTTTGTCGATACAAATATGTGAAATTAAAGGGGCTTTGCTACATAACATGATACGTGCAGATTGTGACAAATGGAACATACCGAAGCATCGAGCATCGGGCGACAGTGAACTCGGAGAAGGAGAGGCTCTCTATTGCCACATTTTACAGCCCAAAGCTGGAAGGAGATATGGGACCAGCACGAAGCCTTATTTCTCCGGAGAAATCACCTGCTTTGTTCAAAAGAATTGGTGTTGCCGATTACTTTAGGGATCATTTTTCAAAGGAACTCCGTGGGAAATCATATCTCGATACCATGAGGATCATCCAAACTGAAGAGAAAAACATTTAAATTAGTACTCTTCTACATTTACTTATCCGTAATCAGTACCAAAAATAGATCAGTACCCAGCTTCCTTTTGATCTTGGCAAGGGGCCGGGGAGATCTGGGTATTCGATCTCTGATCGTTATCATTGTCATTCATATTGTAATAATAATTAAAATACTCCGGCCTAGCTATTTGTACTTTGTAGTTCTCTTGTAGTACTCTACGTTTTGGTTTGACTAGATTAATAAATCCTCATTCATCAACGAAAGAAGGCGAATCATGATACTGATCAGCATATTATTTGACAACCCAACTTGATCGAATTGAATAAAAATACTGCTTTTTATCCCATTTTCTTGAACGATAATGAATTTTCTAACTGACTTTTCTTCTAAGAAAATTCAAAAAATGAAAAAAGTAATAATAATTTTCTGTTGGAAACAAGATGGAGACAAAACACACAAAGAAAGAAGAAAATGGAAGAGGAATACGCCGCTCTGTTTCATACTCTGATTCATAGCTTAAGTACATTGCCATAAAAGTTCAAAAGAAAATTCTAGAGTCTAAATTAATGACATCTAACGCGATCAAAGTCCTCGGCCGTTTTACACAATCACATGCTGCTAATAAAAAGACACTTCTTGGTTTTCACAATTTCTTAATTGGCCGCAACATTCTCAATAAAAATCCAATTGATAAGTTAAACTTGGATAACTGTTGTCCCATCAAATTCTGACTGAAAGGTAACTCTTCAGTTTCAGCAATAAAGTCAAGTTTAATTTCAACATTCTTCCTTAAACTTGACATCTTTCCAACACCGATCATCATCCTCAACTTTTGAAATGTATCATATTTGAGAGGCTTTGTGAAAATATTAACAACTTGATCAAGTGACTTCACATATTCTGCTTCTACATGCATGTTCTCAATGCATTGTCGAATAAAATGATACTTTGTCTCAATAGGCTTGCTTCGACCATGAAACACCGGGTTCTTTGCTAGAGCAATGGTTCACTTATTGTCCATCATGATCCTGGTAGATTCACTTTGCTCAAAATGGAGTTCCTTTAACAATATCTTTAACCAAATTGCATGACAAGCACAAGCAGTAGCAGGAACATACTCTGCTTCACATGTTGAAAGAGTGACTATGGGTTGTTTCTTAGAACACCAGGAAATTGCATTATTTCCCAAAAAGAAAACAAACCCAGTAGTACTCTTCCTATCATCAATATCTTTAGCGTAATCGTTATCACAATAGCCCATTAACTTGAACTCCTTTGAAGCCAAATAAAAAATTCCATAATCAATAGTACCTTTAAAATAACAAAGAACTCTCTTGGATGCCTTTATGTGTGTCTCAGACGGATTTTCTATAAAGTGACTCACAAATCCAATTGAAAATACAATTTTAGGTCTGGTACAAGTCAAATATTTTAAACTTCCCACAAGACTTCTGAACAATGTTGGATCAACCATTTGTTGCCCTTCCTCCTATTTTGAAAGTTTAACTCCAGACTCCATGGGCATGCTGACAGGATTTCAATCCAACATGTTGAACTTCTTTAGCACTTCCTTTGTATAGGCTTCTTGCAAGAAGAAAATCCTATCATTTATTTGCTTAACTTCAATTCCCAAATAATAGGACATGAGTCCCATATCACTCATCTGAAACTCTTGAGCCATCGCCTTCTTAAAACCTTCAAACATCATTTGATTGTTTCTTGTGAATATAAGATCATCCACATAGACACAAACAAATAATAAATCTTTATATTCTTTTTTCACATAGAGTGCATATTCGTGAATGCATCTAGTGAAGTCATTCTCTTTAAAATAATTATCAAGACGAATATTCCAAGCTCTAGGAGCTTGCTTTAATCCATATAAGGCCATTTTTAATCTAAGCACCTTGTCTTCATAACCTTCAATAACAAAGCATGAAGGCTATTCAATATAAACCTCTTCCTTAAGATGACTGTTCAAGAAAGCATACTTTACATCCATCTGATGGATCTTCCAGTGATGATGTGTTGCAAGTGATAGTAGGATGGTCTCCAAACGAGCAACAGGAGAAAAAACCTCTTCATAGTCAATGTCTTGTTTTTGCTTGTAGCCCTTTGCAACAAGTCTTGCTTTGTATCTTTCTACTTCAACCTTGAAATTCTTCTTGACTTTATACACCCATTTGACTCCAATAGCTTGATTGCCACTTGGAAGTGAAGCAAGCTCCTAGGTGCCATTCTTTTTAATGGCTTGAATTTCCTCCTCCATGGCTTGTATCCATTTCTTATCTTTCATAGCTTCTTCAAAACTCGAAGGCTCATCACTAGAGTATAAGCATAATAAATTCTCATCTTCTAGCCTTTCAGTGTCTTCATAGAGATCCATGAGGCTTCGAAATCTATGAGGGCCTTCACTTGAGCTAAATGAAGGAGAAGATGATGATGATGCTATAGAGGACGATGCTGGCATTGTTGGAGATACAAATTCGCCTTGGGCTTCTTGTATTGGAGTTTCTTCTTCATCAAAATAGGGGAGGAAATCATAAGCAAATTCATTCTGTGTACTCCAATCCCATGTTTCATTTTCTTCAAATTCAACATCTCTACTAATCATGACTTTGTTGTTGCTTGGATTAAAAACTTGTAGCCTTTTGAGTTCTCATCATAGTTGATAAACACAACCTTCTTACTCCTATCATCAAGCTTTGACCTCTCTTGCTCTGGTACTTGAACACAAGCAATAGACCCAAAGACTTGCAAGTTGATACATTTGGATTCCATTCACTCCATGCTTCTTGGGGCATCACGTCCTTCCAACTTTTGGTAGGTGAACGGTTAGAGAGATAAACTGCACATGCAACCGCTTCAGCCCAAAACTCTTTTGGCATCGACTTGCTTTTCAACATGGTTCTTGCCATATTGAGGATTGTTTGGTTCTTCCTTTAAACAACTCCGTTTTGTTGTGGCGGTCTAGGAACAATCAAGGGACGATGAATTCCATGTGTCTCACAAAAGGCCTTGAATTCGTTGGAAGCGAACTCTCCACCTCTATATATTTTTAAAGATTTAATCTTGTAGCCACTTTCTTTTTCAACACGAGCTTTGAACTTTTTGAATGCCCCAAAAGCCTCACTCTTTTGCTTAAAAAAACAAACCCATATTTTATGTTAATAGTCATCAATAAAAAGTAAAAAATAAGACCTTTTACCAAGAGATGAGGGCTTGATTAGACCACAAACATATGCATGAATAAGTTGAAATGGAGTGGTGGCTCTTGAATTGGATTGCTTGGGAAAACTCTTTCTTGAATGCTTGCCTAGTAAGCAAGCTTCACATAAATGCTCGGGATGATCAATTGTTGGAATACCTTTCACCATCTTCGTTGCTCCCAAATCTCTATGGCCCCCAAAATTTTGATGCTCATATCTCATGTGCCAAATCCATGATGGATCTTTAACACAAGTCTTTAAGACATGGCTCCAATGGTCTTCATATCCAACAAGAACATGCGATTTCTTGTCATAGAAGCCTTAGCAATAAGATTCCCTTCTTTATCTCTAAGCCAAAGAAAACGATCTTCCATATTTATTTTGCAACCATTCTCCCTAAGTTGCCTAATACTCAAAATATTATTTTTCATCTTAGGAATGTAATAAACATTAGGAAGAATCTTATGGCTCCCATTCTTTTCCTCAAACAAAATTGTGCCTTTGCCTTTAATCTCCACCTTTGATTCATCACCAAAACGGACATGGCCCGTCACTTTGGTGTTAAGTTCCATGAATTTGCTCTTATTGCCTGTCACGTGGTTGCTAGCTCCATTATCTAGGTACCACATACTCTTGTCACCATTGGGTTCTTCCTTAAGCGTAAGGAATAAGGTGAGCACCTCCACATCTTCCATATGTAAAATGAGCTTTGTCTCGTCTTCTACTTTCTTAGTTTGACACTCCCAAGAATTATGCCCATATTTTCCACAAGAATAACATTCAATTTGACTTTTGTCATTCTTTACCTCATTGTATCTTTCATGATTACTTCTTCCTCTTCCTCTTCCATGACCTCTTGAAAAATTTTGATTTCTTGCCTCTTGAGAAGAATTTTGCTCATCTTTTCCTCTTCCATGACCATGTCCTTGTCCACGGCCTCAACCTCTTCTGCGTCCTTGGCCTCTTCTATGGTTTTCATAAGATTCTCCTTTAGCTTTCAATGAAAGCTTTGCTTGCAAGGCTTGCTCCACTTGCTCTTGCTTGCCGTGGTTCATTCTTTCTTCATGAGCCCGTAAGGATCCATTTAATTCATCGATGGACACGACCTCCAAATTCGTCGATGGTCAAATTTGAAGTTGAGAGAGCGAAGAATCTTCTCAACAACACGAATATCTTCCAATTTTTCTCCAAGCCTCTTTAGTTGATTCACCACCACCAAGACTCTTGTGAAGTAATCCAAAATGGATTCACTCTCTTTCATTAAAAGATATTCAAGCTCAGCACTAAGAGTTTGAAGATGCACTTTCTTCACTTTTTCAACTCTCATGATGGAATTTCAAAGAGTATCCCATGCTTGCTTGGAGTTTGTTTCATTGGAAACCTTCTTGAACATGTCATCATCTAAGCCTTGATGAATAACTGTGAGTGCACATTGATCTTTCTTCCTTTCTTTCTCCAAGGCTTCCTTTTGGGCTTGATTCAAACACTCCTCATTTTGAGGTTCAAAGAAACCTTTCTCAACAATCTCCCATAATCCTTGGGAACCAAGGATAGCCTTCATTTGACTTGTCCAATTCTCATAATTGAGCTTGGTGAGTTGTTGGTATTGGAGGGAAAGAGGGGTGATTCAAGTCGTTGGACATTTTACACAACCACATACTGCTAGTAAAAATACACTTTTTGGTTTTCACAATTTCTTAATTGGCCCTAACTTTCTCAATAAAAATCCAATTGATAAGTTAAACTTGGATAACCGTTGTCCCTTCAAATTCTGACCAAAACGTAACTCTTCAGTTTCAACAATAAAGTCAAGTTTAATTTTCAACGTTTTCTTGATTCCATCAAGTTGAATTGTCAAATGGTATGCTGATCTGTAGAAGGATTCTGGAGAATGATACTTATCATACGTACCATTTGACACTCAACTAATTGTTTGAATTGAATATTTTTTTAATATATAATGATTTTCAAGTTTTTGTATTTCTTAATTAAAAGTGACTTTCTAACTGACATTTCTTATTAACAAATTATTCAAAACTTTGAATAAATAGAATAAATTTCCTTGAATATTCCATCAACTTGAGTTATCAACTTTGTTGAAAGTTGCACCCATATCAAGCATGTCAATTAACAAAGAAGAATGCTAGTTAGTTCCTAATTTTTTCTTTTCAAAGTTACTAGTAGTATATTTGAATTTTGTATTTTAAATAGTTAATTTTTAGTATATTTGTGTATCTCTTTTAACATATAAAAAACTGATTTAAAATATATAATGAAAATTTTGAAAAGACAAAATGATGGGACTGAATGAGCACCCACTAACAAAATCATGGAAAGTATGAAAAAGGTGTTAGGGTGTATGTGGAGAATGATTTTGGAGCTGAAAAAATGTGTTTGTTGGATGTGCACTCGACCTGCGCTTGAGCGAAGTTTGCTCTGCTCTACAGTGATCTTGAGCGAAGTTCAACTCGTGAGTTCGCTCTACACTCGCTCGACATACTGTTCAAGTAAAACTTAACCCATGAGCTCGCTTGAGACCCGCTCGACAATGAGCTCGAGCGAGATACAAACCCTAGTGTTTGCTTGATACTCGCTCGACACTCCACTCGAGCGCAGTACGAAAATTTTGCCAATTAGGGTTTCGAGCACTGTTTGCTATAAATATATCATATTAGACTTGTTTTGTACAGCCTCAAGCATATTTTAAGCGAGAACAATTGTCTAGTGAGTGCATATTGTGAGAGAGAGCAAAACGCTCTAGAGAGTGTTGATTGAGCTGCATTATTGCATATTTTATACATTTAAAATCAATGTATTCTTAATTATTTTATTATTTTATCGTTGATTTTAGATGGAAAAATAATCAAGAGGCAATAAATCCAAGTTATGAATTAAATTGATTAAAAGCATAATTTATGCTTATATTTTATAACTTGTGATTTAATTTGATTTTATTGTCTCACATGCACAACACATTTTTTAATATTCTAGTTTAGTTTTTTGTTTAATTTTTAATTAATTAATTATTTTCTTTTTCTAATTTTATTTTATTTTATTATTGTATTTGTTATAGTTTATTTTATTTATTTTTTATTTTATTTTATTTTATTTTATTTATTTTTTATTTTATTTTATTTTATTTTATTTTTATTTTTTATTTTTTATTTACTGCGCAGGCTAAACGACATGTCGTTTGGCCTGTAAACCAAACGACATGTCGTTTGACTCGAGGAGCCGGCTGTTGTCTGAGCTGAACGACGTGCAGTTTCCTCTGCAAGCCAAACGACGTCGTTTTGATCGTCGTCTACCTCCCGATTCTGCGTCTCGAAGCTACAGTGCCACCGTGCACAGCAGCTTCGAGCTGCCACCGTGAGCCGTCCTCCGCCCGCCTGAAGCCACCAGCAACACCAGACGACGCCGGCGATCATTCCTCCACCCCATGCACGGCCAAGAACTGTCCAACGCCACGGCCAGCTCCACCCCATGCACAACAGCATGCAGCCACCCGGTTCCGCCACCTCTGCACTCCTCCACGCCACCATGCACCTCCAATGATCGCCAGTGGTCAACAGAAAATGCCGGAGACCAAGGCTTCGCCCCCCAGTGAAGCCCAGTGCCATGACCGAAGCTTTCCTCCTCCATCACCGAAGCCTCTGCTCGAGCTCATGCACGCATGTTGCAACAGAAAAGAAAAGGAAAAGAAAGGCAACATACTTGGAAAAGAAAAGAAGAAGAAGAGAATGACTTTGATAGCAGTTCGGTGCAAAAGAAAATAATGCACATGCATTTCGGCTAGACTCAGTGGAAGGAAGGAAAGAAAAAGAAAACATCATTCGGTGCATGCATGTCGTTCGGTGTAGCAGAAAGCAAGGAAAGAAAAGAAAAAAAAAAAAAAAAGATAGGCAACGGACGAAATGCATGCATGCGGGGCCAGTAAAATGCAGTGATGCATATAGAAAGAATCACGGACGAAACACTGAAAATGAAATAAATGAAGAGCAACAAATAAAGACAGACGCACATGCAGTGACAAATGGAATAATTTTGAGTGGGGAACATGGCAGCTAAGTGATGTTCATTTATGTCATTCTTTGATGCCTATATAAGGGGGTGTTAGTCTGCAGTTGGGGGGTGTGGAAAGTGAGTTAGAAATTAAAGAGTCTGAAGTTAGAGTTAGAGAGTTAGTCAGTCGTGGTGTAAGAGTGTCAATGAGTTAGAATGTTTTTAGTGTGATTTTAGAGTTAAAAAAAAATTCAGAAAAAATAGTGAATGAATTTTTATAGTCAAATTTTATTTTTTTGAGTTCAATTTTTAATGTCGTGTAATTTATTCATCAGTCAGTTTTAATGTATGGCTCAGTAAATTTTATTTTTTGTAAGTCTTTATTTTCAGTTTTGAGTTTGTTTAGTGAGTAAATTTTCAGTCCTTTTTTGTTAAGAGTCCATTTTATTTTTGAAGGTTTACATTAATTGGAAGTTCAGATTTTTTGGGTTGGAGAACACAGTCTCCATTTCCAAATATCGAGTTATTCCGTACAATTTTTGTTTTTATTTAATTTCGAATTACTGTCATTTAATTTTCTCGCACTTTTAATTTCCTGCAATTTACATTACTGTCATTTAATTTTCTCGCAATTTTAATTTCCTGCAATTTAAATTACTGTCATTTAATTTTCTCGCACTTTTAATTTCCTGCAATTTACATTACCGTCATTTAATTTCCTCGCACTTTTAATTTCCTGCAATTTTAATTACTGTCATTTAATTTCCTCGCACTTTTAATTTCCTGCAATTTTAATTACTGTCATTTAATTTTCCTGCACCTTTAATTTCTGCAATTTATTTTTATGTCATTTAAATTTTATTATCCCTTTACATTTCAGTTATTTAATTTCCAGCAATTTAAATTCACTGTCTTGCGCTTTAATTTTTTACTTTTCATCATCCACTCAAAACCAACAAACATGAATCTAGTCCATGACTAGTAAATTTTCATTTCCATTGCACTCCCACATTCATTGCACATATCATCACTTTTATTTTTATTCTCTCATTGTAACTATTTCCACCATTTTACACGAGTCTGATTTATAAGCACTTTCCCTGTGGAGACGATCTAGGAATTTATTCCTAATTACTACGCGACACGCTCCTGCACTTGGGATAGCCTTTGGGCTGCTCATTTTCGAACGAGTCAAGTGTGAGTTAAGATTGAGTGATTGTAATCTCATTTGGTTAATAAGATTTTCGCAACTCTGTGGTCGTAGGTAATTTGCCGAACTATGTATATTGTACGTCTTGTGCTTGATTATGATTACTTTTACTTTATTTGTCATCATTTGTGTGTGTGTTTTGCACAATATTTCACAACAATTGGTATTAGAGCCAAGGTCGAATATGAAGGAGAATGATCGCTGGAGATAAAGTGAATGCATCCTGAATCGAGAAGTTCGATTACACTGATTTTGGGTACTGGAAGATGTAGATTGAGGATAATGTTTATGAGAAGAGGCTCCACCTTCCACTATTGGGAAAGAAGACGAAGAGCATGACTGATGCTGAGTGAACCCTATTAAATCGACAGTTTCTAGGGCTTGTTAGGCTGACTTTCTCCAGAACAATGGCACACAATGTTAGTAAGGAGAGAACCACGATAGATCTTACGATGACTTTGTCAGGTATGTATAAAAAGCTGTTTGGGAACAATAAGGTGCACTTGATGAAGAAATTGTTGAATCTAAAGATGTCGGAAGGTATGTTTGTAGCCCAACATTTGAATGAATTCAATATGATCACAGATTAATTATCTTTTGTAGAGATTGAGTTTGATGATGAGATCAGAGCGTTGATTCTGTTGGCATTTTTGCTAAATTATTGGGAAGCCATAAGGATGGCTGTGAGTAGTTTAACTGGCAAGACGAAATTGAACTACGACAATGTACGTGACATGGTACTTGCTGAAAAGGTTCGTAGGAGAGACTCGGGTGAGTTCTCTAGTTCAAGATATGTCCTAAATGTTGACAATAGGGGTAGAGGACATGACAAATCAAGTTCCAAGAGCAAAGGGAAGAGTAAGACGAGATCTAGGCAGCAGATCACGTGTTGGAATTGTGGCAAGACGGGCCACATCTAGAGAAACTGCAGGAATCAAGAAAGTTTTTATGATGATGCAGTGAATGTAGTGGCATATGAAATTTATGATGCCTTACTTCTTGTAGTGCACAATTTGATTGATGATTGGGTGTTGAATTCAGAGTTTTCGTTCCAGAGCACCTCATATTGAGAAATCATGTAGAATTATGTTGCTGGTGATTTTGGAAAAATGTATACTCCTGATGGAGAGGCACTGGATATAGTGGGGGTGGGTGATGTGCACATCACACTTCCAAACAGAATCGTGTGGACTTTACGACCTGTCAGACATGTTCCAGATCTGAAGAAAAACTTAATCTCTGTGAGACAGCTTGATGACAGCGGTTATGTTCTAGCGTTCTCTAGAGAATCTTAGAAGATCACAAAGGGTGTGCTGGTTCTAGCGCATGGTAAGAGATATAACTCATTATATTTAACATCAGGGTCCAGTATTGTGTAGGGAAATACAAGAGTGCAAAACGGCATGCTTGATCGCGCGAAACATGTGAGGAAGCCAAAGAGAGTCAACTTTGTCGTTCCTTATGAAAGTCTGGGAAAGTTGGCTAAGGTTGCCAAGATCAGTTCGAGACTAGATACTCCTGGTGCAGTAGGAGTTGATTCACCCTGTAGATGTGCTGACTAAGGGCGATGTACGTGGAAGACTGAAATCGGGCTTGACTTCAGTGCATCTTCTGCTTGAAGATGGGAGCTATGAGCTGTAGAGATGATAGGGCTTAGCTGGAAATAATGGCTAGCATGTCGAGACTCAGTCTCCAAATGGAAGATTGTAGGGGTGTATGTGGAGACTGGTTTTAGTGCTGAGAAATGTGTTTATTGGATGTGCGCTCGACACGTGCTCGACCTGCACTTGAGTGAAGTTTGCTCTGCTTGGTAGTGAGCTCGAGCGAAGGTCAACCCGTGAGTTCGCTCGAGGCCCGCTCGATAGTGAGGTCGAGTGAGACACAAACCCTAGTGTTCACTCGACACCTCACCCGAGCCAAACACAAACCCTACTTTTCGCTCAACACGTCGCTCGAGCGAAGTACGCAGATTTTTTCAATTAGGGTTTCTAGCGCTGTGCCGTTTGCTATAAATATATCATATTATACTTGTTTTATATGGCCTCAAGCACATTTTGAGAGAGAACAATTTTCTGGTGAGTGCATATTGATTGTGAGAGCAAAAAGTTCTAGAGAGTGTAAGTTGAGATTCAGTGATTGTAATCTCCTCTCGTTAATAAGATTTCTACAGCTTTGTAGACATAGGCAATTTGTCAAACCATGTATATTGTGCATCGTGTACTTTATTGTGATTATTTTTACTTTATTTTTCATCATTGATGTGAGTATTTTGCACAACATTTCACAACAAAAAGATACCATATGGAATTTCTAGATCGCCTGCTTTTTAAGACTAGTAATTAATGATCATTTATTTATTGGCATTTTCACATGTTTTGAGACACATGGGAATGTTTAAAATATTCAATGTATCTTTAAAAAAAAGTATATATATATATAATCTCTGTTTGGATTCAGAGATGAATTGAGATGATTTTAGGTGAGTTAAATAAAATATTATTATAATATTATTTTTTAATATTATTATTATTTTGATATTTGAAAAAGTTGAATTATTTATTATATTTTGTATGAAAATTTTAAAAAATTGTAATGATGAGATGAGTTGATATGAGTTTTCAAAACAAATCAGGGACTTGTTTTAGATTCATTTTATACCAATTTTTCATAAAAATTAATCTTTATAATAATTTTTTTTTTTTTTTTGGCAATGTTGAGGGTAATAATAGTTAGTAGCCCTGGTCAAAGAGCCCCAATACATGGTGAATAACGTATAAAGCTCACGAATTAGATAATGGCCACTTAGCCCAATTTTTAAGAAAAAATTACTCACTCCCAACTATTTAACCGATCTAAAGTGGATACAAGGCAATTAGTATCTATCAGGTCTAAAAATCCTATAAAAGATCACTCCATAAGACGGAAAGAATGATGGATGAAGGAAAGAAAATACTCTCTCTCTCTCTCTCTTATTTCTCTTGAGATAACAAATAACAAATCTAGTCGTCGGAGCGTCCCCAATCCTTCGGTACTTGGCAGAGTTCGGTGATGAGTTTCTTGTTTTGTAGGAGTTTAAAACCACTGCGAGAAAGAAGAGGATCATATAACCATACTTCTGGCATTCACCCTTACAGAAAAATGCATGAACTGCTTGGCGTTATCTTTAGAATGAATTTATTGCTCTCCAAATAAAATGTAGCATAACCCAACAAAGACGAGTTATACATAAAGGAGGCCTATGGCAAAACTAAGCCATAACCTCAAAGAAAAATGCCTCCCTTATGACAACCCTTTTACAATTATTTAAAACTCTATGTGAAATTGAGTGTATGTAGTTATATAAAATTAAGATTTTTTTAGTGAAAATAAGTGATTGTATTAATTGATTATAAAATAAATTATATAAAAAAGAAATTGTATGTGTATCCTTACTCTTATTTGATTATTATTCCAAATGTTAGTAGAAGTTTATATAGCAGTGACTAATCATCCTCATTAAGGCTGAGCAAAAATTTAAAAATCCGACTCTGACAAAACGGAGTCACAGTCAGATTTATTTTTAATTTTTTAGTCGGAGTCGGAGGTGTCAATTGACTAACTCCAACTCTGATCCGATCCGACTCTGACTTTATGATCCGAATCGACTCCGACTTTGCTCTCCAACTCCGATTTTGATATTGAAAATGTGTTATAAAAATATGTATTTATCTATATATTTATCACATACACTAGTGTAGTTATATAGTTATATAACTAGAACATATTTAGTTAAATTCAATAATATACTAATATGAGTTTACTATTATAAAATAATATAATTATATTATAATATAAATAGATTAATGATAGTTTAGTATATATAAACATCATACTATTATTACCATATATAATCAAGTATAGAAATAAGTTAGACATTAGTATTTAAATAAGTATAGTATAATAAGTTAATAACATATATACTAATTTATTAAAATATAATAACATGTAATTAGACACTAGAAAGTCTAGTATATAATTAAGTTAGAAATAAGGTAGACATTAATTAGTATAATAATATGTAATACTAATGTATAATAACATATAGTTAGACACTATAGTATAAGTCTTGTATAAAAATAAATTAGACACTAGTATAAAAATAACTAATAAATCTAGTATAATTAGTTAATAACACAATACTAATTTACTAAAGTATAATAACATGTAATTAGACACTAGAAATAAGTCTCATGTAGAAATAAGTTAGACACTAGTATGATATAATAACATGTAATACTATAATATAATAATATGTAATTAGACACTAAAATTAATATGTAATACTATAGTATGATAACATGTAATTAGGCAATATAGTATAAGTCTAATATAAAAATAAGTTAGATATTAGTATAGAAGTAAAGTAGTACTGAATGATTTAGATAAGTTAGATATCAATCCATCATTAAAAGCCTACAACAAATTATTTTTTAAAATGTGCTGAATATGAAGTTAATAAATAAATAAATAAACCCAAAAGTGAAAGTCCAAAGCTAAAAGTCTAAATTCGGCTCCGATCCGACTCCAATTCTAATCTCAGAAGTTAGAGTCGGATTGGAATCTACACAAATTAAAGTCAGAATTGGAATCAAAACTTGAATTTAAACTCTGACAAAATCGAAGTTGGAGTTTGTACAACACCTGCTGATGGGTGTTTGGATAACTAGAAAATATGAGAGAAAGTGTAAGAAAATAGGTCAAATTCAAAGTTGACCTAACCTCCAAGAGAAGAGAGATAATAATAGAAAATGTTTGTATTAAGCTTCTGAATGAATTTTCAAGTGAGTCCACACTACTACAAAAACTGACTTCCTCCTACTAACTAATGGGCCCAAGGCCAACTTAACCAAATAGTAAAATAAAATAGTTCATATAATTCTAACACTATAAATGGGCCATGGCCCACATCAACACTAACTTGTGAGTAAAATAAATGGACTCTAGCCAACATGCCCACATAACTAAGCCCATCAAGCCCAAATCGCATTGGTCTGTTATTGTGACTGTTTAGAATTGTGACAAACCCTTCCCCTTTAAAGCACCTTACCCACAAGGTGCTGTTATGCCATTCAGTCGAGCTGACATGATCTCGAACATTGCTCTGATTTGCCTCTGTTTCTTGTCCAAATGCTTTATAAAAATCTCACCATTTGTGCCCTTTTTCAACATGTACCTAGTTCTATGTAGATTTTTCCAAGCAATAAGCCACTCGATAGCAATCGAAAAGATAGGAATAATGACTGATTTGTAGGCCACCGGTCCAATAATGTGGGCTTGGCTTCCTACTACAAGTTTGGTTAGTTCTTTTCTCAACATCTTAAAGTTCAACACCTTAGGCAGCTTCTCTTGTGTGACAATACCGCCTATTTCATAGGTACCATCAAACCCATGTAATAGTCCCATCTGTAGCTCATCTAGAGTGCTAGCTAGCACAATCTTATTCCAAGGCATTCCCAATTTTCTATACACATTTAAGAAGACATTACCAATTATCAAAGTAAGCTGAGTCAAGAACGGGACCCTATTAGATTTTACCATTCTCTTAAGCATTTCACCAAGCATGTTATGCTCAAGATCATCTTCAGATCTAGGTACCTCCCTCAGTTTCTTGTCAACTTCAACTACCAATGATTTATTCATCGTCCATGTTGTGCTTGGATGGTAGGCAACAAACGCAACTACAACATTTCGGCTAGTAAAATAGAGCAATGGAAGCTCATCCCAACACCAAAATTTTATCTCATACCCAAACCACATGACACAAGTTGACGAATTAAACCATAGAATAGCAAGTATGGAAGTGGGCACACTTGTAAATCCAAGACTCCACATGTCAACCTTTTCATCATATCTTTGGAATTGAAGAATGTTTGGAGCCAAGTACAAAGCAGTTCTACAAATTGTCTCACCATAATGACTTGGATTTACATATCTAGAAAGTCCAACATCAGATATCTTTAGGACATCTTCATCCTCTGAAACAGAGAGAAGAATATTCTCCGGTTTCAAATCCCTGTGAATGATGTGGTGTGAGTTCAGAATTTCCATAGCAGCTCCAAGTTGCTGCATAAATCCTCTCACTATCTGTTCTTGAACTCTCCCACGGTGTCGAAGATATGAAGCCAAACTTCCACCAGCACAAAATTCCCGGACCTGGAATATATATTTCAGCCCAAAAAGCGTCAAAATTAAAGGCAGATGATGTTGTTATGGTTCTCGAAAAGCCTTCGAAACTCGTACAGGGTCAAATCTGAGAACTGAGTCACATCGTAAGTGGCTGACGGGTCCAGACTCTGGTGGAGACGAGCTCGGTGCAGGTTAGCCTTGAACACGTTGAACCTATGGTCCTGCTTCTCCTTCAACCTGTACGACTTACCGAACCTTCGCTTGAAGAGTTCAAAGTGGTGCTCCGAGCCCAGCTGTGGGTAGTTCAAGTTCTCGGCGCCATAAACAACCTGTTGTATTAAGGGTTTGGGATCTTCAGATTCTTCAGAGAGAGCATTATCCAACACCACATCCAACATCATCCAATTCCCTGCCTCGTTAAACACTACTATGGTGATCTTCTCCCTAGGTATGGATAACAAGTGAATACAAATGAATCCATCAACTGATACAACCCGAAAACCCCATTTGAGAAACCCACCACCATCATGTCGAGGCCTTGATGATAATCACAAGCTGTGAGCTTCGCTGAGGTTTGGTTAAAACAATCCTTCCTCAAATAACCCCATTTGCCACCACTCAAATACCCACCATTGTTTATTTTATGCGAGTGACCAACAAAACTCTAAACACACCAGTGACTATTTCTCCACAGCATCTACTTCGTGGGCTCGGAACTCGATCCTTGGCAAGAACCCTCATACCTTTATAACATTTTTTGTAAATATTGAACATAATCAATCTCCTCCAATACACTTCCAATATCACCATGACTGAAATGGTTTGTAAATAGTGCTTCATCTTTGCAAGATGCGGAATCAAAGGCGCATTGGCGACAAACAATTTTCTCGACCCTAACACAAGTACTATGCCCGTTACTCTCATTCTCCCTAGATTTTAAAGAAATTCGAATTAGGATCAGGATGCCACGACCACAGATCTCGTCTGGCTTCATAGCGACCTATGGGAGCTCGATGGTTGACTGCCTCTCGAGCTGTCCGAAGGTGTCCTACAGCTTGTTGACTTCAAGGATCACCGACTGGCCTAACAACGTGGCCGACAACGGCAACGAAGGTGACAAAAAACCAACGAAACTGCCTTGTCTAGGGTGCTACCCGCCCCCTATGGGGCGGGGCCACCCCTTCCTTGCACCCCGCCCCGTATGGGGACGGGGGTGGGGTTTTCCCCGCCCCGATGGGTGGGGTGCAAGGAGGATACCCAATCTGCCTCGCCTATGTCCACTTAAAAAAATATACTACATTTCATTAGATTTAAAAATTATTCCTAAGTCAAAAAATGATTAAAAATACATTTTTAGACCCAAATTGTAAATTTAAAATTTATAAATATAATTATAATTTAAAAACTATATAATTTACTAGTGCATATTTTGTATAAGTTTTAGTGTATTAATTTTTAAACTATATAATTTTTAAATTTGTTAGTGTATACTTTGTAAACAAGTCTAACAAATTGTAATATATATTTATATATACACAATTTGTAAAATATGAATATATATTTATGTTTATATATAATATATATATATATATAAGTAAGCGGGGGCGGGGTGGGGTTAGGTCCTCGCCCCCTGCACTTGCTAGGGGCTCTAGATGCTAGGCGGGGCCCCCGTCCTAGCATGGGCGGAGCAAGGTTGCTTGCCTAGTCATGCGGGGGCGGGGCAGTGGGGTGCGGGGCCTCGCTGCCCACCCCTAGCCTCCTCCCCCATGGGTGAATGGGACTGGTTTGTGGGAAAGAAAAATCCTAGCAGAAACAGTGAAAGAACAAAGGTTTTGGGGGGTTTAATCTGTAGAGCGGCATTCTTGACTCCTACGGTAAGAGAATGCTTAGTACGCACCATGGGAAAAAAAATGGAGAGCTTGGCAAATATTTGTTTGTTTCTCAAGAAAGTATAGGAAAGGAAATGAATCTGAGTTATTCCCCTTCTCATCAGCTCGAGATAAGGACAATGAAAACCACCTCGGTCAAACTCCCATCTAGTGCAAAGGAAATCAAGAACGCCACCATCCTTGTAGTTAAGGTTGCGAATGGTTCCAAGCACTGGGTCCCCTCTGTTTCCAGCTATGGTTTGATTATTGCTT
Source organism: Cyclocarya paliurus (assembly GCA_029856935.1). Classification (NCBI taxonomy): domain Eukaryota; kingdom Viridiplantae; phylum Streptophyta; class Magnoliopsida; order Fagales; family Juglandaceae; genus Cyclocarya; species Cyclocarya paliurus. The sequence goes on from CM056951.1 coordinate 21,458,522, forward strand.
GGTACCATCATTAGAAAAGGGGAAAACGGAATAACTTAGGGATTTTTTGGAACAAGGGAAAAAGGAATCTCGTTGGGATTGACTTCCCCTTTTTCTTCCCCCATCGTCGCGTGTTCTTTGTCTTCCAGTAACAAATAAACTTGACGTTCCAAATAGGTCAACTCTTCATTGAGTTTATTTTTGAAATCTTCAAAATTATTCCTAACATTTTTGAACATCTACAGGATAACTTCATAACGTTGTTATGATTGTTTGACTAGCTCCTTGATTTTGAGTAATGAACAAATAATTTCTTCCATTTCCATAGATTGATGAAGTAGTTGCCAAGGAAAGACTGGCTCTTGATATCACTTATAACACACCTAATGATGGGTGTTTGGATTCTAGAAAATATGAGAGAAAGTGGAAGAAAATAGGTCAAATTCGAGGTTGACCGAACCTCCAAGAGAAGAGAGAGAATAATAATTTTCAAGTGAGTCCACACTACTACAAATACTGACTTGCTCCTACTAACTAATGGGCCCGAGGCCAACTTAACCAAATGGTAAAATAAAACAGCTCATATAATTCTAACATAAGATTTGCTACTCATCATTCTCACATACCATACTTATTTTTATTTTAAAATTTTATTTTATTTATTTTATTCTTTTTAAACTAATTAAATCTTCTACTAATAATCTATTTACAACACATTTTGTAAGAAGAAAAGATAAAAAAAAATAAAAAAGTATGGTATATGATATGTGAGATAATGAATAGAATTTTTCTTCTAATACTATAAATGGGCCATGGCCCACATCAATACTAACATGTGAGTAAAATAAATGGACTTCAGCCAACATGCCCACGTAACTGAGCCCGCCCAAATACCGTTGGTCTGTTATTGTGCCTGTATATAACTGTGACAGAGTCGGATTTGACTAGTCGATACTCACCGGTCACCCCTATTCCTCACTAAGCAGCAACTTATCATACTCACTAAAATATTTAATTTTAATTTTGCTTTTACTAATTTAATACTTAATTAACATAATTGTTTATTCGGAATATTTAATTTTTTATTCATGTTGGCGGACAATCTTCAATTTTGACGTGTCGATATGCACGGCTGTCTATTCAGTTCGGCCCCAAAACGGTGCAATACCGCCGCCGCCAAAACTTACTCTTCTGGCTCCTACTGTTTGATCACGTTCGAGTGCTGTATAGTGGAAAACACACCTTTGATATTTGTTATAGTTGATGACAAGTTCTGCTAGGATATAATAATATTTCATTTTATTTTATTTTATTATTATTATTTTTTTAAAATTTTTATATAAAATATAATAATTAATTAATTTTTTAAAATTAAAAATAATATTATTATAATAATATTTTATTTTATTTTTATTGTAACTTATCTCAACAAAACTCATTTTTCAAACTATCGTTACCTAAAATTTGGTCAGAAAGTGTTAACTTTTGATAAGAAAACCTCTCCATCCCCTCGTTATAATTGACGAAACAGTACTTGTTTTGACTTACTATTCATCTTTATATCTTTTTTTACAAATATTTTATTTAACTAACAAAAACAAACTCTTCCTCTAATTATCTACGCTTTATCTTGTACTTGTATTTATTATAGTTAAAATTTAATAAAAGTATTGATTTTGAAAACATTACAGATTAGAGAGATAAATAATTTTTTTTAAAAAGAATTGTCACATATGTAAATTCAAAAATACAGGCACAAAAAATAATTAAATATTTACGAAAATGTACAAAGAATTAAGTTAAAAAAATTCCTTTCGCTCTTTTCTTGAAAGATAAAAAAGTTAAATAGTTAAAGATGTACAAAGAAATGAACAGAAAAAATAAAAAAAATAAAAAATATTACTTTAATAAAATAAAGAATGAATAATAATGAGATGTAAGAAGGTTTAAAAAGATAAATAGTTGAAATATGGAGGAAGTTTTGGTAAATAATTTGTTCAGCAAATGCTCTAATCCTGAAATGTCTCATTCTTCGGCTAGAGAAGATAGATAAGTTTTGTATGAAGGGGAATGCTTATAGCCTTATCCTCTCTAATTTATAATTTCACTTTGTCTTTAATTTGATACGCGAAGCGTGACGTGATGTGATCCTCACCCAATGGTCTTATCCCTTCTCCTTTTAAGTTTTTTCTCCTTCTCCCTTAAAAAAAAAAAAAAAACCCGATATCTACCACTCAAAAATTAAAGTTGTGTTCAGATATTTAATTGAATTGAGCTGAAATAAATTTTTTATGAAATAATAGTGAGTTAATAGATGAAATGATTTGTTCAGCAAATGCTCTAATCCTGAAATGTCTCATTCTTCGGCTAGAGAAGATAGATAAGTTTTGTATGAAGGGGAATGCTTATAGCCTTATCCTCTCTAATTTATAATTTCACTTTGTCTTTAATTTGATACGCGAAGCGTGACGTGATGTGATACTCACCCAATGGTCTTATCCCTTCTCCTTTTAAGTTTTTTCTCCTTCTCCCTTAAAAAAAAAAAAAAATCCGATATCTACCACTCAAAAATTAAAGTTGTGTTCAGATATTTAATTGAATTGAGCTAAAATAAATTTTTTATGAAATAATAGTGAGTTAATAGATGAAATGATTTGTTCAGCAAATGCTCTAATCCTAAAATGTCTCATTCTTCGGCTAGAGAAGATAGATAAGTTTTGTATGAAGGGGAATGCTTATAGCCTTATCCTCTCTAATTTATAATTTCACTTTGTCTTTAATTTGATACGCGAAGCGTGACGTGATGTGATCCTCACCCAATGGTCTTATCCTTTCTCCTTTTAAGTTTTTTCTCCTTCTCCCTTAAAAAAAAAAAAAAACCCGATATCTACCACTCAAAAATTAAAGTTGTGTTCAGATATTTAATTGAATTGAGCTGAAATAAATTTTTTATGAAATAATAGTGAGTTAATAGATGAAATGAATTATGTAGAGTCTATTTAAAATGAGTTTAGATTTGTTTAGATATTAAGATGAGTTTAATATTACTTATGAATTAAAAAATGTTATGGGTCCCACGTGTAAAGAAGTTTTGAATTAAGACGAGTTTAATAACTTGAGAATTGAGTGTTTGGATGTTAGACTCATGTTAAAATTAGACTAAATTGAATTAATTTCTACTAAATCTTGCAACCAAACAAGATTTGTCAATTTTTCAAAGAAACATAAAGACTTTTTTTTTTATTGAAATACTTTGAATTTGGACGAGATCTTTTGCAGGCATGCTTAGATAAATCATATTAATTATAATTAACCTTACTCGTGTACAAATAAGAGTGGGAAGTTAGCTAACAACAAAGTTAACACAGAGAGAGACGGGGGGAACCTATCATATATACATCATTGTGGCTTTTTGGCTAGATATATGATATATCTGTTAAAAGCTATGGATAATCAAGAACAGCTACAGAACCTGGGAAGATCTCTTGCAGTGCCATGGGTTCAAGATCTGGCCAAGGAGACGATGACTACAATTCCACCACGATATGTGAGGCCCCATCAAGATCCTCCCCTCATCTCAAATACCTCCTCTTTACCCCAACTCCCTGTCATTGACTTGCAAACCTTACTTTCCAACAACGAGGATTTCTCACTAGAGCTTGACAAGTTGCACCTTGCTTCTCAGGAATGGGGTTTCTTCCAGGTATTTTCTCGCATCTAGAATTAGCATGCAATAATTTTAAAATTAAAGAAAAAATTTGTCATGGACTAGTACTGTACGTTATCTTAAAATAGTATGGATTAATTATAAATATATATATATTACAGCTGATAAACCATGGGGTGAGCAGTTCGTTGTTGGAGAATGTGAAGTCTGGCATTCAAGAATTTTTTGAACTCCCAATGGAAGAGAAGAAGAAATATTGGCAACAAGGAGGAGATGTAGAGGGATTTGGGCAGGCCTTTGTCGTCTCTGAGGAGCAGAAACTTGACTGGGGAGACCTTTTCTACATGGTCACTCTTCCTACCCATTTGAGGAAGCCCCACTTGTTTCCCAAGCTCCCTCTCCCATTGAGGTTCTCTCTATATATAAATTATCTCTAAATTTGCAAAATTCAATAATTGGTTTTAATATTTAGATAGTACATGTAGTTTGCTTAATGGAAAGATTAGTCATATATTCATAGCCAAAAGCAGGGGAGATTCCATTTTACCAATAAAGGCTTTTTGGACATAACAATTAATTAGAGTTAGACTAGATACAGTCCCGATTTGAAAACTGCTATGCTCAGGCCGCCTATACAGTTATATATATTTAAAAAAATTTAAAATTACAATAATATTTTTTTTTTAAAATGATATATATTTTTTCTTTTATCTCAATTTATCAATGAGATATATATGCAATTTCCCACGTAGGATTGTAAATAGAATTTCAAAAATAGAAATTAATATGAAGACTAGAGTAGAAGATAATTAAAAGCATTAAATCTAGACGCAAGAGCTTTAATATTTAACCTCATCAATTGTTTTTTTTTTTTTTAAACATCAATCGAATCTTTAAAATTATCTCTATATTTGGAGAGTTCATATATTTATGTATATATATATAAACATATAAATATATATTTGGGGAGTAAGACTGAAACGTGCATTTCTCCGAACTTTAGATATAACAATTAATGCAGTACTTGATCAATCGAGTAAATTATCACTAAATCATATCTTCTTTGCAGAGACAACATAGAAGCTTACTCAGCTGAATTAAAAGCTCTTGCAGTGAAAATCCTAGACCTAATGGCAAAAGCTCTGAGAATGGAAGCTAGGGACATGAGGGAGTTGTTTGAAGAAGGGTGGCAAGGTATGAGGATGAACTATTATCCTCCATGTCCGCAGCCAGAGCTTGCCATTGGTCTCAATCCTCACTCTGATCCTAATGCCCTAACAATCCTCCTGCAAATCAACGAGATGGAAGGCCTACAGATGAGGAAAAACGGGATGTGGATTCCAGTTAAACCTCTGCCTAACGCTTTTATTGTCAACATAGGTGATGCTCTGGAGGTAAGTACGTATCCCAAGATTTCGAAAAGAATAATTAAAAAAAAAAACCCACGATCCTTTGTCGCCAATTCAAGCTGGCAAAGACCCACTTCAAGTATTTTTCATATTTTTTTAGATGAATCATTGCATATATAAACACATATTTATATATAAAACGTGACACACTAAGTAAAAAGGCTAGCTGGTGAGAAGAAGTCATGGCCCACAGGATAGGGCATAACTTTTGACTTTTCTTTTACGTGTTAAGCCTGATCATCATGTGTTCACTTGTATAATATATATAAGAAAGGAAGTATATTCTGTTACGAAGATATTTAACAAAAATAATTTTATAAATTGATGTGATTTTATGAGATATATATTAAGTATATTTTATAATAAAATTAATTTTATAATCATATCAAATTAAAGCATGTCACGTAGTTATTAAAGCCTTTTGTCGATACATATATGTGAAATTAAAGGGGCTTTGTTACATGAGGTACATGCAGATCGTGACAAATGGAACATACCGAAGCATCGAGCATCGGGCCACGGTGAACTCGGAGAAGGAGAGGCTGTCTATTGCCACATTTTACAGCCCAAAGCTGGATGGAGATATGGGACCAGCACCAAGTCTTATTTCTCCGGAGAAATCACCTGCTTTGTTCAAAAGAATCGGTGTTGCCGATTACTTTAGGGCTTTTTTTTCACGGGAACTCCGTGGGAAATCAAATCTCGATACCATGAGGATCATCCAAAATGAAGAGACGAACATTTAAAGTACAGATCTACATCTAGTACTTATCCGCGATCAGTTATATATTGTCGTAGTTAATAATTAAGTACCAATGGAGTACCCATTTATTTTCTAGGCGTGGGAAAGGGTATTCGATGGATCATGTAGAATGTTAAGGATATGTGCCAAATATGTAAGTTTTGTGTAATCTTTTATAAAATAGTATATTTTAAATAGATTTTATTTTTATTTTTTTTGAGGTGATTCACTATTTTTATAACAGAGCTGCTTCTAAGTGGTCCGTCAATTTTTGAAGTAATAATAGCCCTCCACTTAGAAGTTGCCACCTCAGAAATCACACCACAATTACGATAGACTCGTGTGCATGGGATAGAATTGCAAAATACTTCAGTTCAGTCTTTGACTTCAGCTTAGCTTGTGTGCGTCCAAAACCAAAACTGAGCAAACCACCACCGCCAGCATCCACCGCCACCAGTCCACCACCAAAAAAAGAGACGGTTGCTCGGGGTTCAGATCTCACAACAAATAAATTGTATTACAAAATCAAAAAGGCAAAAAAAAAATACTGGTAAAGTAGAAAAATAGTGAAAATTAGTTAGGTTTAGGGGTGGAGATCTCACAGTTTTCTTTGGAAATCGAGCTCCCTCCGTGCCACCGTCTGGGTCGAGCTCCATCAGGGGTTCAAGTTACCGTCGGGATGAGTGTGGGGTTGAGATCCGAGCTCCGTTGGGGGGTCATGTTGCCTCCAGGATGAGTGTAGTGGTCGAGATCTTTGTTTGGGAATGGGATGGAGTGGAAGATGAAGAAGTGCAGGAGGCACGGGATGACTATATGGGATCTCTGATCGGGTGTAGGCAAATGCAGACTAAGTAAAATAAAATACTTACGTGGCACCCAACTATTAGAGGGATATTTATTGAAGATGAGCAGTTGGACCGATCTACAAATATTCTCTTTTTATATAAGATGTAAGATTTGTACATTTATAACTTTGCATATATAATTATTCGCTCATAAAAGGGAGGGACTTCTCAAGTCTCAACGCAATGGCCATTCCTCCAACTCTTCTCTCAGCGATCCCTGTTCTACCTCAACGTCTAATTGCGCAATTTCCTTGAAGTGTGCTCTACTTTTTCTTGTCTTTTTGGAATATTGATAATCAATGATTTGTCGCCTTCAAGCCTCCAAAGAGTTACATGCTCCCCCTGCATGTATGACCATCTTCACTAGCCGTGGATTTGCCAGTAATCATCACAGTGCTCCATTTCAAGCTACACGTAGTCCCCTGCATGCATTGAACATTTTAGTTTTTAAACCGTTAATCGATCCTCTCGTCGGTCAAAATTAAATTCAAACTCATCATTTCAAAAATTATAAATAATTAGTACAAACACAAAGTAATTTTAAATTAATATTTTATACTTATTTTCTTGGGATGTAGCTTATTACCAGGCAACGATTTTTTATTTGGTATTTCGGAAAACTTTTGCCTATAAGGATATAGCCATTTGTGCATACGTGCAGTAAAAGTACCAACATAAGAAGCAAGTCAAACTGCCGAATCCCCATAACCACCAGTGTGATTATTAGGAATATCAACTTTAATTTATCCGATTTTCTTACTTTCTTTATGCAGACACCCATCGTAATGGCTCGACCTCGGCATTGGCTTACAACAGCTATATATACAGTAATTAAAATATATATTTAATTTAATTATTTTATTTTATAGATATATATTACTTAAATTGAGTATTGAATGTAGTATTTAATTTGATAAAATACATTGTTCTAAATCTGGTGATGTTGACCAACTATTGTTGATAGGTGAACCACATGGGGAGTTGGTAATCAATGAGGATGACACACATGTTGCTTTGTGTTTGGGAGGCATATCTGTTTAAAATTATAATAAATTATTATTTGAACAAACGTTACGGATATTTATAAGAATGATACTTATAAAAATATTTGTTTGAAATTCATTCACTATCAGTTTGACTGGACCAATTGCCTCCATTCTCACTAGATACTTCAGTTGATTCATATTCTTTCAACATTTCATCTTTAATTACTTCAGGTTGAACATCTTCTCTACGCAATGAGACCGTGTTATATTGGCTTAGATCAACAAATAGATTGATGCCTGATTCATTTTCTTAATATGCTTCTTCATTTTCTGGACTATCAACTACTTCATGTAGTTTGTCTGCCTCTAAAATGTAATTATATACATTTCTTGGTGCAAAATTCTCCACTACCTGCCATGAGGGAGCTGATTGATCTGACATTGTATTTCTTCCTCTGCATTCGATCAGAGTCACGCAATTCCAGTCGAAGTAGTCTACCATTTGCATTGTTGATATCTAACATTCTACTCTGATCGGGGGTTACAGTGCAAGAGACCGAGCGGAAGTCGCCATAGACGAGGCCATTTACAAGATCACATTTAGCAAGAGTAAGGATCACTTGCGGAAGACTGCAGTAGTACAACATAGTGGCACACCGACCGATCCAGTTTCTAGTACTACCGCTCGTGTTGAGAGACAATCTGCTGGGACTACTTTGAAATAGGTACGAACTCCGTTCATAGAGTTCATTGAGTCCATCATAGAGAAATTTAAGGATCTGGATGTACACATTAAAATGTTACAAGAAGATTTTGATCTACTTAGCAAATAGATCGTTTTAGTTATCATCTTACTTTTTTATATTATATCGAACATTATATATATGAGATGTAATTAATGTATGTTTTTTTTTTTTAGTGTTTGCTACCTTTTTTATTGTATTTCATTTTACTTACCGTTTATGATAATATAAAAAATGATACTATCTTTAAAGTTATATTTATATAATTTAACATAAAAGAAAACACTATAACATTTTGAAATTAATTATATAAAATTAATTTATAAATTTATAAATATTTTAACTTACCGTAAATCATAATATATAATATATACACATTTTTTTATATACACAGAATTTGTGCGCACTTTTTTATATTGAATTTTGGCCGTAATTCTTTCATATACTTTCTCATTGTCATTCTCACTAGTATTTCTCAATCTTAGTTTCGTGTACAGAACCAAAAATGCAAAAATATGTGGATGTCTTTGTTAGAAAGTATAAACTAATCAGAAATGCAAAGAAGGTAAAACGTCAAAATGATATCTACCACTCAAAAATTAAGCCTTGCCACACAGAATTTGTTGTCCTTTTTGTAGGATTTATTGGGTTTGGGAGAACAATAATTCATATGCTTTAGAACGTAGTGTTTTTCAGTCTAAATGACATTCAGTACTTGAAATGCTTCTTTTCATTTTGTTTTAGTCCGATAAACCAAGTCACGCAATCCTTTACTCCTCCTGGCTCAGTCCTTTCTTCCTGCATTCTCAATTTCAGTCCGAAGTACAAAGTTATGCAGTCCTTTCTTCCTTCTGGATTTCAGTCCTTCCTTGGTTTCAGTCCAATTGTCTTCTCGATTTCTCGATTTTTATTTTTTATTTTTTTATTATAATTTCTATTAGAGGCTGACGTGATAAATTACCACCACCCTGTTATGCATCGGTTCCACATGGGCGGTTCTATGCATTTAAGATGATGACTTTTGTGACATGATACTCGTACCATAAATAGGAGAATTTTTGTTTGGTAGTCTGATACAGTGTAACAAACCTCTGTCGGAGCTCTTTCAGGTGGTGGGGATCGGAGCTCTAAGTTCTCAAACCTAGATACAGAAAATGTCTACCCTCAAAAGGCAAAATGAGGCAATGGTACAACTGGCTATCCTAGCAGAGGAAATATAGAAATGAAATACAAATCGCTGTCCTCAGGATTCTTTTTCAAGTGACCTGTTGAGGTAAGAAAATGAAAATCTAAAGGTGAAAGATACTTTCCAGCAGCAGCATTTTCAGTAACACAACCACCAACATCAAAACCAGCAGGAACTGCCGCCACACCAAACTCACCCAGGCGACGTACAGACCAGAACAGTAAGGACTTCCCTATCTTCAATGTGAGGACCCTGCAGGTTGGATTTACAAAGTTAATCAGTTTTTTCATTTTCATAATACACTGCCACATCAATGTTTGAGGCTTGCCTCTTTTCACGTGGAGGGAAAAGCCCTCATTTGGTTCCAAGAAATGGAAGCCATGGCTCAGACCCGAGATTGAGACTCATTTACTATGGCATTGTTAATAACGTTTGGACCTAATGCATACGCCATGGAAGCCCTCACTAAGTTGAGGCAAACTGGGATGGTAGAGGACTACCAGGTAAGGTTTGAAAAGTTATCTAATAGATTATGGGGGCTGTCCGACACCTACAAATTAATTTGCTTTTTAAGCGGCTTAAGGGATGAGATACGGTTATTGATACGAATGTTCAATCCCACCAACCTATCCATAGCCTATAGCCTAGCCAAAATACAAGAAGAAAAAGTTAACCTCTCTAAAAGAAACCCAAGATCCAGTATAAACTATTCACCTGACCCAGGAATCTTAAAAACTGCAAACAATTACCAAACCAAACCCAGCAAATACCACCCAAACAAGCCAACCTTTCCCATCCATAAAATAAGCCAAACCCAGATGAAAGAAAAAAGAGAGAAAGGGCTTTGTTACCATTGTGATGCAAAATGGATCTCAGGGCATAGATGTCAAAACCGCAAACTGTATTTACTGGAAGAAGAGTTGCTGGACAATGACATTAGTGGGAGTTTTGAGGAGGAAAAGGGTGAGGAAGAGGAAGAAAACCAAACTGTTTTTGACATGCCAGTGGCTAAAACTAATCATGAAATTTTATTACATGCAATAACTGGATCTCATAACCCACGTACCATGATGGTGAAAGGAAGAGTTGGAAATCAATGGGTCACTATATTAATTGACACCGAGTCCACACAGTTTTTTGGACCCAGTAATCCTAAAAAATCCAACTTGCTTGTGGATAACTTGGAAAAAGTCAAGGTAAGGGTGCCCAATGGAGACCTTAATCCAAGTGAAGGGAGGTGCAATGACTTAAGGGTCATAATTCAGGGGACTGCACTCCGTTTGGAAGTGCAAATTCTTGTCTTAGCAGGATGTGATATGGTGTTGGGAATGAAATGGCTAAGAGAGTTGGGTACTGTTTTGTGGGATTTTGAGAAGCTAACCATGAAATTTTGTTATGAAAAAAGAGAAGTTTTATTGCAGGGACTTACAACAGTGCAGTTGGTTGAGGAGGGGTCCTTACATACCCTCCAAAAGCTGGAAAACAAAGGGGTGATTTGCAACTCTTAGAAGCAGAAAATGGCAGTACACAACAACCTGCCTCACAAATTCCAGCAGCTATTCAAGTCCTATTAAATTAGTTTGGTGATGTGTTTTCTGAGCCAAAAGGGTTACCACCCCCATGAACCCATGACCACTCTATAAACCTCATATCCAACACAACCCATCTCCATAAGGCCCTACCGATACCCCTACTACCAGAAAGACGAAATTGAAAAGATAGTCCATGAACTATTGAAAACAGGAGGTAAACAGCCAAGCCAAAGTCCCTACTCCTCCGCCATCTTGTTAGTAAGGAAGGCAGATAGAACATGGCGTTTGTGTGTGGATTATCGGGGGTTGAGCAGCATGACAATTAAAGATAAGTTTCCTATACCGGTGGTCGAAGAACTAATGGATGAGCTTCAAGGCGCTGTTATCTTTTCAAAACTGGATTTAAGATCCGGCTACCATCAAATTCGGGTTAAGCCCAAGGATGTAGCAAAAACTGCTTCTAGAATTCATGAGGTCCACTATGAGTTCCTAGTGATGCCTTTTGGGCTCACTAACGCCCCCTCGACTTTCCAAAGTCTTGTGAACGAGCTATTCCGCCCATTTCTAAGAAAATTCATTCTTGTGTTTTTTGACGATGTTCTTGTGTATAGCAGATCAGAAAAAGAGCATGTAACTCACCTACAGCTCGCTCTAGAGACGCTGGCCCAGCACAAGCTCTTTGCCAAACATTCTAAGTGCCACTTTGGATGCAAGGAGGTAGTCTATCTAGGCCACCTAATCTCAGCTAATAGTGTGAAGGCGGCCCCCGAGAAACTCAAGGCCATGGTTCAATGGCCCTTACCTAAATCACTAAAGGCATTGAGAGGCTTTTTGGGACTAATCAATTATTACTGGAGATTCATTAGAGGATATGGAGCGATTGCAGCACCACTTACAAGAATGCTAAAGAAAGATGGATTTCATTGGGCTGAAAAGGCAAAGGTTGCTTTCACAAGTTAAAGGAGGCAATGATACAACCTCCGGTATTGGCCCTCCTCGACTTCTCTATACCATTTATGATTGAGTGCGACGCATCCAACACTGCAGTTGGCAGTTTTAATGCAGCAAGGGAGGCCATTAGCATTTTACAGCCAAGCCTTAAAGGGTAGGGCACTCTCTATGTCCACGTATGCGGGGGAGCTCTTTGCTCTTATCTTGACAGTCTTAAAATGGACACCTTATCTATTGGGGAGGGCTTTTGTAGTAAGAACAGATTAGCAAAGCCTTAAACATCTGCTGGACCAAAAGATCGGGACACCAATGCAACAAAGGTGGATTACCAAACTCCTTGGTTATGATTTGTGGTGGAATACAAGAAAGGGTTGGAAAATAAGGCAGCAGATGTGTTGTCCAGAATGGAGAAAGCAGAGGATGCTGAACTTATGTTAATTACCTTTCCTAATGTGGAGCAGGTGGAGGAATTGAAGCAGGCCTATAATGCAGATGCACACTTGAAAACCCTCCTTGAAGATTACTCGTGGCATTGTTTGAGTTCCAACTATGCCTTAAGAGAAGGCCTACTGCTGTACAAAAACAGGTTGTATATTCCCAACAGTGAGGAATTCAAAAATAGGCTGCTGGAATTGTCCCATAGCAGTCTGTGGGGTGGACACTCGGGGTATGACAAATCTATTCACAGGATGCGGAAGGATTTCTACTGGCCTGGGATGAAAAATGATTTAAAAAAGTTCATTAGGGCATGTGATCTTTGCCAAAGAGTCAAAACTGATAACTCTTTGCCAAGTGGTTTATTGCAGCCATTACTCATCCCCTCCCAACTGTGGACACACATAATGATGGACTTCATCAGCGGACTGCCCAACTCTCACAACTATAACAGCCTATGGATTGTGGTCGACCATTTGACTAAGTGCCATTAAAGCATCCCTACACCGCCAAGACAGTGGCTGAACTCTTTCTCAAAAATATTTTCAACTTGCACGGCCTACCAGTATCTATTGCATCCGACAGGGAAAACACTTTTACCAGTTAGTTTTGGCAAGAGCTCTTTTCATTACAGGGGGTTTAAATGGCAATGTGCACTGCCTATCACCCCCAGATAGACGTCCAAACAAAAGCAGTCAACAAGACAGTGGAGAATTATTTGAGGTGCGTTATGGGTGACAGACCAAGGGCCTGGTCCCTGTGGATTTCCCTCGCCGAGTGGTGGTATAATTCCAGTCAGCACTTATCTACCAAACTTACACCATTTGAGGCACTCTATGGCTACCCCTACCCCGGATCCTAGACTACATCCCTGGCACAGCTCGTGTGGACTCAGTAGACCAGGCCCCACGCAACAGAGACCACATCACCAAGCTTCTCAAACACAACATACAACAAGCCCAAAATCGCATGAAGAGGTATTCAGACTTAAAAGAAAGGAGAGGGTGTTTCAAGTGGGTGAATGGGTCTACCTCAAGTTGCAGCCGTACCGTCAAACCAGCATAGCCCACCGTCGTAGCCTCAAACTCGCACCTCGATTCTTTGGACCATTTCAAATACTGCAGAAGATAGGCAGTCTGGCGTACAAGCTCGATCTCCCTCCATAATCTGGGATCCACCCAACATTTCACGTGTCCCAACTCAGATTGAAGATCGGATCTAAGGTCACGGCACTTCCATCCCTACCACCGATTGACAACAATGGAGTTATACACCCAGAGCCAGCCAAAATCCTTAGCAGGTGCATGAAAAAAGTAGGGAATAATGCAAGAGTAGAGCTTCTTACCCATTGGCACGGCCAAGACGCAGCAAATGCGACACGGGAGGTTTATTCAAAGCTAAAAGATGACTTCCCCGACCTCTATAGGAGCTCCTTAAGGCGGTGGAGATCAGAGCGGCGGCGGCAGGGAAGGGTTAGGGTTGCAACCCACGTGCAGGGAACTATCGGGACACGAAGGAAGAACTGAAGTTACTGAACTGAAGTGTTGACTTCAGTTTGACTAAGAGGCTTCTGTGGGAAGAAGCACATGGGCTGGACTTTGGGCCAGGGCCATTCACGTTGGGCTATGAGTAGAGAGCCGAAGTAATGGGCTGCAGGGAAGCCCGGGCTGTGGGGCTTTACTCTTTTCTTTTTTATTTGCTTAGAGTCTAGTCTGTACAAGGCTGAGGCCTTTTCCTTATTTTGCTGTAGGAGTCTGTTATAAGGGTACTGTAGCTGTAGAAAGGGTTTTATCAAAAAAACATATATGAGAACCGAACTTTTCTCTCCTATCTTCTCCTTCCCTACTCTCTCATCTCTTCCCGGAGGCGAACCTTAAAGGAAGTTTCTGTGTGCGCGCTTTCTATTATAAATCTGGGGTGTTACATACAGGCCGGCACATGTGATCAGAATTGCAGTTGCTTGTACAGGTGGCATAGATGCATGCATGCAGAATGGCAAGGCGGCCCGCGAATTCATTACATTAATTTAGAAAACCGAATTACGGACCAATAGCGGAATTAAGGCTTCAACTTTCTCATCATGATTCTCATCTTTTCTAATTCTGTGCTAATCATTTGGTTTGAAAGCAAACTCCACTATAAAAAATATTAAAAAAAAATAGTTTCAACTCACATTTTATAAGATATTAGGATATAAATTTTTTTTATTTCATATCATGTTATCTCATCTAATTATAATAGTTTTTAAAATTTTTTATATAAAATATAATAAATAATTAAAAATTTTCAAATCTCAAAATAATAATAATTTTTTTTAAAAATATTCTAATATTAATATTTTATTCAACTTTTATCACAATCTGATCCAATTCACTATCCAGACCTTCACTTAACCAACTCAACTTATCTTAATTCATCTCAAATCAATTATTAATACGATCCAGTACATTTTCAATTTCTTATAAAAAAATTAAATCCATCTTAACCTATTTTATATATTTTAACTTAAAACGTTAAACACATTTCAACTGAAAAAAATTAATCTGATCTTAATAAGATTCATATAATATTATTATTCACAATTTAACTAAACTGATCTTAAAATCAAAACGCAGCCAGACAAAATTAATTTATACACCGACTTATAATATCTAATTAACCTTACTCGTGTACAAATAAGAGTGGGAAGTTTGCTATCAACAAAGTTAACACAGAGAGAGAGGGAGGGAACCTATCATATATACATCATTGTGGCTTTCTGGCTAAATCTATGATATATCTGTTAGAAGCTATGGATAATCAAGAACAGCTACAGAACCTGGGAAGATCTCTTCCAGTGCCATGGGTTCAAGATCTGGCCAAGGAGACGATGACTACAATTCCACCACGATATGTGAGGCCCCATCAAGATCCTCCCCTCATCTCAAATACCTCCTCTTTACCCCAACTCCCTGTCATCAACTTGCAAACCTTACTTTCCAACAACGACGATTTCAGCACCCACTCAGAGCTCGACAAGTTGCACCTTGCTTCTCAGGAATGGGGTTTCTTCCAGGTATTTTCTCGCATCTATATCAATTAGCAATAATTTAAAAAAGAAAAAGAAAAATTGGTGGAGTACTGTACATTTTCTTAAAAGAATATGGATTAATTATATATATTACAGCTGATAAACCATGGGGTAAGCAGTTCTTTGTTGGAGAATGTGAAGTCTGGCATTCAAGAATTCTTTAAACTTCCAATGGAAGAGAAGAAGAAATATTGGCAACAAGGAGGAGATGTAGAGGGATTTGGGCAGATCTTTGTCGTCTCTGAGGAGCAGAAGCTTGAGTACTGGGGAGACCTTTTCTACATGCTCACTCTTCCTATCCATTTGAGGAAGCCCCACTTATTTCCCAAGCTCCCTCTCCCATTGAGGTTCTCTCTATATATAAATTATCTCTAAATTTGCACAATTCAATAATTGGTTTTAATATTGAGATAGTACATGTAGTTTGCTTAATGGAAAAATTAGTCATATATTCATAGCCAAATGAATGGGAGATCCATTTTACCAATAAAGGCTTTTTGGACATAACAATTAATGAGAATAGGAATTAATATCTAGACTGAGAGTCCAAGGTAATTAAACGCATTAAATCTAGACGCAAGAGCTTTAATATTCAACCTCGTCAATTTGTTTTTTCAACAACATCAATCGCATCTTTAAAATTATCTCTATATTTGGAGAGTCCATATATATAAATATAAATAAATATATATATATATATATATATATATATATATATAAATACATATTTGGCAATCGAGAAAAAGATCACTGAAGCATATATATGATCTACTTTGCAGAGACAACTTAGAAGCTTACTCTGCTGAATTAAAAGCTCTTGCAGTGAAAATCCTAGACCTAATGGCAAAAGCTCTGAGAGTGGATGCTAGGGATATGAGGGAGTTGTTTGAAGAAGGGTGGCAAGGTATGAGGATGAACTATTATCCTCCATGTCCGCAGCCAGAGCTTGCCATTGGTCTCAATCCTCACTCTGATCCTGTTGCCCTAACAATCCTCCTGGAAATCAATGAGGTGGAAGGCCTACAGATGAGGAAAAACGGGATGTGGATTCCAGTTAAACCTCTGCCTAACGCTTTTATTGTCAACATAGGTGATACTCTGGAGGTAAGCACGGATCCCAAGATTTCGAAAAGAATAATTCAAAAAAAAAACCTCGATCATTTGTCGTCAATTCAAGCTGGCAAAGACCCACTTCAAGTATTTTTCATATTTTTTTAGATGAATCATTGCATATATAAACACATATTTATATATAAAACGTGACAAACTAATTAGTACGAGGCTAGCTAGTGAGAAGAAGTCATGGCGCACAGGATAGGGCATAATTTTTTACTTTCCTTTTACGTGTTAAGCCTGATCATCATGTGTTCATCACTAGTATAATATATATAAGAAAAGAAGTATTCTGTCACGAAGATATTTAACAAACATAATTTTATAAATTGATGTGGTTTTATGGGATATATATTCAATATATTTTATAATAAAATTAATTTTATAATCTGAAATAATATATAAAATTATTTCAATTTGTGAATTTATTTTAGTAAAATATATATTAT
Organism: Cyclocarya paliurus; assembly: GCA_029856935.1. Lineage (NCBI taxonomy): Eukaryota > Viridiplantae > Streptophyta > Magnoliopsida > Fagales > Juglandaceae > Cyclocarya > Cyclocarya paliurus. The sequence continues at coordinate 21,475,629 of CM056951.1, forward strand.
TTTATCATATTAAGAAAATAGGGAAAAAGGAGATTGAAAATTAAAGCATGTCACGTAGTTATTAAAGCCTTTTGTCGATACATATATGTGAAATTAAAAGGGCTTTGTTACATGAGGTACATGCAGATCGTGACAAATGGAACATACCGAAGCATCGAGCATCGGGCCACGGTGAACTCGGAGAAGGAGAGGCTGTCTATTGCCACATTTTACAGCCCAAAGCTGGATGGAGATATGGGACCAGCACCAAGTCTTCTTTCTCAGAAATCACCTGCTTTATTCAAAAGAATTGGTGTTGCCGATTACTTTAGGGGTTTTTTTTCACGGGAACTCCGTGGAAAATCAAATCTCGATACCATGAGGATCATCCAAAATGAAGAGACGAACAATTAAAGTACTGATCTACATCTACTACTTATCCGTGATCAGTTATATATTGTCGTAGTTAATAATTAAGTATCAATGGAGTACCCATTTATTTTCTAGGCATGGGAAAGGGTATTCGATGGATCATTTAGAATGTTAAGGATATGTGCCAAATATGTAAGTTTTGCGTAGTCTTTTATAAAATAGTATATTTTAAATAGAATGGTGGAAGGTATGAAAAAGGCATCCCATATGTAAATGGTATGTCAATACATTTATTAATTCTTTTATATGGTGATTATATTTACTTTAACCCTCTACTTATGTGACTTGTGAATATTGGACAAGTGGCTACTTTTGAAACCATGAAGCTTTATACTCGAATTGGTTGAACACATGATCTACACGTGACCATAAGTTGCATCAGAGGAGATTAAGTCTGAGTCGCAGGATCGTGACATGTGGTGGCATCTGTTTCATCATATATATATATATATTGCTATAAGAGCCTTGTAACCCTAATTCATTTTTGTGTTTCTTCATTTGGTTTGAGAGGGGCTTTGAGAGACAGAGAGAATAGAGAGGGGGATTTAGGGTTTGTATTAGGGTCTTACTTGAGAGGGGAAATCTTTGTGATTTTTGTTGTGAGACGAGGGTTGTGTAGATAGAAGAGGTTCTGAGGCTTCTCTATGATGGATATTCTTTATTAATAAAGCTCTGAGGCCATTCCTGCCATGGATGTAAACCATTAGGGTCGAACCACGTAAATCGGTTGTGTTGATTCTTTACTCCTTTATTTCTGTCATTTCTTTGATTATTATTCTTGTTAGTATTTCTGATCTTGCTATTTTTGTTCTGGTTTATGAGTTGGTGTTATTCTAAATCTTGTTGGTTCTGTTTGGATTTGGTTGGTTCTGTTAGTATATATATTTCGATATCATTTCTGTTTTCAAGTTTTGTATATATCTGACTTGTTATCTTGAATAAATCATTACTAGAAAGTCTTGTAATTTTTCTTTGAACTTGGAGATATTGAGACATATACAAAGAGGGACTCAAGTATAAATCATAACACCATATATACGTTCTAGATCGATCGCCTACTTTTTAAGACCAATGATTAATGGGATGCATTAGTTATTTATTGGCCTTTCCATATGTTGTTCGTGAGATACGAGGGAATAATTTAAAAATTTTGGTGAAATTTTTTTTATGTATATATAAAAAACATTATATATATATACACACATACACACTAGGCCGGTAGCACGTTTGCTGATACTGTTTTTAATAAAAAATAATTTATTTTTCATCAAAAATTGATTAATGAAACATATAGTGTATATCGGAAAAAAGGGAAATTTTAGTAAATATATTTAGATAATGATAGGTAAGCGTAGTATATTATTTACATCTTAGGACATATTATCCAACAAAATTGTTAGTTCAAAATAGACCATAATTCAATACAAGTTTAATACAAGCGCAATAAAAAGATTAGTTCAAAATATAATGGATGAGGGAAAAATATCCTGGTTGTTTGATCAATCATTTTGGGTCATCTTGTATGGGATCAATTGAGAGGATATTGAAATTTTTTTGGTACTGATGGGTTAGCCGATCAGGGTTTGTGCCAAGTTGAATCATCCATTCTTTTTGTGAAATTTGTGCTGCCATATTTTCAAGATATGATAAATGTTCCTACATGATACAAATTTAATAGTTCTGCACAATTAATAAAAAGGAAAGAATTTATATCGAAAATAATTCAAAGTATTGTAAATTTACTAGATAATATCTCATATTAATAAATGTTTCAGATAACATGACAAAGTTTCATTACATTTTTTAGTTAAAAAAGATATTCAATATTCTCAAAATAAAAAAATACAACATACATTTCTAAGTTTTAGTACAATATATCTCATATCAATAAACACTTCAATATTTATAATTTTTTTATATTAATTACTGAAAAGAATGCAATATTATGATAAAATAATTGGTAAAATTGGAGGGGATTGTTACTATTAAAAAAATGTTAACTTGGAGTAACTTTTAAAAGAAAAGATTTTAGAATACAAATACCTTGCTAGTATGATTCATAAAATCAATTGTTGAGCAACCTAATACTTCTTCTGCAATTTCACCAAACATCACTAAGCTAGTTTATCTTATGCCATCATCAACTTCAACATATGCTCGGCAACTATAAATGATGAAAATAGCATTTTGTGTTAGAATTGATAGGAACTATATGTTAAATTTGTTATCCCGCAAAGTGTTATCCTGCAAATCATTATCTTTATCAAACATGGTAGCATATACTTGATTTCCCTAACGAATATAAAAAAAGTGTAATTACTATGATAAGTTTGTTTGTTTTAAAAATATGTTTTGGTTATAAAAAAAACCAAGTAAGTACTATACATCTAGGTCAATCAATATTAGATTTTGGTATTTCACTAGTGTGTTGTCTTATTCGTTTGGGTGACTTGTCTATCACAATCATCTTCATTTTCCAATTTCGTGTACTTGGGGTAATGTCTTTGATTGATATATAAACTGTCTGCATCTTGGAGGCTGTTAATGTAGGAAAATATCTACTATATCAATCTATAAAGTATAATTTGTTTTCTATAATTGGAACAAATTAAAGAACAAAATAGTGATTATAGGGAACACAAAATTAAAATATGCAATTTTGTTTCAATAGTTAGTTTTACATTATACAATTTTTTTTTTTTTAATAAGAAACAACTTCATTCAATCAGCAAATATTGTGCTCACAAATTAGAATGATCACACCAAATATACAATTGAATCTAATTGCCTATATAAAATTAATTTGAATATGCTAATCTCAACAATTCTGTAAATACAATATTTTTTGTCCAAATCTTTTCAGAACGATCACTTGAGATTGGTCGTATTAAAATCCTTATTGAATAAGCATTCTTAGCTCTTGATAAAGCCACATATAATTTTTCATGTGAAAAAATAGGTTTAGGCAAATATATCCCAATAAAATCTAATGTTTGTCCTTGTCACTTATTTATGCTCGTTGCAAAACTTAATCTAATAGGGAATTGAGTTCGCTTGAATGGGAAGTCATTATTTTTATCAACATTTGGTAAGAATATAATTTTTGGTATAAAAATCATTTTCCACTATGATGTCTAACTTTGATTTCTACATCAATGACATTACGATCAAAGTTGTGACAAATTTGATATGTTCCATTGCATAGTCCTTCTAATGGACTAATGTTCATAAGCAACATGATGGGATAATTTTTCTTGAGCAAAAATTCATACAGAGGAAGTCCATTTGGTATCAAAGTATTTAAAAGATCCTCCATAATAGCTTGTTCAAATAAATATGTTGCTTCATCAAATCTATATTAATATCGTGTAAGTTCACCAAGAAATCATTGAATTAGCAATGTATTTATTTCATCAACATAACTATTATTTAGTGTTAACATGACTTGATTCATCATATCTGAAAGATTTACTAAATAAATATCATGAAAAACGACATCTATTAAATGATTCAATGTAGTGTATTTTTCGTAAGGAATAACCATTTCATTAGGAATTTTTATGCTTTCATCAATTGTAATTGGTGGTATTCTGTTGCCTAATTCCAATACATATTTTGAAAAACTGGGATATAATCTTGCTCGCATATTTTCAATTAAGCAAATCTTGATCAATGTAGGCCATAAATAAGAAGAAACCAAAATGGCATCAATCTGTTCATGTCTTGTTCCTTTACAAATCACAAGTAAAATTTCACGAAAATCTTGTCCAAACATAACAACTTTTCCAACAAATGGCAATTCCGATTCATTAATATCTCGGAGCATTTTATCCAATGCTTTTATAAATTCCTTTCTAGACATAGGAGTTTCATCCCATATGATTAATTTTGTAACACGCAATAACTTTGCGAGCACACTTTGTTTACTAACACTACATGTGCTATGGTTATCAATATCCAATGAAATTTTAAATCGTAAATGCACTGTTCGACCTCTAGGTAGAATAGATACATACTGCAACACCAAATGAAGTAGTTGCAAGTGCTACTAATTTCATAATCTTATTGTAGCAAGAAGTGTCTTATATAGAAATTTTTTTCGTGTTCCACCAAGACCATCAACAAAGAATATAACAGCTTCATTTGAAAAGACCTTTTCCAACACTGAATTATAAATATGCTGCTGATCATTATTAAGAGCTCTTGATGCAAGAATATCTTCTTCTAGAATAACAACAACTAATTCATCATCAATATTCATAGATTCAAATTGGTCTTCATCAAAATAAATGTCATTATCAAGAAGATGAAGTGAATAAATGTATTTTCCCATTAATTCAAGTGTAGAAGAGATACACCGCAAAACCTGTATTCTTACATTAGTTGAGGAATTTCCAACTAACTTAGAATCAATTGACATATCTTATTCAAAACATTCCCAAAGTCCTTTTGGATTTGTTGGATTACAATAAACCAAGATTGTTGCAAATAGTCATCTCAAATCGAATGGCATTTGATATAGAGATGCTTTATATAAACAATCCTCTAAGGTACTATCCCTTTCTAATAGGCCATGCATGGTAACTACTTCACGAAATGTTTGAGCCATAACACTATTAACTGTTTTGAGGTCATCAAATGACAAAGGACCTCTTATATGATTTAGCAATATCTATAGATAATACATTTCAGCTTCAAATGGATTTACTGTAACAATTCGACCTATCACACTTTTTTTGGTTCGAAGAGTCCACATTTTGTACTATTGGCTCCAAACATAAAATTTTGAAAATTCTTTGAATAACAAGTTTCTAGCATTTTCATTTATCTGATTTGTTGCGAGAAATTTTTGCAGCCAAATCAGAGTTGAGAACATTGCTTAAGTTTTCATATGCACGAAAAGTCACATGATGTTGATCTTCAATATTTAGATGTAGGCTATAAACTTCTGGATACATTTCATTGATAATAAAACCATATATTATTTGCATAGCTTCATGTGGAGCTATCCATTGAGCTGATTGAAATTGTTCAATTTCATCGATTTGTTGAGTGTCTTGTTTAGAAACCAACTTGAAAGCAACACGGTCATGGCCCTTGTAGATGTATTTATAGAGATATTTGATTGTAGAACAAATTTCTACATTGATATGACAATGAAATGTTACAATCAAATAAGGATTATATGATACAACCCAACGAATATCCAAATTGTAGCTCCTAACCTTGACAATAGTTCCATTGTCATAATGTTTATATAGTGGAAAATAATCATTGCCAATAGTTGTATTTGACGTAAAAGTCTTTTAGGGGTTATGACTCATAGTATTAATAAGCCTAATCGGGGAAGCAATGTTGTGTTGAAAATTGATATTGATAAGGCATATGATAGTATCAACTGGGATTTTCTATTACACATCTTTAAACATTTGGGTTTTTTTGCGAGGGCTTGTGGCCTTATAAATCAATATGTTTGCTCCCGGTGGTATTCTGTCGTGATGAATGGTATCACAAAAGGTTTTTTCCCAGCTGGTCATGTCTTGAGGCAAGGAGATCCTATTTCACTATATCTTTTTATTATGGTGGAAGAAATTCTATCTCGCATGCTCAAGAAAGCTTTTCAGGATGGCCAGATCTTCCATTCTATCATCCTCGAGGTACGCCTATTGTCTCTCATCTCCTGCATGCTGATGACATTGTAATTTTTGCTCATGGAAATAAAGCTTCCATGAAAGTTATTTATGAGATATTAGCCATTTATGAAGCTTGGTCGGGCCAAAGGGTTAGCAAAGAAAAATCTTCTATTATTTTTTCTAAAAGTGTTTCTCTACATAGAAGACGATCTATTCTCAATATCACTGGTTTTGTTGAGGGAACTTTGCCTTTAAAATATCTTGGTATTCCCATTATTTCTAGAAGATTAAAGGCTATTCATCTCGATGAGATGGTGAGTAATATCCGACGCCGTGTTGAGTGATGGCAAAATAATTTTCTGTCTGCTGGGGATTGGCTGCTATTGATCAAGCTTGTCCTTGCAAGTATTCCAATTCATACTTTATCTATTGTCCATGCTCCGCTTTTAGTTCTTCACACTATTCACAAATGCATGAATAATTTCTTTTGGGGTTCTAGTGAGGGGAAACAGAAGAAACATTGGTGTTATTGTAAGAATATCTACAGGCCTTGCTAGGAAGGAGGACTCGGTCTAAAGGACCTTCAAGATGTTCAAAAATCTCTTCATATGAAGTTTTCTTGGAAAGTCATTAAGGATAATTCTCTTTGGCTGAAGTTATTCCAGAGCAAATATGTAAAAAATAATCATATTTCCATTGTCAATCAGGCAAAAGGAAGTAGATTTTGGAAAAGAATCATGTCTTGTATGCCTGATATTCTTAGAAACTCTAAATGGAAACTAAAGGATGGAAATATCACTTTTTGGAGGGATAATTAGCTAGAAGAGGGCCCGCTTTCTGAAAAGTTTACCATTTCTAATTTTCCTAATCTTTGTGTGAAGGACTATCGTATTGATTCTGGGTGGGATGTTACTTTACTTCAAAGTTTAGTTGGTGAGCGACAAGCGGCTATGATCCTGCGTACTCTGTGCAATGCCAAAGTAGATGAAGACATTTTAGTATGGAAAGGGAACTCAGATAGGGCTCTCTCTAGTCATAGTGCATGGGACATTTTGAGAGTTTGGTCTCCCAGATTACAATGGACAAATTGGCTTTGGCATACTACTTTACCTCATAATATTTCTGTCATTACTTGGAAAGCTTTTAATTCTTCTTTAGGTGTTGATGACAGATTGATTAAGGTGGGTATCCCTATAGCTTCCAAGTGTAACTGTTGTGTGATTGGTTGCTATGAGGATCAAAACCATGTTTTGGCTAGGGGGAGTTTGCTCGAGAAATATGAAAGAAAGCTGCTATGCTTGTAGGTATGCCATATTTTCTTCGGCAAAGTTGGCATGACACTACTTATGTGGTTCAGAAAGGCTTCTAAACGTTCCCAATTTGGGCAGATTTTGGGTTTCACTTGGAGATTATAGCTACGAAGATGTAAATGCCGCATGGAGGGTCTTCAAGGTTCTCTCAGTTCAATTTGGAGAGATATCCTGTTTTGGGTTGGGAGAGTAGGAGAAAAAATGAAACCCAGTACCTCTCTATCTCATGATGATGAGAGGATTTTGCAAAATCTTCATATTCCAATAAAAAGGCATAGAAGGAAATCTATTTGTATTGTTAAATGGACTCAACCTTTGGGAGGTAGAATGAAACTTAATGTGGATGGAAGTTCCTTAGGGAATCCGGGCCGTGCAAGTGCTGGAAGGATTATTAGAGATGATAAAGGCAATTTGATTAGAGCTTTTTCTGAACATTTAGGCTGGGATCGAATAATTATGCTGAGGGGATGGGACTCCTTTTTGGTTTACGACTTGTTAAGAATTTGAGTTTAATTCATGTTGATATTGAATTAGATTCTATGATTATTGTTCAGTTTGTTCATACATCACATTGTGGACTTTGGTACTTTGAAGATTTTTGGGAGGAAATCCTTGGTATTCTTGAAGGTTTGAACTACTCTATTTCCCACGTGTATAGACAAGGTAACGCTCCAGTTGATTTTTTGGCGAAGATGGGTGCCGAAGGTACTAGTGCGACATGGGATAATTTCTCTAATCTTCCTCATTTATTGAAAGGTATGTTGAAGACTAATAAAGTGGGACTTCCGTATGTTAGATTTGGCTAAGTTATTATTAAGCTTGTTAGATTTTGATTTCTTGTTGGTTTTATTTTGCTTGGCTTGTTTTGACACTTGGTTTTGGGTTAGTTTATAGCGTTTCTATCTTGTAAACCCTCAAGTGTAATGTTGTTTTCACGGTATTCCTCTGCCATAAGTGAGGGCTTATTAATAAACTTGACGGGGTCACTATGTGGGTGGCTACGGGCTATTCTTTAAAAAAAAAAAAAAGACGTAAAAGTCTTTTGGATAATGATTTTTGCAGCTACTATTTTTTTTCATGCATATATTTGTCGAATTTAAAAGTCCATAGGGACGATACATCATATGTTTGACACCGACATTATATAGATGCAAATTCTTATTTGTATCAGACATTTCCACTGATACAACCTCGTCAAGAGATTCTGGAGCATAGATTTTCCAATTTCTTTGTAATATAATTAAGAAAAGTGCATGTGGAAGCCCTCTTTATGATGTTCAATTACGTAGACATATTCTGAAATTTTGCCAAATATTTTATGTTTGAGCATTTGATCCTCTAATTTTGCTCGAAAAAATCGTGCAACCAAATTAGGACCATTTTTTGTCCCTTATTGTGGTCCAAATTCATTTGAAATTTCTTTCTAATTTGAGTTACATGTCATTGTTAACAAAATGTCTGGTTTGCCATAATGCTGAACCAAAGTTATTATTTCCATATATCTTTTTCACATATCTTTTGGACCCCAATAAAAAATGAAGACAGAATAATTCGATTTGCAATTTTTGAAGCATTAGTTTCTCCAAGTGAAATGCTATCAACAATCCCTTCATCTATCTCTGATCGAATATGTTGATGCTTAGAATGGAAATAATCCATCTTTGATGTCACGATCTTAACATACATATGAACTACAAATTGTTGCAACAAACAACCAGACAATAATAGAATAGATCTAACATTTTCTTTGATTTGTAACTTGTAACAATAATATTCATAGCATGAAACAATTGAATCTTTTCCTTTTTTGTTTAGCACTACAAAAAATTGAATGAAAAAATATTACAAAATTGTACATTTAACACCTGAGCATAAAATGGGAATATGGAAAATTTATTCTAGCCACATTGTTCTTTTCCAAGCAATTCATCTCCTAACATTGATTGTTGAGGATTAACTGATAGAGTTGTTTCATTATTTACTAATGTGGTTCTTTTTTTTTTTACCCTTTATATGTCTTGGTGTCAACCAGTATCATCAAAAGAAAACAAAAATGGATATTGAAGTGGATCATAACAGCCAAAATAATATTAAACTATATGACTTCCACCAGTATGACTAAAAACAATGATGTCTCGCCCTGTCAATTGATTTGAATCATCATTTTCAACCCAAATTACTGCAACTTGTGATGATGGAGGAGAATTACATACACGTTGATCTAAACCAGGATATGATCTTATATGGGTCTTTTGATTTTCCAACTTTGACAAGTCACCAAGAGATCGAAAGAACACAGAATATGGATTGATATAAAGAATATATATGAATTGTGTAATAATTGATGAATCCAGCCATGTCGAATCAGAAATGCGATTTTCGAATTCATACTTAGTATCATAAAAATACATTTTAAATAAGAATGATGTTCATCTGAAGGGACTAAATCATTGATGTAGTGATAGATCTGTCATTGAGCTTGAAATGTGTAAATTCCTCTATTTCTTCTGCAAAAATTTCAATCCAAATGATGTAAAAGAAAATTTATTATTATATGTTCGAACATAAGTCATAAATTTGGTAGAGTCAACTGTGTCAGAAGTAACAAATGTTAAAGTTGGTCAAAAACATCATTTATAACTAAAGAAATTGTTCCATCAGTACAAAAAAACCGTTTATTTTATGATAAAATCTCTTTACTCCACAATATCTACAACATGGCATAGATGCTTGAAAATCCGCCTCAGTTGGCACGGTTTGTAATATTTGCTTAAGGCGAGCAGATCGGTGATGCTGCTTACCTATGGCATAAAACAATCACGTAGCAAAGAATTGAGGAAAATTCTTACAAGTGTTTAAATGGTCTGACTAAGAACATTATTAGAAGATTACCAAATGGAAAAGACAAAATGAAAAGAACTATTTAATTCTATGTATCGCTTACTTTGACAAGATGTTGACATGATTGCTTCAAAGCTTGTTACTCCATGAACAACAGAAGTAGCCTATCGAGTAAAATGTTCTCAATTTATGATCAAAAGAACAAAATGTTTTATGAATAACTACCATAGAAAAGGAACTATAAATAATAAACCTGCTAAATTACACACTGACCATAGTTGTCTGTTCTTTCTATATATGTAGTTGTTGAATTGGGATCCAGCAAATCCATAAAATTGTTCAACTTATCAAAGTCTGTTACATTGCTTAATGATGCATTTGTTTGTGAATCAACAACAGAAAGATTGGCACTAAGAGAACTATGACGTTCTTATGATGAAGCCAATTCATTTTTTTAAAAAGAAGAGCGGGATGTCAAATGTCCAATAGTGACCCCCTCCCGAATTTATTAATAAAGCCCTCACTTATGATGGAGGAATATCGTGGTAACAATCAAGGCCCATGGGAAAACCCAACAAAACCGCAACCAAGAAAACATATTGTGGCAATCCTATGGAATGAATAAGAAGACAAAACCACAAAAACCAGACAACTAGCATCTTAAAGATGGAAGGGCTAAGAAATCTAAATGGAGCAATCCTCTGAGAATCTGAGGCTATTACAATTATTAGAAAAAACCAACTCAGCGCCTGGGGCCCCTTCCTTGGCTAACCAATCTGCCACCATATTACTTTCACGAAACACATGTTGAAAATGACAATGCATAGTGCGAGACAAACCAACAGTTCCTCCCAAAAATCCTCTAGGTACCACACACCACATTTGCCTCTAGTCCACTAAGAAATAACCACCATTGAATCCATTTCTACTATCACCTTAGAAATATGTAAAGGATTACAAATTCTCAAACCTTGGAGGATCACTAGAAGTTCCATTTTGTTATTAGAACCGAAACCAATATGAGAGGCATAAGCCTGAACAAGTCAACCTGAGTCATTACGAATAACCCTACCAATGCCACAAGTGCCCGAGTTTCCTAAACTACTATCATCCGTATTTAATTTGTACTATCCCGATGTTGGTTTTAACCACTTAACCACTTTGCAACAAAGAGCTTTAGGCACAACTGACTTAATCCACAAGGCCTCTAGAATCATGCCATCTCGATGAGACAAATTTATAGGATTCTTGTTGCATGACAAAGGGAACCTAGCTACACACAAATAGAATGAACAACAACTTCATGAGTTTCCAGAATACCTTCCATACGAGCAAGACATCTTCTTCTCCAAAGGCGCCAAGTAACAATGATGGGAAGGATGCCAACTATAAAACCCACTTGGGAAGAAAAGCTAGCACGCCTAAACCAAGACCCAAAATTCTACTTCCAAGATCTGCCAAGAGGACAAACAAAGTGCCAAAAAATGACCATACTTTTTGAGGAAAATCACCCTAAAAAAGCACATGACTAATATCTTCAAGATGGCCTACATTACAACAATCACATTTGGAGACAAGAGGAATACCCATATGGTGCAATCTTTCATCCACGCTCAAGGCCATGTGCCAAGCCCTCCAAAAATGTATAGAAATTTTTAATGGAAGACTTTTATGCCAAATCCAACTATGCCAACCAATAGTAGAACCTCTGATATGAATACAATGCCAAGCAGATTTAGTAGAGAACATACCTAACTCTGTAGGAGTCCAAACAAGAACATCCTTTCTGAAAGAAGGATGTTCTCCTACCCAACTAAGTTCTCTAGAAGATCCACATCCCAACTATCTGACAGCCTACACTCTTTAACTTTTAGCATGGGTGAGCCCACTAATGGCATCTCATTAATTAAGGGACCATTATCCCTCCACTTGTCATACCAGAAAAAAAATCTCTCATTCTCCAAGTTTCCACTTAGAATTATTCAACAACAACGGGATACAATTAGCAACTATTCTCCAAAATCTAGACCCTTTGGTGGCCTCTATTAAATACCAAGGCTTCAAATCCACATATTTTGTTTTGAAAAAGTTAGCCCATAGAGAATTACGTTGTAAAAGATTCCAAGCAAAGCGCATATGTAAAGCTCTCTGAATATCTTGTAGTGCCGTAACCCACGACCACCTTCTTCCACAGGAGTGCAAACATGTTTCCAAGCCACCCATTTCTTTCTATCTTGTCCATCAAATTCTCCCCAAAAGAAAGAACTCATCAACCTATGATGCCTAGTGATAGTAGCTTGAGGGACCTGTAAAACAACAAAGAGGTTAATCACCATACTAGATATAACATGTCTTAAGGGAACTAGTTTTCCACCAGAAGATAAAAGTCGCATCTTCCAACCACTAATTTTTTGCCTGACTTTATCCACCATGCCTTCTAGATAAGTCTGCATAAGGCGCCCTAGAATAATCGGAACACCTAGATATTTAAAAGGAAAAGTCCCTTCCATGAACCCAGTACAACATAAAAGACTCCGCTTGCGCGTAGGGGAAATTTTGTCCGAGCAATATAACACTGATTTCTGAATATTGATAGTCTGACCTGACCACCTCTTATATTGACGGAGGATGTTTTGAAGTACTTGAACCGATCTCTAACTTCTATTAGAGAAAATCATTACATCATCAACATACATCAAATGAGAAATAAGAGGCGTACCTCGAGCTTGATAGAAATGGCCAAATTTATTCTCTCTCATGCTACCATGAATCATCCGGGATAGGACCTCTTGTTGAATGATAAACAAATAAGGTGACAAATGATCCCCTTGACGAAGACCACAACCTCCAGGGAAGAAGCCCTTGGTTGTGTCGTTCATCATAACCGAAAACCAAGGGTTAGAAATACAAGTATTCACCAAATCACATAATTGAGAAGAAAAACCAAACCTTTGCAAGACTATAATTAGAAAAGCCCAATCCACACGATCATAAGCTTTCACCATATCCACTTTCAACATAATATTTCCCCCATGAATTCTTTTATTAATAGATGGAACCATATCCTGGGTGAGACTAATATTCTCAAAGATACTTCTCCTAGGGATAAAGGCACCTTGCTCCAAAGATATCAGGTGAGGCAGGAGACCTGTTAATCTGTTCACAATAATCTTGGAGCAAATTTTATAAAAAACAGAACAAAGGCTAATGGGGCAAAATTTATCAAAACCTGTAGGCGAGTCCACCTTTGGTATTAGAACCCAATATGAGGTCGTGAAAAGCTTAGGAAGGTGCTTGGACGAAAAGAAATCCAACACTGCATTCAACAAATCAACTTTAACCACACTTTTATAGAAACCTGAACCAAAATCGTTGGGACTCAGAGCACTCTGAGATGAAATGGAAGACAAAGCCTTGAAAACTTCCTCTATTGTAGGCACACAAAGAAGTGAGGCATTCTCCTCCTCAGAAATGACGGGATCAATGAACTGCTAAAGTCTAGGTTGCTCAACCGGTGGTTCCCCTTGAAGGAAAGAAGAAAAATACTCCACTGCCCCTTGATGGATGCTCTCCGGCGTCTCATAAAAAACCCCATTCGAATGCATTTCCAGCACTCACTTTCTCCTCCTAGTTGCTAGGCAAGCATAAAAAAACTTTGAGTTCTGGTCACCTTCCACTTTCCATTTTAATTTTGCCATTTGAGCCAATCTCAACTCTTTCTGTTGCCTCCAACTAGCTAGATCCGAGATAGCCATATGTAACTCCCTCTCCAAGTTTTCACCCCAATTTAATTGAAGCTGTTGCTCAATCTCCTCAACCTATTTTTCAAGAGCATCAATATGATTCAAGGTATGACCAAAGACCCTTTTATTCCACTCCCTTAATGTCACCTTAGTCTACTTTAACTTTCTAGACAAAATTTGAATAGCCGAACCCCCCACCTGAGTAGCCCAAGCTGTCCAAACACAATCCAAGAAACTAAGGTGATCCACCCACATCCGTTGAAATCGAAACGGGGTTGGGCCATACAAGAAAGGATCTTTCTTGAACTCAATAAACATGGGAGCATAATCTGAAGTAGATTGCGGTAAATAAGAACAAATAGCATTTGGGAGCAAAGCAAGAGAGGAGCTATCCATTAGAGCATGATCAAGGTGTGCCTAGGAGTGGGCAAGACTCGACTACCCATCCAAGTAAAAACACTTCCTTTCGTAGCCATTTCCATCAAACCCCCCTGATGATTCCAATTATTAAAGTCCTTTATAGCCATACTAGGACGAGGCCTGCCTCGCCTCCTTTCTAAGTCATTACGAATAATATTAAAATCACCAATAAAAACACAAGGGTGTGATCCCAAATTGTTAAAGCTGAGATCACTGTGATCTAGAGCTTCACAGCTCCTTCACCTACTAAAATAGAAATAAATTGTAGTACCAGCTGAACCACTTGCACCTCACAAGTACTATTCCAAAAAATCTAAATTTTACCCCCTTATCCTCATTAGAACAGAAACTATCAAAATTCAAACACCATGCTAATTTTTTAGCACCCTCTAAATTTTGAAAAGGTTCTAAAAGAGCAACAACTTTTGGTTTCAACTTACCAATCAACTTCTTTAATCTACTCTTAGAGGTCCCAACCCCTCTAACATTTCATACAAGAATGGAATCAATCATTGAGCAGGATTTGAAATTCAGGTATGAACCCGAGAAGAACTTCGCATTTTTACAAACAACTTTTTCTTATACTTCTTCTTACCTTCGTTGGCCTCAGACTCAGTACGATAATCTTTATCCTACGGAAAGACCTCAGACTAAACATCAGGTTCCGGCTCTTAAACATTACTCTCCAGCACAAGCGTATCCTCACCAGATGCATCTGCAGGTTTATGTTCCCCAAGTGACTCCACCTACACCACAAACGGATCCCGCACCACAAACGGGTCCACCCACTCACTGGCCATAACCACTAGGACTTTGGGATTCACCATTGAAGTCTCCCCCATGATAATACCCGTTGCATTCTCAACATAAATTGGGAAATCTTGTTCTGTCTCAGTTGCCTTTACACCCTCTATTTTGATAGTTAACAGACTGTCACCATGCAGAACAGATGGCACCACCAACGACAACACCAAATGATCTGCTCTCTCAGACAGTGGAACAGCTTCAGACAGACTTGGGACCACTTCTACAACAGCCCCCTCTGTTTCCATACCAGTCACCATATTTTCTTCTATAATGGTATTAGATAGAAGATTATCCGCAATATCCGAGGCACTTGGCACAGGTTCTACCACAGGGTCAGTTATTGGTTCTTCCACAGGTTCTGCAACCGGTTCTTCTATAGATTTCACAGTCTCTTGATGCCCTTTCCTCCCTACCCGCAGATGCACAGCCTTCTCAAATATTCCTACTCTATAAGTCCACGAATTATGACCCTACATTTTGCAAGGAAAAAAGTAGGAAGAGTTTCATAGACTATCTCTTGCTTCTAGATAGAAGATAAGCCTGGTGCCCCAATCCAAATGTGAGTCAGAGGGGTTTTCGCAGCATCCACTTCCACGCATAATCTAGCTCCATCCGTTCTCGTAGTTCATCAAGTTGGATTATCAAGACGAATGAACGTCCCAATAGGTACCATTAGTATGTTTAGAAAAGCTTCACGGTAAAAGTAAGGAGGAAGACCTGGTAGAGAAAGCCATACCGGCACCCTCGAGGGCTCTTCATCCTTATTAAATTCCAGAGTTCAACGAAAGACACGATAGAAAACTCCATTGATCTCACAAACATCCCGTGATAAGGCTTTAATGAAATCGGCTTCATTAGCCATGAGCACAAAGATGTTGCGTGGATGCCACATAGAAGAGACCACCAGTGTGGTTGAGAGACCCCATTGGCTATGAATGAATGCCCGCATGACGTCCAGCAAAGGACGTTGCTTCAAGAACTTGAGCACCAAAAAGTATTAGAAAGGCTCTGTGGAACGTGCAATCTCCTCCTTGGAGAATTGAAAGTATACCTCACAGTCAACCATCTTTGCAGGTCGGGGCGCCAGCACCATCTTATGAATGGGCTTAGGAATGGGCTTCGGAATAGCAACCACCAGGTTGGCAAAGGAAGGCTGACCTGTGCCACCATCAACGACCATGCAGCCTCTCATGAAGACCAAAACCGAGCAGCTGAAAGTGCAACCCTATTCACCCATAGAGAGAAAAAGGGTAAAAAGGGAAACTCTTTGTTAAAAATGCACCAAGAACTTTTTACCACCAAATATTGTTATGAAGCGTCAATATCAGCATGTAAAACATGCCGTCTTTTTTTGTGCAAGAGATTAAATTTCTCATTGATGTTCATATAATGTATATCGTCATCTGATACATTTATTTGATCAACATCAAACGAAACCGAATCCTCCAATTGAAAAGAACTACATTTGATGCTTTTTGTTGAACATATCTTTCTCTCCTTTTTTGACGTAACTCTTTTTTTTTTCTTTTTTTCTAGCAAGTCTCCATGACCTTTGAAATTTTTTTAAAAGAAAAATTAATTGTGAAAATACTATCTGATTGTAGGTCGAAAGAAATGTTATTGATCTTTCAATATAATCTTACAAATCAACATTATCTCTTTCAAGAAAACGATTCTTCCAACAGTTGGAGAGTGACACACGAGTAGAATGAAACGAATACCATTGTTTAATGCGAAACTCGTATCCAACAGCACACTCAAAACGGTACAAATTACATATTGATCGATTCCTATGTTCAGTAAGATATGGTATGTAATTACTTGTAATCTAAATCAACAATAATTAACAGACATAATAATGTAAAGCACAATAAATTAATATTGGAAGATAACAAATACACATGAAACAGAAAGAATAGATTTAGCATATGTCAGAATTCTTAAATTCAATATTTGCCAAAATTAATGGCTTCTTCACGTCAAGTTCTCCAAAAACATTACAAAAAAATTGTATTTATTTGATTTTTCAAGTTTTCTTAATTTTTGTTCTCAACAATATATATATATATATATATATATATATATATATATATTTATATATATATAAAAGAAAGATACTTACTGTTTTTAAAATCGAAAGTGCGGCAACTTTTGTTGGTCCAGATTTTTTGATAAAGAGAATAATCCCTATTTAAACATCAAAATTTTTATAATTTTTTTTCTCGAAACAAAATATATAAATATAAACATAACAAAATACATAAAAGAAAGATAATTAAAATTTTCTTTTCAAAAAAGAAAAGCAAACAAACAAATTAGATAGAAACAAATATGATACAACTAAAAATCTTATCTCATTTTTTACAAAAATTCCTCGTCCCCAAAGAGGAGAAGATAAATGAAAAAAAACGAAAGAGTTATCTCCTCCTTTTTGGGAATGACAGAGATATTCTATGGATTTTTTGTTTTACTATAATAATATCTTCTCTCTTTTCTCTCTCTTTTTTTCTTTTTTTTTTTAATAATGCAATAATTTTTTAAATCATAAATTTGAATTGGTGAGAGATGGCATAGCTAAGAACCTATTTTCAATCATAGCTAAGAACCTATTTTTAAACCTCTACTTGGGAGAACCCAGAAATGATTTCTAAACTAATGAATGGATGTTCTTATAAGCATGCTTAAGAAATGTAAAAAAATTAAAAATATTTTCATAGCTTTTTTCTATTATTTTATCAAAATTTGTTTCTTTTATGTGCTTCTTTCTGAGGACAAGAGGAATATCCTAGGTGTTTTTTTGTTTTATTATTACAATATATTTTTTTGTGGATAATGCAATAAATTTCTCAAATCATAAAACCTTTAGTCTTTTATGAGAAAGAATTTACTTGAGCAAGCAAGTAAAATAAAAAATAGGGACAAGTAATTCCATGAATGAAATCCGCCAAATGTTAGCTTTCTATTGTATCCTGGAAAAAAAGTTTATGTATGGAAATTATCGGATGCGCATTGTGAAAGAATTAGTTAATGGCAAAAAAGAAAACTTCCCTTAAGAACTTATGTTAAATATTTCATTTTTATGATCACCAGCATGTAATATTAATATTGTTACTAACAAAATATCAATCTGCTCATCACACAACCAACAGTCCTATTCTTTACAATTATTATTTTTTCATAAAAACAATCATCTTCATTCGAGATCAACAATTACAGACATTTATCAAGCCAAATGGCTTGAAAAAGAAAGTTTGGAATACAATCCCATGATCACCTCTCAATACTATCAACCCTCCAAGCATTACGGACAAGCTGATGAGTTGTCATATTCCCCCTCCCATACACATGATTAAAAGAACAACTTCCAAAATAGCATTTCAACCTCTCTACTTCTACAAACAGGAACCCGAGTATGGAGTCCACCATATTATTTTGCTGTAAAGATTGCACTAGCAACAAATAATCACTTTCAACTAGTATATTTGAAATACCCATAGTGGAACATAATTGAAGACCACAAAAAACTGCCAACAGTTCAATAGCCTCTGGACCTTCAACTTTACTTTCAATTTCACTAGCAGCCATTACCACATTTCCTGATGCATCTCTAAGAGTGACACCTACCCCAATTTTTTGAAGGTCCCCAAACATAGCCCCATCTGTGTTGAGCTTGAGCACGCCAGCTGGAGGAGGCTTCCAACTAAGATGATTTTTGAGTTGTACTTGTGATTTTACTGAAAATGCTTTGAAGTTGTGTAGAAGACCCAAAACATGACTAGTCACATGGTTAGGGCTCAACCTAATTTTATCAAATTCCAACTTATTTCTCCTATACAAGAACCCCCACTCAAGACAGAAAAATAGAGCCAAATTGTTGGAATCCTTACCCTCAGTAAACTGCATAGCAAGATCAATAATGTTTAGGAACATCTTCTGAACTAAAGAAGGGAAAAACTATTTCCATAAATCTCGGAGCTGACTGCAAGAGAAAAGAGCATGAAGAAAATCCTCTACTGGATTCAAACAGAAACTGTAATGTGCTTTCATTAATCACATGCCTCTTTAACAAATTATTACTTTGAAGGTAGACTCTCTGTACAAGCACGCCATGCAAACACTTTGATCTTATTAGGCACTTGCATCTTCCACAAGACTTTCTATAACCTTTGTTGCCTACCCATAGAAGAAGATTCTGCTATACTAGTCCCCTGTTCAGAAAGAATAAACTTATAACAACTTTTAATGGAGAAAAGTCCACTCCTCTAATGGCTCCATATCCATTTATTTGTTGTTTCTCCAAGATAAATCATCACTTTCAAAATATCTGCAACTATCCTTGGATTAAAGAGAGTTCTAAGCTTTTGAAGGTTCCACCACCCTGTTTCCTTATCTATAATAGAGGCCACAAAATCCCCCATGTTATGTATCTGCAATCCAAGTATTTGATCCAAGGATTTATGCCCTAGAACCCATTATTCAATCCATAAATGTGCAACTTTCTCATCTCCAATCCTCTATCTACATCCGTCCCTTAACCTTTTCTTAGCCTCCCAAATAGTCCTCCAAGTATATGATGGACAAAAGCCCAAACTAGATTCCATAAAATTAGACTTAGAAAAGTACCTAGCCTTGAGGAGTTTATGTACAACTGAACTATCATTCTACAATAACCTCTAGCCTTGCTTTGCAAAAAGAGCAAGGTTAAAGGTTCTAAGATCCTTGAATCCCATACTCCCTCTAGATTTCCCTTCACACATATTTCTCCAACTAACCCAATGAATCCTTCTTTCTTCCTTTTTTTGCCCTCACCAAAATTTGGAAATTAAACCCTCCAATTCTAAACAAAATTTAGCAGGCAAAAGAAAACAACTCATGAAATAAGTTGGAATAGATAAAACAACAGCTTTTAATAAAATCTCCTTACCCCTTAAGATAATAGTTTTTCCTTCCAACTTTGTAACTTTTACCATACCCTTTGCTTAATAGATTGGAAAGCCCGAGATTTTGATCTACCTACTATTAGTTGCAACCCAAGGTATTTCTTGTATTGCTGAGTTTCACTATTACTCCATAACAATCTAATTTCCTCTCTAACATCCACACCCACACCGCTACTAAACACCATTGATATTTTCATTAATCGTTTTCCCTGACACACCCTCATAAACATCTAGCACAGCCTAAACTCGTCTATTTTCCTCCACCTTTGCCTTGCAAAAAAAAAAAAAAAACACTATCATCTGTAAAAAAAAACAAATGATTAATGTTAGGACAACCACTTCAAATTTTTGTCCTAGAAATTTCCTTCCTTATACCAGCTACATTTAATAAGAATGTGAGCCATTCAGTACATAAAATGAATAGATAAGGGGATAATGAATCCCCTTGCCTCAAACCCCTAGTAGAACTGACTGGCCCTTTTGGTTCTCCATTAACTAACACAGAAAAGGAGATAGATTGAACACAAAGCATCACCAAAGAAGTAAAACCAGGATGAACCCCATCACTTGCATCACCTTGTTGAGAAAACTCCACTCTACCCTATCGTAAGCCTTATTCATATCAAATTTTAATGAGATATAACATTGTTTCCCCTTCTTCTTATGCTTTAAAAAATGCACCAATTCATAAGCCATAAGCACATTGTCTGTAATTAAATGACCAAGAACAAAGGCACTTTTACTCTCCCCAATAACACTAGGCAATATAGCTTTCAATTGATTGGAAATGACCTTAGCAATCAGTTTATAGGCCACATTACACAAACTAATGGGCCTATAATCAGCAACAGAAGCATGATATTTTTTCTTTGGAGTAAGGATAATATATGTATGGTTCAGAGATTGAGGAAAAGCATCTGAGTTTAGAGCCTGCAACATTGCTTCAATGATAGATTTGCCCACCACATGCCAATATTTCTGGAAAAAACTAGGGACATCCCATTAGGACCAAGAGCTTTTGATGGATTCATTGCCGATAAGGCCAACAAGACTTTTGCTTTTGTATAACCCTTACTTAGGTCTTCATTCATAGCAGATGCAACTCTTCCAAGTAGAGATTCTAGAAAATCGGTAGCACCATTTGGATTGGAGCTCTTAAAGAGATTCTTAACAAATCCCACGTTCTAGATCTTTGACTAACTTCGAGAAATCCATAAATACCAGTCAAGAACCAAGACCCTTTTTCAGGATCATCTTTGATCAAAGCATCAATATGACATTATGAATAAGTAAGAATAGACAAGTTTAAATCCCTTCCCCATAGCAAAGCAAGACTCCCCATTCTACCACGACAATCAACTAGCAAATAATTTGCAATCCCTAATTTGTACTTACATACCTCAAATTCATGAGTCTTAAGATGTGTCTCCTGTAAGAACAAGATTTCGGTAGCTTCACTCTTCAGAAGATCGCAGAGGGTTTGAATGCCCCGTGGGTTTCCAAGCCCACGAGCATTCCAACTTAAAATTTTCATTGATTTCAGCGATGCTATTCAACATCACCGCAGATCCAATATTTTCAAACTGAACTTCATCCAGCACATGAGCATCATCAGAACTCCTACACTTTACAACCCTGCCTTCGCCCTCTTCTACGCTGAATAAACCCTTGCTCTTTTTAGAACTTGATAACCATTGTGAATCTTCACTTACAGAACTAGGGGATCTAGGTAGTAACGACAGCTATTTCCATTTACGACTTGTATACCCATCTGGTCTTTCTTTCCTAGCTTGGCCCATTCTAACTTCCTCATCAAACTGGCCTGTCTCAATAAGCTTCTGAGGCCCAATCTCTTGTATAGCCTTAAACGACCCCATATAAGAAACAAAATTTCCTGCAGAAGCATCATCTTCAATATTTATTTGAACTATGTCTTTAACGGTTCCAGACTTCTTTCCCCCATCCACAAACGGTTCTGCATTTACCTCCACAACGCGTTCCACATTTGTAGGTTCATTTATCTCTATCATCTTTGATTGTGTTGAACTATTAGGGGCAAGTACAACATTGTTGCCCACCCTCACAGCTTCCACTAAACCTAAAATATCCATCGGAGAGACTTGTCATGCCGTCCTCTGAGTATCCTTACTTTCCCACGAACGAGCATCTCAGAATTGATCACTATAACTGGTTGCCCTCAGCCAAGCACCATACGGGAAAGCTCCTTCATCTTCTACCTATGTAATATTCTTCCTCAAGCCACACTCCTTATATCCATGCCCCAAAAAACCACACTAGTAGCAAAAATTAGGAAGTCTCTCATAAGAGAATCTAACCCAGAATGAATTTCCATCCCTCATAGAAAATTTAGTATCCCTTAAAAGAGGTTTCAGAACATCAAGGCTCACCCGTACGTCCAAGAACTCATCCCAAGCCAACTCCCCCTTCTCCAAATCCACTTCTTCAATCTGCCCAATTTTCTTCCCTATCAGGGTCCCAACGTACGCTTTTATAGCTCTCAAAGGAAGATCATGAATTCTTACCCAGAAGGTGGCTTCATGAATCTTTATTTGATGTACCTGCTTGTTGCCATCTACCTCCTGCTGCATCATTTGTTGCTTGTTAAAGGACCAAGGGCCCTCTCGCTGCACTCACTCCTTGTCATGCAAATCCTTGAACTCAACCAAACTCATGGTAGAATTGAGATCGCTAAACCAAACCCCTCACACTGGACGCCATGCACGGTTCATTGTCAACTTAAAAGCTTCTCGATTGAAATGTTTATCAGTCAACAGCTTCTCGATTCCACAATCACTTCCATCTCCTCTTGTTCAATCAACGATAGTTGTTGGGTTGTACCAACCTATCCAGATTATTAGCCATGTTTCCTTCCACACCGAAAATTATGTAATACGAACGAAAGAAAGAAAACTGCACTTTGGCAGTGGAAAAGCCTCTACTCAGACCTAACGCCTAAGAGAGGAAATTTGAGTATCAAGCCTTAAGACTTGAAAATCAAAAGTTCCTACAAATTCTTACTCTAGTAATAAAATGTTGCCCAACATTTACACTAAAACAAAAATAAATAAACTTTAGAACCATTCAATAATTTCATTACTCCAAAATAATTATCTGAACTCATTAGCTAAAAATTTTGTAAACCCAAAGAGGGTAAGTGACCATAAAAGCTATAATCCAGATTGTATAAAATTTTAATTGAAGTCCCAACCTAAAATTAAAAATTATGAACAAAGACATGAAAAAAAAAATTGCACATCACATAACCAATAAAAACAATATAATTGGGTTATATTAATATTGGTTTTTTTTTATAACTAATCACTTCTGTTGGTTTTAAGAATTATGTCTTGAAATATTTGGGGGAGCCCCATAATTTAAGCTTAAGAAATTTGAAACATTTCAATGTTGGTTAGACAGGAATCAAGTTACCTAGTAAGAATTGGCAACTTTTTCCCTCACACATTATCCACAAGGTATATATCAGTGATATTCAATGCTCTTGTGGATCGTTTTTCGACAAATAATAGAATATTTGCAACCTATGACAAAATTGAATCTCTAGTTACACTTATTCCCAAGATCTCCCCCATGATCGCACTGTAATCGTAGTTGCTCGAAAGTATTAGCACTGTTCATCCGGGCCGGGTTTTTTCCCCACCCGGTCTGGAACTCAGATAACGGGGTTCCGGTTAAGGGTTTTGGCCTAGATTAAACTTGGGTCCACCTGAGTAGGGTACTGGGTTTAAAACTCGAAACTAGGATTTAAAACCCAGAACCCGGGATTTTTTTTTTAAAAAAAAATTGGAGTATCAAAATGATGGGCATCGTTTTGGTGATCGTGTTAAAAAAAAAAAAAACCCTTTCTTGGTTTCTCCACTGGACTTCATCTCCCTTGCACCACAGCTCTCAAGTCTCAATCTCTCTCTCTGTCATCTCCTTTGTGCCTCTCTCTCTCTCTCTAATGTTGTCCAAAACTGCATGTAAGACTTTCTTGAATTCTTCCGTCAATTGCTTTTATTTTCGTTAATTATGTTTAGGGGAATTGTCGGTTCTTGGTTGAAATAGCTTGATTTTGTTCAAGATTTTTGGGTTTGGATTTGCTTGTTTGGTTCGGTGATTTGACGGCATGTTTGAACAAGCATATCTTTCATGAGTACGTAAGCAAGCCTGGTATAGTGATGGCTAGTTAATCATCGACTAGATGCATGATTTCATTGATTTGCATATTCCATCAACATTAGTATATATTTATGAGAGAAGTCTCGTTTTTGTGGGCTTAAAAAAAAAACAAAATATTTTTCTTTCTTTTTCCAAGAGAGATTATATCTTGGGTTCCTGTAAGGAGATGCAGACTTTCAATTTGGCTTTAATGCCTTAATTGTTAGCACCAATACCTTTCACACCTTGTCTTTTTCCTTCAGGTTTAGATTTGATTTGCATGTTGTTTATTTCCCCCAACTTGGAAGAAATATAGAATCATATGAAAATAAGGTTTCAAATAATATATCTTTCTAAATAAACATAAGACTAGCATATCCTAAAGTTGTTCTAAAATTCCATATATGGGAAGTAGTTATATCAAATCTTTATTCTGGTCTTAGAATCGATCATCATATTTGCACTTAAGATCACATTTCAAGCTTTTCTCACAGATAACTAGAATCTAACAATATAAGGTCGCCATGCACAATACTAAATATAATCATGTAATACAATTATACATCCTAAGAAGATTACTGCATACCAACAAGAACATTGCAGCATATTTACCTTCTTCTTTTTTGTCAATTCTGTTTCTTTATATGTGTGTTTCTTTATAAGTTTGCATAATCTGCGTGTTTGATTATTTGTTTTGTTATATTTAAGTATTAGTGTTTAATTATTTATTATATTGTGTTTGGTAGTCTTTATTACTCAATAACATATGGAAGAAGATTCTGTAAGTTGTAATGTCGGTACAACCTAGGGGGTAGTGACTCCTAGTCTATTCTAGTGGATGTGGAGGAGCATGGGAGTCTTTCAACCCCTTCGTCCACATATACACAACAGCCTACCATTCCATCTCACCTTCACCCAAGAAATAAAAAAATAAAAAAATAAAAAAAACACCTAGTAACCAATTGGTGATTTGGGAACACTTTACTAAAGTGGAACCTATTAACCACGATAATCCAAAAGCTCAGTGCAACTATTGTACTAAGTTATACAGTTGTCACTACAAGAATAACACTTCATCTATGATACACCACCTCTAAAATGCATGTAAACTTCCCCTCCTAGACTTAAAGAAAAATTCAATCATCTAGTGTTAAGAGGGATGCGGAGGGAAGAATATATAGCCCACAAGGTATAGTGAAGTATGATGCAGAAAAATTTAGGGTGTTAACTACTAAGTTTTTTATTAGGTGTGAATTGCCTTTTAGGTTAGTGGAGCATGAAAAGTTTGATGAGTTCGTGACTGATTTAGAGTCAAGATTTATTTTGCAATCTCAAATCTCTTTAAAAAGGGATTTTTGTAGAGTTGCTAAAAATATTTTATGATGTTACATTGAATATTTATAGTTCTTTGTATATGACGGCTAATGTATATTTTGAACAACTTTGCACAATTGAAGATGTATTAAATGATATGTGCTTGAGTTGTGATAGTATCACTAGTATTATGGGTATAATATGAGAAGTATGAAAAGAATTGGGGTAGCACAAATTGGTTCAACTTGATTATATATGTTGCTTTTGTGCTTGATCCACGATATAAAATGATGGTAATGAAGTTTTGGTTGCAAAAGTGCAAAGGGTATAAATTGGCGGAAAAGATAGAGGACAAGGTTAAACTCCTTTTAGGCCACTTGATAGAGTAGTATAACACATTTCGTGTGCTGCTGGAGGGAGTTCTAATGTGGCTCAAGGGTGGCCAAACACTACTAGTGGGGGGAGTTCTAACAAGCCGACACCGCCTCTAACTAAATTTAAGATCATGTTCACCAAATTCCTTAAGGAGTAGGGTGATATAGAGTTTAGATCAGAGCTAGAGAGGTATTTTTCTAAGGCGTGTGTAAATGAATTGCTCGGTTTTGATATCTTAGATTGGTGAAGAGTTAATACTACCAATTATCCCGTCCTTGCTGAGATAGCACGTGATGTGTTAGCCACCTCCATTTCTACTGTTGCCTCGAAGTTTGCATTCAGTATTGGAGGACCCATACTAGATCCTTTCAGGAGTTCTTTGTCTCTAGAAACTGTCGAAGCCCTCATTTGCACCCAAAATTGATTAAGGATCAAACATGTTGACATCCGGGAGTTGGAAGAGTACGTACAGTTGATAGACCATGAAGGTAAGTTTGAAACTTAAAATATTTTTTTAATATCTATCTAACTCAGTTTATTATCTATCTAACTCAATTTTTAATCATTTTTTAGATGATCATCGAACTTCATCTACAACAAAGGCTATTGTGAGTCTCTCTTTCCATTCATACTGAAAAAAAAATCTAGAGTAAGTGCTATCTTCTTGAATAATCAGCCAGCTCTTTTATTTGTATGATCAACATATATGTGTGTGCATTAAAAGATATATGTGGGCTGCTGTCTATTTTAAAGTTTGTTTCTTTGTTCAAGTCATACAAATCTTGTATATACCTCCCTCGTCCTTGTTTAAGAAGCCATGAACAATATGAGAAATTTAGAAGGTAAGAGATTTGTGCATTCTTTCTTATTCAAAAGCTGCATCTAGTTGAAGGAAATGAAACTGCAGATCCCAATATGTTTTGTATTATTGCTTTCTTCATTACTCTGTTTCTTTGGTGTTGAGCCCACTTTTCATTTTAGAATAAGAAATGTTTGTACCAATTATTTATAATGTCCAGAATCAAGCATGAGATTGTGTTTTTCTATATATCAGGCTATCAGCATTAGTGCTACTTTTGAGATTTCTTATTTGATGATAGAATGCTTTGAGCATACTTTCTACTCTTGCCTTTGTTTGTAGTGTCAATGTGTCATCCTGTTGACCATCCTTTAATATGATTCTTTACAGGTTAAAGATTTTAGTAGATCTCTTGGCTCACTCAAAGTTGCAATAGTTGTGGGAGGTTCCTCCTTGACTCTGATTTCATTATGTTTGTGTAAGGCAATATATATAAGTGCATTAGGTTGACTAAATATATTAGCAAATTTCATGGCCTGCACTTACAGCCTTCTCCTTGACTCTAATTTCATTATGTTTGTGTAAGGCAATATATATAAGTGCATTAGGTTGACTAAATATATTAGCAAATTTCATGGCCTGCACTTACAGCCCTTCTCCTTGACTCTAATTTCATTATGTTTGTAATTAGGTATCCCGATTCAACCAAGAGAGCTTGTCAAAACCACTACTTGTGATTGTTGGAAGAAGAGCAAATTGATGAAAAAATTCCTTATTTTTTGCAAACAATTTGTTGTGTATTAGAGTTTGATTAAAGCAATGTATGTGTTTTGTAATATTCTTAGCAAATTAGTTCAAACAATGTAATATGTAGTAGATTGCATTGTGTATGCCGCATGCATTTTACATGATGAATATTGATTTTGTTTTTACAAGCATTTAGTTAAAAAGTTAATTAATTGTTTATAGGCTTATGTTGTATTAAGAAGTAAGAATAAAAGAGATGTATATTGTTTTCTATTGAGAATATGATTTGAAATCCCAAATGGAGACAAAATCTTTGAAGTCCAATTAATAATAAATAAGCTTTTGTAAAAGAAAAAATTTAATTTTTTTTTAAAAAATCCGGGTTCAATCCAGAACCTGAATTTTCGAGTTTCAAAACATTCGGATTCACCCGATTTTCGCCCCGGGTCTGACCAGGGTTAAATTGGTTCATGTTCCAGCCAGGGTTTGAAATCCAGGTTCTAGTCCAGGTATATCCGGGTTCCTGGGCCAGAATCTGGATTAACAGTCTTAGGAAGAATGCTCATTCAGCAAACACCAACCTAAAATATAGCTCGCTAGCTAGTTCCTTCATCAACCACTTGTGCTAAGTGATTGGAGGTCAATGATAGAGCCGAATAAGGTCTTGAGGTGGAAAATGAAGAAGATAAAACGGAAAAAGGAAGAGGGGACAAAAAAATACAATAGGATGGAAAAAAGGTCCCAAGGCTGAAAATGAAGATAAGAGGGAAAAATTAAGATGGGGCTGGGAAATATAGTAGGGCGGAAAAATGAAGATAACATAAAAAGCATTCTCGAGATTTTTTGCCCGAGCAAACTTCCACTCCCAACCAAAGATATATCCTGTATCTAGCTTCATATGCATTAAGAGTCTAGCATCTAGCTAGTTCGATTCATCCCTACAAGGTGATAACTTAGCGTATTTTTCCAAGTAGGTTCATCCCTACACGTGGCTCCATAAAACTAATAGTCAGGAGACATTCCAACAGGGCTACTGTTTTTATTGAATTTTGGAAAATTATATTAAGTCCTTATGTGTATGTGCAATTACACTCCCAACCACAAACTCAAGACATGTTTTTCTCAAACAATTTTATATATATTGGTTGATAAACTCACATTGATGGATTTTAGTGATTCAAGCACAACATTTCTACCTATGTCCCACGGCAACATTAAGTATGTGATCAACCGTGTTGACTAAGCACCATGCCAAACTTGTACCTATAAAAGCTATGTGCGAAGAGTGTTATCCATACAACTCAACAATAACACTCCTAGCATTTCTGTCTTGTCGGCTAGTAACTTTTACATACACAATGGATAGGAGCCCTCTTGAGCACACATCTACATTCCGAGCATATGAGCCAACTTTTCAAGCTCCTGAGCATGCAAATTGAGCAACAAAGTTCATTTTCCACCACGGATTCACTATAGAGAAATGGAGATCTAGTTTTCCACAATAGTGCACCAGCCATTCAGATACAAACATAATGAGTTACGTCCCAAGTTCAAGCAAGCTTGGTAAATACCTAGCTATATAAAAGTTCAAGATTAGATCAGTTTGCAAACATTCTCAATACGAACACTACATACTGCTTGATCATTTCATCATGAGTTTACAAACATTCTTGGTATGAGCATTGTAGCTCCATAGAAGCGATTTTCATGAAGCTCCCACTTGGTTCCTACACATATCACATATTCGAACAAAGTTATGGTCTATTTCCAAGCAAATTTATATTCCTAAGCAATACGTTGGCAAGGTTTTATTATTTGTTCAAGCATCTCGTCCCTATTAGATATTCCAAATTACAGCTTAATAGCTAGGCAACCCTCCTAAATTGTTGCAACCGGCCATTTAGGCATCGACCAAGTTCACTTGCAAAAGTGCTCTCTAATATTGAGCAAATCAAGAAGGTCGCGCCGTTGCGGCCAACAGTCTCAACCTTGCTCGAATCACTGATCGTATTCTCTCAAAAATATGCAGGAAGAACATAAGCTTGTGCTCAAGATTACCGAGCAAGACCTATCTCCATAAGACCTTGCTCGAGATCCCCAATCAGGAAGAAAGTGAAATCAGCCTTTGCTCGGAATCATCGAGCTAGGCCGATCTCTAGCTAGGGATCACTGAGAAGGGAGAAAGTATGTTCTTGCTTAGGGTTACCGAGCAAAAGGGAAATCAGACCTCGCTCGGGTGAGGCTAGTCTCTTCAAGCCTCTTCACGATTATCGAGGAGGAAAGAGCCCCTACTCTCAATTACCAAACAAGGACAATTTCTACAAGACGCTACTTGCGATCACCGAGAAAAAGAGAAAATAAACCCTTCCTCGAGATCACTGAACAAGGCCAATTTCTAGCTTGTGATTACCATGCAGGAAGGAAATAAGTCCTTGCTCGAGATCAACGAGCAAGGCTAGTTTCTAGCTCGCAATTTCAGAGTAGGAAAAAAACTAAGAAACACTTGCTTGAGATTATTGAGCAAGGCCAATCTCTACAAGACCCCCTCATACTTCAATTCCTAGTTTTCAGCCATGACGAAGGTGGGGGGACCAGAAACGTGTTAAGGTTATTGGAATGGATATTTAGGACCTTGAGGGAAATAAGCCAATGCATTGGAAGACCCAAGTTTGAGACCTTAGGAGTCGAATCAGCTCTATAATCCTAAAGATTGGATCTATGACCACATGTTGAATAACATAGAGAATAGATAACGCCTACGATGGATCAAGAAAGTTATCCTACCAATTTATTCGAGAGTTATCCAAGATAAACTCTAGACCTAGTCGTTATCAACACCTTCATACTCCAATAATAACACCTAAAGTTAACATATTGTTCATTCATTCATTCATATACTTATATTGAGAATATTTCTCTCTAACTATGGCATCAAACTACCCCCCAGGCACCCATTGCTGCCATCTTATTTATTGCCGTTTATCTATGCAATTAGTGGTATGAAATATGTCCTTAACAATGGCGCCGTCTGTGGGATTACTGCAAACTTTAACGTGACTTTCACATACCAACTACCATGTAGAAGCATGGTTGGCAGAAGCTGAAGAAAAGTTACAAAAGGCGATGGCAGTGGTTGAGCAACTATAGAAGGAGAAGGAAGAGGTGAAACAGCAGAATGCTGCTACACCTCCTGTCCACAACGGACAGATAGAAGGAGATGCACATAGCACTGGAGGTATGAATGCCGAGGAGTTAGAAAAGAAAAGGTTACACGACGAGCTACGCAGCCTCATAGATAAATACGAAAAGATGGCAAGGAAAATGGGAGAATCTTCCTCCATAAAGCAACTACTAAATTGGATTAATCTTCCCTACAGCAAGGAAGTGATAGCAATACCACCCCCGCCTAAATTCAAAGTTCAGATCGACATGTATGATGGATTCCGAGACCCCGCAGATCACTTGAAAATTTTTAAAGTACACATGACTCTCCATGGCTTCCCAAGAAAGGTAGCTTACCGTGCCTTCCTGTTAACAATAAAAGGACTAGCATAGGGCTAGTTTGGAACTTTACAACCAGAATCTAGTAACAGCTTTGAATAATTTCCAAGTAATTTTTAACACAATTCATGGCAAGTAAGAGACGTTGACTGCCCGTCGCTTATCTTGGCATCATTAAGCAAAGGGAAGAGGAAAGTCTAAAAGAATATTTGACCTGATTCAACAAGGAGAAATTGATCACAGACGATCAGGATAAGAAGATCATGCTAGCTGCCTTTTTGGGATGAATATGGCCCTGAAGTCCATTCGTGACCGAGTTAGTCAAGAAAACCCCCTTGACTTTGAGGGATTTCATGGACAGGGTAGATGACTATGTTAATGCTGAGGACACATTAGGAGCCCTCTTAGAACCCAAGAAGCAAGAGTTAAGTCAAAGACCAAGACCTCAAATAGGGTGAAGACAGGAAGGCCGGGCCAAGTCATCAAGACAAGTGGCGAGAAAGGTACTCCACCCAGCGAGACCAAAAGTCTCACATCATCCACAACAATCTAAGTGTACAAGAAAATACGAAAACCACAAGGAAAGAGGCATGCCCAACCACAGGGGTCAACGCTATTGCAAATACCACCAATCGGACACACACTAAATAGAAGACTGCTCAACCATGAAGAAAAGAGTGGCCATATGGCGGGAAGTGGGGAACTTGAGGAAATGCTGGCTGAACACATCAAACCGAGAAGAGAAGATGGCCGAGGGCAAGACCAAACTCCACTGGGAGAAATCCTCACCATAGTCGGAGGATTTTTCGGCAAGGGTGTGACAGCTTCAAGTAGAAAAGCTCAAGCCCGTAAAGCAAGGTACCACAAGGTATACATGGCAGATAACCCTCCAAACACCCTAGAGTGGGTACCACGTCCCCATCTCTTTTGGAGATGAAGACAATCAAGGGATCCTTTACCCACATGATGACACCTTGCTAGTCACCTTGTTAATGGCAAACTACACAACCAAGCAAATACTAATCGCCTTGCTAGTCACCTTGTTAATTGCAAACTAGAGCTCAACTAACATCTTATTCTAGGATACTTTTGCCAAGATGGGCATTAGTCCTGACAGGCTATGCTCATCACTAACCCCCCTAAAGGGATTCTCTGGAGAGACTATACAACCAATGGATGCCATCACACTACCAGTTAGAGTCTGTCAGCGTTCACATATGGCAACAACAATGATAGATTTCTTGAGAGTCAAAGCCCCATCATCCTACAAAGTCGTATTGGGACACCCAACTTTGAATAATCTGAAAGTTGTCACTTCTACCTACCACCTAAAAATGAAGTTTCCAATGGAGATAGGCATCAACGAGAACAAATTTTGGTGCAAGAATGCTACTTGCAAGAACTTAGAGCAAGGGTGCTAGGCGTATGTGTTGCAGAAAGTGTAGAAGGAAAGCCACCGCCCCCACCATTGATCACAACCAACCAGGACATGGAAGCAAGGGATGAGAATAACCTAATGTAGGTAGAGGCAAATAAGCCTCTAGAGATCGTAGCCCTACACCCAGGTCGGTCGAATGCCACAACACGAGTGGGGACAAGGCTCCCCCAGAATATAGGGAGGCATTAAAACAACTGCTGATCGAACACGCATACGTGTTCGCTTGGAGTCATGAAGATATGCCAAGAATTGGGAATGCCATTATAGAGCACATCCTATGTGTTGACCCAGCGGCAAAGAAAGTGCGCCAAAAAAGAAGAACTTCCAGCATGGAGAAGTGCACAATCATAGCCGTGGAGGTAGATCGTCTCCTAGCTATGGGGTTTATAAAAGAAACATACTACCCAGAGTGGCTCTCCAACATAGTGCTAGTCAAGAAAGCTAACAGGGAGTGGAGGATGTGTGTAGACATCACGTGCCTGAATAAAGCCTACCCCAAGGATAGCTTCCCCTTGCCATAGATCGATATTATCGTTGAAGCCACGATAGGACACCGAGGGCTGAGTTTTATGGACACGTATTTAAGGTACAATCAGATCTGCATATACCAAGCAGATTAAGAGAAGGCGACATTTATCATTGACAAAGGTCTTGACTGCTACTGAGTAATGACTTTTAGGCCGAAGAATCTTAGGGCAATTTACCAAAGGCAGGTCAATCGGATGTTTAAACAACAGATCAAAAAGACTATGGAAGTATACACCAATAAATGGTTGGTGAGAAGTAAGGAGCCCCCCAACACCTATAAGAATTAAGAGAATCTTTCGCTATGCTTCGTAAGTATAAAACAAAATTAATCCCAGTGAAGTGTGCTTTGGGGTAGATTCAGGAAAATGTTTAAGCTTCATTGTCTCCTAAAGATGCATCAAGGCAAACGCTGAAAAGATTGACACCATCTTGAACATAAAGCAGCCTCAGAACATCAACGATGCCCAATGGTTGGTGAGCAGTGTGGTAGCATTGAACCATTTTGTGTCAAGATCCACGGACAAAAGTCTTCTCTTTTTTAAGGTTTTACGAAAAATACACCACGGAACGAAGAGTGCGATCAGGCTTTCCAAGAGTTAAAGCAATATCTATCTAACCCACCTATGTTAAAGCGGCCCAACCAAGGGGATACCTTATACGAATATCTGGTGGTATCCCCCAACACCGTCTCCACGGTCCTAGTCAAGGGAAAGGGAGCAATACGCTAGTATATTACACGAGCTATGCATTAAGAGGCACGGAGACCTAATACCCTCAAATGGAAATATTGGCATTTGCATTAGTGACAGCCGCCAGGAGATTGAGGTCATATTTCCAGGCTCATCCCATAAAGGTGTTAACGAAACACCCCAAACCTAACAGCTCAGGAAGATTGATCTTGTAGTCAGTGGAACTCAGCATAGTCGACATCGATTACATGCCTAGGAGTGTAGTGAAGGGGCAAGCTTTGGTAGATTTCATCACCGGATTCATAGACCTCCTAGTGGAAGTTGAAGTTGCACCATTCCTACAACCCTGGTTGGTGTTCGTTGTTGGATCCGCCTGCCAAACGAGAGGAGGAATATGGGTCTACATCGCAGGTTAGGTAAGGCAAGAACACTACTACATGGTCACACTTACATTCAAAACTATGAATAATGAAGCCAAGTATGAAGCCCTGATAGCTGAACTATCTAGCACAAAAACTCTAGGCACTGTAGAGATTGAAGTAAAGGCGGATTCCCAAATTGTGGTAAACCAAGTAACCGAGATGTACGCCACGAAAAAGGGAAAACTGAAAAAATATCTGAACTAGGTATTGCAGATCCATGACCAACTTTCCTACTTCAGTCTTGAGCAGATACCAAGGGAGATAACACCATGGCAAGCAGGCTAGCCAAAGCCACCTCTACGAGAGAAGAGGCAGATTTACCGTGGGTGGTACAAATAAGAGTGATAGAGATCCTAGCAATCAGAGCACAGGTAAACCAGGTGGGGCCCATGGGGCCAGAGTAGACCAAGGCAATATCAAAGTACTTGGACACAGGCAAACTCCCTAAGGAGAAAGAGACAATGAAGAAAATCAAGAGGAACGCAACACGTTTTGTCAAGATTGAGGGAATCCTAGACAAAAAGGGCTTTGCCATCCCTTTGTTAAGATGCATTGATAAGTGTTATTTTTATTGATTTTTATCACTCTTTTATTTATGAAAAGTGTCAATTTTCCTTTAATTCTATTGACTTTATTTTATTTTTATATATTTTTCTTTATTTTTTTGGATTTGAAGGAATGAGAAGATTTAGTACAAAAGGAGAGCATTTTGGTACAAAAGAAGAAACTATGGAGCTAGACTGACAAGAGGCGACGAGATCTGAAAAGGCATGAAGACTTATCCCTCAGTAGGTGAATAGTCTTTCCTTTCGGTAGGCGAGATGACCCAACTGCAACAGTCTAAACGACTAACTTAAGCAATCAACCTAAACAATATCGTGGGCAACAACTAGAAAAAGCGAGCAGATTTACCACTTGGTAGGTTGGCGAGAGGTTTTTATCATCCCAGTCGGGAGTCTTTCCTCTTGGTAGGCAAGGAGAATAGCTATATTTAGCACACATGGCATTTACTCGGTTGGACCCTTTTGAGTTCCGCAATCAATCTGCTAACCACCAAATCCTCCCGAACTTCGTAAGTCAACCTGCCTATTACTGAATATTCCATTTTAGATAATCTCATTATTCTTGGGATAATCTTCTTTTATGTTAATATTTATCTTTAGAAACTATTTTTCAAATCTCTAAGCTAGATTGTAGTCACATTTATCTTGTTTCTGAATTTGAGTTTTGACATCTATTTAATCCCATCTTGTGGGATGAATAAAGGAGAGTCTGAGTTTTAAAGTTAATATTCCAGAGTTTATTCTTTAAGTTTCCTTTGAGGAGGCGGATCTGGAGGGCAAAGGCGAGAGCAGCATGCTTCATCAACCGACTCCAATAAAGAATACTAGTTTTGTTCTTTTTGTTTTCAATTTCATTATGAACTAATTCAATTTTCTAGAGTTTTGAAGTAATCTAGCATTGAACACACAATTTATAAGTTATTTTATTTTCAATATTTTCATGATTAAGTGTTTATTCCCTGTCCTTAACGCTTGCAATTTTCTAGCTAATTATTGTTTGATCTATTGAATTGCAATGAGACCGAGAGGTGATTTGTGATTAGATCCCTAAGATTAAGCACCATTAGATGAGTGAAAGTAGAGATACTTTACATTGATTAGTGTGATTTAAAAAAAAAATTCAAAGAACTTAATGAATCTCCAATTAGTTAAATTCACATAGAGATATGGAGTTACTAATTGGAGATATTTTTAGTATTTTTCGTGAGAAAATATTGAATAATTAATGGATTTTTATCATCAATTTGGGATAATTGGAATTCTGTAACAAAGAAAAATAAATTGTGTGGGATTTGATAGGTGAAATCAAATGCTCTATATCTATTCTTATTATCTTTAAAATCTTAATTTTAATGCTATTTTCTTCAATTTAATTTAGATAATCTATTCTTCAAATTTTAGTTTTCTAAATAGTAATTAATTTAATAAATTTCAATACTCAAAAGCATAATTATTTCCTGTGGGTTCAACATCTGTTTTCTTTAAAACACGTTACTACATATTACGGTTCTATGCACTTACAGATATTTTTCAACACAACATGCATCTCGCCTGAGGAAGCACAATACATCTTGTTGGAAATACACGAGGGCGTATGCAGCAACCATTCAGGCGGAAAGGCGTTGGCGTAGAAAGCCCTTTACGCGGGCTACTATTGGCCCAATGTCCTAAAAGACACCATGCAGCTTGCAAAGAAGTGCATCAGATGCTAGATATATGCCCTCATCTCGCATTGTAACCCCGAGAAAGTATTTTCTATTACTGCCCCATGGTCGTTCGCTCAATGGGGGATTGATCTAGTAGGCCCCTTTCCGCCAGACAAAGGAGGGGTAAAACATATAATCGTCACTGATATGAATCATTAGGGTTTTGTGTTTGTGTTATTAGGGTTTTGTGATTGTGATTGTGAAATTACCCAAAAGTGCATATCTTTACAGACATATTTACTCAAAATCAATGTTAGACTACTAGTGAAAGTATGCGGGGGACATGTACATGAACTGATTGATGAATTATGGCATGATCAAAAGACAATTGATATGTTCAAAACAAACCTGTTCATTTATATTCAAATTGGGATTATTCATGTTCTTTCTTTCTTTTGAACCGCTAGCAAATTTCATTAATAACATAAACTATAAGAGAGATATATACAAGAGAAGTTCAAAGTACAGACTTCATCATATATAGTTGGGTGGATAGTATAATTATTTTCTTGTTTTATAGTTGAAATGATTCTCATAACAAGTTATGTGTTGTAAAACCGACCCCATACTGCATATATGTATATATATGGGTTGGATAAATAGATCAATGGTGTGTTGGATACATAGTAACAGATTTTGGAATAAAAGTATAAAACAGATTTTTTTAAAGTAGCTTTTTTTTTTATAAACAAATTTTTCATAAAAAACTTACATTTAAAAAAAAAAATCAAACCGGACCGGACCAGACACCGGTAAAACCGGAGGTATCGGTTTAGGAGAGTAATCAGTGTATAATCGATTTTAGAAAATGCAAAACTGGTACATACCAGTTCAGTCCTAAATCTTGTCCAAAACCAGATCGAACCATATCGGTTACACTCCTATATGTTATATTACCAATTTCTTAACTATTTAAAATGGATGATCTGGAAATCACGATCTGGGATCGTGAAATTTGGGGTGATGGCATGGAGGAGGTATTCATTGACATGCTCTACCAGAACGCCCTTCAAGGTAGATTAAGGGCTGGAAAGATCACGAATAGAGAGCATACAATTTATGTTGAGCGGTTCACCTTTATTAGTGTAAATGTGTTTGACGTGAATCAGAGTCACGACAAACTCCAAAGGTTGAAAGGCTTACAACATATGTTTACCTATCTATTGAGCCAAACTGAGATGGGTTGGGATCCCAACACGAAGACAGTAGTGGCAAGCAACAAGTACTGGTAAAATGCCATCAGGGTAAAAATAAACTTACTAAGTATCTTTATTTCACCAAACAACAAGTTCTTTCACTACAAAATTGATTATTCACATGTGTGTATATCATGGAAATGTTAGGTCAAATCGAAATGGGGGAGGTTTCGTACCTTCAGCTGCCTAAAGTACAAAGAGTTGGGCACCATTCGGCACTTCTGTTGTATACAAGACTTTACAACACGCGTCAACACAACTACCCCTAGATAGTGACAATGAGCAGTGGCTTGATTCAAAGATGCGAGCTCGGCGCCCCCCCCCCCCAATATTGGGCAATCGATAGGGATTGCACATTGATATTGATGACATGGATGAGTTTATGGGGATGAGGTCACCAACAGATGATGTATCGACACATTCATCACGTAAGCATAAGAAGAAAATGAGCCAGCTCGATCAAGACGTTGAGCCAACTCGATCAAGACGGTGAAATGCATGTAGATCGTGCGACATAAGCTGTATGAGGAGGCTGGTGCTATGTCTTCAGTGAAGCGTAGCAAAGGATCAAAGCCTACCGTGGGCAGCAATGCGGCTTATGATCCGTTGAGTCATTGTATGAAATTACTCAGCGAGATTTCCCTGAGACTAGATGGGCCAATATGGTATTGTGCAATGAAGGAGTTGATCCTACTAAGCAGCGAGCCTTCTTGTCGATGGACGAAAATGGGAGGAAACTTTGGGCTTGAAATTGTTGAGAGTATCTAGGATAATTGCTTTATCATCTATTTATTTTCGTGATTGCTACTTTATTTTTTTCATGAGGCCATATGTATGTTATTGGTACTTGATGAGTTTATGGTATTGCTACTGTATGAGTTTGATCAATTTATGTTATTGGTAATTGTGATGTGTTCAACTTTTTCCATGATATGCATTTGGTATTAATGCGATCTTTTCTATTCCACAATTTTGTTGACAAGTATATCTTGGATGGTTAACTAGAACAAGAATAGAAATACAGTTATGCTTTCTACATTAAAAATATAATGTTGGAATTATACAAATTATAATTTGTAATGTTTTTTTGTGGACAGTGACCATGGTCGAGCATAGTAGAACATGACCATAACATGGATGATGCAAATTGCTCTGTGGGAACCTCTTCGATGGACGGGAACCTTGATGTGTATGACATCTTCCCTCATGGGGGTGCGACTGATAGTAGTGATGAATTTGTAGAAGACACGATTGACAAAATTGACTTCTTTGAAAATCTTGGTATTTGAGAGCAACAAAATCTTAGAAAACCACAACATAATATCGGCTTGCAGGGACATCAATTTATTTTGAAAGTTCTGAATGGAAATCCGGCGAATTGTTGTGAGTTAATCTAAATAGATGTCGATGCCTTCCGCGCATTATGTGGCTTGTTACAGAACAATGGGTTTTTGAGGGATACTAGAAAAGGGGTGACCATAGAGGAACAATTAGGCATGTTCACATCAGTAGTGGTGCTTGGAGAAGAACAACGGATTGTGACTCAGCAGTTTCAACATTCAACAGAAACTATTAATTGGCATGTAAGAGAAGTCACACGAGCCCTATGTAGGCTTGGGATACATCTTATTCACCCAACACACACATTTGGGGTGCACCCAACAATTGTAGCCAACTCGAGAAATTATCCTTGGTTTGAGGTAAGTACTTTATTGTACATAATAAATTATAATTATGATTATGTAGTAGTTTTGCTTAAATTAATTATTTAAATGAATGCAAGCATAGTAAGATGGGTTATTCGTTTGCAGTGATGCATTGATGCGGTTAATGGGACCATGATTGACGCCATTGTACCTACAGAGGTACATGAGGCATTTCGCAACCGGCATGGGCAAGTTGCCTAAAACGTCTTGTGTGTATGTGACTTAGATATGAAGTTCACATTTCTGTATACTAGTTGGGAAGGAACCACGCATGATGCACACATATTCATTGATGCATTAAGTCAAACCCGCAACCAATTTCTATGGCCTCTAGATGGTAAACTTGTAATATTATTTAATTGTTTTTGTTAAATGTAATGTTATTAAATGTAATATTGTTAAATGTAAACATGTAATATTATTACTTACCAACCATATCTAGGAATGGTTGGTACGTGTGGCGCCCTCGACTCCCACGTGTTATTTTAGTGTAGTTCGTGACACCGAGATATTAATCACACGGATCACGCACCCCAACGACAAGTGCTCAAAGTATGTACAATATGCAATAAGTGTACAATATAATACTTGCAATGGAATAAAAAGGTCGTTCTTTATTTAGTACCAGAAAGAAAATAAAATATTCTTTACAAGGATTTATAGTCATCTGACATATAATTTAAAGAAAACAAATAACATAAGGGGAAACAAATCTCATAACGTCGAACAACATAACGGCAAATCATGCCTCCGGCGAAGTTGGTCCTTCAGGTTCCTACCCAGTCTCTGTGTCAAAATCTACGGCACCATAAGACGGAACCGCAGGGTGAAAGACCATGTGAGATTATGACATCTCAGCAAGTATTTAACCAAAATAACATCCAAGAGATTTAAAATGCATTAATAAAACCAACACCACTACGTACGGTCAAAGATCAATTTTCACATATTTTCAAAAATACACATTTAACCATACACGCCAAAAATTCCATTTTTTTGGCCCATATATATATTTTCATTATTTTAATATGCATGCACTACAACCTCATCTATGGACTATATGCATACCCTGGCTCTCTTCGTCACACCACTGTAACGTCCATGCATGAGATTTCGTAACAAGCGATGTCCAGTTCCACACTCAGTGCGTACATGGCCAAGCATC
Source organism: Cyclocarya paliurus (assembly GCA_029856935.1). NCBI lineage: Eukaryota > Viridiplantae > Streptophyta > Magnoliopsida > Fagales > Juglandaceae > Cyclocarya > Cyclocarya paliurus. The sequence goes on from CM056951.1 coordinate 21,516,062, forward strand.
CTCTAACCCCGCCAGCAAAAGGCCACGAAATCGGTATGAGAGCGTTACCATCTTATCCGTTCCCATCGTCGCCCTGTGATGTCTCAGAGGATGTCATGTCAGTCTGTAACGCTCCAGAGTGACTAGAGGAGCTCCACCGAGACAATGCTCCATCTCGGCTTGGGGTCGTGATACACACGCACCTACACAATTAATACCATAAATCTCAATTTCTATACAGACAACATGACTTCATAGCACAATTAAATTTAAGATAATAAATTATGAATGATAACAATTATTGGATGACATAGTAATTTGCTCATTTAATTAATAACACAAAAATTACAATTTCACAGTTTCACAAACACTACACATGTAATCCCATCCTCCAATCCAATCCAACATCAACTACAATTTATTCCCAACACTTCCAAAATACAATTTAATTCCAATATTTCAACAAAATACCATAAAATTCTAATTTATTACCAACACTTCCAAAATACAATTTAATTCCAACATTTCAAACAAATACAATAAAATTCTAATAACATTATTTAAATCACATGGATTACACTTTGGAAATTTACTCACAATCAAAGACGGAAAAATTCTGGAAGAACACGAGGATGAAAATTACTCTCTCGGCAACCCCAATAATTTCCCAAGACCTGAATGAAGCTCACGGTAGAGAAGTAGAAACCGGTCGTGCAAGCCATGGAGGAGAGATCAATTATAGTGCAGACGTGTGGTGCCGTGAGGAACGATGCCTTGAAAGTGCGATTCGGACATCATTATCGAGTGCCACGTAGTAAAGTGAAGATGAAAGAGGTGGAGAAAAGAGGAGGAGGTAGCCGGTGATGCATTGTGAGTTGCGTGGCTTAAAGTGGCGTCGGCAGCACCTATTTGCAGAAGCAAAGAAAAAGAAATGAAGAAGAAGAAAGAGAAGAAGAAGGAGAAGACTGAGCGATGCTGGAGAAGAAACGATGGAACCCTAACTCTCAACCAAACGCACCGTTTCACTTAAAGGAAATGGTTGGGCTACATCAAAACGGGCCGGGCTTCGCAAACCGCACCGGCTGTGTTCCTATATCACACGGACTGGCCTCTTTCTAAAACACAAGGCTGGCTTCTCTCTTCACACACGGGCTAGGCCCGATTAACACACAATAATTAAAATACTACACATAAAAGCCCACCCGAAAATAAAACAAATAAAATAAAAAAAATAAATTCACAACTAATAATAAATTAAATAAATTGATTTAATATAGTCAATAATAACAAATAAAATAACTAATGATTTTAGGGATCTCACAACCTCCCCTCCTTAAAAGAAAGTTCATCCTCAAAATTTGTAAGGCCAAATACCAGTCATGAAGCACACTCTAAAATATAATACGATGCCGTTTATAGCACAGGATTGCCTAATACTTGCCAACGGTAAGTGTCTATTATTATTCAGAAAGGAAAGCCGAAAATTTCACATCGGCGTTTTCTTTTACTTAAAGCTAGACCGACACGTTGCGCGAATCCTAACGACAGGTTCCATAATTTTCTGAGACCGGTTCCGTAAATTCCAATTATTTATCCTTCCCTCTCAGGCTGAACAAACAAATCCCAGATGGCTAGTTCAGATTTTTCCTGTGGAGCTTGCAAATTCCTAAGGAGGAAATGCATTAAGAATGTATTTTTGCTCCTTACTTTTGCCATAAACATGGAGTGACCAATTTCTCCGCTATTCATAAAGTTTTCGGTGCAAGTAATGCATCGAAACTCCTTTCTCATCTCTCGGTGAGTGATCGTTGTGAAGCAGTGGCTACGCTTTCATATGAAACACATGCTAGACTTGAAAATCCTATTTATGGCATTGTTTCACATATCTATGCTCTCCAGCAGCAGGTCATTACCTATTCACTTTCTATCTTTTATCTATAGTAATTAAAACCCTAATTTCTATAAATTCCTAAATAAGATATTCTGCCTTGTTTTCTGCAGGTTCTAAATTTTCAAACTCAACTAGCATCTCTTAAGGAATTTCTTGCAGCTCAAAATTTTCTCGATGGTTCTCTCAATACAAACCCTAATGGAAACAGTTATGGAAAACCTGCTTACCCAGAGGATGTCGAAATTTGGTTTCAATCCGAAATCACCAATTATATGATGCCACAACTCAATACAAACGATATCTCCCATAATGCCTCAACAATTCCAGATAATGAGAAAGTGTGCATGCAAGACTCTTTTGGGGATTATCCAAGATCACTCAATTCTGAGGAAAATACCTTAGATGTTTCCTATTTGTTTTAGTTGTAAAGTTTTCTTTTTGATGTTTTTCTGTAATTTGGATTTTGTTGAACCTGTTATAATAGAACTTGTAATTTGAATTTATAATTCTCCCAACTGGACGTCAATCTCCAAATGAATGTATATCCTCAAAAATTAAATTTCCATGTGACCTCAAGTCATAACTAATTCCTCATAATAATTACTAACACTCACCACTTCACTAAGTAACATGCTACTACTATAAACTCTGATCATCTCATTAAAAATCTAAGGTTAAGTTCTCTTGAATTTAAATATTATCATATCGAATCTAATTTAACATCTACCATAAACATCCCAAACGACAAAATAGTAACAACGTACTAAAGGTAAAAACTCAATGCTTACAAGAGTCAATTTAGAACATATATCCAACATTTTCCTCAAAATTGACAAATTCCTTTATTGATTCTAACACAGGATACATCACAAAGCTCAACATAAGTGAAAGAAAATAACATTCAAACATTACCCGAACAAGTATGGGTAAGATTCTCTCATGTCTGCCTCTCTTTCCCATGAGAAATCCTGAGCCAAAGGATCTCCCCATAATACTAAAACTAAAGGTATTATCTTGGTCCTTAACTTTTGCTCTTTCCAATCCATAATCTGTGTTGGAACAACTTCATAGGTAAGGTTAGGCTAAAGTTGAATGTGTTCCAGGTTGACAAAATGTCGTTCTAGTTGCCCAAAACTCTTCTTCAATGATGATATATGAAACACATCGGGAACATCCCAAAAATAATTTGGCAATGCAACTCTATAAGCAACAAGCCCAACTTTCTCCACAATCTGGAAATGACCAACATATCTTGGACTAAGTTTTCCTTTCTTACCAAAGCGCTTGACTCCTTTCATAGGAGAGACTTTAAGGTACACCCAATCACCTTCTTCAAAGGATAAGTCTCTTCTCCTCGTATCTGCATAACTTTTTTGACCATTTTGCGCTTTCACCATTTTATTTCTTATTACCTGAACTTGATCTTTCATCTCTTGAATCAACTCAGACCCAATTAATTTACTCTCACCCACTTCATCCCAACACACAGGCGATCTGCACTTTCTTCCATACAAAACTTCATATGGGGCCATCTGAATGGAAACATGAAAACTGTTGTTGTAAGCAAACTCTATCAGTGGTAACTGATTTTTTCAACTCCCCTAAAATTCCATGACACAAGCCCGTATCATATCCTCAAGAGTCTGAATAGTACGTTCCGACTAACCGTCAGTTTGAGGGTGATAAGCAATACTGAACTTCAACTTAGTGCCTAAAGCTGCCTATAAAGTCTTCCAAAAATGAGATATGAACCGTGGGTCTCTATCTAATACAATACTCTTGGGTACTCCATGTAAACGCACTATCTCCTTCACATACAACCGAATCAGCTTTCCTAAAGAGTCAGTATTATTAATAGGCAAGAAATGGACACTCTTAATCAAACGATCAACAATTACTCAAACTGAGTTCTTTCCACTAGCAGTCCTTGGAAGACCTACTACAAAATTCATAGAAATATCATCCCACTTACACTCAGGAATAGGGAGAGGTTGAAGTTTACCAGCAGGTCTCTGATGTTCAGCTTTGACCTGTCGACACGTATCACATTTCTCTATAAATATGGCGATATCCATCTTCATGCCTGCCCACCAGAAATTTCTCTTCAAGTCTCGATACATCTTTGTACTTCCTGGATGAACTAAATAAGGGGCTGCATGAGCCTTAGCTAAGATTCGTTCTTTAAATTTTGAATCTGCAGGAATCACCCTACGATTTCGGAATAAAAGAATACCATTCTTGTCAAGACTGAAATGAGCAGGTCCCTGTGACTTCTTAACTCTATCTTTAATATCTAACAACTTCGAGTCCTTTTTCTTAAGAGTCTTCAATTCCTCAAAATCAAGAATTCGGATGTCATGTATCGAAGTTAACATCTCCTCCTACTGCGAACTCTCAATAAGTAGTCTTCTCATTCCACAAAGGAGAGAGTTTAACCCCAATGATTCAGCCTCATCTACCACATGAGATTTTTGGCTTAACGCATCTGCAACCTGATTTGCTTTCCCTAGATGGTATTTAATTTCACACTGGTAATCACTAATTAATTCTAACCACCTCCTCTGTCTCATGTTGAGATTTTTCTTTGAGAAGAGATGCTTTAAACTCTTATGATCAGTGTAGATTACACAAATCTCCCCATAAAGATAATATCGCCAAATCTTAAGAGCAAAAACCATAGCTGCTAACTCTAAATCATGCGTGGGATAATTCTTCTCATGATCTTTCAATTATCGAGAAGCATAAGCTACAACTCATCCCTCTTGCATAAGAACACATCCCAGACCAAATTTGAAAGCATCGCTAAAGACTACAAATGGCTTGTGTGGTTCAGGAAGTGCTAGAACAGTGTGGTAGTTAATCTCTTTTTCAACTCTTGAAAACTTCTCTCGCATTTGTCGGACCAAACAAACTCAACATTCTTCCTTGTAAGAGTAGTAAGAGGTCTAGACAATCGAGAAAATCCTTCCACAAATTTTCAATAATAACCAGCGAGTACTAAGAAACTTCGAATTTCATGCACTGTTGAAGGTCGTGGCCATGCTAAAACAGCTTCTATTTTACTAGGATCAACTGCCACCCCATCCCGGGAAATAACATGACCAAGAAATTTAATTTCCTTCAACCAAAACTCACACTTACTCAATTTAGCATAAAGTTGATGTTCTCTTAACTTTCCTAGAACCAAACGAAGATGACAAGCATGCTCCTCAAACTCTTTAGAATAAATTAAAATATCATCAATGAAAACCACCACAAAAGAATCTAAATAGGGTCGGAAAACTCTATTCATCATATCCATAAATGCTGCAAGGGCATTGACTAATCCAAAAGGCATCACTTTGAATTCATAATGCCCATATCTAGATCTAAAGGCAGTCTTGGGTATATCTAGATCCTTTATTCTCAATTGATAATATCCTAACCTCAAATCAATTTTTGAGAATGTAGTTGCACCTTGGAGTTGATCAAATAAATCATCAATTCGGGATAAGGGATACTTATTCTTAATGGTCACCTTATTGAGCTCTCGATAATCAATACACATTCTAAGGGTACCATTCTTTTTCTTAACAAACAGTACTGGCGCTCCCCAGGGTGAATAACTAGGCTGAATAAATCCCTTATCTACCAACTCCTGCAATTGACTTTTTAACTCTTTTAACTCAGCTGGTGCCATTCAGTAAGGGGCCTTATGTATTGGTGCTACTCCAGGTTCCAAATCAATAGCGAACTCCAACTCACGAATAGGAGGTAACCCGAGCAGATCCTCCACAAACACATCAGGACATTCCTTTACAATTGGAATATCAGCTATAGACTTATTTCCTGATGGTACAGACACTACTTGAACAAAAAAGGCATCCACTCCATTAGCTAAGTCTCTATTTGATTGAATTGCGGATATAATTGCATGTTTAGCTTTTATCTTACTTCCTGCAAACTCCAAATAATCTCCCCCAGGTGGTTGGAAACTAATTATCCGACTACGACAATTAATGTTTGCAAAATGCTGATATAACCAATCCATTCCTAAAATAATGTCAAATTCAAGTAATTTAAACATTATTAGGTCCGCACTAAGCGTCATCCCATTAATAATCAAGGGACATCCTGGAACAACCTTTGAACAACACACAGTCTCTCCATTTGGTAATTTCACTACTAAAGACTGCGGTAAGGGTTTAATGACTAGACTGCACATCTTTACAAAAGTGGTAGATACAAATGACTGAGATGCTCCCGAATCAAACAAGGTGCAAGCATAAAACTCATACAATCGAACTCTACCTAAAAGGATTTAAAATTGCTAATGAAATCCATAAAATAAGTCACATAATATAGAAATCTCAAAAGATTGGATAAAAATCTATACCTGTGATGACTCCAGCATTCTGGGTTTCTGGAGCCTCACTATCAACTTCGCCAGGCGTTACAGCGTACACCCTCGCCTGAACAGTTTGTCTTTGGTTGTTCCAACCACCACGGAAACCGCCTCGATTTGCTTGGATCATAATAGGGCAGCTGCGAGCATAATGTCCCATCTGTCCACATTTGAAACACTGAATTCCCATCGGACGGCACTCGCCTTCATACGATCTATTGCATTTACTACATATTGGAGCTCGTCTTCCCATATGTACTCCTGTGAACATTTGTGGTCGAGCTCCAGTCCTTGTAGCAAACTTAGGGCTGATCCAGAGTTACTTTCTTCCCAAAAACCCTTTCTCTTTTGTCCAATTTGAGAGCTAATAAGGTTAACAAACTCCCGTTCTACAATTGTAGCTACCTCTACTAGCTGCTGAAAGGTAGGGACTTGCAGACAGGCAACTCGTCTACGGATTTCCCGCCGTAGACCCTCCTGAAATCACTCGGTCCGCATCTCTTCAGTGGCAATTAGATGCATTGCAAACTTTTCAAGTTCCATGAATTTTTGAGCATACTGCTCTACAGACATTTCCCATTGTACAAGATTATTAAACTCTCGGGCTTTCTATCACCTCACAGTATTTGGGTAGAAATGATCATTAAACTCCTTGTTGAAACGTGGCCAGGTTACAGCAGCAAGTGATCCTAGCTCCATCTCAAGGAGTTCCCTCTTGGTCTCCCACCAAGCAGTTGCTTCTCCTTGTAGTAAATAACTCGCATATAACACCTTTTGAGATTCCGTACACCCACATATCTCGAAGGTCTTCTCGAGATCACTAATCCACCTCTCAGCACGAAGTAGATCCTCTTGTCCAGAAAAAGCAGGGGTCCTATGGGCCAAAAATCGCTCATACGGACATTCTATTTGTTGCTCTCTTTGAGGATGGAAATTCTGTTGGAGAAGATCTGTTATGCGAGTTAAGGCTCTAGCCATAATAAGATTCCCATCAGTATGAGACAACTCATCTTCAGGTTCGGGATTTGGCACTCTTGGTTCATCCATTTTTCTGTTAAAACGTGTATTTTAAAATTCTGATATTTAATTTTAAATGCACACTTTAAAAATTACAGTAACATTTTTCTGGTACTATACCTAGGTGTTTCGTATGGTTTTACTAAGAGCCAAACTGCTCTGATACCACCTGTGGGGCCCTCGACCCCACGTGTTACTTTAGTGGAGTTCGTGACACCGGGATGTTGATCACACGGATCACGCACCCCAACGACAAGTGCTCAGAGTATGTACAATATGCAATAAGTGTACAATATAATACTCGCAGCGGAATAAAAAAGTCGTTCTTGATTTAGTACCAAAAAGAAAATAAAATATTCTTTACAAGGATTTATAATCATCTGACATATAATTTAAAGAAAACAAATAATATAAGGGGAAACAAATCCCATAACGCCGAACAACATAACGGCAAATCATGCCTCCGAAGGATCCGGTCCTTCAGGTACCTATCCAGTCTCTGCGTCAAAATCTACGACACCATAAGATGGAACTGCAGGGTGAAACACCATGTGAGATTATGACATCTCAGCAAGTATTTAACCAAAATAACATCCAAGAGATTTAAAATGCATTAATAAAACCAACACCACTACGTACGGTCAAAAATCAATTTCCACATATTTTCAAAAATACATATTTAACCACTCACGCCAAAAATCTCATTTTTTTGGCCCATATATATATTTTCATTATTTTAATATGCATGCACTACAACCTCCTCTATGGACCATATGCATACCCTAGCTCTCATCGTCACATTACAGGTAACGTCCGTGCATGAAACTTCGTAACAAGCGATGCCCAGTTCTGCACTCAGCGCGTACATGGCCAAGCATCCTCTAACCCCGCCAGCAAAAGGCCACGAAATCGATACGTGAGCGTTACCGTCTCGTCCGTTCCCGTTGACGCCCTATGACGACTCAGAGGACGTCACGTCAGTCTGTTACGCTCCCAAGTGACCAAAGGAGCTCCGCCGAGATAATGCCCCATCTCGACTTAGAGTCGTGATACACACGCACCCACACAATTAATACCATAAATCTCAATTTCCAAAGAGACAACGTGACTTCATAGCACAATTAAATTTTAGACAATAAATTATAAATGATAACAATTATTGGATGACATAGTAATTTACTCATTTAATTAATAACACAAAAATTACAATTTCACAGTTTCACAAACACTACACGCGTAATCCTATCCTCCAATCCGATCTAAAGCCCAAATCCAACATCAACTACAATTTATTCCCAACACTTCCAAAATACAATTTAATTCCAATATTTCAACAAAATACCATAAAATTCTAATTTATTCCCAACACTTCCAAAATACAATTTAATTCCAACATTTCAAACAAATACAATAAAATTCTAATAACATTATTTAAATCACATGGATTACACTTTGAAAATTTACTCACAATCAAAGACGGAAAAATTTTGGAAGAACACGAGAATGAAAATTACACTCTCAGCAACCCCAATAATTTCCCAAGACCCGAATGAAGCTCACGGCTTCAATGGACAACACCAAGCACATAAATTAAATCCTCCAATTTTCGGATTTTACCAACACAAATTCACAAAACCAAACCCTAAACAACTAAATTTGAGATCATATTCAGTAATCGGATCTCTCGAAAATTGAAGGGATCGGCCATATATATATATAGGCTGATCATGGCGGTTCAGCCTTTGGACTTTCCATTGTTGATTGGCTTCAATGGGCGGTAACAGGTGGTCGCGTGGCTCACGGGTAGAGAAGTAGAAACTGGTCGTGCAAGCCGTGGAGGAGAGATCGATTATAGTGCGGACGTGTGGTGCCGTGAGGAACGACGTCTTGATAGTGCAATTCGGACTTCATTGTCGAGTGCCACGCAGTAAAGTGAAGATGAAGGAGGTGGAAGTTGGAGGTGGAGAAGAGAGGAGGAGGTGGTCGGTGATGCATGGTGAGTTGCGTGGCTTGAAGTGGCGTCGGCAACACCTATTTGCAGAAGTAAAGAAGAAGAAATGAAGAAGAAGAAAGAAGAAGAAGAAAGAAGAAGAAGCAGGAGAAGACCGAGCGGTGCTGGAGAAGAAACGATGGAACCCTAACTATCAACCAAACGCACCGTTTCACTTAGAGGAAATGGTTGGGCTGCATCAAAACGAGCCGGGCTTCGCAAACTGCACAGGCTGGGTTCCCATATCACACGGGCTAGCCTCTTTCTAAAACACAAGGTTGGGTTCTCTCTTCACACACAGGCTGGGTCACATGAGCTGGGGCCGATTAACACACAATAATTAAAATACTACAGTTAAAAGCCCACCCGAAAATAAAACAAATAAAATAAAAAAAATAAATTCACAACTAATAATAAATTAAATAAATTGATTTAATATAGCCAATAATAACAAATAAAATAACTAATGATTTTAGGGATCTCACAGTACGTAACTGATTTTTGGTTGTTCATGGGTTAACAGATCATTATTATCTAGTCGATTCGACATTCTCATGTACTCGAGGATTTATGCCCCATATCCTAGAGAAAGATATCATAGAAGTGACCGTCATGGTCAGTGGGGATTTATGTAATATAAGGATTATTTTAATCATCGTCATTCAACCATTCATAACGTAATAGAACGTACATTTAGGGTCTTGAAATTATAGTTTAGAATTTTAGGACTCATGTCTAGGTATTCAGTTTGGAGGAAAAGGCTTCTAATCACTGCATGATGTATGTTACACAATTTTATTAGAATGATGACACCGAACGACTGGTTGTTCGAGTATTGGAGAACCACGCAGCTCAGTCCAAGTGGTCATGTGGTTGGTGACGTCGCAACTTCAGCACGTCATCTTGACATGACTGGGATAAAATTGCCATTGCTATGTGGGCAGAAATGAGTGGTGATTGAATGGTAAGTTGCTCGTGATGACATGTATATAATAAATATTAGGATTGTAAGGGTGTGTTTGCTTATTCAAACTTATTACAAATTCATAAGTACATTTCAAATTTATTTGTGATTTATGTAATATTTGTTTTAAAATTTCGATGATATATCACACTAAAAATTTGATTTTAGTATGAGTGCCGCCATAGATTACTTATTTACATACACGGGGAAGTTTGTAGCAAATTTCTTTACAAATTAGCATCACTAATTTTACAAGGTCTACACGTAAATTTATTTTAATAAATGATTGGTCCATACGTAATTTTTATAATAAAACAATTATAAAATAAAGTAATTTTATAAGTTAATGATATAATTTTTATTTAATTTATTATCATTGACCATAATTGAAAAGGTCAAAAGCTGGGTAAAATGACTATTAGTACTTGAATATAGAAAATGATTTTAAGCGCAATTTATTTATAAAATAAATATTTTATATATAAAAAAAATAATTAATATTTTTATTTGATATTTTACAAAATAATTTGATTAGAAAAAGAATATTGTCATCATATAATATTATTATGAAATATATTATAAAAAATAAAAATTGGGTAGGTAACTTATAAATTATTATTACTTTTTTATAAATATATTTATAAATAAAACAAAATCATTACAAATACTATGCAATAATTTGTGTGACCCACATTTATATGACCTCCATAAAGTTCAAATCATCTCATCTCACTTCTAATCTAAACACACAAAAATTTCAAAAATCATCTCATCTCAACTCAACAATCTCACAATTATTTATAAATCATCTCAATTCATCTCATCTCATCTCATCTCTAAATTTAATAGGGTTAAGTGACAAACATGTCACATGCACATAATCCAAAAACCGAAAAAAACAAAAAACAAAAAGAAAAATGTCTTAGACAGAAAATAATAGAATAATGCACATAGAGCATACAAACACACACATTCAAAGCATAAAACAAGTTTCGACGGCAATACAGTACTGGTCCCCATGGCCATTTTGTAATAGGTAGAATTCAAGCTCTGTAATTTCCATCGGACTTCCCATCTGATCAGAGCTATGCAGGAAGCTGAGAAAACGAGGTTTGGGAGCTCTCTCCCAGTTCCCTGTGTTCAGGAGCTGGCAAAGGACAAGCCAAACGCAGTGCCACCGCGCTATCTGCGGCCCGATCAAGACCCTCCCTTCATATCCAACTCCACATCTTTTCCACAACTCCCAGTCATCGACATGCAACTCCTATTTTCCCCAGATTTTATGGACTCTGAGTCGCAGAAATTGCACTTCGCAAGCAAAGAATGGGGTTTCTTCCAGGTCAGTTTGATCTCTCTCTCTCTCTCTCTCTCTCTCTCTCTCCCTCACACACACACAGTTGTAGAATTTTAGCATCTGATGATCTGTATCTACTTTCAACCATTAAGCCTTGAATAAGATATCAAACCCGATATTGACTGATCAAGGGTTCAAAGTTTGAAAAGATTGAAGAAAAAACGAATCCAAAACACAAGAATGAGATTACCATATGCATCAATAAGATATCAAACCGTAGTCATATATGTTTCAGAGCATCTTTCTTAATCATTGAATTGTTCAATGCAAAATTTAATCGAATGATCCGAGAAACACAGGTTGTAAACAGACTGTACCAAAAAAAAAGGATTAGCGTTGAACTTATGTTCTGGAAAATATTTCTTGAAAGAAAAAAGATAAATACCAGTAAAATTGATTGGAGCAGTTGCATAATCAAAGCAAAAGTCAAAGTTGGAGCATCGACGGACCTACGAAGGGGTAGGGGTGGCCATGGACCCCAAAGTTTGAAAAAAAAATTATATATATTAATTTTTTATAATTTAATAGAATTAAATTAATCTCATCTTGTATTGGCCTTCTCTATAAAATTATTTTGATCTTATAAATTATTTTAACCTAGAAATAGAATAAAAAATATTTTATTTTAGTTTTAGCTTTACTCGGCCCCTACAATACATTCCTGGTTCTGCCACTGCCAATATCATCAGCGGATCTACGAAGGGGAAGGGGGTGACCATGGTCCCCCCAAAGTTTGAAAAAAAAATTATATATATTTATTTTTTATGATTTAACAGGATTATATTAATTTCATCTTGTGTTGGCCCCCTCTACAAAATTATTTTGATCTTATAGATTATTTTAACCTAGAAATAAAACAAAAAATATTTTATTTTAGTTTTAGCATTGCTCGGCCCCCCTACAACACATTCCTAGTTCCACCACTGGTTAGGAGCGATAGAGAGAGACTTGGGGACCTCTATCCATTTGTCTTTCCTTCTGGGTAGGCATGGTTTGTTTTCTTCTTGTCTTATTTTATTTAATTATTATAATTTTTTAAAATTTAACAAAAAAATATAATAAATAATTCAATTCTTTTAAATTTTAAGATCAAAATTATATTTTAATAATATTTTATTCAACTTTCAACTCTCATCTCATCTATGTAACCAAACAAGACCTTAATTAATTTAAGAAAAAATAATTATAAAAAATCATAAATATATATATAACTCATAAAAAATTCTAACTTTTTAATAATAACTCTCACTCTCACTGTTTCTCTAAATAGAATACACGATACTTATAAATCTTATAACTATATTTAACATTATTTTAATTTTATAAGTGTGTCAACGCCTATTTTTTGTAATGAAGAAATCAAGGAGATGGCTAGAAAAAGGTGTATGGTTGCCCATTATGATTTTATTTCTTAAATTATACGATTATTTTTGTTTTTTCGTAATAATAAAATGAAATGGGACAAGTCGTTTTCAAACCAGCTGGTTTTCTGAGTAATCACCCTTAAAATGAAGGGATAACTTTTGTTTTCATTATTCGTTTGACATGCATGACTTCAAGAATATTTATTTGTGAGGAAAATTTAATGTGGAAATGATTTTACAGTTAATAAATCATGGAGTGAGCAGTTCATTATTGGAGAAGGTGAAATCCGGCATTCAAGAACTATTTAACATGGATATGGAAGAGAAAAAGAAGTATTGGAAAGGTGAAGGAGAGGTTGAGGGCTTTGGACAGATGCATGTTGTTTCGGAGGAGCAAAAGCTGGACTGGGGTGACATGTTCCGCCTTATCACCCTTCCCACCTATTTGAGGAAGCCCCACTTGTTCCCTCGCCTTCCCCTCCCACTCAGGTCCCATCTCTGCTTTTCACTCAGATGCTTGCATGATTTTTAAAATAGAAATTCTATTTACGTGCGCACATTCCTTGTAAAAAAAAAAAAAAAAGTGAAATGAGGTTGATATGAAAAAATCGTTCTTTTAATGATGGGCTTATTTTTTTTCAAAATAAATAAGCATGACTTACTCACTTTAAAACTGTATCTAACATTATTCTTTTTAATAAAATAAGTCATTTTGTTATTTGAGACTATCATAAATTACTCAAATTTTACTCTAAAATATCAAATCAATTATTTGTCAAGGGCTCGGGGCCTGATGGCACAAGACCACCCACATCTCTAAAATAAAGATCATGGGTGCGACCCCCTCTTCCAAGAGAAGAAAGTAAATAAATAAATAAATAAAATAGAAATAAAAAACTATTTGCTTGAAAAACTGTCGGCAAGCAATATTTCATAAATAGGTGATAATTTAAGAAAAAAAATCGTTTAATCCAATAGTCTGTCTCAAGAGAGAAATGGCAGTAAAAGCAAAAATAAAAACCTGAGCAACAGCTACCCGCAGATCACCTCTTTATTTCTTTCTTAAAAGAGAAATGACATAAAATCAAGTAATTTACCACTTTTACACAATTTATAGTAGATCGTTATTTTTAATTCAAGCACTTCAAAGTCAAGCAAATTTCAAATGAATTCAAACGATAATGTTATTTTATCGAAGAATTGTGCAAAACTTCTAAAAATAGTTGTCTATATTATTTTTATCCTTAAAAAGAGTTTTATAAGACCCATTATAGTTATACAAAAGTTAAAATACCAATATTTTTCATCACTATGGAATCTAATTGCAGAGATAACTTAGAAGCTTACTCAACAGAGCTGAAAGATCTGGCCATGAAAATTCTAGATCAAATGGCAAAAGCTCTGAGAATTGAAAGTAGTGACATGAGGTGCCTATTTGAAGAAGGGATGCAGTCAATGAGGATGAACTACTATCCTCCATGTCCACAACCAAAGCTTGCCATTGGCTTAAGCGCTCACTCCGATGCTACAGGCCTAACAATCCTCCTCCAACTCAATGAACTTGAAGGTCTCCAGATAAGAAAAGATGGAATGTGGATCCCAATTAAACCCCTCCCCAATGCTTTCATCGTCAACATTGGAGATATTTTGGAGGTAAATCTTGGAGATTTTAGATTAACCTCAATTTATTTCAGTTAAGTCACGAATCTTTCACCAATACTCAAAAATTGTTGACACACTTTCTATAATTCGAAGATAGACGGATACAATATCTAACTCTCAAAACATAAAATGTTATCCATAAAAATGTTTGATACTAAATACAATGAAATTCGGATAATGTATCCATATATCTTTCCCATGGTAAAAAGGTGTTTTGATTCTTCTTTTGGTTTGTTGGTTAATTCCAATGCATGAATGGTTTGGCAGATTTTGACGAATGGTATCTACCGTAGCATCGAGCATCGTGCGACTGTGAACTCAGAAAAGGAGAGGCTGTCGATAGCCACATTTTTAAGCCCAAGGCTGGAAGGAGATCTTGGTCCGGCGCCAAGCCTTTTGAATACAGAGTCACCGGCATTATTCAAAAGAATAAGAGTTGAAGATTACATGAAGGGTCTTTTCTCACGGAAACTCGATGGGAAGTCATACGTTGATGCTATGAGGATCCAGAAATGAGGGTGGGAAATGCAAGCTCTTCATCACAGCCCTAGCCTTTGAGCTTGCTTACTAGCTATAAAAAGAAATAATTCCCAGTGGCTCTTCTCAAGTACTGAAGTTTAGCTTGCCCACACAAATTTAAATAAACGAAATCTTAATGATATATGATATATCATTACTTGGCTTTTGCCAAAGTGGGACCAACGGATACTAGTAATTCTACTGTAATATATATTAGATCTATGTCCATAATTTTTAGGATATTCGACTATGCATGGCTCAGTAAATCACAACCATTTGTCTCCTAAAAACAAATTAAAGTGATCAATTGTAATACACCTGATAGTAGTTGTTTGAGTGACTAGAAAATAGAAGAGAAAAGATAAGAAAATTAGTCATATTCGAGAGTGACCTAGCCTACAAGAGAGAAGAGATAGAGAGAAGACTATAAAACTTGTGTATAAGGGTGTAAATTTAAACCGAAAAATTAGTAAACTGGTCTGAA
Organism: Cyclocarya paliurus; assembly: GCA_029856935.1. Lineage (NCBI taxonomy): Eukaryota > Viridiplantae > Streptophyta > Magnoliopsida > Fagales > Juglandaceae > Cyclocarya > Cyclocarya paliurus. The sequence continues at coordinate 21,531,670 of CM056951.1, forward strand.
CCAGACAGGACTAGACCAGTTTTGGACCGGTCCGGTCCGGGACCGGTTTTTATAATTCTTAAACTGGCCGGAATCGGTCCGGTTCAAGTTTTGGAATTTTTTGGACCAGACTAGACCGGTTGACAAAAAATTTATAAAAAAATAATATTTTATATATAAGTTTTATACAAAATTAAAATTATACAAAATATTTCATACATATTAATATATAATTTTATATATAATGTATAATTATATGTGAAATTTTTATATATAATTATATATCATATATGAAATAATTTCATATTATAACTAATAGTCTAATACTAATATATAACTATACTAATAATCTAATATTAATACTATTATATAGTCTAATATATTATAATTTATATAGCTATACTAATATATAAGTTTAAAACTAGAGACTAATACTAATAGTCTAATATAGACTATAGTTATACTTATAATTAATATAGTTACACTAAATCACTAAAATTTTATAACTAATACTAATATATAATTACACTAATAGTCTAATATTAATACTATTATATAGTCTAATATATTATTTAGCTATACTAATATATAAGTCTATAACTATTTAACTAATATTTATAGTCTAATATATTAGACTATAATTATATTTATACTATAGTCTAAAATGTCAAATTTTCATTTTAAAAAAATAGAAAACCGGTAAAACCGGAAGTATCGGTTTAGAAAAGTAACCGGTCTTTAATCGATTTTAAAAAATACAAAACCGGTCATACCAGTTCGGTCCTAAATTTTATCAAAAATCAGACCGAATGGGATCCCTTACACCCCTACTTGTGTATTAAGATTTTGGATGTCCATACAATTTCATCATTCTACTATATATACTCCTTTCCTAACCAACGGGCCAAAGCCCATCAAATAAAGAAACAATTATAACTAAGGCCGAAACACACGGCCACTCCCCAAACAAAAGGCCAAATAGACAGCAAGTAAATGGGTCATGGCCCCACTTCAACAGAAATCCTACAAACAAAAGAGATGGATACTTTGGCCCATAGGCTGAGCACAACTAATAAACTCCTATTATCCAACCCAAGCCTACTACGACTTTGGTCCTTCCTATCTTTATTGCGGACGTGTGACATCAATACAAACGAGTAATGTTATTCTTTATTCTAAATCTTATCATCCCATATTACATTTACAGATATCACACAATTTAAATGATTTCATATGTCAATCATCTAAATATGAATACCATTCAAAATTTATGTAATTAAGGATGACAAAATATAAAATGAAAAACGTCATTTCTCAAACGAAACCGAATCCTCCAATTGAAAAGAACTACATTTTGATGCTTTTTGTTGAATATATCTTTCTCTTATTTTTCGACGTAACTCTTCTTTTCTCTCTTCTGGCAAGTCTCTATAAGATTGTTTTTTGGCTGGTTGTTCGCCATGACCTTTGAAATTTATAAAAAAATAATAATAATAATTATGATAATACTATCTGATTCTAGGTTGAGAGAAATGTTTTCGATCTTTCAATATAATCTTACCACTTATCATTATCTCAATCAAGAAAGCGATTCTTCCAACAGTTGGATAGAGTGACACAAAAGTAGAATGAAACGAATCAATGACCACTGTTTAATGCGAAACTCGTATCCAACAGCACACTCAAAACGGTACAAACATATTGATCGATTCCTACGTTCAGTATGTAATTACTTGTAATCTAAATCAACAATAATTAACTGACATAATAATATAAAGCACAACAAATTAATATAAGAAGATAACAAATACACATGAAATAAAAAAGAATAGATTTAACACATGTCAAAATTCTTAAATTCAATATTTGCCGAAATTAATGACTTCTTCATTTCAAGTTCTCCAAATAAATTACAAAAAAATTGTATTTATTTGATTTTGAAGTTTTCTTAATTTTTGTTCTCAACAAAATATATATAAAAGAAAGATACTTACTGTTTTAAAAATTGAAAGTACAGCAACTTTTGTTGGTCAGACTTTTTGATAAAGAGAATAATCCCTATTTAAACATCAAAATTTTTATAAGCTTTTTTCTCGCAACCTAATATATAAATATAAATAGAACAAAATACATAAAAGAAAGATAATTAAATATGATAGAAAAAAATACAAACATGTTACCCGCACCAGGAAGAATCCAAAAACCAAAAAAAAAAAAAAGTCTTAGGCAGAAAATAATAGAATAAGGCACGTAGAGCATACAAAGACACGCACATATTCAAAGCATAAAACAAGTTTCGACAGCAATATGGTAGTGGTCCGCATGGCCATTTTGTAATAGGTAGAATTCAAGCTCTGTAATTGCCTTTGGACTTCCCATCTCAGAGCTATGGAAGCTGAAAAAACGAGGATTGGGAGCTCTCTCCCGGTTCCCTGTGCTCAGGAACTGGCAAAGGACGCGCCAAACGCAGTGCCACCGCGCTATCTGCGGCCCGATCAAGACCCTCCCTTCATATCCAACTCCACATCTTTTCCACAACTCCCAGTCATCGACATGCAACTCCTATTTTCCGCAGATTTTATGGACTCTGAGTCGCAGAAATTGCACTTCGCAAGCAAAGAATGGGGTTTCTTCCAGGTCAGTTTGATCTCTCTCTCTCTCTCTCTCTCTCTCTCTCTCTCTCTCTCTCTCACACACACACACACACACAGAGTTGTAGAATTTTAGCATCTGATGATCTGTATCTATTTTCAACCATTAAGCCTTGAATAAGATATCATGAAACCCGATATTGACTGATCAAGGGTTCAAAGTTTGAAAAGATTGAAGAAAAAACGAATCCAAAACACAAGAATGAGATTACCATATGCATCAATAAGATATCAAACCGTAGTCATATATGTTTCAGAGCATCTTTCTTAATCATTGAATTGTTCAATGCAAGATTTAATCGAATGATCCGAGAAACACAGGTTGTAAACAGACTGTACCAAAAAAAAAAGGATTAGCGTTGAACTTATGTTCTGGAAAAGATAGTGAAAGAAGATCTGGAAAATATTTCTTGAAAGAAAAAAGATATATACCAATAAATGATTGAAGCAGTTGCGTGATCAAAGCAAAAGTCAAAGTTAGGAGCGATAGAAAGAGACTCGGGGACCTCTATCCAGTTGTCTTTCTTTCTGGTAGGTATGGTTTGTCTTCTTCTCTTTTCATTTTATTTAATTATTATAAATTTTTTTAAAATTTTAACATAAAATATAATAAATAATTCAATTTTTTTAAATCTTAAAATAAAAATTTATATTTTAATAATATTTTATATAACTTTCAATTCTCATTTCATCTATGTAACCAAACAAGATCTTAATTAATTTAAGAAAAAATATTTATAAAAAATCATAAATCTATATATAACTCATATAAAAGTTCTAACTTTTTAATGATAACTCTCACTGTTTCTCTAAATAGAATACATGATACTTATAAATTTTATAATTATATTTAACATTATTCTAATTTTATAAGTGTGGCAAGGCCTATTATATTTTTTGAAAGAGAAGAAATCATAGAGGTGGCATGGCTAGAAAAGGTGTATGGTTGCCCATTTTGATTTTATTTCTTAAATTATACGATTGCTTTTGTTTTTTCATAATAATAAAATGAAATGGGACAAGTCGTTTTCAAACCAATTGGTTTGAGTAATCACCCAAAAAATGAAGGGATAAGTTTTGTTTTAATTATTCGTTTGACATACATGAGTTCAAGAACTATTTATTTATGAGGAAAATTTAATGTGAAATGATCTTACAGTTAATAAAGCATGGAGTGAGCAGTTCATTATTGGAGAAGGTGAAATCTGGCATTCAAGAACTATTTAATATGGATATGGAAGAGAAAAAGAAGTATTGGCAAGGTGAAGGAGAAGGAGAGGTTGAGGGCTTTGGACAGTTGTTTGTTGTTTCGGAGGCGCAAAAGCTGGACTGGGGTGACATGTTCGGCGTTATCACCCTTCCCACCTATTTGAGGAAGCCCCACTTGTTCCCACGCCTTCCCCTCCCACTCAGGTCCCATCTCTGCTTTTCACTCATATGCTTGCATGATTTTTAAAATAGAAATTCTATTTACGTGGGCACACTCCTTTAAAAAAAAAAAAAAAAGTGAAATGATACTGATATAGAAAAATCATTCTTTTAATGATGGGCTTATTTTCTTTCAAAATAAATAAGTGTGATTTATACACCTTAAAACTGTATCTATCATTATTTTTTTAAAATAAAATAAGTCATTTTGGACTTGTAGGCTATCATAAATTGTCTAAATTTTACTCAAAAGTATCAAATCAACTATTTGCCAAGAGCCTATAGCCTGATGGCACAAGACCCACACCTCCGAAATGGAGATTATGGGTTTGACCCCCTCCCCCAATATATAAAAATAATAAAACTATTTGTTTGAAAAACTCTCGGCAAGCAATTTTTCATAAATTCGTGATAATTTAGAAAAAAATCGTTTAATCCAATAGTCTCAAGAGAGAAATGACAGTAAAAACAAAAACAAAAATCTGAGCAACAGCTACCCGCAAATCACCTCTTTATTTCTTTGTTAAAAGAGAAATGACATAAAATCAAGTAATTTACCACTTTTACACAATTTTTAGTAAATCGTTATTTTTAATTCAAGCACTTCAAAGTCAAGCAAATTTCAAATGAATTCAAACGATAATGTTATTTTATCGAAGAATTGTGCAAAACTTCTAAAAATAGTTGTCTATATTATTTTTATCCTTAAAAAGAGTTTTATAAGACCCATTATAGTTATACAAAAGTTAAAATACCAATATTTTTCATCACTATGGAATCTAATTGCAGAGATAACTTAGAAGCTTACTCAACAGAGCTGAAAGATCTGGCCATGAAAATTCTAGATCAAATGGCAAAAGCTCTGAGAATGGAAAGTAGTGACATGAGGTGCCTATTTGAAGAAGGGATGCAGTCAATGAGGATGAACTACTATCCTCCATGTTCACAACCAGAGCTTGCCATTGGCTTAAGCGCTCACTCCGATGCTACAGGCCTAACAATCCTTCTCCAACTCAATGAAATGGAAGGTCTCCAGGTTAGAAAAGATGGAATGTGGGTCCCTGTTCAACCCCTTCCCAATGCTTTTATCGTCAACATTGGAGACATTTTGGAGGTAAATCTTGGAGACTTGTATTACCCTTAAGTTCTTTCACATTACACACAAACAGTTCTTATGATTCGGAAAGAGACGGACAAAATATATGAATCCCATATCGTAGAATGTTATCTGCAAAAACTGTATTAAATGCAATAAAATTCATCCGGCCTTGGTGTATCCATATATATCTTTCTTAAGGTAAAAAAGTGTTTGATTCTAGTTTCCAGTTGTTGGTTAATTCCCATGCATGAATGGTTTGGCAGATTGTGACGAATGGGATCTACCGTAGCATCGAGCATCGCGCGACTGTGAACTCAGAAAAGGAGAGGCTGTCGATAGGCACATTTTTAAGCCCAAAACTGGAAGGAGATTTTGGTCCGGCGCCAAGCCTTGTGAATGCAGAGTCACCGGCATTGTTCAAAAGAATAGGACTTGTAGATTACAAGAAGGGTCATTTCTTACGCAAACTCGACGGGAAGTCATACGTTGATGCTATGAGGATCTAAGAAATGAGGCCAAAAATGCATGCTCTTGATCATGAAGAGCATAAGTTTGACTATATATACTCGAGCCAGATTTAAAATAAACGAAATGTTCATGCTATATTATTAATTACTTCGTTTTTGCCATAAGTGGGACCAACAGAAATTTGTAATTCTACAGTAGTAAATATTAGATCTATGCCCTCCATAATTTCTAGGATATTCTAGTATCATGCAATATATCTCATTAAGTCACAATCATTTTTTTTTTCTAAAATCAAATTAAAGTGATCGATATAAATATGCAGTGGCATTCTTAGGCTTCGTTTGGATCTCTAACTCAGTCCAACTCATCTCAATTTATTTCAACTCATCATTACACCTTTTTCAAATTTCAATACAAAATATAATAAACAATTCTACTTTTTCAAATCTCAAAACAACTTTAATATTAAAAAATAATATTCTAACAATATTTTATCATCTCAACTTAACTCAACTCAACTCATTTCAACATCCAAACTCACCCTTAATCTTATCATTTCCGTCAAAACTATTGACATGGCACATTCAAACAAGGATTTGTTTTGAGGAATTATCCCATGCATTGTTCATTTTTTACAATGAAGCTGCTAGGGCCATCGAGAAATTCCACGAGGATTTCTACCAACAGTGCAAATTATTTATTTCTTTTCTTTATTCTTTAAAACATTTTTTATATATTTTTTTTAAATACAAAAAAAGGAAAAACATAATACTAAAAAAATAAAGAAAAGAAATATTAAAAAACACACATTCGGTAGCTTTCATCATGGGATCCCTTGGTGGATACACAATTTCTATCACGGTTTTGCTACTCATCATTCAACACCATACACATTACACGAAAAAATAGTTTTCACAGCTACATTTATTTTCGCTGACTAAAAATAGTCGCAAAAAGCCTACTTCCACTGTTTGGGTGGAAACCTTCCAAAAGGTCGCCGCGAAAAAGTTATTTTTTTCTATTTTATCGTTGGAAATAAAATAGCCTCAAAAACAACACATTTTGGACTGTTGGGTTGCAAAAATCTCGGCGACTAAATATGTCATCACAAGAAATATATTTTCGGCGATCTTGGTCGTTGCAAATATGATCGTAGGAAATAAGTTGGTAGTATAAATTTGATTGCAACGATTTATAGCACTTTTACGACGACTATTCTCACCACAAAAAGTTACGATTTAAAATAGACAGATCTCTCTCTCTCTCTCTCTCTCTCTCTCTCTCTCTCTGCGGTCCTCTTCCCCATTTCCAAAAAAGCCAAGCAGTAACCCGAATGCTTCAAACCCTCCGCCAACTTTTTTCTTCTAACTTTGTTCCTCTTTCTCTCTCGTTATCTCCTCTTTGCCCTAACCTTCCCCATTTCCAAAAAATCCAAGCCCTAACCTGATTGCATTCATCACTGAATAAGTTTTATTTTTTTTCGAGGGGCGTGAAGGGGGAAGCCTCCTTGTTTTCCTATATATTTTATGATTTTAAACATATAAGCTTGTGTTATTTTTTATCTTCTAGTTGAATGCAGGGTTCATCAGCTATTGGGAAGATTAAGAGAAGATCTACGGTTGTAACTACAATCAAACATGGCTCATCTACCACCAAACAAGGCTCTGAGAAGAAAAATGTATGTCATTTATCTCGTATTACAATTTATGTGTGGGAAAACTTGAAATCCTTTTGTATATTCATATTTTATGTTTTTTTATTCATGAAAATGTTTCATTTTCCTAAGCTCTTGAACTGAAATTTATCCCAGTCAAATCTGAACAAAATTCTAGAAAGCTTACTAGGAGTTGAATTGTTAAGAGATTGGCGTGAATGTGGTAGAAAGGAAAGATAATTTTTAGTCATTGCATCTCATTAGAAGAAAATGCTCGGGTTAGCTCATCACTCTTCTATTAAGTGCTAATTTGTATTGTTATTTAATTATAAAATTTGCTTCTTCTTTTTGTACTTTTGAGTGGCTTACACCTTTACTGGTTCAACTGCAGCTATATTGCATACTCAATACATAATCTATATGCTAAACAAATATCATATACACTTGACATTGTTTTTACTCATATTTATATGGGGGGAGGTCTTAGATTCAGGGCCACTTATGTAAGTGGTGACAAACATCCCACTTTCTTCTTTAATCTTGATTATTATTTTTGTACTAACAGACATTATTTTTTTAAATAAAGAGTTGGGAGGGTCTTATTGCAGTGTTAGAAATATGCATGCCGGTTTGGGCTCTTTCACTTCTTTCACGTGCTTTCTCATCTTGGTGGAGAATATGTATTCTTCATTGTCCCTTAGCAACCAGAAATACGAAGACATTGTTATAAGATAGTTTTGTATTTCAAGTAGAGGTTGGTGGTCTATGGAGGTGATTGGGCCATAGTGTTGTAGAGTGTGGACATTTATACCTGGGGGATGGGAATCTTAAGACATGTTGCACCAAGTAAAATTCTTCTCCATACTATATCTACATTTTGAGATGGATCCCAAATTGGTTGCTAACACTACAAGAAATTTTAGTTTTAGGGACGAAATTTGTTAGAGACAAATTAAATTTCGTTCCTAAAAGTAATTATTGGAGACGACATTTAAATTTTATCTCAAAACTTGGCTGAGTTTCTAAATTAGTTCGAAAGGATAAATATCCGTTCAAATTATATATTTTGTGACGAATAAAATCGTCTTAAAAATGCAAAAGCGTTCGAACGGGAAAAAATAGATTCGAACAAGTAATTAATGTTTGTTAGAACAGTATATAATCTGTTTGAATAATAATCTTGGCGGAAAATTAATTTATTTTTTCCGAAAAAAGTTTATAACCGTTCGAACGGAAGCGATTTGGTAGAAAAATCTCACGAGAAGTTTGCTAGACCGTTCGAACCAATTCGAACACCACATTTATTCATTCAAACAACTAATTTGGTTGGAAATTATATAAAAATTATTTATCATCATTAATTTGTGTATATATTTTTTCCATTAAAGGAATAAATAATTTTTGCATAAATTTGTTATCATTTTCAAAATATAAAAAATGTGTATATATTATATATTATGATTTACGGTGAGTTAAAATATTTACAAATTCATAAATTAATTTTATGTAATTAATTTCAAAATGTTATAGTGATTTCTTTTATGTTAAATTTATATAAATATAACTTTAGAGATAGTGTCATTTTTTATATTGTCATGAACAGTAAGTAAAATAAAAAATAAAATAAAATAAACAAGGTAGCAAACACTAAAAATAAAAACCATACATTAATTACATCTCAAATATATAATGTTCAATACAACATAAAAAAGTAAAATTATAACTAAAACGAACTATTTGTTAAGTAGATCAAAATCCTCTTGTAAATTTTTCATGCGTGCATCTATATCCTTAAACTTCTCCATAATAGGCTCAATGAACTCTACGGATGGAGCACGTATCTGATCCAAAGTAACCTCAGCAGGTTGTCTCTCAACACCATCAGTACTACTAGAAGCTGAATCGGTCGGTGTGCCACTATGTTGTACTATTGCAGTCTTCCTCAAGTGACCATTGCTCTAACTGAATGTGATCTTGTTAAAGGGCCTCATTATTGGAGACATACGTTCAATCTCTTGCACTGTAACCCCTGATTAGAGTAGGAGGTTAGATATCAGCAGTGCAAATGGTAAATTACCTTCGAATAACATGACTTGAATCGAATGCGGGGGAAGAAATACAATGCCAGATCAATAGGCTCCCTCCATGCTATCCACAACAAAAATCTGGCTCACTCGATCCCGAAATCAGTCTTATATTTTTTTGGATTGATGTTATACCCAACAATCAAATTAAGAATTCTGAAAAAACCTATCAAATCACCTGGCTGCCATCATATGGAGGAGCTGAAGGGTGCACTAGCTGACGAACCTAATCGTCTGTGAGACCATCATCAGCTAGATCATCATCCTCACTATCATTCGAACTAGCATCCAGCTCATTGGAGAAAAGTCCACTCCTCTAATGGCTCCATATCCATTTATTTGTTGTTTCTCCAAGATAAATCATCACTTTCAAAATATCTACAACTATCCTTGGATTAAAGAGAGTTCTAAGCTTTTGAAGGTTCCACCACCATGTTTCCTCATCTATAATAGAGGCCACAAAATCCCCCATGTTATGTATCTGCAATCTAAGTATTTGATCCAAGGATTTATGCCCTAGAACCCATTATTCAATCCATAAATGTGCAGCTTTCTCATCTCCAATCCTTCATCTACATCCGTCCCTTAACCTTTTCTAAGCCTCCCAAATACTCCTCCAAGTATATGATAGACAAAAGCACAAACTAGATTCCATAAAATTAGACTTAGAAAAGTACCTAGCCTTGAGGAGTTAATGTACAACTGAACTATCATTCTACAATAACCTCTAGCCTTGCTTTGCAAAAAGAGCAAGGTTAAAGGCTCTAAGATCCTTGAAGCCCATACCCCCTCTAGACTTCCCTTCACACATATTTCTCAAACTAACCCAATGAATCCTTCTTCCCTCCTTTTTTTGCCCTCACCAAAATTTGGACATTAAACCCTCCAATTCTAAACAAAAACTAGCAGGCAAAACAAAACAACTCATGGAATAAGTTGGAATAGATAAAACAACAGCTTTTAATAAAATCTCCTTACCCCTTAAGATAATAGTTTTTCCTTCCAACTTTGTAACTTTTACCATACCCTTTGCTTAATAGATTGGAGAGCCCGAGATTTTGATCTACCTACTATTAGTGGCAAGCCAAGGTACTTCTTGTATTGCTGAGTTTCACTATTACTCCATAACAATCTAATTTCCTCTCTAACATCCACACCCACACCGCTACTAAACACCATTGATATTATCTCTTTATTAATCGTTTTCCCTGACACACCCTCATAAACATCTAGCACAGCCTAAACTCGTCTATTTTCCTCCACCTCGGCCTTGCAAAAAAAAAACACTATCATCTGTAAAAAAAAAACAAACGATTAATGTTAGGACAACCACTTCAAATTTTTATCCTAGAAATTTCCTTCCTTATACCAGCTACATTTAATAAGAATGTAAGCCCTTCAGTAATAGAAATGACTGGCCCTTTTTGTTCTCCATTAACTAACACAGAAAAGGAGATAGATTGAACACAAAGCATCACCAAAGAAGTAAAACCAGGATGAAACCCCATCACTTGCATCACCTTGTTGAGAAAACTCCACTCTACCCTATCGTAAGCCTTGTTCATATCCAATTTTAATGAGATATACCATTGTTTCCCCTTCTTCTTATGCTTTAAAAAATGCACCAATTCATAAGTTATAAGCACATTGTCTGTAATTAAATGACCAAGAACAAAGGCACTTTTACTCTCCCCAATAACACTAGGCAATATAGCTTTCAATTGATTGGAAATGACCTTAGTAATCAGTTTATAGGCCACATTACACAAACTAATGGGCCTATAATCAGCAACAGAAGCATGATATTTTTTCTTTGGAGTAAGGATAATATATGTATGGTTCAGAGATTGAGGAAAAGCACCTGAATTTAGAGCCTGCAACATTGCTTCAATTATAGATTTGCCCACCACATACCAATATTTCTAGAAAAACTAGGGACATCCCATTAGGACCAAGAGCTTTTGATGGATTTATTGCCGATAAGGCCAACAAGACTTTTTCTTTTGTATAACCCTTACTTAGATCTTCATTCATAGCAGATGCAACTCTTCCAGGTAGAGATTCTAGAAAATCGGTAGCACCATTTGGATTGGAGCTCTTAAAGAGATTCTTAACAAATCCCACGTTCTAGATCTTTGACTAACTTCGAGAAATCCATAAATACCAGTCAAGAACCAAGACCCTTTTTCAGGATCATCTTTGATCAAAGCATCAATATGACATTGTGAATAAGTAAGAATAGACAAGTTTAAATCCCTTCCCCACAGCAAAGCAAGACTCCCCATTCTACCACGGCAATCAACTACCAAATAATTTGCAATCCCTAATTTGTACTTACATACCTCAAATTCATGAGTCTTAAGATGTGTCTCCTGTAAGAACAAGATTTCGGTAGCTTCACTCTTCAGAAGATCGCAGAGGGTTTGAATGCCCCGTGGGTTTCCAAGCCCACGGGCATTCCAACTTAAAATTTTCATTGATTTCGGCGATGCTATTCAACATCACCGCAGATCCAATATTTTCAAACTGAGCTTCATCCAGCACATGAGCATCATCAGAACTCCCACACTTTACAACCCTGCTTCGCCCTCTTCTTCGCTGAATAAACCCTTGCTCTTTTTAGAACTTGATAACCGTTGTGAATCTTCACTTACAGAACTAGGGGATCTAGGTAGTACCGACAACTATTTCCATTTACCACTTGTATACCCATCTGGTCTTTCTTTCCTAGCTTGGCCCATTCTAACTTCCTCATCAAACTGGCCTGTCTCAATAAGCATCTGAGGCCCAATCTCTTGTATAGCCTTAAACGACCCCATATAAGAAACAAAATTTCCTGCAGAAGCATCATCTTAAATATTCATTTGAACTATGTCTTTAACGGTTCTAGACTTCTTTCCCCCATCCACAAACGGTTCCGCATTTACCTCCACAATGCGTTCCACATTTGTAGGTTCATTTATCTCTATCACCTTTGATTGTGTTGAACTATTGGGGGCAAGTACAACATTGTTGCCCACCCTCACAGCTTCCACTAAACCTAAAATATCCATCGGAGAGACTCGTCATGCCGTCCTCTGAGTATCCCTACTTTCCCACGAACGACCATCTCAGAATTGATTACTATAACTAGTTGCCCTTAGCCAAGCACCATACGGGAAAGCTCCTTCATCTTCTACCTGTGTAATATTCTTCCTCAAGCCACACTCCTTATATCCATGCCCCAAAAAACCACACTAGTAGCAAAAATTAGGAAGTCTCTCATAAGAGAATCTAACCCAGAATGAATTTCCATCCCCCATAGAAAATTTAGTACCCCTTAAAAGAGGTTTCAGAACATCAAGGGTCACTCGTACATGCAAGAACTCACCCCAAGCCACTCCCCCTTCTCCAAATCCACTTCTTCAATCTGCCCAATTTTTTCCCTATCAGGGTCCCAACATACGCATTTCTAGCTCTCAAAGGAAGATCATGAATTCTTACCCAAAAGGTGGCTTCATGAATCTTAATTTGATGCACCTGCTTGCTGCCATCTACCTCCTGCCGCATCATTAGTTGCTTGTTAAAGGACCAAAGGCCCTCTCGCTGCACTCGTTCCTTGTCACGCAAATCCTCGAACTCAACGAAACTCAAGGTAGAATTGAGATCACTAAACCAAACCCCTCGCACTGGACGCCAAGCACGGTTCATTGTCAACTTAAAAGCTTCTCGATTGAAATGTTTATCAGTCAACAGGGTCATAACCAAACCCTTTCCTCTACACAGAAAAAGATCTTCCAAACTACTAGATTCCACAATCACTTCTGTCTCCTCTTGTTCAATCAACGATAGTCGTAGGGTTGGTACAACCCACCCAGATTATCAGCCATGCTTCCTTCCACACCAAAAGATTACGTAATACGAACAAAAACTGCACTTTGGCAGTGGAAAATCCTCTACTCAGACCTAACGCCTAAGAGAGGAAATTTGAGTATCAAGCCTTAAGACTTGAAAATCAGAAGTTCCTACAAATTCATACTATAGTAATAAAATGTTGCCCAACATTTGCACTAAAACAAAAATAAATAAACTTTAGTACCATTCAATAATTTCATTACTCTGAAATAATTATCTAAACTCATTAGCTAAAAATTCTGTAAACCCAAAGAGGGTAAGTGACCATAAAAGCTATAATCCAGATTGTATAAAATTTTAATTGAAGTCCCAACCTAAAATTAAAAATTATGAACAAAGACATGAAAAAAAAAAACTGCACATCACATAACCAATATAACCAATATAACTGGGTTATATTAATATTGGTTTTTTATAACTAATCGCTTTTGTTGGTTTTAAAAATTATGTCTTGAAATTTTTGGGGGAGTCCGATAATTTAAGCTTAAGAAATTTGAAACATTTCAATGTTGGTTAGATAGGAATCAAGTTACCCAGTAAGAATTGGCAACTTTTTCCCTCACACATTATCCACAAGGTATATATCAGTGATATTCAATGCTCTTGTGGATGGTTTTTCAACAAATAATAGAATATTTGCAACCTATGACAAAATTGAATCTCTAGTTACACTTATTCCCAAGATCTTCCCCATGAGCGCATTGTAATAGTAGTTGCTCGAAAGTATTAGCATTGTTCATCCGAGCCGGATTTTTTCCTGACCAAGTTCGGAATCCATATAACGGGGTTCAGAAACCCAGAACCCAGGTTTTTTTTAAAAAAAAAAAATTGAAGTATCAAAATGACGGGCATCGTTTTGGTGATAGCAATAAAAAAAAACCCTTTCTCGGTTTCTCCACTGGACTTCATCTCCCTTGCGCCACAGCTCTCAAGTCTCAACCTCTCTCTCTGTCATCTCCTTTGTGTGTGTGTGTGTGTGTGTCTCTCTCTCTCTCTCAAGTCTCACTTAGGCATAGCTGCACTACAGTACAGTAATACCAAGAGGTTTAGGGTCTGTAATGTCGTCCAAAACTGCATGTAAGACTTTCTTGAATTCTTCCATCAATTGCTTCTATTTTCGTTAATTATGTTTGGGGGAATTGTCGGTTCTTGGCTGAAATAGCTTGATTTTGTTCAAGATTTCTGGTTTTGGCTTTGCTTGTTTGGTTCAGTGATTTGATGGCATGTTTGAACAAGCATATCTTTCATGAGTACATAATCATGCTTGGTATAGTGATGGCCAGTTAATCTTCAACTAGATGCATGATTTCATTGATTTGCATATTCCACCAACATTGGTATATATTTATGAGAGAAAAGTCTCGTTTTTGTAGGCTTAAAAAAAACAAAATATTTTTCTTTCTTTTTCCATGAGAGATTATATCTTGGGTTCCTGTAAGGAGATGCTGACTTTCAATTTGGCTTTAATTCCTTAATTGTTAGCACCAATACCTTTCACATCCTATCTTTTTCCTTCAGGTCTTGATTTGATTTGCACATTGTTTATTTCCCCCAACTTGGAAGAAATATAGAATCGTATGAAAATAAGGTTTTAGATAATATATCTTTCTAAATAAACTTAAGACTAGCATATCCTAAAGTTGTTCTAAAATTCCATATATGGGAAGTAGTTATATCAAATCTTTATTCTGGTCTTAGAATCGATCATCATATTTACACTTAAGATCACATTTCAAGCTTCTCTCTCAGATAACTAGAATCTAACAATATAAGGTTGCCATGCACAATACTAAATATAATCATGTAATACACTTACACATCCCAATAAGATTACTGCATACCAACAGGAACATTGTAGCATATTTACCTTCTTCTTTTTGTCGGTTCTGTTTCTTTATATGTGTGTTTCTTTCTTTATAAGTTTGCATAATCTATGTGTTTGATTATTTGTTTTGTTATATTTAATTATTATTGTTTAATAATTTATTATATTTTGTTTTGTGGTCTTTATTACTCAATAACATATAAAAGAAGATTCTGTGGGTTGTAATGTCGGTACAACCTAGGGGGTTGGTGGTAACTCCTCGTCTATTCCAGTGGATGTGGAGGAGCATAAGAGTCTTCCAACCCCTTCGTCCACATATACACAACAGCCTACCCATTCCATCTCACCTTTACCCAAAAAAAACAAACACCTAGTAACCAATCAGTGGTTTGGGAACACCTTACTAAAGTGGAACCTATTGACCACAATAACCCAAAAGCTCAGTGCAATTATTGCGCTAAGTTATACAATTGTCACTATAAGAATAGTACTTTATCTATGATACACCACCTCCAGAATGCATGTAAACTTCCCCTCTTAGACTTAAAAGAAAAATTCAATCATCTAGTGTTAAGAGGGATGCGGAGAGAAGAGTGTGTAGCCCACAAGGTATAGTGAAGTATGATACAAAAAAATTTAGGATGTCAACTACTAAGTTTTTTATTAGGTGTGAATTTCCTTTAAGGTTAGTGGAGCATGAATAATTTGATGAGTTCGTGACTGATTTAAAGTCAAGATTTATTTTGCCATCTCGAATCTCTTTAAAAAAGGATTTTTGTAGAGTTGCTGAAAATAATTTATGATGTTACATTGAATATTTATGGTTTTTTGTATATGACGGCTAATGTATATTTTGAACAACTTTGTACAATTGAAGATGTATTAAATTATATGTGCTTTAGTAGTGATATTATCACTATTATTATGCGTATAAATATGAGAAGTAAGTATGACAAGTATTGGGGTAGCACAAATTGGTTCAACTTGATTATATATGTTGCTTTTGTACTTGATCCATGACATAAAATGATGGCAATGGGTATGAGTTGGAGGATAAGATAGAGGACAAGGTTAAACTCCTTTTAGGCCACTTGATTGAGCAATATAACACATTTCGTGTGGCTACTGGAGGGAGTTCTAATGTGGCTCAAGGGTGGCCAAACACTACTAGTGGGGGGAGTTCTAACGAGCCGACACCATCTCCGACTAAATTTAAGATTATGTTCACCAAATTTCTTGAGGAGCAGGGTGTTATGGAGTTTAGATCGGAGCTAGAGAGGTATTTGTCTGAGGCGTGTGTAAATGACTCGCTCAGTTTTGATATCTTAGATTGGTGGAGAGTTAATACGGCCAATTATCCCATCCTTGCTAAGGTAGCACGTGATGTGTTAGCCACCTCCCTTTCCACAGTTGCCTCAAAGTCTGCATTCAGTACTGTAGGATGCATACTAGATCCTTTTAGGAGTTTATTCTCTCTAGAAACTGTCAAAACCCTCATTTGCACCCAAAATCGATTAAGGACCAAACCTGTCAACATCCAGGAGTTTGAAGAATACATATAGTTGATAGACCTTGAAGGTAAGTTTGAAACTTGAAATATTTTTTTAATATCTATCTAACTCAATTTTTAATCATATTTTAGATGATCATCTAACTTCATCTTCAACAGAGGCTATTGTGAGTCTCTCTTCCCATTCTTGCTGAAAAAAATCTAAAGTAAGTGCTTTCTTCTTACATAATCAGCCAGCTCTTTTATTTGTATGATCAACATATATGTGTGTGCATTAAAAGATATATGTGGGCTGCTGTCTATTTTAAAGTTTGTTTCTTTATTCAAGTCATACAAATCTTGTATATACCTCCCTCGTCCTTGTTTAGGAAGCCATGTACAATATGAAAAATTTAGAAGGTAAGAGATTTGTGCATTCTTTCTTATTTAAAAGTTGTATCTAGTAGAAGGAAATGAAACTACAGATCCCTATATGTGTAGTTGTGTACTAATTTTTACTGCTTCTTCATTACTCTGTTTCTTTGGTGTTGAGCCCATTTTTTATTTTTGAATAAGAAATGTTTGTACCAATTATTTATATTGTCCAGAATCAAGCATGAGATTGTCTTTTTCTATATATCAGGCTATCAGCGTCAATGCTACTTTTGAGATTTCTTATTTGATGATAGAATGCTTTGAGCATACTTTCTACTCTTGCCTTTGTTTGTAGTGTCAATGTGTCATCCTGTTGACCATCCTTTAATATGATTCTTTACAAGTTAAAGATTTTAGTAGATCTCTTGACTCACTTAAAGTTGCAATAGTTGTGGGAGGTTCCTCCTTGACTCTGATTTCATTATGTTTGTGTAAGGCAATATATATAAGTGCATTAGGTTGAATGAATATATTAGCAAATTTCATGGCCTACACTTACCGCCCTTCTCCTTGACTGTAATTTTATTATGTTTGTAATTAGGTATCCCGATTCAGCCAAAAGAGCTTTTGTCAAAACCACTACTTGTGATTGTTGGAAGAAGAGCTAATTGATGAAAAAATTTCTGATTTTTTGCAAACAATTTGTTGTGTATTAGAGTTTGATTAAAGCAATGTATGTGTTTTGTAATATTCTTAGCAAATTAGTTCAAACAATATAATATGTAGTGGATTGCATCGTGTATGCCGCATGCATTTTACATGATGAATATTGACTTTTTTTTTTTTACATGCATTTGGTTAAAAAGTTAATTAATTGTTTATAGGCTTATGTTGTATTAAGAAGTAAGAATAAAAGAGATGTATATTGTTTTCTATTGAGAATATGGTTTGAAATCCCAAATGGAGACAAAATCTTTGAAGTCCAATTAATAATAAATAAGCTTTTGTAAAAGAAAAAATTAAAATTTTAAAAATTTTAAAAAATAATCTGGGTTCAACCCAGAACTCGGATTTTCGAGTTTCAAAAAATTTGGATTCACCCGATTTTAGGCCCAGGTCTGACCCGGGTTAAATTGGTCCAGGTTCCAGCCAAGATTTGAAATCCAAGTTCCGGTTAGGGTATATCCGGGTTCCCGGGCCGGTATCCAGATTAACAATTTTAGGAAGTATGCTCATTCAGCATACACCAACCTAAAATATAGCTCGTTAGCTAGTTCCTTCATCAACCACTTGTGCTAAGTGATTGGAGGTAAATGATAGAGCCGAATAAGGTCTTGAGGTGGAAAATGAAGAAGATAAAACGAAAAAATGAAGAGGGGACAAAAAAATACAATAGGATGGGAAAAAGGTCCTAAGTCTGAAAATGAAGATAAGAGGGAAAAATTAAGATGGGGCTGGGAAATATAGTAGGGTGAAAAAATGAAGATAACATAAAAAGTATTCTCGAGATTTTTTGCCCGAGCAAACTTCCACTTACAACCAAAGATATATCCTGTATCTAGCTTCTAGCTAGTTCGATTCATCCCTACAAGCTAATAACTTAGCATATTTTTCCAAGTAGGTTCATCCCTGCACGTGGCTCCGTAAAACTAATATTCGAACAAAGTTATGGTCTATTTCCAAGCAAATTTATATTCCTAAGCAATACGTTGGCAAGGTTTTATTCTTTGTTCAAGCATTTCGTCCCTATTAGATATTACAAATTACAGCTTAATAGCTAGGCAACCCTCCTAAATCATTGCGACCGACCATTTAGGCATCGACCTAGTTCACTTGCAAAAGTGCTCTCTAATACTAAGCAAATCAAGAAGGTCGCGGCCAACAGTCTCAACCTTGCTCGAATCACTGATCGTGGTCTCTCGAAAATATGCAGGAAGAACATAAGCTTGTGCTCAAGATTACCGAGCAAGACCTATCTCCATAAGACCTTGCTCAAGATCCCCAATCAGGAAGAAAGTGAAATCAGCCCTTGCTCGGAATCACCGAGCTAGGCCAATCTCTAACTAGGGATCACCGAGAAGGGAGAAAGTATGTTCTTGCTTAGGGTTACCGAGCAAAAGGGAAATCAGACCTTGCTCAGGTGAGGCTGGTCTCTTCAAGCCCCTTCATGATTACCGAGGAGGAAATAGCCCCTACCCTCAATTACCAAACAAGGACAATTTCTAAAGACACTACTTGTGATCACCGAGAAAAAGAGAAAATAAACCCTTCCTCGAGATCACCGAACAAGGCCAATTTCTAGTTCGTGCTTACCATGCAGGAAGGAAATAAGTCCTTGCTCGAGATCAAAGAGCAAGGCTAGTTTCTAGCTCGCAATTACAGAGTAGGAAAAAAACTAATAAACACTTGCTTGAGATTATCAAGCAAGGCCAATCTCTACAAGACCTCATACTTCAATTCCTAGTTTTTAGCCATGACGAAGGTGGGGGGACCAGAAACGTGTTAAGGTTATTGGAATGAATATTTAGGACCTTGAGGGAAATAAGCCAATGCATTGAAGACCCAAGTTTGAGACCTTAGGAGTCGAATCAGCTCCGTAAGCCTAAAGATTGGACCTATGACCACGTGTTGAATAACATAGAGAATAGATAACGCCTACGATGGATCAGGAAAGTTATCCTACCAATTTATTCGAGAGTTATCCAAGATAAACTCTAGAGCTAGTCATTATCAACACCTTCATACTCCTATAATAACAACTAAAGTTAGCATATTGTTCATTCATTCATTCATATACTTATATTGAGAATATTTCTCTCTAACTATGGCATCAAACTACCCCCAGGAACCCAGTGCCACCATCTTATTTGTTGCCGTTTATCTATGCAATTAATGGTGTGAAATACGTCCTTAACAATGGTGCCATCTGTGGGATTACTGCAAACTTTAATGTGACTTTCACATACCAACCACCACATAATCTTAAACAACTTGTGACCAAAAGATGTATACCACGGGTGTAGAAGCATGGTTGGCAGAAGCTGAAGAAAAGTTACAAAAGACAATGGCAGTGGTTGAGCAGCTACAGAAGGAGAACGAAGAGGTGAAACGGCAAAATGCTACTACACCACCTATCCACAACGGACGGATAGAAGGAGATGCACGTAGCACAGGAGGTATGAACACCGAGGAGTTAGAAAAGAAGAGGTTACACGACGAGCTATGCAGCCTCATAGATAAATAAGAAGAGATAGTAAGGAAAATGGGAGGATCTTCCTCCATAAAACAGCTACTAAATTGGACTAATCTTCCCTACAGCGAGGAAGTGATAGCGGTACCACCCCAGCCTAAATTCAAAGTTCCCTATATCGACATGTATGATGGATTTCAAGACCCCGTAGATCGCTTGAAAAATTTTAAAATACACATGACTCTCCATGGCTTCCCAGGAAAGGTGGCTTGTCGTGCCTTCCTGTTAACATTAAAAGGAATAGCACGAGGCTAGTTTGGAACTTTACAACCAGAATCTACTAACAGCTTTGAAGAATTTTCAAACAATTTTTAACACAATTCATGGCAAGTAAGAGACGTTGATTGCCCGTCGCTTATCTTGGCACCATTAAGCAAAGGGAAGAGGAAAGTCTAAAAGAATATTTGACTTGATTCAACAAGGAGAAACTGACCACAGACGATCAGGATAAGAAGATCATGTTAGCTACCTTTTTGGGACGAATATGACCCTGAAGTCCATTCATGACCGAGTTAGACAAGAAAACCCCCTCGACTCTGAGGGAGTTCATGGACAGGGTAGATGACTATGTTAACGCTAAGGACACATTACGAGCCCTCTTAAAACCCAAGAAGCAAGAGTTAAGTCAAAGACCAAGACCTCAAATAGGGTGAAGATAGGAAGGCCAGGCCAAGTCATCAAGACGAGTGGCGAGAAAGGTACTCCACCCAGCGAGACCAAAAGCCTCACTTCATCCATAACAATCTAAGTGTACAAGAAAATGCAGAAATCGCAAGGAAAGAGGCATGCCCACCCACAAGGGGTCAACGCCATTGCAAATACCACCAATCGGACACCCACTAAATAGAAAACTGCTTAACCATGAAGAAAAGAGTGGCCAGATGGCGGGAAAGGGGGGACCTCGAGCAAATGCTGGCTAAACACATCAAATCGAGAAGAGAAGATGGCTGGGGGCAAGAGCCCAAGTGGAGCAGTAGTCCAAAAAGATAGAGACAGGAAAGAGAATAGAGACATGACGCCCCCCGCCAACCTCACAACCAAGACCAAACTCCCCTGGGAGAAATCCTTACCATAGTAGGAGGATTTTTCGGCAGGGGTGTGACAACTTCCAGAAGAAAAACTCACGCCCGTAAAGCAAGGTACCACTAGGTATACATGGCAAATAAACCCTCCAAACACCCTAGAGTGGGTACCACGCCCACCATCTCTTTTGGAGATGAAGACTATCAAGGGATCTTTTACCCACATGATGACACATTGCTAGTCACCTTGTTAATTGTAAACTACACAACCAAGCGGATACTAATCGCCTTGTTAGTCACCTTGTTAATTGCAAACTAGAGCTCAGCTAACATCTTATTCTAGGATGCTATCATCAAGATGGGCATTAGCCCTGACAGGCTACACCCGTCACCAACCCCCCTAAAGGGATTCTCTGGCGAGACTATACAACCAATGGATGCCATTGCACTAGCAGTCAAAGTCGGTTAGGGTTCACATATGGTAACAACAATGATAGACTTCTTGATAGTCAAAGCCCCATCATCCTACAAAGTCGTATTGGGACACCCAACTTTGAATAATCTGAAGGTTCTCACTTCTACCTACCACTTAAAAATGAAGTTTCCAATGGAGATAGACATCAACAAGAACAAATTTTGGCACAAGAATGCTACGTGCAAGAACATAGAGCAGGGGTGTCAGGCGTATGTGTTGTAGAAAGTGTAGAAGGAAAGCCACCGCCCCCACCATTGATCACAACCAACCAGGACATGGAAGCAAGGGATGAGAATAACCTAATGTAGGTAGAGGCAAATAAGCCTCTAGAGATCGTAACCCTACACCCAGGTCGGCCGAATGCCATAACACAGGTGGGGACAAGGCTCCCACTAAATATAGGGAGACATTAAAAAAATTGTTGATCGAACACGCATACGTGTTCACTTGGAGTCATGAAGATATGCCAAGAATTGGCAATGCCACTATTGGGCACATCCTATGTGTTGACCCAACGGCAAAGAAAGTGCGCCAAAAAAGAAGAACTTCCAGCATGGAGAAGTGCACAACCATAGTCGTGGAGGTAGATCGTCTCCTAGCTGTGGGGTTTATAAAAGAAACATACTACCTAGAATGGCTCTCCAAGGTAGTGCTAGTCAAGAAAGCTAACAGGAAGTGGAGGATGTGTGTGGATGTCACATACCTTAATAAAGCCTACCCCAAGGATAGCTTCCCCTTGCCACAGATTGATATTATCGTTGAAGCCACGACAGGACACCAAGGGCTGAGTTTTATGGACACGTATTTAGGGTACAATCAGATTCGCATGAACCAAGCAGATTAAGAGAAGAAGGCATTTATCATTGACAGAGGTCTTAATTGCTACTAAGTAATGCCTTTTAGGCTAAAGAATCTCGGGGCGATACACCAAAGGCTGGTCAATCGGATGTTTAAACAACAGATCGAAAAGACTATGGATGTATACGTCAATGAATGGTTGGTGAGAAGTAAGGAGCCCCCCCCCCCAACACCTAGAAGACTTAAGAGAATCTTTTTCTATGCTTCGTAAGTATAAAACAAAATTAATCCCAACGAAGTGTGCTTTTGGGGTAGATTCGGGAAAATGTTTAAGCTTCATTGTCTCCTAAAGAGGCATCAAGGCAAACGCTGAAAAGATTGACACCATCTTGAACATAAAGTAGCCTCAGACATCAACGATGCCCAATGGTTGGCGGGCAGTGTGGTAGCATTGAACCATTTCGTGTCAAGATCCACGAACAAAAGTCTTCTCTTTTTTAGGGTTTTACGAAAAATACACCATGGAACGAAAAGTGCGATCTGGCTTTCCAAGAGTTAAAGCAATATCTATCTAACCACCTCTGTTAAAGCAGCCCAACCAAGGGGATACCTTATACGTATATCTGGTAGTATCCCCCAACGTCGTCTCCACGATCCTAGTCAAGGAAGAGGGAGCAATACGCTAGTGTATTACACGAGCTACACATTAAGAGGCATGGAGACCTGATACCCTCAAATGGAAATATTGGCATTTGCATTAGTGACAACCGCTAGGAGATTGAGGTCATATTTCCAGGCTCATCCCATAAAGGCGTTAACGGAACACCTCTTCAGGAGAATATTGCAAAAACCTAACAGCTCGGGAAGATTGATTGTGTGGTCAGTGGAACTCAGCGTATTCAACATCAATTACATGCCTAGGAGTGCAGTGAAGGGGCAAGTTTTGGTAGATTTCATCACCGGATTCACAGACTTCCTAGTGGAAGTTGAAGTTGCACCATTCTAACAACCCTGGTTGGTGTTCGTTGTTGGATCTACCTGCCAAACGAGTGGAGGAATATAGGTCTACATTGTAGGAAAGGCAGGGCAAGAACACTACTATATGGTCACACTTACATTCAAAACTATGAATAATGAAGCCAAGTATGAAGCCCTGATAGCTGGACTATCCAGCACAAAAACTCTAGGCACTATAGAAATTGAAGCAAAGGTGGATTCTCAAATTGTGGTATACCAGGTAACCGAGATGTACGCCACGAAAAGGGAAAAACTGAAAAAATATCTGAACTAGGTATTGTAGATCCGTGACCAACTTTCCTACTTCAATCTTGAGCAGATACCAAGGGAGATGACACCATGGCAGGCAGGCTAGCCAAAGCCACCTCTGCATGAGAAGAGGCGGATTTACCGTGGGTGGTACAGAGAAGAGTGATAGAGATACTAGCAATCGAAGTACAAGTAAACTAGGTGGGGCCCACGAGGCCAGAGTGGGCCAAGGCAATATCAGAGTACCTGGATACAGGCAAAATCCTTAAGGAGAAAGAGACAATGAAGAAAATCAAGAGGAACGTAACACATTTTGTCAAGATTTAGGGAATCCTAGACAAAAAGGGTTTTGTCGTCCCTTTGTTAAGATGCATTGATAAGTGTTATTTTTATGTGATTTTTATCACTCTTTTATTTATGAAAAATGCCAGTTTTCCTTTAATTCTATTGACTTTATTTTATTTTTATATATTTTTCTTTATTTTCATGGATTTGAAGGAATGAGAAGATTTAGCACAAAAGGAGAGCATTTTCGTACAAAAGAATAGACTATAGAGCTAGACTGATGAGTGGCAACAAGATCTGAAAAGGAAAGAATACTTATCCCTCAGTAGGCGAATAGTCTTTCCTCTCGATAGGTGAGAAGACCCAACCACAACCGGTCTAAACGACTAACTTAAGCTACCAACCTAAAAAACATCGTGGGCAACAACTAGAAAAAGCGAGCAGCTTTACCACTTGGTAGGTTGGCGAGAGGGTTTTATCATCCCAGTCGAGAGTCTTTTCTCTCGGTACATGAGGAGACTAGTTATATTTAGCGCACATGGCATTTATCCGGTGAGACCCTTCTGAGTTCCGCAATCAATCTGCTAACCACCAAATCCTCCCAAACTCCGTAGTCAACCTGCTTATTACTGAATCTTCCATTTTAGATAATCCCATTATTATTGGGATAATCTTATTTTATGTTAATATTTATCTTTAGAAACTATTTTTCATCTTTAGGCTAGATTGTAGCCACATTTATCTTGTTTCCGAATTTGAGTTTTGACATCTATTTAATCCCGTCTTGTGGGATGAATAGAGTAGAGTCTGAGTTTTAGTGTTAATATTCCAGAATTTATTCTTTAAGTTTCTTTTGAGGAGACGGATCTTGAGGGCAGAGGCGAGAGCTGCATGCTTTATCAACCGACTCCAATAAAGAATACTAGTTTTATTCTTTTTGTTTTCAATTTCATTATGAACTAATTTGATTTTCTAGAGCTTTGATATAATCTAGCATTGAACACACAATTTATATTCTAAGTTATTTTATTTTCAATATTTTTATGATTGAGTGTTTATTCCCTGTCCTTAATGCTTGCAATTTTCTAGCTAATTATTGTTCGATCTATTGAATTGCAATGAGACCGAGAGGTGATTTGTGAATAGAGCCCTAGGATTAAGCACCATTAGTTGAGTGAAAGTATAGATACTTTACCTTGATTAGTGTGATTTTAAAAAAAAAATCCAAAGAACTTAATGAATCTCCAATTAGTTAAATTCACATTGAGATATGGAGTTACTAATTGGAGATATTTTTAGGATTGTTCTTGAGAAAATATTGAATAGTTAAGGAATTTTTATCATCAATTTGGGATAATTGGAATTCTATAACAAAGAAAAATAAATTGTGTAGGATTTGTTAGGTGAAATTAAAAGCTCTAGATATATTCTTATTATCTTTAAAATATTTATTTTAATGCTATTTTCTTCAATTTAATTTAGATAATCTATTCTTCAAATTTTAGTTTTCTAAATAGTAATTAATTTAGTAAATTTCAATACTCAAAAGCATACTTATTCCCTGTGGGTTCGACATCTGTTTTCTTTAAAACATGTTACTACATATTAAGATTCTATGCACTTGCAGATATTTTTCAGCATAACATGCATCTCGCCTGAGGAAGCACAATACATCTTGGTGGAAATACACGAGGGCGTATGCAGCAACCATTCAAGCGGAAAGGCGTTGGCGCAGAAAGCCTTTTACGCAGGCTACTATTGGCCCAATGTTCTAAGAGACATCATGCACCTTGCAAAGAACTGCATCAGATGCTAGATATATGCCCCTGTCCCTCATTGTAACCCCGAAAGTATTTTCTATTATCGCCCCATGGTCGTTCGCTCAATGGGGGCTTGATCTAGTAGGCCCCTTCCCACCAGGCAAAAGAGGGGTAAAACATATAATCGTCACTGATATGAATCATTAGGGTTTTGTGTTTATGTTATTAGGGTTTTGTGATTGTGAAATTACCCGAAAGTGCATATCTTTACAGACGTATTTACTCAAAATCAATGTTAGACTATTAGTGAAAGTATGTGGGGGACATGTACATGAACTAATTGATGAATTATGGCATGATCAAAAGACAATTGATATGTTCAAAACAAACCTGTTCATTGATTGAGCTGCATTATTGCATATTTTATACACTTAAGACCAATATATTTTTAATTGTTTTATTATTTTATCATTGGTTTTAAATGGAAAAAATGATTAAGAGGCATAAATCCAAGTTATGAATTAAATTGATTAAAAGTATAATTTATGCTTAATTTTATAGCTTGTGATTTAATTGGGCAATATTTATTCAATTGCACAACACATTTTTTCTAGTTTTATTTTATTTCTAATTATTTATTTATTTTATTATATTTTTCTAATTATATTTTTTTGTTTCTTTGATTATATATTACTTATTGTTTATTTTGTTTATTGTTTATTGTTTATTTATTTTTATTTATTTTTTATTTTTTATTTTTACAGGTCCTAAACGACATGTCGTTTTTGTCAAACGACATGTCGTTTACCGGAGAAGTTCATAACAGCCGTCGCCTAAACGACATGTCGTTTGACAAAAACGACATGTCGTTTTCACTCGTCTTCAACCTCCCGCTCGTCTTCTCCGTTTCGTCCAACTACCCGCTTCCTCCACCTCTGCACTCCTCCACCCACCATGCAACTCCGATGACCACCAGTAGTCAACAGAAGACGCCGGAGATCACTCCTCCACTCCATGCATGACCAAGAACCGTCCGACGCCACGGCCAGCCCACACCATGCGCAGCAGCGTCCAACTACCCGCTTCCGCCACCTCTGCACTCCTCCACGCCACCATGCATCTCCGATGACCGCCAGTAGTCAACAGAAAACGCCGGAGACCAAGTCTCCACCACCCAGTCAAGCCCAGCGCCACGACTGAAGCTCTCTTCCTCCATCACCGAAAAGCCTCTGTTCGAACTCCTCTGCACCTCTGCTCAGCCTCCTCCAGCGGCAGCACCAGCCGTGCCCATCACCTTAGCCATTTCGAGCACCACCGTGAGCCACCCTCTGCTCAGCTCCGCTCCTGCGCACATTCTCGAACCGCCATGCACAGCGCCAACTGGACGCAACTCTCACACAGCAACGGAGAGGAAATTACGCACGGAAGAGAAAGAAAAAAAAATGAAAAGCTTCGGATTCAACACTCACGCAGCAACGAAAGATGGAAGAAGAAAAACAAAAAGGAAATGAAGAAAAAGAAAAGAAAGGAGAAGGAACACAACCGGAAGAAGAAAAAAATTAAAAGAGAAAAGAAAGAGAGAGGAGTGGACCGAGGGGATGAAAAAGAAAAAAAAAAGAAAAAGAAAAAGAAAATATAAAATGCATGCACATGGGTGGCTGAAGGACACTGAATGAAAAGCAAACAAAAGAAAATAATAATATTCTGTTATCCTCTCAGATTGGACTCACGGCAAAAGTAACATATGGGGAACAAAATAGACAGCACACGGGAATAAGCTTTTGGCTTGAGTGGGAAACATGGCAGCTAAGTAGTGTTTATTAGTGTCTTTTCTGATGCCTATATAAGAGTTGTATGCGGACTGAAGAGGGGGGTGAGTGTTAGAAGTCAGTAGTCAGTGGTTAGAGTTAGAGTCAGTCAGAAGTTAGAGAGATTTTAGTGTGAAATTAGAGTTAGAGTTCAGAAAAAAAATAGTGAGTGAGTTTTTGTAGTCAGTTTTTATTTTTTCTGAGTTCAGTTTTTAATTTCGTGTAATTTATTCATCAGTCAGTTTTGATTTATGACTCAGTAAATTTTATTTTTATAAGTCTTTATTTCCAGTTTTGAGTTTGTTTAGTGAGTAAATTTTCAGTCCTCTTTGATAAATGTTGAGAGTCCATTTTATTTTTGAGAGTCTACTTTAATTGGAAGTTCAGATTTTTGGGTTGGAGAACGCAGTCTCCATTTCCAAATATCAAGTTGATTCCTTACAATTCCTATTTTTATTTAATTTCGAATTACTGTCATTTAATTTCCTCGCACTTTTAATTCCTGCAATTTAAATTTATGTCATTTAATTTCCTCGCACTTTTAAATTCCTGCAATTTAAATTACTGTCATTTAATTTTCTCGCACTTTTAATTTCTTGCAATTTAAATTTATGTCATTTAATTTTCTCGCACTTTTAAATTCTTGCAATTTAAATTACTGTCATTTAATTTTCCTGCACATTTAATTTTTGCAATTTACTTTTATATCATTTAAATTTTATTATCCCTTTATATTTCAGTTATTTAATTTTCAGCAATTTTAATTTACTGTCTTGCATTTTAATTTCTTACCTTCCATCATCCACTCAAAACCAACAAACATGAATCTAGTCCATGACTAGTAAATTTTCATTTCCATTGCACTCCCACATTCATTGTACATATCATCACTTTTATTTTTATTCTCTCATTGTAACTATTTCCACCATTTTACACGAGTTTGATTTTTAAGCACTTTCTCTGTGGAGACGATCTAGAAATTTATTCCTAATTACTACGCGACACGCTCCTACACTTGGGATAGCCTTTAAGCTGCTCATTTTCGAACGAGTCATTCATTTACATTCAAATTGGGATTATTCATGTTCTTTCATTCTTTTGAACCGCTAGCAAATTTCATTAATAACATAAACTATAAGAGAGATATATACAAGAGAAGTTCAAAGTACAGACTTCATCATATATAGTTGGGTGGATAGTATTATTATTTTCTTGTTTTATAGTTGAAATGGTTCTCATAACAAGTTATGTGTTGTAAAACTGACCCCATATTGCATATATGTATATATATGGGTTGGATACATAGATTAGAGGTGTGTTGGATACATAGTAACAGATTTTGGAATAAAAGTATAAAACAGATTTTTTTTTAAAGTAGCTTTTTTTTATAAACAGATTTTTAATAACAAACTTACATTTAAAAAAGAAATCAAAAAACTAGACCGGACCGGACCAGACACCAGCAAAATCGGAGGAACCAATTTAGGAGGGTAACCGGTGCGTAATCGGTTTTAAAAAATACAAAACTGGTACATACCAGTTTAGTCCTAAATTTTGCCCAAAACCGGATCAAACCAGACCAGTTACACTCTTATCTGTTATATTACCAATTTCTTAACTATTCAAAATGGATGATCTAGAAATCACGATCCGGGATCGTGAAATTTGGGGCGATGGCATGGAGGAGGTATTCATTGACATGCTCTACCAGGACGCCCTTCAAGGTAGATTAAGGGCTAGAAAGATCATGAATAGAGAGCATATAGTTTATGTTGAGTGGTTCACCTCTATTAGTATAAATGTGTTTGACGCGAATCAGATTCGCGGCAAACTCTAGAGGTTGAAGGGCTTACAACGTTTGTTTACCGATCTATTAAGCCAAACCAAGATGGGTTGGGATCCCGACATGAAGACGATAGTGGCGAGGGCCAAGTACTGGTAAAATGCCATCAGGGTAAAAATAAACTTACTAAGCATCTTTATTTCACCAAACAACAAGTTCTTTCACTAGAAAATTTATTATTGACATGTGTGTATATCATGGAAATGTTAGGTTAAATCAAAATGGGGGAGGTTTCATACCTTCGACTGCCCAAAGTATGAAGAGTTGCGAACCATATTCGGCACTTCTGTTGTATACAAGATTTTGCAACATGCGTCAACACAACTGCCCCTAGATAGTGACAACCAACAGCGTCTTGATTCAAAGTTGCAAGCTCAGCGCCCTCCCATATTGGGCAATTGACAGGGATTGCACATTGAGATTGTATGGGGATGGGGTCACCTACAGATGATGTATCGACACATTCATCATGTAAGCATAAGAAGAAAATGAGCCAGCTCGATCAAGACGCTAAGCCAACTCGATCAAGACGGTGAAATGCACGTAGATCGCGCGACATAAGCTGTATAAGGAGGCTAGTGCTATGTCTTCAGTGAAGCGTAGCAGAGGATCAAAGCCTACTATGGGCAGCGATGGGGCTTATGATCCGTTGAGCCATTGTATGAAATTACTCAGCGAGATTTCCCCGAGACTGGATGGGCCAATATGGTATTGTGCAGTGAAGGAGTTACTTGATCCAACTAAGCAACGAGCCTTCTTGTCGATGGACAAAAATGGGAGGAAACTTTGGGCTTGAAATTGTTGAGAGTATCTAGGATAATTGCTTTATCATCTATTTATTTTCATGACTGCTACTTTATTTTTTTCATGAGGCCATATGTATGTTATTGGTACTTGATGAGTTTATGCTATTGCTACTATATGAGTTTGATCAGTTTATGTTATTGGTAATTGTTCAACTTTTTCCATGATATGCATTTGGTATTAATGCGACCTTTTTTATTACACAATTTTGTTGACAAGTATATCTTGGATGGTTAATGAGAACAAGAATAGAAATACAGTTATGCTTTCTACATTAAAATATAATGTTGGAATTATAAAAATTATAATTTGTAATATTTTTTTGCGGACAGTGACCGTGGTTGAGCATAGTAGAACATGACCTTAACATGGATGATGCGAATTGGTCTGTGGGAACTTCTTCAATGGACGGGAATCTCAATGTGTATGACATCTTCCCTCATGGGGGTGCGACTGATAGTAATGATGAATTTGTAGAAGACACAATTGAGAAAATTGACTTCTTTGAAATTCTTGGTATTCGAGAGCAAAAAAATCTTAGAAAACTACAACATAATATCGGCTTGCGAGGACATCAATTTGTTTTGAAAGTTTTGAATGGAAATCCGGCGAATTGTTGTGAGTTATTCTGAATAGATGTTGATACCTTCCGCGTATTATGCTGCTTGTTACAGAACAATGGATTTTTTAGGGATACTAGAAAAGGGGTGACCATAGAGGAACAATTAGGCATGTTCACATCAGTAGTGATGCTTGGAGAATAACAATGGATTGTGACTCAACAGTTTCAACATTCAACAGAAACAATTAACCGGCGCGTAAGAGAAGTCACGCGAGCCCTGTGTAGGCTTGGGACACATCTTATTCATCCAACACACACATTTGGGGATGCACCCAACAATCGCAGCCAACTCGAGAAATTATCCTTGGTTTGAGGTAAGTACTTTATCATACATCATAAATAATAATTATGATTATGCAGTAGTTTTGCTTAAATTAATTATTGAACGTATGCAAGCATAGTAAGATGGGTTATTTGTTTGCAGTGATGAATTTGTGCGATTAATGGGACCATGATTGACGCTGTTGTACCTGAAGAGGTACGTGAGGCATTTCGCAACCAGCATGGGCGAGTTGACTAAAACGTCTGTGTGTATGTGACTTAGCTATAAAGTTCACATTTCTGTACACTGGTTGGGAAGGAACCACGCATGATGCACAAATATTCATTGATATATTGAGTCAAGCCCGCAACCAATTTCTGTAGCCTCTAGATGGTAAACATGTAATATTATTTAATTGGTTTTGTTAAATGTAATATTGTTAAATGTAAACATGTAATATTATTACTTACCAACCATATCTAGGTATGGTTGGTAAGTAACTGATTTTTTTGTTGTTAATGGGTTAACAGATCATTATTATCTAGTCGATTCGACGTTCTCATGTACTCAAGGATTTATGCCCCATATCCCAGAGAAAGATATTATAGAAGTGACCATCAGGGTCAGTGGGGATTTATGGGATATAAGGATTATTTTAATCATCGTCATTCAACCATTCATAACGTAATAGAACGTACATTTTGGGGTCTTGAAATTACGGTTTGGAATTTTAAGACTCATGTCTGGGTATTCAGTTGGGAGGCAAAGGCTTATAATCACTGCATGATGTACGTTACACAATTTTATAAGAATGACGACGCTGAACAACTGGTTGTTCGAGTATTGGAGAACCAAGCAGCTTAGTCCAAGTGGTCGTGCGGTTGGTGACGCCGCAGCTTCAGCATGCCATCCTGACATGACCGTGGAATTAGCTTGACCTATGGTTGCAATTAGGGATAAAATTGCCATTGCTATGTGGGCATGCAGGAGTGGTGATTGAATGATAAGTTGCTCATGATGACATGTATATAATAAATATTAGGATTGTAAGGGTGTGTTTGCTTATTCAAACTTATTACAAATTTGTAAGTACATTTCGAATTTATCTGTAATTAATCTAATATTTGTTTTAAAATTTTGATGATATATCACACTAAAGATTTGATTTTAGTATGCGTGTCGCCATAGATTACATATTTACATACTTGGGAAAATTTGTAGCAAATTTCTTTACAAATTAGCGTCACTAATTTTACAAGGTCTACACGTAAATTTATTTTAATAAATGATTGGTCCATACATAATTTTTATAATAAAATAATTATAAAATTAAGTGATTTTTTAAGTTAATGATGTAATTTTCATCTAATTTATTATCATTGACCATAATCGAAAAGGTCAAAAGCTGGGTAAAATGACTATTAGTACTTGAATATGGAAAATGATTTTAAGCACAGTTTATTTATATAAAAAATATTTTATATATATAAAAAATAATTAATATTTTTATTTGATATTTTACAAAATAATTTGATTAGAAAAAAATATTGTCATCATATAATATTATTATGAAATATATTATAAAAAATAAAAATTGGGTAGGTAACTTATAAATTATTATTACTTATTTATAAATATATTTATAAATAAAGCAAAATCATTACAAACACTATGTAACAATTTGTGGACCCACATCTATCTGATCTCCAAAAAGTCCAAATCATCTCATCTCATTTCCAATCCAAACACACAAAAATTTCAAAAATCATCTCATCTCAACTTAATAATCTCACAACTATTTATAAATTATCTCAATTTATCTAATCTCATCTCTGAATTTAACGGGAGATAAGTGACAAATATGTTACCTGCACTGAATCCAAAAACCCAAAAAAACAAAAAACAAAAACAAAAAAGTCTTAGTCAGAAAATAATAGAATAATGCACAGAGAGCATACAAACACACATATTCAAAGCATAAAACAAGTTTCAACAGCAATACAGTACTGGTCCCATGGCCATTTTGTAATAGGTAGAATTCAAGCTCTGTAATTTTCTTCGGACTTCCCATCTCAGAGCTATGCAGGAAGCTGAAAAAACGAGGTTTGGGAGCTCTCTCCCAGTTCCCTGTGTTCAGGAGCTGGCTAAGGACACGCCAAACGCAGTGCCACCGCGCTATCTGCGGCCCGATCAAGACCCTCCCTTCATATCCAACTCCACATCTTTTCCACAACTCCCAGTCATCGACATGCAACTCCTATTTTCCCCAGATTTTATGGACTCTGAGTCGCAGAAATTGCACTTCGCAAGCAAAGAATGGGGTTTCTTCCAGGTCAGTTTGATCTCTCTCTCTCTCTCTCTCTCTCTCTCTCACACACACACACACACAAAGAGTTGTAGAATTTTAGCATCTGATGATCTGTATCTATTTTCAACCATTAAGCCTTGAATAAGATATCAAACCCGATATTGACTGATCAAGGGTTCAAAGTTTGAAAAGATTGAAGAAAAAACGAATCCAAAACACAAGAATGAGATTACCATATGCATCAATAAGACATCAAACCGTTCTCATATATGTTTCAGAGCATCTTTCTTAATCATTGAATTGTTCAATGCAAAATTTAATCGAATGATCCGAGAAACACAGGTTGTAAACAGACTGCACCAAAAAAACCAGGACTAATTGATTAGCGTTGAACTTATGTTCTGGAAAAGATAGTGAAAGAGGACTGGAAAATATTTCTTTAGAGAAAAAAAGCTAAATACCAGTAAAATTGATTGAAGCAGTTGCATAATAAAAGCAAAAGTCAAAGTTAGGAGCATCGGCGGACCTAAGAAGGGGCAGGGGTGGCCATGTCCCCCAAAGTTTGAAAAAAAAAATTATATATTAATTTTTTATGATTTAATATAATTATATTAATCTTATCTTGTATTGGCTTCCTCTATAAAATTATTTTGATCTTATAGATTATTTTAACCTAGAAATAGAATAAAAAATATTTTATTTTAGTTTTAACTTTGCTCGGCCCCCCTACAACACATTCCTGATTCCGTCACTGCCAATATCATCAGTAGATCTATGAAAGGGCAAGGGGTGGTCATGGCCCCCCAAAGTTTGAAAAAAAAAATTATATATATATTTTTTTTATGATTTAATAGGATTATATTAATCTCATCTTGTGTTAGCCCCCTCTACAAAATTATTTTTATCTAATAGATTATTTTAACCTAGAAATAGAACAAAAAATATTTTATTTTAGTTTTAGCTTTGCTCGACCCCCCTACACACATTCCTGGTTCTGCCACTGGTTAGGAGCAATAGAGAGAGACTCGGGGACCTCTATCCATTTGTCTTTCCTTCTAGGTAGGCATGATTTGTTTTCTTCTTGCCTTATTTTATTTAATTATTATAATTTTTTAAAATTTAACATAAAATATAATAAATAATTCAATTCTTTCAAATTTTAAAATCAAAATTATATTTTAATAATATTTTATTCAACTCTCATCACATCTAGTAACCAAACAAGATCTTAATTAATTTAAGAAAAAATAATTATAAAAAATCATAAATCTATATATAACTCATAAAAAATTCTAACTTTTTAATAATAACTGTCACTGTTTCGATACTTATAAATCTTATAACTATATCTAACATTAGTTTAATTTTATAAGTGTGTCAACGCCTATTTTTTGTGATGAAGAAATCATAGAGGTGGCTAGAAAAAGGTGTATGGTTGCCCATTATGATTTTATTTCTTAAATTATACGATTATTTTTGTCTTTTCATAATAATAAAATGAAATGGGACAAGTCGTTTTCAAACCAACTGGTTTGAGTAATCACCCATAAAATGAAGGGATAAGTTTTGTTTTACTTATTCGTTTGACATGCATGACTTCAATAACTATTTATTTATGAGGAAAATTAATGTGGAAATGATTTAACAGTTAATAAATCATGGAGTGAGCAGTTCATTATTGGAGAAGGTGAAATCTGGCATTCAAGAACTATTTAATATGGATATGGAAGAGAAAAAGAAGTATTGGCAAGGTGAAGGAGAAGGAGAGGTTGAGGGCTTTGGACAGAGCTTTGTTGTTTCGGAGGACCAAAAGCTGGACTGGGGTGACATGTTCGGCCTTTTCACCCTTCCCACCTATTTGAGGAAGCCCCACTTGTTCCCTCGCCTTCCCCTCCCATTCAGGTCCCATCTCGATCTGTTTTTCACTCACATGCTTGCATAATTTTTAAATTAGAGATTTTATTTACGTTCACACACTCCTTTAAAAAAAAAAAAAAGTGAAATGATACTGATATAGAAAAATCATTAATAGTGGGTTTATCTCTTTCAAAATGAAAAATCAAAAATGATACTGATTTATTTTTTTCATTGTGGACTTTTAGGCTACCATAAATTGTTCAAATTTTACTCTAAAGTATCAAATCAACTATTTGTCAAGGGCATGTGATCTGATGGCACAAAACCATCCACATTTTTAAAATAGAGATCCTGGATTCGACTCATCTCCCAATATATAAAAAACAAACTATTTGTTTGAAAAACTTTCGGCAAGCAATTTTTCATAAATACGTGATAATTTAAGAAAAAAAAATCGTTTAATCCAATAGTCTCAAGAGAGAAATGGCAGTAAAAACAAAAACAAAAATCTGAGCAACAGCTATCCGCAGATCGTCTCTTTATTTCTTTGTTAAAAGAGAAATGACATAAACTTAAGTAATTTACCACTTTTACACAATTTTTAGTAAATCGTTATTTTTAATTCAAGCACTTCAAAGTCAAGCAAATTTCAAATGAATTCAAACGATAATGTTATTTTATCGAAGACTTGTGCAAAACTTCTAAAAATAGTTGTCTATATTATTTTTATCCTTAAAAAGAGTTTTATAATACCCATTATAGTTATACAAGAGTTCAAATACCAATATTTTTCATCACTATGGAATCAAATTGCAGAGATAACTTAGAAGCTTACTCAACAGAGCTGAAAGATCTGGCCATGAAAATTCTAGATCAAATGGCAAAAGCTCTGAGAATGGAAAGTAGTGACATGAGGTGCCTATTTGAAGAAGGGACGCAGTCAATGAGGATGAACTACTATCCTCCATGTCCACAACCAGAGCTTGCCATTGGCTTAAACGCTCACTCCGATTCTGTAGGCCTAACAATCCTCCTCCAACTCAATGAAATTGAAGGTCTCCAGATCAGAAAAGATGGAATGTGGATCCCAATCAAACCCCTCCCCAATGCTTTCATCATCAACATTGGAGATATTTTGGAGGTAAATCTTGGAGATTTTAGATTAATCTCAATTTATTTCCGTTAAGTCACGAATCTTTCACCAATATTCAAAAGTATTGTGACACACTTTTTATATTTTGAAGAGAGACAATACAATATGTAAATCTCCCGTCATAAAATGTTATCCATAAAAATGTTTGATACTAAATACAATGAAATTCAGGTAATGTATCCATATATCTTTCCCATGGTAAAAAGGTGTTTTGATTCTTCTTTTGGTTTGTTTGTTAATTCCCATGCATGAATGGTTTGGCAGATTGTGACGAATGGTATCTACCGTAGCATCGAGCATCGTGCGACTGTGAACTCAGAAAAGGAGAGGCTGTCGATAGCCACA
Organism: Cyclocarya paliurus; assembly: GCA_029856935.1. Lineage (NCBI taxonomy): Eukaryota > Viridiplantae > Streptophyta > Magnoliopsida > Fagales > Juglandaceae > Cyclocarya > Cyclocarya paliurus. Next base: position 21,568,474 of record CM056951.1, read on the forward strand.
TTTTTAAGCCCAAGGCTGGAAGGAGATTTTGGTCCGGCGCCAAGCCTTTTGAATACAGAGTCACCGGCATTATTCAAAAGAATAAGAGTTGAAGATTACTTGAAGGGTCTTTTCTCGCGGAAACTCGATGGGAAGTCATACGTTGATGCTATGAGAATCCAGAAATGAGGGTCTTTTCTTGCTTGCTTTAAAAATAAATAATTCCCAGTGGCTCTTCATGATATATCATTACTTTGCTTTCGCCAAAGTGGGACCGACGAAAACTTGTAATTCCACTGTAATATATAATAGATCTATGTCCATAATTTTTAGGGTACTCTACTATGCATGACTCAGTAAATCACAACCATTGGTTTCCTAAAAACAAATTAAAGTGATCAATACAAACGAGTGATGTTACATTTACAGATATCACACAATTTAAATGATTTCATATGTCAATCATCTAAAAATGAATACCATTCAAAATTTATGTAATTAAGGATGACAAAATATAAAATGAAAAACGTCATTTCTCAAACGAAACCGAATCCTCCAATTGAAAAGAACTACATTTTGTTGCTTTTTGTTGAATATATCATTCTCTTCTTTTTCGACGTAACTCTTCTTTTTTCTCTTCTAGCAAGTCTCTATAAGATTTTTTTTGGCTGATTGATCTCCATGATCTTTGAAATTTAAAAAAAAAATTTAATTATGAAAATACTATCTGATTGTAGGTCGAAAGAAATGTTTTTGATCTTTCAATATAATCTTACCACTTATCATTATCTCAATCAAGAAAGCAATTCTTCCAACAGTTGGATAGAGTGACACAAGTAGAATGAAACGAAACAATGACCACTGTTTAAACTCGTATCCAACAGCACACTCAAAACGGTACATGTTAAGATTGATATCAAGAAAATACCAAAAGGATGCAAGCATCAAAAACTCTTCTGTATATTTCAGAATTAGGGCTGTGCAAAATTCCGAAAGTTCCGACTCCGCCCGACATCCGCTCCGATTCCGACTCCGTCGGAGTCGGAGTTTTCGGAAAACGGAGTCGGAGTGCGGAGTGGCTCCGAATAAGAGTCGGAGTCGGAGTCGGAGTTCGGAGCTATAAGTAGCTCCGAACTCCGACTCCGATTTTTTTAAAAAAATTCCAGATGTAAAACGACGTCGTTTTACATCTGGAATTTTTTTAAAAAAAATCAAACGACGCCGTTCCACTTAATGTGGAACGGCGTCGTTTCATCATAGGGGGGTCCAAAACGCAGGACCCCCTCCTCTTTCCCTTCTCCCTTCTCCCTTCTTCGGATCCTTCCTCTTCCTCAGTTCCTCTTTCTCTCTAAACCAGCCGGCAGCCAGTCTTGTTCGGAGCTCTAAACCAGCCACCTCGCCACCTCGTTCCCTCTCTATTGCCGTCGAGAGACTTTGCTCCTCCTACGTGCGCAACTTCAATCCGAGCTTCAACCTACGGTGAGAACCCGATTCCGAGCCCTAAAATTAAATTGCTTGATTTAATTTTATGTATTCCGTTATTCATAGTCTTATAGCATGCACGTCTGGGTATTTTGTTGTGATTGAAATGAATTCCTTTTGAAAATTTTGTTGTGATTGAAATGCACGTCTGGGTGTTTGATAAATCGCTCGACCACCGCTCGACTCACCGCTCGAGCGAAGTCAGGCAGAGTGCTACGCTCGACCACCGCTCGACTTACCGCTCGAGCGAAGTCAGGCAGAGTGCTACGCTCGACCACCGCTCGACTCACCGCTCGAGCGAAGTCAGGCAGAGTGCTACGCTCGACCACCGCTCGACTCACCGCTCGAGCGAAGTCAGGCAGAGTGCTACGCTCGACCACCGCTCGACTCACCGCTCGAGCGAATCTAGGCAGAGTGCTACGCTCGACCACCGCTCGACTCACCGCTCGAGCGAATCTAGGCAGAGTGCTACGCTCGACCACCGCTCGACTCACCGCTCGAGCGAATCTAGGCAGAGTGTCTCGCTCGATGTTCCGCTCGAGCGACTTTCTGGGAGTTGACCTGCGCTCGACCGTAGCTTATTTGAGCTTCTTTGATAGCTTCTATTTTAATGTTATTTATTAACAAACTTAATGTATATAATATACGAGATCAGAACCAAATTTAAACATAATTAGTGGATATTTGTAACTTATCATGCATGCAGGCTTGTAGCTTATTATTGCTAAGGAATATTTTTAGCTTATCGTGGACAGCTTATTATGATACAATAATATATGTCCTATATCAACGCGTTGATTTAAATTTTTAATATAGCCTAGTTTATTTTTAAACTAATTTTTTGCTTCTAACTTATTTTTTCAGCTTCATTGATTGTGATATGGATCCTAGACCTAGTGGAGATGATTGTCCACAAGGGGATGTGGCGGATGCCAATGCTACAACTCCTACACCGGTGGGTACTTCCACCCCTAGAGCCACATCTAGGGCAGCTACATCTAGAGGAGCTACATCTAGAGCAGCTACATCTTGTGCGAGTAGTCGACTCCCACTCCCAGTAGATATAGAGGATGAGGATATGTTCAACGAAGAGGAGGAGATGCCCATTGAGCAAGATCAACCACAACCACCACGGCCTTCTAAAAAGAGGTCGTGGACATGGGAGCATTTCACTAAAATTCCTGGTGATATTGCGAACCCGGTAGCAAGATGCCATTATTGTGGCCAACTTTGTGGATGCCATTCAAAGAAGCAAGGTACAAGTGTGTTAATAGCACATCTAACTGGTTGCCAACGATATAAGATAGCGAAGGGATTGACGGCCACTGATCAGACCAACCTCAGTTACCAAACTTCTACAGCCACTGATGGTACACAGACTAAGAAATTGGTTATCCCTCAATACAGTGAGAAGATGTTGAGGGACATGCTTGCAGAGATGATAATTACTGATGAGATGCCATTTACCACAGTCGATAAAAGAGGCTTTAGAAAGTTTCTAAACTTTGTTGAGCCACGATTTCCTATTCCATCACGGTATACGGTGATGCGAGATTGTATGAAGAGGCATGCGAAAGACAAGGCGGAGATGAAGAAGATGTTTATTACCACTGGCCAGAGAGTGTCGTTTACGACTGACACATGGACGTCCATACAGAACGTCTGCTACATGTGTATCACAGCACACTACATTGACAGTGAGTGGATTTTGCATAAAAAAATTATTGGTTTTAAAGATATTGTGGATCATAAAGGTGCATCCATTGGGGCGAAGATGGATGATTGTTTAAAGGACTGGGGAATTCGAAAAGTGCTGTGTATTACAGTTGACAATGCTAGTGCCAATGAAACAGCAATTGATTGGTTTAAGCGGAACACGACAGTGAGAGATGATGTCATTCAGGCCCACGAGTTTATTCACGTTCGATGTTGTGCTCATATCATCAACCTCATAGTTGTTGAGGGGTTAAAAGAGGTTGATGATTCCATTACCCGAGTCCGCAGCATTGTACGATATGTGAGGGGTTCCCCTCAAAGGCTTGCCAAGTTTAAGGCAATAGCTGAAGATCTTAAGATTGAATGTTCTAGTATGTTGTGTTTGGACGTTCCGACTCGATGGAACTCTACATACATGATGTTGGATGTGGCACAGAAGTACCAAAAAGCATTCGAGCGGATGGAGGTCGAGGATGGAGGCCTGAGGTATGCTTTGTTGGAGCCAGCAGGACAGGGGCTCGGTGCGCCGGACGCACATGATTGGACCAATGTGAGCTACTTTGTTGAATTTTTAAGAATTTTTTATGACATAACCATGCGGCTATCTGGATCCAAATATACGACTGCGAACTCATTCTTCAGTGAGCTCTCAGAGCTTCACTTCCACTTGGAAAATAGTTGTACTGACTCTGGTGGATTGTTATCTGCTATGGCTACGAGGATGAAGACCAAATATGATAAATATTGGGGGAATATTGAGAAGATAAATAGATTGCTATTTGTGGCTGTGATCCTTGACCCCCGATACAAGTTGGCCATTCTGGAATTTTGGGTAAATTCCGTCCTCGGGGCAGTGAAGGCTGCAGAGTTTATTAAAGTGTTAAAAAGTGATATTGATGATCTATATAATCACTACAGCAATAGTTGTCAGCCTTCATCCGCAGCTGATACCTCTTCACATTCGAGGCCGACAGGGTCGACAGCTTCCTCAGGTGATACTAATCCATCTGTAGGGCTTAGAGGACATCGTATTATGCAGCAGTATCATCAACTCATGTCAACAAGGAATATTATGCATTGTACATCTGAGGTTGAACGATATTTTATGGAAGCTGTCGAGGCACCTAGCGATATATTTCAGTTATTAACTTGGTGGAAAGTTAATTCCACCAAGTATCCAGTCCTTTCCCGTGTAGCCCGAGATGTGCTAGCCATTCCTGTCACTACGGTTGCCTCAGAGTCGGCATTTAGCACTGGAGGTCGCGTGTTGGATGCTTATCGGAGTTCATTGTCACCGTCAACCGTGGAGGCCCTCGTTTGCACACAGAATTGGATAAGTGAAACGCCTATTGGACTAGATACCGTTGGCGTTGATGCCGAGAGCTATAGACTTGAGTCGGGTAAGTTTATATGCTTTTAAATGATTATTTAATTATTTTTAATGTTTCTAACTTCTACTTTTTATGATTTTAAAGATCTAGTTGTGAACCCTAACATAATTGCTGATGACTGAGAGTCAAAGACGAACGCCCCTTGAGAGTTGGAGAGGAGTTGGGAGAATCCCCTTTCTTGGTAAGAATCAAATTATACTTTTCCTGTGTTCAAATTATGAATATCAATTTTTTTCATTTATTGATTGCAACTTTCTATTTTCATTTCAATTTTCAGGCATGACCAATGGACCATAAAGCATTTGAGTGAAATCCGTTTTGTTATTACATTATAAATGGGATTGTTAAGTCTTATGGCTACATCACACATGTTATTTAGTATCAGATTCTTGTAAAGTTTTGAATCTTTTGATATATATGGTAGTATTGGCGCCCCAAAAACATTTTAATTTGTCTCTACAACGTCTTATATACTATATACACAAAATAAACAGCCGGAGTTCCGATCGGAAGTCGGAGTTCCGACCTCCGATCGGAGTTCCGATCGGAGGTCGGATTCCGACCTCCGATCGGAGTCGAATTCCGACTCCAGTTCGGAGTCGGAGTCGGAGGATAAATTCGACTCCGACTAATGTCGGAGTCGGAGGTCGGAAACGACAACTCCGACTCCGTCGGAGTCGGAGCTCAGCCCTATTCAGAATTGTATATTACATTAAAGCAGAAAATGCTTTATATACAATGTATAATAGGCGGGAAAGAAAATATTTTAAATATCTAAGTAACAGACTTAACATAACTCTGTTACTAAAAATAGACAGAAATAACAGAAAAATAACAGAAACAATTCTATCTCTAATACCCCCCTTCAAGCTGGAGCATGTATGTTGACAAGACCCAGCTTGGAGACAAGATCAGAAAACAAAGGAAATCCTAATGGTTTAGTAAAACAATCTGCTAATTGATGATGAGATCAAACATGAAAGAGCTTCACAACTTCTGCTTGAACTTTGTCACGAATAAAGTGACAATCTATTTCTATGTGCTTTGTTCTTTCATGAAACATTGGATTAGTGGCAATATGAATAGCAGCCTTGTTGTCACAATAGAGGGCAGCAGCTTGAGGATGAGGAATTTGTAAATCATGGAGCAGAGAAAGTAACCAAACAAGTTCACAAACTGTGTTAGACATGGCTTGATATTCAGATTCAGCTGAGGATCTAGAGACTGTGCATTGCTTCTTGGATTTCCATGAAATGAGGGATGTACCAAGAAAAATACAGAAACCTGTTATGGATTTTCGAGTGTCCTGACAACCAGCCCAATCTGAGTCAGCAAAAGCAGTCAAGTGAAGGTTAGAGCTAGTAGGAAAAAACAACCCTTGGCCAGGAGAATCTTTAATGTATTGCAATATTCTCTGAGCAGCATGAAGATGAGGTAGTCGAGGAGAGTCCATAAATTGGCTTAAGGTGTGAACTGCAAAAGTGATATATGGCCGTGTGATGGTAAGATAAAGGAGTCTGCCCACCAATCTCCTATAGGACTTAGGATCTTCCAAAAGATCACCATCAACTCGAGAGAGCTTGAGATGTTGTTCCATCGGGGTTTTCACAGGTTTAGAACCTATGAATCTAGTGTCTGATAAGATTTCTAAGGCATATTTCCTTTGAGACAAAGATATACTGAACTGTTCCTTGCAACTTCCAAACCCAAAAAATACTTCAAAGACCCAAGATCCTTAAGCTTGAATTTCTGATCAAGGAATGTTTTAAAAAGATTGACAGCTTCTATATCATTGCTAGCAATGAGAATGTCATCCACATATACTAACAAGGCAATGAAACCGGTACCTTGCAGTCGTGTGAAAAGAGAGTAATCTGTTTTGGATTGTTTAAAACCAAGATCAAGAATGGTAGAAGAAAACTTAGCAAACCATTGTCTTGATGCTTGCTTTAAACCATACAAGGACTTGTTCAACCGACAAACTCTTGTATCATTTTTATCACCAAAACCAGGAGGCAAGGACATATAAACTTCTTCCAACAAATCTCCATGAAGAAAGGCATTGTTGACATCCAATTGAATTAGATGCCAACCTTTTGCAACTGCTTTGGAGAGAAGACACTTGACAGTGACCATTTTAGCAACTGGACAAAAAGTGTCAAAGTAATCCACTCCTTCTTGTTGTGTAAAACCTTTAGCAACCAACCTTGCTTTGTACCTCTCGAGTGTCCCATCAGATTTCAGTTTAACTTTATAAACCCATTTGCATCCAATTGGGTTCTTTCCATAGGGAAGATTAGTTAATGTCCAAGTGTTATTGTGTTCTAAGGCTTGAATTTCTTCAGCCATAGCAACTCTCCAATGAGGGATTTTGACAGCTTGATGATAAAACTTGGGTTCAACAAAAGTTGAAAGAGCTAAGGTGAAGGCTTTGTGTTTGGATGACAAATGAGAATAACCAATGAAATGAGAAAGTGGATATTGCTTACCTGATAAAGAACCAGAATTCCCAATGGAAGGTAGAGAAGAGCAAGCCTGTGAGGAAGCCAAATGGCAGTGAAAATCTTGCAAATAACCAGGTGGCTTATGCACTCGAGAAGATCTCCTAGGAAGAACATTATCTTGTAAAGATGGTGATTGATTTGAAACAAGTTCTGTATGAGTGGATTCTGTATGAACAGGTTCTGTATGGATAGGTTCTGTATGAACAGGTTCTGTATGGATAGGTTCTATATGGATAGGATCTGTATGGATGGATTCTGAGGGGTCAGATACAGATGAACTCACTGGAATTGATGGAAAAGAATCATGTTGATCAAGAATAGGTGCAAGAAATACAGGAGAAGAATGTGGTAAAGCATTGAGATTTTGATTTAGTGACTTGAAAGGAAAGATGTGTTCATGAAAAACAACATCTCGAGATACAAAAACAGTATGACTATCAAGATCATAGAGTTTTTATCCTTTAATACCAAAAGGATAACCAATGAAAATGCACCTTCTAGCTCGAGGAGCAAATTTAGATCGATTGTGAGCTAGTGTGGATGCATAACAAAGAGAACCAAAAACTTTAAGATGAGAATATGAAGGTGGTTTCTTGAAGAGTAATTCATATGGTGTTTTGTTTGCTAACAAAGGAGAAGGAATCCTGTTAATGAGATAAACTGCTGTAAGAATGTAGTCAGACCAGAAAAATAAAGGAATACTTGATTGAAAAAAGAGAGCACGAGCAACATTGAGGATATGTTGGTGCTTTCTTTCAACAACTGAATTTTGTGGAGGGGTGGCCACACAAGATAATTGGTGAACTATGCCTTTAGAAGAGAAAAAATGAGGCATAGTAAACTCAGTGCCATTATCTGTCCTTATAGCTTTGATGGAGTAATCGAATTGATTGGCAACCATATTAACAAAATTCTGCAATAGCACTCGAGTGTCAGATTTTGACTTCATCAAATAAACCCAAGTACTTCTAAAAAAGTCATCTACAATGGTTAAGAAGTACTTAAAACCATCCAATGACTGAGATTGAAATGGGCCCCATATGTCACAATGGACAAGCTGAAAGGGGCATGAAGAAATATGGTCACTATGAGAAGGAAATGGCAATCTTTTGTGCTTAGCAAGTGGACAGATTGAACATGGAATGTTTTTATTTATAGAAGCAGTAGGTACAACAGATGACAACAATTTTATTCGAGAAAAGGATGGATGACCCAACCTTTTATGCCAAATATCAAACTCAGAATGATTAGAATGAGAAACAAAAGCAGAATTGAAATTTGAATTACAAGAAGGAGTAACATGAGCATCTGATTTTTGCAAAATGTACAATCCTCCTTTGGCTTTACCCTTCCCAATCATTCTCCAATGGGTGAGGTCCTGTATATAGCAAGCATTACCAGAAAAAATCAAACAACAAGATATTGATTTGGTTATTTGGCTTACAGAAATAAGATTGAATTGAAAAGAAGGTACACATAGAACATTATGCAAAATGAGCTGTGGCGAGATATGAATGGATCCAATATGTGTAACTGGTGCAGAAATGCCATTAGGCATTTTGACAAATGAGTTATGTGTAGAATGAAAAGAAGTGTAAAGAGAAGTGGAATGGATCATATGATCCGTGGCACCAGTATCTATAATCCAATCATCAGATGTAATGTGCAAAGGTAATGCGGTTTTAATGGAAAAAACAGAGGAAAATTTACCCGAAAGATGATCACTTGAAGAAATCACATTAGCTGTCTGAGACACATGTGATTCAGAATTAAGCAGAGCTATAAGCTGTTGACATTGTTGTGGTGTGAGTGGAAAAGAAGAAGTGGAATCAGCAGCAACTTGGTGAGCTGAAGATGATGGAGTGGAGTATTTCCCTTTGGAGCGATATCCAGGAGGATATCCATGTAACTTGAAACATTTTTCAATAGTATGCCCAGGAATAGAACAATGAGAGCAAATAGGTCTATCTTTGCGAGTGGAAGATTTAACCTGATGAGTCTGTTTTGTTGTTGATGAAAGTGCAGCAGAGGGAATGTGAGAAACAAGAGGTGATCCAATATCTCTTTGACGCTCTTCTTGAAGAACAAGAGAAAAAACCTTGTTCATTGGAGGAAGCGGATCAATCAAAAGGATCTGACCACGCACTTGAGAAAAAGAGTCATTCAGCCCCATCAAGAAACGCATAACATAATCTTGTTGATGCATGGCCATCAATGTATGCATACCTCCACATGAACATACAGGTAAGGGTCTATAGTTCATCAATTCATCCCATAAACCCTTCATTTGAGTGAAATATGCACTTACAGAAAGGTCATTCTGCATAAGAGAAGCAATGGACTTCTGCAATTGAAAAACGCGAGGACCATTGCCTTGAGAGAAACGTTCTTGAAGATCAGACCAAACTTCCTTAGCAGATTCGATATATATGACACTTGCAGCAATCTCTTTAGAAAGAGAATTAATAAGCCAAGACAGAATCATGTTATTGCATCTGGTCCAGTTATGAAAAAGAGAAGAATTACTTGCTGGTTTGACAATGGAGCCATCAATAAAACCAACTTTGTTCTTGGCAGTTAGGGCCATTAGCATGGATCTACGCCAAGTATGGTAATTGTCACCAACGAGAACTTGAGTAACGAGGATTGATCCGGGACTATCTCCATGATGAAGATAATAAGGACTGGATGAATCAGAGGAAGGATTAACAGAGGGAGAAGATGATGCTGAAGAAGAATCACCCATTGCGTGCGGAAATGTTTTTCAAACTGATACCATGTTAAGATTGATATCAAGAAAATACCAAAAGGATGCAGAGCATCGAAAACTCTTCTGTATATTTCAGAATTGTATATTACATTAAAGCAGAAAATGCTTTATATACAATGTATAATAGGCGGGAAAGAAAATATTTTAAATATCTAAGTAACAGACTTAACATAACTCTGTTACTAAAAATAGACAGAAATAACAGAAAAATAACAGAAACAATTCTATCTCTAATAGTACAAATACATATTGATCGATTCCTACGTTCAGTAAGATATGGTATGTAATTACTTGTAATCTAAATCAACAATAATTAACAGACATAAAAAGAATAGATTTAGCACATGTCAAAATTCTTAAATTCAATATTTGCTGAAATTAATGACTTCTTCATTTCAAGTTCTCCAAACAAATTACAAAAAAATTGTATTTATTTGATTTTGAAGTTTTCTTAATTTTTGTTCTCAACAAAATATATATAAAAGAAAGATACTTACTGTTTTTAAAATTGAAAGTACAGCAACTTTTGTTGGTCACATTTTTTGATAAAGAGAACAAAAATCCCTATTTAAACAGCAAAATTTTTATAAGCTTTTTTTTTCGCAACCTAATATATAGATATAAATAGAACAAAATACATAAAAGAAAGATAATTAAATATGATAGAAAAAAAAATACAAACATGTTACCCGCACCAGCTAGAATCCAAAAACCAAAAAAAAAAAAGTATTGGGCAAAAAATAATAGAATAAGGCACATAGAGCTAGCATACAAACACATGCACATATTCAAAGCATAAAAAAAGTTTCGACAGAAATACGGTACTGGTCCCCATGGCCATTTTGTAATCGGTAGAATTCAAGCTCTGTAATTGCCATTGGACTTCCCATCTCAGAGCTATGGAAGCTGAAAAAACGAGGATTGGGAGCTCTCTCCTGGTTCCCTGTCTTCAGGAACTGGCAAAGGACACGCCAAACGCAGTGCCACCACGATATCTATGGCCCGATCGAGACCCTCCCTTCATATCCAACTCCACATCTTTTCCACAACTCCCAGTCATCGACATGCAACTCCTATTTTCCCCAGATTTTATGGACTTTGAGTCGCAGATATTACACTTCGCAAGCAAAGAATGGGGTTTCTTCCAGGTCAGTTTGATCTCTCTCTTTCTCTCTCTCTCTCTCTCTCTCTCTCTCTCTCACACAGTAGAATTATAGCATCTGATGATCTATATCTATTTTCAACCATTAAGCCTTGAATAAGATGCAGAATGAGGAAAGAGCTGTGGTCATCAATTGAATTCATCCATGTGTCTATACAGACTGCTGTATGCAGCTTTTATACAAAAAGGGAAACCAATCCTAACCAACTAAAGGAATAAAATATTTATAGTAAATTTGTACAGCAACGTAACAACCTCTAAATTTACATAAGAGTACATGACACATCAACAAAATGAGGGTCCATGTGGTAAATGAATCAGAGAGCTATGACATGTATTTTGCACATTTGATGAAGCTTGAGCTTGCACATCAGAACCATTGATTTGTCCATGAGCAGCATCCTTTTCATGATCTGGAACTTGAGTAATCTGTTGTGTATGCTGCTCTAATACCCCCACAAGATGGAGAATAGATGTCAACTATTCCCATCTTGGAAAGGTATGAAAATAGCACATAAGAAGGTAGAGATTTGGTAAAAATGTCAGCAAGTTGAGAAGTGGTGGGAAGATGGGCAGTTTTGATGCTTCCTTCTAAGATTTTGTCTCTGATTAGGTGGCAATCGACCTCTATATGCTTGGTCCTCTCATGGAAGACTAGGTTGGCTGCAATGTATAAGGCAGCTTGGTTGTCACAGAATAATTGTGCAGCTTGAGGATGAGGCAGGGAGAGGTCTGTAAACAACTGTCTTAGCCAATTTAACTCAGTGGTGATGGAGGCCATGGCTCTGTATTCGGCCTCGGCAGATGATCTGGAAACCAAAGTTTGTTTCTTGGATTTCCAAGAAATGAGGGACTGTCCAAGGAGAATGCAATACCCAGTGATGGATTTTCGAGTGTCAGGGCATGTAGCCCAATCTAAGTCACAATAGCCTTGTAATTGAATTTCTGAAGTAAAAGATAGGAAGATTCCTTAGCCAGGTGAATTCTTAAGGTATCTTAATACCTTATAAGCAGCAGCAAGATGAGTGTTTGAAGGATGGTCCATGAACTGGCTGAGTACTTGGGTAGGATAGTTTATGTTAGGTCTTGTGATGGTAAGGTAAAGGAGTCGACCAATAAGATGTCTATAGGGGGTGGGATCAGGTAAGGGAGTGCCACTTGTTTTACTGAGCTTGTGATTCTAGTCCATTGGGATTTTTAGTGGTTTGGCAGCAAGCATGCCGGAATCTGCAAGGATATCAAGGATGTATTTCCTTTGACATAAATGAATACCAGTAGGATTTCTAGCAACTTCAATACCTTAGAAATATCTTAATGTACCCAAATCCTTAATTCTGAAATGTTTGTTCAAAAAATCTTTAAGAACAGAAATGGATTCAACTTGATTGGTGGCAACTACTATGTCATCTACATAGACAAGCAGTGTGGTGAAAGAGGTGGCAGTGTGATGGGTGAAAATACTGTAGTATGATTTGGACTAAGTGAATCCAAATTGGATGAGGGAGGAAGAGAGCTTGTCATACCACTATCTCGAGGCCTATTTGAGGCCATAAATGCTTCTGAGGAGCTTACAGACTTGTTGAGGAGAACCTTTATTGTATCCAGGTGGTTTTCTCATGTATATTTCTTCTTTGAGCTCTCCATTAAGGAAAGCATTATTGACATCAAATTGATGAAGATGCCAACCCTTAATGGAGGCTACAGTTAAGATGGTTCTGACTGTCACAATTTTCACCACAGGTGAAAAAGTTTCATGGTAATCCACTCCCGGTTGCTGAGTACAACCTTTGGCAACCAGTTTTGCTTTCCTCCTTTCAATTGTGCCATTGGAATGGTATTTGGTTTTGAAAACAAATTTGCAATCTATGGGAATTTTTCCTGGAGGTAGGTCAGTGAGTGTCCAGGTATGGTTAAGCTCTAAAGCTTCAAGTTCAGCCTCAATTGCTTGACACCAATCAGGATCCTTAACAACTTGTTTAAAGGTATTAGGATATGTGTGGGATGATATGGTAGCAGAAAAAAAAAAGTGCAGGAGATAAATTTGTGTAAGAAATGAAGGAAGATAAAGGGAAAGAAATACCTGATGCAGTAGCCATGTCCCTGGATTGAGATGGTGAGATGGAAGAGGCCTGCTGACAATGATAGTCCTGAAGATATTGAGGGGCTTTTCTGGTTCAAGATGACTTTTTAAGGACAGGTGGATGGGAAGGGAGTAGTGAGTCAGGTGGAGTAAGTGGAGGGGAAAGAAATGAAGTTTCTGAAGGGGTAAAATAATTATCAGAAGAGAAAGGTGCAGGGTGAAAAGATGGAGAGGGTGTTTGAAAAGGAGGCTGTATGGGTGGAGAAGGAAGGTTAGGTTAGTGAAAAGGAAAAACATATTCGTGGAAAGTCACACCTCTGGATATGAAGACTGTTTTGGATTGAAGATCAAGGAGTTTATATCCTTTTACTCCAAATGGGTAGCCAAGAAGGACACAGGCTCTTCCTCGAGGTTCAAACTTGGTCCTGTTGTGGGATAAGGTGGAGGCAAAACATAGGCTGCCAAGAATTCTCATATGAGAGTATGTACGAGGGGAATGGAAGAGAAGTTTATATGGTGTTTTGTTGGAAAGCAAAGGGCTGGGAACACGATTGATAATGTAAGCAACAGTTAAAATGCAGTCACTCCAATAAAGATTGGGGAGGTTGGATTGAATTTTGAGTGCCCTGCCTATGTTTAGAAGATGTTGATGTTTCCTTGCAACAACCCCATTTTGTTGAGGGGTTGCTACACACATTTTGTGATGAATGATCCCTTTCTTATTGAAAAAATTCTGTCATTTTAAACTCAAGGCCATTGTCACTTCTCAGAATTTTTATTTTATCATGAAACTGTGTTTCAACTAAATTGCAAAAAGCTTCAATGCACGATCTGGTATGGGATTTATTTTTAAGCAGGTGGATCCAAGTACTCCTTGAAAAATCATCTATGATGGTGAGGAAGTATTTAGTTACATCATAAGCTTCAACTGAATTAGGTCCCCATATGTCACAGTGTATGAGTTCAAAAGGATTATTGCTTTTATGTGTGCTGATAGGAAATGGCAATTTGTGGTGTTTTGCAAGAGGACATACTTGACATGGATTGGTAACAGAAATTGTAGAAACATGCCTTTTAATAGATGGGTCTTCTATTACATGTAATTTAGAGATGGGGATATGACCCAGCCTACAATGCCAAATATCAGAAACATGATTGAATTTGTGAGAAACAACAGAAACAGAAATTGTCTTGTGCAAGGAAATTGAAAATTATTCAAAAAGAGCTGAAAGGGAAACTGGTTCTATGAGCAGGTGGTATAAACCATTCTTCATCTCACCCATGCCAATCGTGGTCCATGTCAAAAGGTCCTGGAGAAAAAAAATTTCTGAAAGGAATACAAAACAACAAGAAAGGGAAGATGTTAGCTGTTTTGCTGAGATCAAATTGAAACTAAAAGATAGAACACAAAGGACATTGTGCAAAATTAAAGTAGAAGTAATATGGACTGTGCCTATATGAGTTACTGGTGCAGATTGACCATTGGGAAGTTTAACAACAAAGGAAACTTGAGATGTTATAGAGGAAAAATATGAGGTGTTACAGATCATGTGATCTGTAGCACCTATGTCAATAATCCAAGGGAGGTGTGTGCTTGTGTTATCTGATGGAATGAAAGAAGTAAAAGAAAAATAATTACCATTCATGGTAGAGGAAGGAAGACAATCTGTTTGGACAGTATTAATTGAATGACTAGCAATTGAAGCCTCCTTTGACTGCAATAAAGAGATTAGTTGATGGTATTGATCTGTAGTGAAGGTGGGAGTGTTATGGGATTGGTTTTCTGTATCCAGGGTGGTCATATGAACGAAAGGAGTGGTACTTTGAGGGATCTTGCCATGGAATTTGTGGCCAGCTGGGTAAGCATGCAACTTATGAAGCCAGGAGACAACAAGGTCATTGCATCTATCCCAAGCAGTGAAAAGAGGATCTATAGTGTCTTTAGGTTTTGTTAAGCTTCCATTGATGAAGCCTATTTTGTTTTTGGCACGAAGAGCTCGGCACATAGCTCTTGACTAGGTGATGTAATTCTCAGTGTTGAGAAGGTCAGGGACCAGAGGAAGAGAAGGGTTGTCTCCATGATCAAGGCGGTATGGATTGGTGATATTATTGAAATCCAGAAATGGGGACTTGAGAGGGGACTTGGGAGTTTCAGTAGTCATTGCAGGGTGTGTTTACGCAAAAGGCTCTTGATACCATGTAAGAATAAGAAGAACCGAGAGAATAAAATGGCAAAGAAGAAAAAGCTGACAGAATGAGGAAAGAGTTGTGCTCATCAATTGAATTAATCTGTGTGTCTGTACAGACTCTTGTATGCAGCTTTTATACAAAAAGGGAAACCAATCCTAACCAACTAAAGGAATAAAATATTTACAGTAAATTTGTACAGCAACGTAACAACCTCTAAATTTACATAAGAGTACATGACACATCAACAAAATGAGGGTCCATATGGTAAATGAACCAGAGAGCTATGACATGTATTTTGCACATTTGATGAAGCTTGAGCTTGCACATCAGAACCATTGATTTGTCCATGAGCAGCATCCTTTTCATGATCTGGAACTTGAGTAATCTGCTGTGTATACTGCTCTAATAAGACCCTCCCTTCATATCCAACTCCACATCTTTTCCACAACTCCCAGTCATCGACATGCAACTCCTATTTTCCCCAGATTTTATGGACTCTGAGTCACAGATATTGCACTTCGCAAGCAAAGAATGGGGTTTCTTCCAGGTCAGTTTGATCTCTCTCTCTCTCTCACACACACACACACACACACACAGCAGAATTATAGCATCTGATGATCTGTATCTATTTTCAACCATTAAGCCTTGAATAAGATATCAAACCCGATATTGACTGATCCAAGGGTTCAAAGTTTGAAAAGATCGAAGAAAAAACGAATCCAAAACACAAGAATGAGATTACCATATGCATGAATAAGATATCAAACCATTGTCATATATGTTTTAGAGCATCTTTCTTAATCATTGAACTGTTCAACGCAAAATTTCATCGAATGATCCAAGAAAAACATAGGTTGTAAACAGACTGCACCAAAAAAAGAGGACTAATTGATAAGTGTTGAACTTATAATCTGCAAAAGATAGTGAAAGAAGATCTGGAAAATAATTCTTTAAAGAAAAAAGATAAATACCAGTAAAATTGATTGGAGCAGTTGCATAATCAATGCAAAAGTCGAAGTTAGGAGGGATAGAGAGAGACTCGGGGACCTCTATCCACTTGTCTTTCCTTCTGGGTAGGCATGGTTTGTTTTCTTCATGGCTCATTTTATTTAATTATTATAATTTTTTATTTTAAATATAATAAATAATTTAATTTTTTAAAATTTTAAAATAAAAATTATATATTAATAATAATTTATTCAACTTTGAACTCTTATATCATCGATATAACCAAACAAGACCTACTTTAATTAATTTAAAAAATCATAATTATAAAAAATCATAAATCTATAACTCATATAAAAAATCCAACTTTTTAATGATAACTCTCACTGTTTCTCTAAATAGAATACATGATACTCATAAATCTTACAATTATATTTAACATTATTCTAATTTTCTAAGTGTGGCAAGGCCTATTATATTTTTTGAAAGAGAAGAAATCATAGAGGTGGCTAGGAAAAGGTGTATGCTTGTCCATTATGATTTTATTTCTTAAATTATATGATTATTTTTGTCTTTCCATAATAATAAAATGAAATGGGACAGTTCGTTTTCAAACCAACTGGTTTGAGTAATCACCCATAAAATGAAGGGATAAGTTTTGTTTTAATTATTCGTTTGACATGCATGACTTCAAGAACTATTCATTTATGAGGAAAATTTAATGTGGAAATGATCTTACAGTTAATAAATCATGGAGTGAGCAGTTCATTATTGGAGAAGGTGAAATCCGGCATTCAAGAACTATTTAATATGGATATGGAAGAGAAAAAGAAGTATTGGCAAGGTGAAGGAGAGGTTGAGGGCTTTGGACAGATGCATGTTGTTTCGAAGGAGCAAAAGCTGGACTGGGGTGACATGTTCCGCCTTATCACCCTTCCCACCTATTTGAGGAAGCCCCACTTGTTCCCTCGCCTTCCCCTCCCACTCAGGTCCCATCTCTGTTTTTCACTCACATGCTTCCATGATTTTTAAAATAGAAATTCTATTTACGTGCGCACACTCCTTTAAAAAAAAAAAAAAAAAAGTGAAATGATACTGATTTAGAAAAATCATTCTTTTAATAGTGGGCTTATTTTCTTTCAAAATAAATAAGTGTAATTTATACACCTTAAAACTATATCTATCATTATTTTGTTTAATAAAATAAGTCATTTTGGACTTTTAGGCTATCATAAATTGTCCAAATTTTACTCTAAAGTATCAAATTAACTATTTGCCAAGAGCCTATGGCCTGATGGCACAAGACCCATACCTCCAAAATGGAGATTATGGGTTTGACCCCCTCCCCCAATATATAAAAGACCAATATTTTTCATCACTATGGAATTATCTAATTGCAGAGATAACTTAGAAGCTTACTCAACAGAGCTGAAAGATCTGGCCATGAAAATTCTAGATCAAATGGCAAAAGCTCTCCGAATGGAAAGTAGTGACATGAGTGCCTATTTGAAGAAGGGATGCAGTCAATGAGGATGAACTACTATCCTCCATGTCCACAACCAGAGCTTGCCATTGGCTTAAGCGCTCACTCCGATGCTACAGGCCTAACAATCCTTCTCCAACTCAATGAAATGGAAGGTCTCCAGGTTAGAAAAGATGGAATGTGGGTCCCTGTTAAACCCCTTCCCAATGCTTTTATCGTCAACATTGGAGACATTTTGGAGGTAAATCTTGGAGACTTGTATTACCCTTAAGTTCTTTCACATTACACACAAACAGTTCTTATGATTCGGAAAGAGACGGACAAAATATATGAATCCCATATCGTAGAATGTTATCTGCAAAAACTGTATTAAATGCAATAAAATTCATTAGGCCTTAGTGTATCCATATATATCTTTCTTACGGTAAAAAAGTGTCTGATTCTAGTTTCCAGTTGGTTAATTCCCATGCATGAATGGTTTGGCAGATTGTGACGAATGGGATCTACCGTAGCATCGAGCATCGTGCGACTGTGAACTCAGAAAAGGAGAGGCTGTCGATAGGCACATTTTTAAGCCCAAAACTGGAAGGAGATTTTGGTCCGGCGTCAAGCCTTGTGAATGCAGAGTCACCGGCATTGTTCAAAAGAATAGGACTTGTAGATTACAAGAAGGGTCATTTCTTACGCAAACTCGACGGGAAGTCATACGTTGATGCTATGAGGATCTAAGAAATGAGGCCAAAAATGCATGCTCTTGATCATGAAGAGCATAAGTTTGACTATATATACTCGAGCCAGATTTAAAATAAACGAAATGGTCATGCTATATGATTAATTACTTAGTTTTTGCCATAAGTGGGACCAACAGAAATTTGTAATTCTACAGTAGTAAATATAAGATCTATGCCCTCCATAATTTCTAGGATATTCTAGTATTATGCAATATATCTCATTAAGTCACAATCATTTTTTTTTCTAAAATCAAATTAAAGTGATCGATATAAATATGCAGTGGTATTCTAAATCTTATCATTTTCGTCAAAACTATTGACATGGCACATTCAAACAAGGATTTGTTTTGAGGAATTATCCCATTCATTGCTCATTTTTTACAATGAAGCTGCTAGGGCCATCGAGAAATCCCCAAGGATTTCTACCGACAGTGCAAATTATTTATTTATTTTCTTCATTCTTTAAAACATTTTTTTATGTATTTTTTTTAAAAACAAAAAAATGAAAAACACAATACTAAAAAATAAAGAAAACAAATATTACAAAAGCACACATTCGGTAGCTTTCATCGTGTCATTCCTTGGTGGATACATGATTTTCATCACGAATTTTGCTACTCATTATTCAACACCATACACACTCTAAGAAAAAGTAGTTTTCGCAGCTACATTTATTTTTGCTGACTAAAAATAGTTGCAAAAAGCCTACTTCCACTATTTGGGTGGAAACCTTCTTAAAGGTCTCCACGAAAAAATTATTTTTTTCTATTTTATCGCTTGAAATAAAATAACCTCAAAAACAACTCATTTTGGACTGTTGGGTTGCAAAAATCTCGGCAACTAAATATGTCATCACGAGAAATATATTTTCGGCGATCTTGGTCACTAGAAATATGATCATAGGAAATAAGTTGGTAGTATACGACTGATTGCAATGATTTATAGCACTTTTACGATGACTATTCTCACCACAAAAAGTTGCGATTTAAAATAGACAGACCTCTCTCTCTCTCTCTCTCTCTCTCTCTCTCTGCTCCTCTTCCCCATTTCCAGAAAAGCCAAGCCGTAACCCGAATGCTTCTAACCCTCCGCCAACTTTTTTCTTCTAACTCTGTTCCTCTTTCTCTCTCGTTATCTCCTCTTTGCCCTAACCTTCCCCATTTCCAAAAAATCCAAGCCCTAACCTGATTGCATTCATCACTAAATAAGTTTTATTTTTTTTCGAGGGGTGTGAAGGGGGAAGCCTCCTTGTTTTCCTACATATTTTATGATTTTGAACATATAAGCTTGTCTTATTTTTTATCTTCTAGCTGAATGCAGGGTTCATCAGCTATTGGGAAGATTAAGAGAAGATCTAGGGTTGTAACTGCAATCAAACATGGCTCATCTACCACGAGGCTCTGAGAAGAAAAATGTATGCCATTTATCTTGTATTACAGTTTATTTGTGTGGGAAAACTTGAAATCCTTTCTGTATATTCATATTTTATGTTTTTTTATTCATGAAAATGTTTCATTTTCCTTAGCTCTTGTACTGAAATTTATCCCAGTCAGATCTGAAAAAAATTCTAGAAAGCTTCCTAAGAGTTGAATTGTTAAGAGATTGGCGTGAATGTGGTAGAAAGGAAAGATAATGTTTAGTCATTGCATCTCATTAGATGAAAATGCTCGGGTTAGCTCATTACCTCTTCTATTAAGTGCTAATTTGTATTGTTATTTAATGATAAAATTTGCTTCTTCTTTATGTACTTTTGAGTGGCTTACACCTTTACTGGTTCAATTGCTACTATATTGCATACTCGATACATAATCTATATGCTAAACAAATATCATATACACTTGACATTGTTTTTACTCATATTTATATGTGGGGAGGTCTTAGATTCAAGGCCACTTATGTACGTGGTGACAAACATCCCACTTTCTTCTTTAATCTTGATTATTATTATTGTACTAACTGACATTATTTTTTTAAATAAAGAGTTGGGAGGGTCTTATTGCAGTGTTAGAAATATGCATGCCGGTTTGGGCTCTTTCACGTGCTTTCTCATCTTGGTGGAGAATATGTATTCTTCATTGTCCCTTAGCAAACAAAAATACGAAGACATTGTTATAAGATAGTTTTGTATTTCAAGTAGAGGTTGTATAAGATAGTTTTGTATTTCAAGTAGAGGTTGGTGGTCTATGGAGGTGATTGGTTCATAGTGTTGTAGAGTGTGGACATTTATATCTAGGGGATGGGAATCTTAAGACATGTTGCACCAAGTAAAATTCTTCTCCATACTATATCTACATTTTGAGATGGATCCCAAATTGGTTGCTAACATTACAAGAAATTTTAGTTTTAGGGATGAAATTTGTTAGAGACAAATTAAATTTCGTCCATAAAAGTAATTATTGAAGACGAAATTTAAATTTTATCTCAAAACTTGGCTGAGTTTCTAAATCAGTTCGAACGGATAAATATCCGTTCAAACTATATATTTTGTGACGAATAAAATCATTTTAAAAATGCAAAACCGTTCGAACGAAAAAAAAAAAAAAAGATTCGAACAAGAAATTAATGTCTATTCAAACAGTATATAATCTGTTTGAATAATAATTCTGGCGAAAAATTAATTTATTTTTTTCAGCGAAAGTTCATAACCGTTCAAACTTACATTTATTTGTTTGAACGGGAGCGATTTGGTGGAAAAATCTGGCGAGAAGGTTGCTAGACCGTTCGAACAACACAAATATCGTTCAAACACCACATTTATTCATTCGAACGACTAATTTGGTTGGAAATTATATAAAAATTATTTATCATCATTAATTTGTGTATATATTTTTTCCATTAAAGTAATAAATAACTTTTCCATAAATTTGTTATCATTTTCAAAATATAAAAAATGTGTATATATTATATATTATGATTTATGGTGAGTTAAAATATTTACAAATTCATAAATTAATTTTATGTAATTAATTTCAAAATGTTATAGTGATTTCTTCTATGTTAAATTTATATGAATATAACTTTAAAGATAGTTTCATTTTTTATATTATCATAAACGGTAAGTAAAATGAAAAAAAAAAATAAACAAGGTAGCAAACACTAAAAATAAAAACTATACATTAATTACATCCCAAATATATAATGTTCAATACAATATAAAAAAGTAAAATAATAACTAAAACGAACTATTTGTTAAGTAGATCAAAATCCTCTTGTAAGTTTTTCATGCGTGCATCTATATCCTTAAACTTCTCCGTAATGGGCTCAATGAACTCCACGAATAGAGCATGTATCTGATCCAAAGTAACCTCAGCAGGCTGTCTCTCAACACCATCGGTACTACTAAAAGCTGGATCGGTCAGCGTGCCACTATGTTGTATTGTTGCAGTCTTCCTCAAGTGACCCTTGCTCTTGTTGAATGTGATCTTGTCAAGGGGTCCCATCTGTGGCGACATACATTCAGTCCCTTGCACTGTAACCCTTAATTAGAGTAGGAGATTAGATATCAGCAGTGCAAATGGTAGACTACATTCGAATAGCGTGACTTCAATCTAATGCGGAGGACGAAATACAATGCCAAATCAATCGGCTCCCCCCGTGCTATCCACAACAAAAATCTGACTCACTCGATCCCGAAATCAGTCTTATATTTTTTTTAAATCGATGTTATACCCAACAATCACATTAAGAATTCTGAAAAAAAAAAAAAAAAAAAAAAAAAAAAAAAAAAACTATACAATCGACCTGTTAGATCACCTGGCTGCAATCATATGGAGGAGCCGAAGGGTCTCACACTACCTAACGAACTTGATTGTCTGTGAGACCATCATCAGCTAGATCCTCATCCTCACTATCATCCGAACTAGAATCCAGTTCATCGGTCTCTACATCCGGCGCTAACGATGAGGATGTGGCCGGTGTGTCCACAATAGATGGTGCAGCCACTGCTCTCGGTGTAGCTGCCGCTGCTACTGCAGGATATGCACCGGCCACGTGTGGAATATCAAGGAATTTAGCAATAATGCGGGGAGATAAAGTAATACTCACTCTCCAAACCGCTAAGGTGTAATACAGAGCATCAGCGTTATGCTCTCCCATGGCACTATAAAACTCACCAACCATCTCAGAATATGCAATTCCCCTATACTGACAAATCGGTGTCCATCCCCAGTGGGTGATGATGGAGTGTATGCTCTGTTCCTCCCATGCAAGATCACAGAAATCATCCAGAATGATCTCCCACTCAACAACTATAGGCCTCGCCTCCTGAGCATGAGCTGCTCCACTACTTTGGCCAATTTGATATCTCCCACGTTTTCTTCCATTGGTTGCCATTAGTATACTATTGATCCTGTAACCACAAGGAAAGTAAGAATATAATTAAAATAATTGTGTAATTGCATTATTGAAGAATTATACTATATTTAACTAAATTGAAATAACTCATTCGAACAAAACATATTTTGTTCGAACTAACCATTTGTAATATAATTTCATAGTTCGAATTAGGAAACTCTCTGTTCGGACGGAATGTTCTGTTCATTTTAGCAGGAAATTTCTTGTTCATTCAAACTCATTTAATTTGTTGGAACGGAAATATATTTGTTTGGCAACTGAGCGTTCGAATGGCTTTGAGTCCGTTCGAACAAAAACAGACCAAACAGCCATGGTTGAGTCAATTTAGCTTCGAATGTAAAAACCTAGGATTCTTGAGAATCCTTGATTTAATCATTAGAAATTATTAAGGAGTGAAATATCATCATTTCTACCGATTATTCACATGTTAATTGGCCTAAAAACACCAAAATGAGGTTCGATTTATTCAAAATCTGACCCCCTCAAACACAACCATAATTTTCAAAAAAATAAACAATAGAATTAGAGAAAGGACCCATACCTCTTAGAAGTTGAAATGTTGGCTTGCTATGGCAGAGTTCGTGGCAGAGTTGGTGGCTGCGACAGGTTTTGAATTTTGGGTTTTGAACGTAAATGGCAATCAATTCGAACTGGGTATATGATGTTCATGAGGTCCCGTTCGAACAGTAAAAATATCGATACAAACGTTTATTATATGCATAAATGTTGTTCGAACCGACAGGATGTCGATTCGAATAGTTATTATAGAAATATATTTCTAATTATATTCCTAATACTAATATATAATAATACTAATATTACAAAGTGCAAAAGTAAAAAATTAATACAAATATTAGTATTATAATACTTATATTTAATATACTTATACTATTATTTGTAATATACTTATACTATTACCTATAACAGACTTAGGCGAGACTATAAAAAGTATGTACAAGGGATGAATTTTTTATAGAGTTTGCTCGCATGAGTGTTGACAGTCGAGAATTTATAAGATGTACATGCAAGAAGTGCAAAAATCCTAGTTCTTATAATTCGGTGGTAGTGGAGAAACATTTATTTATAAATGGAATCGATCCTAAATACTCACCTTGGGTCTAACATGGCGAGCCATTTTCTAAAGGAGTTAAATTTAGCAGCTAGTCCAATCAAATGGATGAAGATAACAACATTGACATGGACAACATAAATGTGGATGCTTCTAATGATAGTGATGATAATGGAGAGGATATGAATGAAATGTTAGGCGATCTGGGTGCAGGAATATTTGGGACAAAGGATGGAGAATGAACATCTACACAATCATTTGAGGGAAATGGAAACTTTGGAAGACTGTGGGAAGATGCACAACAAGAGTTGTATGAGGGGTGCACCCGTCATAGGAAATTGTCTTTCACGGTGAGGCTACTTCATATTAAGTCTATTTGTCATATTTCTACCAAGGCCATCGATATGTTACTAGAATTATTTAAAGGGGCTCTCCCTCATGATAACGTAGTACCTCGTAATTTTTATGAAGCGAGGGCTAGGATTTGATTATAATATCATCCACGCTTGTAAAAATGATTGTGTTCTCTTCTGGTAGTAATATGCAGAATTTGATTCATGTCCAATGTGTCATGAGTCTATATGGACATCTGATAAGCGTAATGTACCCCACAAAGTGTTAAGATATTTTCAGTTGATTCATCGACTTCAAAGATTGTTTACGTCCCGGTTGACTACGAAAGATGTCTTGGCATCACACAGAAAGAGTTCAAAATGAATTTGACATTGAGTATCCATGGTTTGCCAAAGAACCTCACAATGTACGTATTGGTTTAGCAATGGATGGTTTTAACCCATTTGGCAACATGAGCACTTCTAATAATATTTGGTCTGTCATATTAATACTCTATAACTTGCCACCTTGGAAGTGTATGAATGATCCGTATTTTATGATGTCTCTATTGATACTCGGGCCAAGGTCACCAGGATACGAATTAGATGTATATCTGCAACCAATGATTGCAAAGTTGAAAGAGTTGTGGGATCAGGGTGTCAGTACATATGATGAGATCTCGTCGTGGAAGTTCCAGATGCATGCTGCAGTGAAATGAAAAATAAATGATTTTTTAGCATATGGAAACTTATGTGGGTGGAGCACAAAAGGTTAAATGGATTGTCCTATTTGCAATAAAGACATGCAGTCTCAGTGGTTGACAAATCGTAGAAAATTATGTTTTATAGAACACCGTCAATATTTACCATATGATCGTAAATGGCATTCAAATAGAATGATGTTTGATGGAAAGGTTGAGCGTAAGTCATCACCGCCAAAGTTGTCTGGGATTGATATTATCGCGCAATAATGGAATGTTTCAGAAAACAAATTTGGGAAACATGCAAGAGTTCGAAAGAGAAAACGACAAGTAACGAAGTTAAATTGGCAAAAAAAAAGTATTTTTTTCGAGTCGCCATACTGATCTACCTTGACACTGTGTCACAATTTAAATGTTATGCACATTAAGAAAAATATATGTAAGAATATATTAAGCACTTTGATATCAATAGAAGAGAAGACAAAAGATATAGCTAACTTTCGTAAAGATTTAAAAGAGTTAGGGATAAGACCAGAGTTGCATTTGCAAGATAATGGGTCGTCAGCCTATATGCCCATTGGATGGTATACACTTTCAAATGATGAGAGAAAGAAATTCTGTGATTGGTTCATAACAATCAAATTACCCAATGGCTATGCTTTGAATATATCAAAATATGTTTGAACTCATGATTGAAAGATAACTGGTCTTAAAAGTCACAACCGTCATGTATTTCTACAGCGTCTGTTGCTGGTTGGTGTGCTTGGAAAGCTTACTCGAGATATTCGTACAACTCTCACAAAATTAGGGAGATTTTTTCGAGATATTTATAGTAGAACGTTGAAAGTTGATGCATTGTTAGAAATAGAAGCTGACATTGAAGTGATATTGTGCAAATTAGAGAGTTTGTACTCACCTTTATTCTTTGATGTAATAGTTTATTTGGTTGTACACTTATCTCGTGAGGTTTTAGTCGCTGACCCGATTCAGTATAGATGGATGTATCCTATTGAACGGTTTTTGAAAAAACTTAAGCAATCTATGGCGAATAAGCTCATCTGACAGGTTCGAATGTAGAGTCATACATTGATAATGAGTGGCATACATTTTGTTCAAGTTGTATAGTTGGTTCATTATTGTTTATTTTTTAATGACAACTTTCCTCATCTTGTTCTTATATGCTATTGGGTTTGACTATTTTTTAATTGTGCTTGAATTTCTTGGCTCAATTGGTTAGTGTAGTTATAAATAGTGAAAAATTTTGATTTTCCTTGCATTTTATATATAAATTGAATTACTGCTAACATTTTATTGTTTTTCATGGTAAGGCTTTGGGTGGTTAAAATTAGTGTTTATGGATTATGTTACAAGAAGTAGCTTGATTAAAGTCCAAATTTGTCTCATACTCTCACACGTGCTATTGAGATAATGAGTCTACTAATCATTAATGTGAAAAGAGTTATGTGTGTAGGAGGATGAGTAATTGGTATGTAGGTTTTATTGTTATGGTATATAATATCTATGAATTGTTTGATGTGAGTTTTTCCCGTTAAATATGGCAGAGTAGATGAAAGTTGTATTTTAATTATTTGTTATCTTTCATTAGCTTATGATAGTTTCTTTTGTGCTACGTGTAAGTTGTTTTTTTAGCCTATTTCTACTTCCTGTTTGTGATTGTGCAGGGTGGATGCTTTGATTTTGGTTTTGAAATGGGTTCTGATAGAGGGTGGTGGCTTCTATATGTTGTGGAGATTAGCTACAGTGTGGATTGGAGCTGGTTCTCAATCTCTAATATAGCCAAAATATCCTTCCCTTTGTTCCTCGTGTATTAGTTTACAAAAATTATCAATTTTTTTGTTATTGATTGTATGAATTTGTGTCTCCATTGTTTTACTTGGCCCCTTGAGAATTTCAACCCTTGGTTGTTGATCTCTCATGAAAACTTTTGGGTTGAATTTTTTGACTTCAAAAAATAAACCTCACATTTCAATGAAGTAATATTCCTAAGTTTTGATTAATGTGGATTTATTTTTGTGCATTCTTAATTGGTTGCAAGAAAGGGAAAGTTGTTGTTACTTGATGTCAATGACTTTTCTTTAAAGGTAACTGTTAACGTTGTATTTCATACGCCTTTAGGACAGGTTCCAGCAACTCAGGTCTTCAAAACTGGGCCTGCAAAAATAAAGAAGAAAGAAGCTGGGAGAGGGCGGCCATGGGGCCGGGAAGTCTCCAATACTAAACCCAGTAGATTATTTTGGAAGTTTGCAAATAATGAGAGAATCTAGAGACCAGAGACCAGGTCGATAGAGAGTTTTTTCGTACCTGAAAATTTCTATTTATACCTGGATTCTGATGGGTACAGATCTTTCTACCCCCGTGGAGCTCATATCCTCATGATTGTTCCCTTTGTCAGGGTTATTTAATTCGGCGTGCCTCTGCAACAACAGCATTAATGTGGTGTGTTGCTTGGGTAGTGGTGTCATTAATGTGGTGTGATTTCCCGATTTGCCTTACTCTCCTGGTGTCTTCGATGGTCTGTCGATATCACTTTGTCAGAGGATCGAGGGTCCCATTTCTTCCCACTCGTTCATATGGGCAGGTACTGAAAGGTTGGACACTA
Source organism: Cyclocarya paliurus (assembly GCA_029856935.1). Lineage (NCBI taxonomy): Eukaryota > Viridiplantae > Streptophyta > Magnoliopsida > Fagales > Juglandaceae > Cyclocarya > Cyclocarya paliurus. The sequence goes on from CM056951.1 coordinate 21,595,982, forward strand.
TTCGAGAGATCTCTAGGACGGTGAGTCCCATCAACCATCATTGCTTACTTTTCCTTGTAGGCGAGTTGCTTCGTGTGCAAGTTTAGACCCTGGGGCCGAGTATCAAGGCGAAGCCCATTACTCTCAGCCAAGCACCTAGTGGGCTTATGAGTGAGAGGAAAATTCCTTACAATTACCCCGCCAATTTCTATCAGAAGGGTATGATGGGAATTCTTCCTTTCCTTCCTTGATTAGTCCATTTTCGCAACTACGGCTACGCGACCTTTCCTTTCTCAGGATGGGGAGTTGTGAGTTTCTCGATGCTCACGTGTCGCACTTTTGCTTTCTAGCAATATCCGAGTGGCCTTTACATTATGGCTATATTTCGACGGTTCCGATCGGCATTAAATCGCGCCTTTTCAATCCCTTTGTCACTATTTGCATCAGGCGGTTACTTCTTTCCCATATCACATCACTGGATAGGTGCTACTGGAATCACGACGATCATGGGATTCTGGTACTTCAGGGGCGCCTGGGTTCCTACTGCCACGGGATGTCAACCATCGAGCTTGCCTATACAAGGTCCCCACTTTCTCAGCAACGGGTTACTTTATCTATTCTCTCTTCTTCTGAATATCCTGTGTTCCCCTTTCTCTTTCAAGTACTTATCCTTGTATTGTTCTTTCTGATTCCTCTTCCTTTCCCTTGGTTGCCAATGGCCCCTAAGAAATCCTTGCACTCTTCCGGGTCGGCTAAATCTTCCAACTCTGTCTGCGCTACAGATAGGGATGTAAATTTAAATCGGTAAACTGGTCCAAACCGGACCGGACCAATTTTACCGATTTTACCGGTTTTGAACCGGTCCGGTCCGGAACCAATTTCTAAAATGTGTAAACCGGTTGGAACCGGTTCGGTTCCGGTTTTAAGATTTTTCGGACTAGACCAGTTGATAAAAAAAATATAAAAACTAATATTTCATATATAAGTTTTATTAAAAATTAAAATTATACAAAATATTATATATATTAATATATAAGTTTTATATATAATTTATAATTATACGTGAAATGTTTATATATATAATATAATTATATATCATATATGAAATAATTTCATATTATAATTTATAAATTATAATATAAGATAATTATTAATATAATTATAATATATAACATTTTTAAAAATAAAAATGTAATTGATCATGTATTATATAACTATACTAATAGTCTAATATTAATACTATTAGTCTAATATTATACTAATGTCAAATTTACATTTTAAAAAAATCAAAAAACCGAACCGGACCGGACCGAAAATCGGTAAAACCGGAAGTACCGGTTTAGGAGAGTAACTGGTGCGTAATCAGTTTTGAAAAATACCAAACCAGTCATACCGGTTCGGTCCAAGATTTTGTCCAAAACCGGACCGGTTACACCCCTAGCTGCAGATGGGCAAGGCGACACCATTCCAGAGGAGTTCACTGGCTTCTCATGGCATTCGAAGGTGACTCTCGTCGAGTTTGAGTCATTGAAGGAGACCTACAGGATTTCTCATACCTTGGGACTCGAGGTTCTTCCCCCTACCGAAGGGGCGGTAGATTTCGAGGGTTTTGCCTCCAAAGTGGTGGTGTACCCCGCCATGTTCTCTAGCGGACATAGATTGCCTTTATGTCATTAAGTACAAGAGGTGCTAGATCATCTCCTGTTGGCGCCTACTTAGCTCCCTCCTAGCGCGTGGAGGATCCTTGTGTCGTCTTGCATCATTTGGTGTCGCGCATTGGAGGAGGTCAGGGCTGACTACCTGGACCTCACAACACATGAGTTCCTCTTCCTCTTTCAAAGCTACCTTGCTTTCAGCCTTCATTTTCGCACGCTCCAGCACGCAACACTTCTTATGCTCCAAAATTACCCTCTTATCGTCATCTCACCCTCCTACTTTCACCTCCTCCAATAGTTTCTCATACCTTTCCACAGCAAGTGGGCGACTCTTGGGGGCTTCTAGGCAATTGCTTTCACCGTACAACCTAATTAGCTGCCTTGTTGATTTTCTTCGAGGTAACCTCCGGCGTTATCAACACGTCATAATGATGGAGATCCATGTATGCCACTTCTACTGGAATATGATTAGGCTTTGACTTGCTTGTGCCTCCACGAATTTCTATTGTAACTAGTTGACTTATGTTGTATGTCATTATAAGCCTGTAACTTCATGTTGTAACTTCTAGCTTCACGTTGTAACTTATCCATTGTAAGTTTGCAGTTTCATGTTGTAACTTGTCACTCCACGTTGTAACTTGACCATTGTAAGCTTGCGACTTCATGTTGTAACTTGTCGCTCCATGTTGTAACTTAATGATTGTAAGCTTGTGACTTCATATTGTAACTTGCCACTTCACGTTGTAACTTACCATTGTAAGCTTGTGGCTTCATGTTGTAACTTGTCGCTTCATGCTATAACTTGTCGCTTCATGCTGTAACTTGTCCATTCTAAGCTTGCAACTTTATGTTGTCAATAACATTATCATTTTGCTTTCTGTTTATCCTCTGTGGGCATTCAGTTTTGAGGTCTCCCCTTTCTTTTTTCTCTCTCCTTTTTTTTTTTACAGCCAGCCTAGGGGTTTTGGTGCAGGGAATTGAGGGGTCTGTGTCGAGTAAGGGGATTGTCATATCTAGAGCTTTACAGTTCACCCCGCCAGCATCGAGCCCATCCCCAACGACCCAACCAATCGACGGCTTCCCGCTTATATTGTCCTCATTTGCCTTCATTAGTCAGTTATCATTTTGGTGCCTTTCGCGATATCGTTGACGAGGCCGATGTCTCTCCACTTGTTCTTTGAGCTAGCTAATGTCTCTTCATTTTTTCTTTGAGTCAATTTCCTTCTTTTTGTGTTCGATTTCTCGGATGCTCTTTACCCCACCTAGTCCTTCAATTCTTCTACTTTGCGTTGATGTGCTTTATTTTGATATGTAACTGAAACAAAAAAAAAAAGTGTCATCAGCATAGGTTGCCTTTCGTCCGCTGTCGTCAGCTTGGAAAGGATGGAAATCCACCCTAAGATTTAAACCATGTTAGGGAGACTCTAGTTGCCTCCACATGGGAAGAGGCCGGGAAGCATTTTGCTAACCTGCCTATATATCCCTCTAAGTAGCTCCATGGCCGTGGAGTCGAATTAGATAATCCGGACAGCTCTTTGCTACAATGAGGGTCGAGGTAAGTATTCTGGTGACTGGGAGGCAAGACCAATTCTCTGTCACAAGAGGGATCATGAGGCCTCTAACTTGACCCGACCCTTTTGTCTTCGCATAAGGTAGGTTGTATAGACAGTTTTGGACTGGACCCGCTCCCGCCCATTGACATTGCGTATTTGATTCCTAACTGAAAAATAAACAAGCTATCATAACTTTATCCTTAGCTTCGTATGAATTAGACTTTGCAAACCTAGGTCATTTGGCTTATGACGCGGTGTGCTTGCCACTTTTTATCATGTTGTTGATTTCTGCGTTCGTTGGTGCAACATTCAGGTGGTTCGGCCCTCACTCTATCAAGGAGGGGTCGAAATGCCTCAAGTCATACCGCCACTTCTCCCCCCGAGGGGGTAATTCAAACAACGATGTGGCTAGTCCTCTCTTTCGTCGCGATAGGGATCGGGGTAAGCTTTTGGACAGCCTAGGGCTGGACCTGCTCTCCGTCGTAGGAGGGACAAGGTGGCCTCTGGCTCAACATGTCCTTTTCATCCCCGCAGAAGGAAGGTTGTTCAAGCAGTTTGTAACTGGACCTAATCCCGCCCGTTGGTATTGCAAGGAAGGGTAAGTGTGGGTTAGGCTAGCTATGATCCTACACTTCGTCATAGCTAAGGTCGGGGTAAGTTATTCAGGTAGCTGTAGGGCAGGTCCCGCTCTCCACCGCTAGGAGACAAGGAGGCTTCTGGCCTGACCCATCTCCTTGGTCCGTAGGGAGATAGGTTGTTCGAGCAGTCTACTACTAGACCCGCTTCTGCCTATTGACACTTACGAGGAAGGTAAGTCTTTGCTTTTAGGTAGTTAAGGACTAACTTGCACTCCACCGCAAGAGGGATAAGGCAACCTTTTGGCCTACTTTTCCCTCTGGTATCTCGCGGGGGAGGTAATTTGGACAGCGATGTGGCTGGTCCACTCCTTCACCACGATGGGGGTCAAGGTAAGTTTTTCGGGCCGTTGTGTGGGCTGGTCCTACTCTCCCGACGAGGAGGCTGAGCCTTCTGCTCATCTATCATCATTCATGGAAAGGTAGCCTGTTCGAGCAGTTTGAGACTGGACCCACTCCCGCCTATTGTCGCTCACAAGGAAGGTAAGTTTTTGTATTCGGGTGGCCGAGGGCCGACCTGCACTCCTCCGCAAGAGGGACAGAGCAGCCTCTAGCATGACTCGTTCCTTTGGTGTCCTGCGGGGAGGTAAACAGTCGATAAAGACTTTGTTGACGGTGATTACGTTGATGGAGATTCTATTACATTCCTAAAACTCGACATTGAAACACAACACCTCTTCCATTAGGATTTGTGGTGTATGCATAAAAACATAAATTTACAATAATAAAGCTAGCTTTAGCAATAAAATTTTCATAGGTGTTCAGCATTCCAGGGGTGTAACAACTCGTCTCCTTGGGAGTCTCGGAGTCTATAGGAGCCCGGCCAATTGGTGGCGCTGACCACGTAGGGGTCTATTGGGGGCCTAGCTTTCCCTCATCTCGCTTTGTTGTTTCTATTTCTTTGAGTACGAGGTCTCCGAATTTGAATGCTCTCAGGCGCACTCATTTGTTGAAACATTGCTCGGCCCTCCTTTTGTTGGTGGTGGTTCTTACTTCTACCTCCAGTCTAACTTCTTCTAGCAAATCAAGTTGTTCTTCTAGCCAACTGTCATTGGAGCCTTGCTTGAAGTGCTGAACTCTATAGGTGGAGATCTCGATTTCCACTGGCGGCATTGTCTCGTGGTCGTAAGTGAAGGTGAAAAGAGCTTTCCCTATCGTTGTCTTGTCAACAGTGCAAAAGTTCGTAGTAGGTGTGGTGCACTGTCCTTAAACAACAAGAAGTGGAGAATTAGAAAATAAGGAGAGATAGAGCCTTCAGCTAGGGAGCTTTCACCTGTTCTGCCTTTACCTCTCTGACCATGCACCATCGCTCCCCCTCGAGCCTGGCAGGGCAAGTTGTGGACTAAGGCCTATCAGGGCTCCTTAAGCCGTGCCTGCCCTACTCTCTCTTGGAGGTGCCGTTCAGGGTGACCCCACCATCTTTCTGCTTCACTTCTTAAACGTAACATTCCCTCACCCAAACTTATTTGCCTCAGATTTCTCTCGCTCCATAGTGGGGATCCTAAATTTCGATGGCAAGGGCATTGCATCACTTCTTCCGTGTAGGGGTAACCAGTCCTTGTGAGCAGTTGATCCATCAACAATGATGTACCTACTTTTTTTGCAATCTCTTCGTATTTCCCTTTGAGATTGCAGAGCTTGTCTTGCATGTTCTTCCTCTCCTCCTCCACGTTAGCTCCAACTCCTGTGTTTTGGGACTCCACGTGCTCGCTATTACTGGGTTCCGCCTTTTCGTTCTCTTCTTGTTGAGGTTTCCTGAGCTATTCATTCTCCTTACGAAGTTTTTGCACTTCGCCAGTTAACTTTGTTACCCAATCCTCCATAGCTTTCAGTCTCGCCTCCATGGCAACTTCCTCTTTGCCCCTCCCGAGTTGTCTGGAAAGGATTGTCATAGGCATATGAAGTACACACAAGATCTACAAGAATCTCACAGACGACACCACTGTTAACATCGTGTTTTGTATGCCTTTGGGTTAGGTTCCAACAAAATAGGTTTTCAAAATTGGGCCTACGAAAACGAAGAAAAAAGAAGCTGTGAGAGGACGGCCTTGAGGCCGAGGAGTCTCTGATGCTAAAGTCAGTAGAGTATTTTGAAATTTTGCTAATAATGAGAGAGTCTAGAGAGCAAAGACCAGAGAGCTTTTTCATACCTAAAAATTGCTATTTATACTGGGAGTATGGGAGGACTGATTGTGCTTGCCCCCGTGGAGCCCATGTCCTCATGATTGTTCCCTTTGTCAGGGTCTTTTAATGCGACATGCCTCTGCAATGGCATCATTAATGTAGCGTGTTGCTTGGGTAGTGGTGTCATTAATGCGGCATGGATCTCCGATTTGCCCTACTCTGTTGGTGTCTTCGATGGTTTGTCGATATCACCTTGTCAGAGGATCAAGAGTCCTCCTTACTTCCCACTCGTTCATGTGAACACATACTCAAGAGCTGGACGTTGTTTAAGGGATCTTCAGGACAACGAGTCCCATCAGCCATCATTGCTTACTTTTCCTTGCAAACGAGTTGTTTCGTGAGCAAATTTGAGCCCTAGGCCAAGTATCGAGACAAAATCCATTAATCTCGGCCGAGCACCTAGTGGACTTATGAGTGAGGAGAAAATTCCCTTACAGCAACATTTACAGCCAAAGTCTTCCTCATCTTCATGTTGTGATACTATAATACTTCTATTTTTTATATTTTTATGTTCAGCTTCCTATATATGCAAAGCAAATACTGTTGTGCTAAAGAAGAACCTGTAAGCTCTCTTTACTTTAAACTGAAAAAAGAGCATTGTTTGTCTTTTTTTAATATTATCTTTTGTCTTTCAATCCTTGAATGCATATGTCAGACATATTGGGTGGACGAATTTTAGTTAACCATGAAGTCGAATCTATTTGCTCCTTGGTCCTATAAACCTATCTGGTTTCAAATGTGTGCCACTGGGTAAAAGTCCTCTCGCGACAGCATGGTGTACGGCCTTTTTGCGGCTAAACTTTAGACTTTTTGCTACGAAATAAATCGCCGATAAATGTTTTTAGAGACAGTACGTTAACGACGAAATGCGACCTGAAAACTTGCCGGCATGTTAATTTTTGGCGAGTATGGGGCTTTTTCCGGCAAATTAGTGTTGTTGGAAAAGTACTTTTTCTTGTATTATGCATATTTTTAAAATTTTTTATTTTATTTTATTTTATTTTATTTTTATTAAACTAGTTAAATTATTCTACTTATAATTCTTAAGTCACATGTTAAAAATAAAAAAAAAAGTGATGCGTATTGCAACTAGACATATATAAAATATGATGTGACCGAGGGTGGGTGGGCTTTACCCCAGTTTCCTCATCAGTACATTATCCCCCATTCTTGTGATATGTAGGAATTAAAGCTCTGAAATTGCCTTGGATTTCCTAGCTAGTACTACCGGATCAGCTGTATATGGAAGCACAAATAACGAGTTTTGGGAGCTCTCTCCCGGTTCCCTGTGTTCAGGAGCTTGCAAAGGACACAGCAAGCACTGTCCCGCCACGGTATGTGCGGTCCGATCAAGACCCTCCCTTCATATCCGACTCCACAGCTTTGCCCCAACTCCCAGTCATCGACATGCATCTCCTATTTTCCCAAGATTTTATGGACTCTGAACTGCAGAAGTTGCACTTGGCAAGCAAACAATGGGGTTTCTTCCAGGTCAGTCGTGATCTCTCTCTCTCTCTCTCTCTCTCTCTCTCTCTCTCTCACACACACACACACACATACCCACAGAGTAAAGTATGAATATATGATCTTTGTTGAACTCTTCATAAATGAAGAAATTAGCACCTGATCTGATCTATTATATAACTGTTTTGAACCATGAAATGGCTCCTAATGACAAAAGACTTTGTGTGTATAATTAAGTACAATCTATGATAAAACTCTTGGTTGAAGAGTCATGACCCATATTGACTAAACGGATTCAGGAAAAGATTGAAGAAAAAATGAATCCTTCAGCCAAAAATATAAATATATATATATATATATATATATATATATATATATATATGAGAGTAGCAGATGCATATGACGAGATTTCAGAGACTTGGAAAGGTAGCTTTACCAAAGATATATATGCTTTTGATCATCTTTATCTTCCAATTCAAATTTTTTAGCAAATGATCAGAGAAACAAATCGTTTGTAAACGGATCACATGACCGTAAAGATCAATAATTAATTGATCAGCTTTGAATTTATCTGGAAAATATAATGAAAGAATATTAAAAGTTTATATAAAGAAAAAAAATAACTACCAATAAAAAGAGATCAATGAAATTGTAAGTTCATATATGTAAACTAGAATTTGAATGATTATAAATGTTTGGAAATGAAATATACCATACGATAATACATTTTTACACAAACAAGGCCTAGTTTTTTATACCTTTCAATAAAATGCAAACCAACTTTTCGTTTTTAAATGGTATAAATTCATTAGATTAAAAACTTGAGAATTAAAAAATAAAAAAGAACTAAACTAAGAAAAAAAAAAAAAAAAAAAGACAGGCCACTCTAGGTGAGATGGGAATCCTAGATTTTACACTAGTAAAATTAATGATACACATACAGCCTTTTTTATAATCCTTTACGTAATCCTATTTTAAATGATGAACTTTTTTATAAAATAACTTATCCCATAATTTTTCAGAAATACCCTTAATTTAAACCATAATTATATAAAAAAAATTGTAAAAAATAATTATACATATACCATTAATCCATAAACTAAATCCTGACAACAACCACAATTAAAAAAGGACGTACGGATATTGAAGTGATTTCGGATATTTGACTTGATACGTGAATAAGAATATTTTGTAAGCTTTGCTAAGATATATTTGAATATAAATAATTTGATAAATATGTTTAAATGTATAAAGTAAATTGAGATAAATTTAAATTTTTTATATAAAGTTAAAAAAATATTAAAAAATGTTAAATTTCATCGATGATTAATTTGATATGATTTTGAGTGATGTTGGCATCCAAATATAGTCTTGCCCTTTTCTCTCTCTCGCACCTAACTTGGACTTTTTCTTTAGGATCACAGTAAAAAAAATGAATTTTTAATAATCAATTTGAGATGATTTGGAGTGACGTTGGCATCCAAATATAGTCCCCTTTGTCTCTCTTGCACCTAACTTGGAATTTTTCTCTAGGATCACAGTAAAAAAGTGAATTTCTTTTTCTTTCTTCTTTTTTTTTTCTTTTTTTAAAGAAAAATAATCACGGCTAGAAAAGGGAGGGTGAGTGCCCACCACTGCGAATAGGTGGGTAGGAAGAACCCAACAACTAAAAACGACAATATTTTATAATTTTATTTCTTAAATTCTAAGATTTTTATTACTTTGACATGACTTCAAGATGTGGGGATGAGTTTTTTTAATTTATTTATGAGGAAAATTTAAGGTGGAAATGATTTTACAGTTAATAAATCATGGGGTGAGCAGTTCCCTGTTGGAGAAGGTGAAATCTGACATTCAAGAACTATTTAATATGGATATGGAAGAGAAAAAGAAGTATTGGCAAGGTGAAGGAGAAGGAGAGGTTGAGGGCTTTGGACAGAGCTTTGTTGTTTCGGATGAGCAAAAGCTGGACTGGGGTGACATGTTCTACCTCATTACCCTTCCCACCTATCTCAGGAAGCCCCATTTATTCCCACACCTTCCTCTCCCACTCAGGTCCTCTCTCTCTTCTTCACTCTCATGCTTGCATGATTTTTTAAAATGATCTTGTGATTCAATTAAACTGTATATCTTTAAATCTTTGGGCTGAAGGAAAAGTTGAAAAGATCAAGTTTGTATGCAGAGATAACTTGGAAGCTTACTCGGCAGAGCTGAAAAGTCTTGCCATGAAAATCCTAGATCAGATGGCCAAAGCTCTAAGAATGGAATGTAATGACATGAGGTGCCTATTTGAAGAAGGGCTCCAGGCAATGAGGATGAACTATTATCCTCCATGTCCACAACCAGAGCTTGTCATCGGCATCAACGCTCACTCCGATTCTGTAGGCCTAACAATCCTCCTCCAACTCAATGAAATTGAAGGTCTCCAGATTAGAAAAGATGGAATGTGGATCCCAATTAAACTCCTCCCCAATTCTTTCATTGTCAACATTGGAGATATTTTAGAGGTAAATCTTGGAGATTTTAGATTAACCTCAATTTATTTTCGTTATGTCACGAGTATTTCACCAATACTCAAAAGTATTAATACATACTTTTTTATAATTCGAAGAGAGAAATACAATATATAAATCTCCCAGATATAAAATGTTATTCATAAAAATGTTTGATACTAGTACTACTAAATACAACGAAATTCAGGTAATGTGTGTATATATCTTTCCCATGATAAAAAGGTGTTTTGATTCTTCTTTTGGTTTGTTTGTTAATCCCCATGCATGAATGGTTTGGCAGATTGTGACGAATGGTGTCTACCGAAGCATCGAGCATCGTGCGACTGTCAACTCAGAAAAGGAGAGGCTGTCGATAGCCACATTTTTAAGCCCAAGGCTGGAAGGAGATTTTGGTCCGGCGCAAAGCCTTTTGAATACAGAGTCACCGGCATTATTCAAAAGAATAAGAGTTGAAGATTACTTGAAGGGTCTTTTCTCACGGAAACTCGATGGGAAGTCATACATTGATGCTATGAGGATCCAGAAATGAGGGCGGAAAGTGCAAGCTCTTTATCACAGCCTAGCCTTTGAGCTTGCTTACTTGCTTGCTTTAAAAACCTCAGTCACTAAAAGAAATAATTCCCAGTGGCTCTTCTCAAGTGCTGAAGTTTAGCTTTTGCCAAAGTGGGACCAATGGGAACTTGTAATTCTCCTGTAGTATATATTATATCCATGTCCATAATTTTTAGGATATTCTACTATGCATGACTCAGTAAATCACAACCATTTGTTTCCTAAAAACAAATTAAAGTGATCAATATGAACGAGCAATGTTAATCTTCATTCTAAATCTTATCATCCCCAATCACATTTACAGATGTGACACAATTTCATGTGTCAATCATCTAAAAATGAATACTGTTCAAAATTTATGTAATTAAAGATGACAAAATATAAAATGAAAAGTCATTTCTCAAATTCGCATATGTTAAAACCTGATTCACATGTATTTTGAAAGTACCTAGTAAGACTTGAAAGAAATCTCCAGTGTTTGTTGATATTCTCAATGATGAAAGTCATCACCATTGCCAATTAATTATTTTAGACCCTAGTTTTTTGTTGGGCAAGTCCATGCACTAACTTCTTTTTTTTTTTATTAGCATCAAGTGTCTGAGAGCAACGTCCTGACTGATCCCAAGTATTGCACAGGCCATCAATAAGGAGTTTCCCGCAAATGCACCTCTGGTAATTCAAAGAGAAAATCCTCCAATCCAATGGCTTCTAGAGATTGTTTGCACCCAATGGAATTTGAACCTTACTTGGAGGGAACATACCTCCAAGCCTTAGGCCCATACCACTTGAGCCAATCCCTAAGAGTTAAGTCCATGCACTAACTTTAAAGGAAAGAAACCAACATCCAAAGGGCAAAGCTAAACAAACTGAGTAAATATTTGAAGCAGCTCGCCATATCCAGAAAGGAGCACCAAGGCACAAAGACATTCCCAGCCAACACCACCACTAGGCACAGAGGCATACATTTTAAAGAAACAAATTGTGGAATCCAATATAGAATGGTGCCCACGCGGGGGGAGGAAGGGAGGGAGGAGAGAGGAGAATTCAAATCAGTCACTAGGTAAATACTCGAAAACAAAACAGAATAGAAATAGAAGGTGCAGCAAGGCATCCATCTATTATCCAAAAGAATTTCAAAATAGATAAAAAAAAATATACAGTGAATCTTAATATGATACAAAGATAGCTATGTTATGCGGACCAATGGCTTCATTCCCTATTCCAGACCTGTAGTATATTAATGCATAAATTCCAACAGTACCTTTTAGTGAGAAATTTTTCATCTATTATGTTGGAATACAGCACAACCCTTACATTAGGCATCGTTAATATCTCTGAACCTAACATAGATGGAACAAGAAGCATTGTCAAGAAAGGATTATAATAAGCAGCATGTTAAAAGATAACTACATCAAGATCAATTCAACAGGGAGAAAGAGCACTGCAAGGGAACAAACAAACTCCTACACTATCCATAGCACTAACAAAGTTCAGTCAAAATATAATATAAAGTTACATTGTTGAAGTTGCAACTTTGCTCTGTAGTAGTAAAATGGTAGGTTCCCCAAACAAACTGATACTGATCTCCAAACTGATATAGGGTCATAATTTAATAAACCTTCAAGCTGCCTAGAGATGTTCAACATGTTTGGCAAACTTGTATTGACATGGGGACTCCATGGTATGCTTACTCTCTTACATTAGATAAGACAAAGAATACATGTAGCTGTACCTAAACACATGAATGCCTTGTATGATTGTATCCCTTAAGTTGCAGTATCTTCATGCACATACATTTGCGTGCATTTGCTTATGTACATTGGAACATCAATTAGACATGCTTCTATATATGTATGCATATTACTGTGCATCATCAAAATCATGCTGCACAAGGTCAAATCGAGAAATTCCACCAAAAGGCATTTTGCATTAATGGATTGATCTAAACGCAATTTTAAAGCGCCAATTCAACCCCCCCCCCCCCCCACACACACACACACACACTCCTTCCGAAATCCACAAAGAAAATACAAATACAGTCTCTTGCAAAAACCGAATATCTTTCAAGATCCTATGGGTTTGCAGTTAAGACTGTCGGGTTTGAAAGAAACAAGGGGTGTAAAAATTGAAAATAAAACACAAAAGAGGGAAAGAAATTTGAAAAAAGAAACATCTGGATATATGGTCCTATAAACATTTACAAGGTTACGCATTTCCTATTACATACTTCAGAGCCATGCTACTTCTTTAGCTTTATCTTGCCAAATATTTTCACATAGAAAAACTAGCAAGATATCCAGGCCCACAAACTTACAGAAGCATGATCAACCCTGAAAATGTCAACTTGCATTTCCCAAGGAAAAATACTCTGGGTATTGGTTTGCTGCACCATTGGGAGTAGTTCTTTATAGTTTTGATTTGAAAAAATCGAAAATCATCAAGTTCAACTCTGGGCAACCACATTATTGACCTCCAAGTGGCATCGTTGTTATTCTTCAAGCTAGGGTCAAAAAAATTTAAAATTGGAACTTCAAGATGGTATAGATTTCTCTCAATTATGAAAAGAAAAACTAAAATACACACCACTGCACCAGATTAATAATGTAAAGAATAAGAAATTTTTTATTTTTGAAGTGGAACCTCACCAAGGCAAGGAAGCCCTTCAAACTAACCTCTAGAGAGTAAAATCCCACATAAACGACCCCACCAACTATAACCATGTATAGATAAGGTAATCCAAGGGAACTCCTAGTACAAAATCAAAATGTCTATGTTTACAATCCATCTCAGGCCCACTCTTTGACCACTAGACTAAACCTAGACAGATCTTTTTTATCCTCTACAAGCAATAAGTTTTACCAAAAAATAAAAATATGTGATGGGAGCTCGTATGCTAGAAACAAAGGACTATCCAAGGCCCAACCATATTGACCATGCCTAGTGAAAGACATAAGGAAAATTACTCAACCAGTGGATTACTGAAGCAATCTAATTCCAGGATTGCGAAATGAGATTCATCCTCACACAGAGTAGGATGCAGTACATTTTCAATTGTAGAGCCAAACCAATTAAGTATTTTTTTTTTTTTTAAGATTTGAAAAACCTTTTTCCTTGTTTTTTTTTTCTGAGGGGGGGGATTATGTATTTGATTTTGAAGGTATGGAAACCTTTCTTCCTCTTTTGTTTTTTTGTGGGGAGGGCGGCGTTTTAATTTCCATTCCATTCATTTGACAAGTTGGAAGGATAGATGATAAATGTACCCACCATCCAGAAATCAGCTCCCTCATAACATGCACGAATTCAGATACATATTTCTGCTACATGGGACAGAGCACATGGATGCAATGTACATGTATATAAATTAATGCACTTACTTGCGATGGACCCACTAGCCAGTATAATTTACACTTCTTCAGTTGCTCTCCTGTTTTCCAAGAGAACAACTGCGCCTATTATGTAGTCAATTCAGTCCACGTCAGGGGATACAACACTAAACCCATCCACCCCATGTTAATTCACCAAGTGAAGCACATTTCCGGATGCACTAATTTATGATTTCTCTCTCCATCTCTTTCCCACCATCTCCAAGAGACTTCCAGGGCAGTGGGAATTTCCCATTGCCTTCCATTACCAGTTAGAGTGTTATATGGATTTACTGTTCCTATTCTTTTTGCATTTTCTTTTTCCTTTGATGGTTCAAGTCTTATTGTTTGTATCCCACAATGGTCAGATTTCTCGGTGCAATATTTACAATGACTCTGTTAACGATTTAGCACATTCCTGACAAGGAATCTACGTGTTTTACCAAAAATTCCTCACTTGTTAAAATTATCTCAACATTCTACGATGTATATGTAAAATCTAGTATCCCTGATAAAATCTTAGGGCAGCACTCGTAGATTACATTGCAAAATACCGCAAATCCACATATCAAGAGGTGATCAGCATGAGAAAGATCTAAATCTCGAGCAAATGGGAGACATTCTGCTGATAAAGTAGAAAACCCATATCATCACAAATGGCGAAAACCCAACTTGGGAAACAGTAAGGGTCGTACCATCACAATGCGAAATAAAACTCAGATTCTCAAAAGCAGAAAAAGCAGAGATTGTCACAGCCCTAGCTGAAGAGTAAAAATCAACCCTCCCCCTCCCAAAAATAAAACAACAAAAGTAAGAAGAAAACCTTGTAGGAAAATTATACCTTTTGAGCACAAACCATCTCTCAGGGAACTGAATCACAAGGTGACGAAGGCCGCGGCCAGCATGGGCTTGGGTTCGAACTAGTAAACGCATCTTAAACCCTCGAACCCAGATGGTGAGAGATGTGGGTTTAAGGAAAGTGAGGGACCGAGGGTTTGGTTGGTGCAGGGACGGAGTGATGAGATTGGTGCACGAATTACGAGGGTAGTAAGAAGAGAGAGAGAGAGAGTTGTGTTTGTGTGTTTTTTTTTTCAATAATATTTTGGTTGCTTTTGCGTATCCGAGGTACAAGTATGTTTGGTTTGAAAACGAATCCCCGCCATGTCTTCGAAACTGTCCCTTGACTCCCTTCGTCTTTGTCGTCTCAGGTTTTGAGTTTTGACTCCGTTCCGCGCGCGTTGTCCACGCGTCCTAACTAGTTTAAGATTTATTTTATTATTATTTTTCATTTTATATACTTCATTTAAAAAGCTAGATATTGAAAAAACAAAAAACTAGATATTGTACGGTATACAGATCACGGTAATAAAGATCACCAAACGATATCGTATCTTTCGGCATTAAATATTACGCGGTTCACTTTTTTTTCCTGCTTATCTCCTTTTTAATTATGAAAAATATCTAAGACATCAATTATAATAAATGTTTGGAAAAAGCTACTCCTCTCGATTATGGTTCCCATTATTTTTTTATTTTTTATTTAATAATTAAGAAAGTGTTATTTAATAATATTATAAAAAAATTTAAAATATTTAAAAATATATATATATAAATAAATAAAAGAATTGGAAGAATTCTCGATAGTGTAGAATGATCCTATTCTGTTTGGATTGAGAAGTGATCTCATCTTATCTCATCTCATCTTATTATTACAATTTTTTTAAATACTTACATAAAATATAATAAATAATTTATTTTTTCAAATTTCAAAATAATAATAATATTAAAAAATAATATTCTAACTATATTTTATTCATTTTATTTAAAATTATTTTATCTCATCTCATCATAATTCACTATCCAAACAACAATGTTTATACTCAACTAAGGGACGAGTTCTTCAAATAATTCGACATTTTATGTTTATTAAAAGAGAAAAGCTTGGGACCGGATGGGTGTAAAAGAGGATTTCACACCAGTCCATGGTAGTGTGCCACAAAGGCACTCCATGAAAAAAAATGCTGAAGCCGTGTCCACCCAATCCCCTTCTTCAACCTCTGAATCTCTCTCCCTCCCCTGCCTCATTACATCTGCACGCATTTATGAAAAAAACCCTCTTTCTCTCCAACTCCCTCCTGCCCGATCTTGCTCCCAGCACGAGATGACGATGAACAAAGCAAAAGGAAAAGAGGGATGGCGCCCACCCTATTAGAACTCAAACTGTTACTCGCACACTCACGCATGTAGCCGAGGAAGAAACCTATGTAATCAGAACCAGAATGGCACCAGCCATTGCCATTGAAGCCAGCCCCCGAGCAATGACTCTGCTTCCCGGTGCATCACGAAAATTCTCAGTGACTGGAACATACAGTTTCGAAGAGGTTTCAATGCAAGGCAGTCGATGGCACAAGGTGAGGATCCCAGTGGTAGCTATGGGATACCGAAGATAGTTGACTTGGGGGATCATATATTGGATTGGTCAATGTTAAAATTATGGGATGTGGTGGTAATATTCTTTGTAATATGTGGGAATAAGAGGCTAGATATATTTTCTGGAATATATATATTGGATTGCTGTAAAGATAATTGGTATAAGTTTGCTCGACGTTTACAGGCATCGAACATGTTCGATTCGACATGCCTAGTTATTCTTACTTCTGGGCTTCATAGTCTATGTATTTCTTTTTCTTTTTTCATAAATGTAGATAAGTATGGGAAATAACTATCTACGTTCGTTACTTGTTGGAAGTTTTTGTCAGAAGCATGGAACATGTTTGATAGAATGTTTTCAGACAAATGTTTTCAAATGTGTGTGTCGTGGTGGGAGCAGGATCAGGCGGGAGGGAGATGAGAAAAAGAGGGTTTTCTCAGAAATGAGGCTTTGCATGCAGATGAAATGAGGCAAGGGAGGGAGAGAGATTCGGAGGTTGAAGAGGAGGATCTGGTGGATGCGGCTTCAACATATTTTTTCCTGGAGTGCGTACGTGGCACACTATCATTGGCTGGTGTGAAAACCTCTTTTACACCCATCCGACCCCAAGCTTTTCTCTTATTAAAAAATACTCTTCATTTATTTTTAGCGTACGCAACGTGAATTACACTCAAAATTTTTCAATAGATAGCGTAATGGTTTTGAGATGAGTTGTATATAAATCGGATACCATATGTCCAAAATTTCGTATTCGCACTAGTCTGGTTTGAATACAGGTAACAGGAGCATTTTCAACTCATCTCAATTATAATTTTTTTAAATTTTCATATAAAATATAATAAATAATTTAATTTTTATAAATCTTAATATAATAATAATATTTTATTTAACTCATCTAAAACTATTTTATCTTATCTCATTATCCAAACGAGCAAGTCACAAGACTAGAGAATTTTTCTTTCAATTATCCAAGTATTGGCAAGAGATTTTTTGTCGGAAACATGTTTATTCTTGAGAATAATCGAAACTTTTTCCAAAATATTGGGACCCAATAAAGAAATAGTAATACTAGATATAATTATGAAGTGCATAAATATTGTGTAATATTTTTGAAAAAAGAGTATGATTCATTATTAAAAAATTAATCTTTTTATATTAATTCTGTATTTACTCATTTTTTTAATGAGATTACTTAGTGCTTGCGCACTCAATATCATTTCTCTAGAATTTTCCATGCATTAATAATAGCTCTTGTTTAAAAGGGGGTTCAAACCTAAAGGCCATGGGAATTTTCTCCATGTTAATATGGATACTCATGAATAGGAGAGGAAAATATATATGTTCAAATTGTTGCACAGAGGGCATACGTTGTCTAGCTTGATTTTCTGAGGAGTTTAAATTTTAGGGACAATAGTTTACTGCGCGTGGGGATCACAACTTTGTGGAAAGTTTTTCAGAGTTTGTATCTATTATGAATTTTGGCTTTTCTTTCCTTTAAAAGTGCTTCTATTTTAAGTTTGGATTGTATTTATCTGCAAAACGCTCTTGATGATAAGATATTAAGATGATTGCAGATACACTAATGAAAATCTTACATGAACAGTATATTTCATGTGAAGCCCTACTCGTAAATGTATCAGCACTCTTGCATATATTTAATTATTAAATATAACATTTAAAGAGATTAGACTACATTAGTTATCTATTTATATGTTTGGATCATTATATATTCTCTTTTAAAATGATATTTTTTTCTCATTTAATAAAGAGCCTGCACATACAGTTTCCAAGTAGAGACTGCAAAATTTAGGGACTTCAAATATAATTTCTATTAAAAATATGTTTGTAGATTAAATATTTCGCTCTTTTTTAAGTGGTGTTAGAACAGGGTTATGATCACTCGACTTTTTACATCTGCATCATATTCCGTAAATTCGTCTAAACTCTCTTTATAATAACTTCTTTTTTAAAATTTGTCTAAACTCTCTTTTTAATAACATCTTTTTTAAAAAAGAAAAAAGAAAAAAAAAACTGATCTCATTAATAAAAAGAGGTTACAACATTTCACTTATTACAATTAAGTACATGCACGAAGGACACTCTTCAATATCATATAAATTCTCAGAACAGATTAGTGCAGCCTTGACAAGTTGGTGAGCAGCCATATTTACCTCTCGATTTGCATGAGACATTATCCATGAAGTACAAGAGTCCATGATCTGTCTAGCATCCTCAATCAACAAACCGCCTAAGCACCAATTAGAGTTCTGCATCTGCAACAGGTTAACATCTTTGTTAAGCAAGAATATTACCATGTTTACATCCTCTATGAATTTCTAATTAATCTTAACCAAAAGTTGAAAAAAAAATAGCAATATAAATTATTCAGCAATACCCTCTAAGCAGTAGTTAAAATTCTTTCCTTCTTTTTTGAGTTTTCTTTTCAATTAATCTCAAAGGGGAAAAAAAAAAGAAAAAAAAAATGGATTCCTCCTTTATATTGCAATCTCTTCCTTTACGACCTAAGCAAGTAAACAAAATTAGTTGTACGTATGCCGTCTTTTTCTCTTTTGAAGTAATCCTCGACACCTTTTCTTTTGAACTACCCTTCCCCTACGTTGTAACCATTGATTAGCCTTGAATTCTAATTAAATGGAAGGCGGCCAAAGTCACTTGTTAGGTATCCGTATCCTTGTAGCATGTTCTGATATTTAAAAAAAAAAAAATTACTGACAAAGACACAATTATGAGATGTCATATAAAGAGTAATGTTCCATATTGGTATAAATTCTGCAAATATTGCGTATTTATTTTGAAAAAAAAATAAGATCTATTATTAAAAAATTAAAATTTTTTATGTAAATTTTATATTTATTTACTTTTTTAAAAAATGAATGCGTGGCGTTGACATATTCTATAACTGTAAATATCATTTCTCATTTATAAAAGATGAGATTTTTATAGAATAATGATAGTCTTACAACTTGGTTTTTTTAAAAAAGAAATTATTCTATTCTTAAACTGATGTGTAGAGCATCATATCTACATCATGTAAATAATAAAATTTTATTTATAAAATTCAAATTTTAAAATTTATTTTTCAAATCAAATTATGTTATATAAGCAACTTATTAGCTATAGCCATACTCTATATATACATCGACTTAAGAATAAAATTTTTATTTTTAAAAAAGCATTCCCTTTAAAATAAAATTGTAAAAGTTCTAAAAAGTAATGCCTATTTATCATTGTTCTTACAAAATCTACAATTCTAAACAGGACCACCCACCATGCATGCCACATGATGCATATATACTTGGTGCCAGAATTTAATCAGGGCATGAACACGACAAACACCCAACAGGGCCAGGCCAATTGGTACATCCAATTTGAAATTACCTTCAATGTTGTGATCAATGACATAGCCTTTTTCCTGTCCCTTGTCCCTAGTTAAGATATTGATCCCAAGAATTCTTTTTATGTCATTTCTATAAACATATACGTGCCCAACCTGTACATTCTGTGCACCAAAATTCTTAGAATTTTCACCAGAATAGCCAGACCCATATATGCAGTGCCCAGAGTAGTATCATGATATATAAATATATATATATATATATATATATATATATGATTTAATTACTCTTGTTAATGAATACAAATCAAAAGAAAACCATGATAAGCGAAAAACTTATCATGCGACTTTCTCTGATTTAGAAAAACTCCGTGTTAAAAGAAAATGGAAAGAAAAAATGAATGAGCTTCAAAAGCACATTCTTTTCTTTGATTTCATTGAAAATTATTATACTTCAAAAAATAGTTTAAATGTTGTTAAAACTGATTTTGTCACAGAAGATGGAAAAGCTGTCATTAAATCCAGCCATCCACCTCTTGACAGCATAATTTTCAATCATAAAGGAGCTGAAGTTACTGCTTCTCCTTTCAAGCTTCCTGAAACAGGGTCCAATAAAGAAACAAAAAAGATCATTTTACAAAACAATTTTGTAAATCTTGCTCTACATACTATTGGACAACAGCTTGATCGAATTGAAGAGAAAGCAGAAAAACCCATTTTTGCTTCTACTCCTGTTTTACAAACAATTGAAAATCATTTGACTTTCCTCAAAGAACAGTCACAGAATAATTCAAAAACAGTTGAAAAACCTTTGATTATTTTACCACAAGCTCGGCCAAAAATTCAATTTACTGAACCACAGGCCAAGACTTTGGAAAAGATTAATCAAATGCTTGCTGATCTTAAAAAAGAACAGCCCTCTACCAGCACTCTTAACAAAAGAGAAACTGTTCTTGTTGAAACTACAGATGAATCATCTAACGATGATTCCTCTGAAGCCAAAGAAATTGATATGCTTGAAAAGAATTTTCATGATTTTAAACCTGAAATTACCAGAATTACTTCAAAAGAACCTAAACCTATGAGTTTAACGAAGAATTGGTATTCCAGGCCTACTCCTCCTGATTTACAATTTGAAGAAAAAGTTTTTCAAACTCAATCTTCATATTCTGCGGATAAAGTTTACGAATGGAATATTGATGGATTATCTGAACAAGAAATCATCAATACCATGAGTAAAATGTCTTTGATTGCAAATGCTTACATTAACAACAATATTCAACAACCTGATATTGTTATGATTTTAACTAATGGTTTTTCCGGTGTTTTACGAAGCTGGTGGGATAAACATCTCACTGAAGATACCAAGCAAACCATTCAGAATGCTGTTAAGTGTAATGATGAAGGTTTACCTATTTTTGATGAAGCCATAGGAAGGGCTTACCCTGATGGCATCAATACTTTGATCTATACAATTATTAAACATTTTGTTGGCACTCCTTCAAATATTACTAATCGAATTTCTGATTATTTGAATAATTTGCGATGCCGTCAAATGTCTGATTATAGATGGTATCAAGATGTTTTTATTTCTCGAGTAATGCTCCGTGACGACAGTCATAAGCCTTACTGGAAAGAAAAATTTATTGATGGATTACCTCGTTTATTTGCTCTTAAAGTTAAGGAACAACTTACTGATATCTCGGGTTTTATTAATAATGAAAATTACACCTATGGTGATATTTTCAGTATAATTAAGAAACTTGGTATTAGTATGTGTAATGATCAAAGAATGCTTCGTGAACAATTGAAGAATAGCAAACAGGCCAAATATGAAATGGGAAATTTTTGCGAACAATTCGGCCTTCAGTCTATTCCTCCATCAAGACGAAAGCATAAACAAACTATTAAATCTTATAAACCTCGTGGGGAATCAAGGAGAAAACCCCGTGATGATTTTTATAAAAAACCTTATTCAAAATCTCGTTCTAAAAAACCCTCCAAATCTTTTTCTAAATGGTTTCCTGAGAAAAAGAAATTTGCAAAAGGAACTTGTTTTAATTGTGGAAAAACTGGACATTTTGCAAACAAATGTCCTGAAAAACCCAATAAACTAAAAAAGAAGCTTAATCAGTTGAAAATCAATGATGATGATCAAGAAACTTTGTTTCGACTCCTGGAAACACAGACTTCTTCATCTGATAATAATGATTTTAGCTCTAGTGATTCAGAATATCACTCAGAAGTTAAATCAGTTGATTCTCCTGAGATAAAGCTCGGTTGTAACTGTAATGATTCTTGTTGCAAATCTTTGAGTAAAACAATTAATGTTTTAACCAAAGCTGAAGAACAAGAAAATCTTTTATTAAACTTAATCTCTCAAATTACCAATCCTGAGCTTAAAGAAGAATACCTTCTTAAGCTTAAAAAGACAATGGTTCGTCAAGAACCAGAAACTTCCAAACAAAGAATTAATTTTCAAGAAACTTTGGAACGTTTTCAAAAGAAAAAACCCAAAGATATTTCAATCAATGACCTACAACATGAAATCAATTTTATTAAAAAAGAGATTAATGAACTCAAATCTGAGATCAATAATCTCAAAACTGATAATGATATTTTAAAACAAGAAGTTTTAATTTTAAAAGTTGAAAAACAACTTGATCAGGACATTCCTTCTGATAATGAGCAAACGAATGATTCAGATAATGGTAAAAAAGAAGAGAAATCTTCTGATAACCAAATCTGTTTGATTCATCATACTATTCCTCCTAAATGGTTTTCACGAGTTACTATTGTTGTTTGCCATGAATTTTCATTTTCTGTTGTTGCTATGATTGATTCTGGTTCTGATTTGAATTGCATTCAAGAAGGTTTAATCCCTAGTAGATATTTTGAAAAATCTACTGAACGACTTCTTTCCGCAAATGGTTCTAGAATGCAAATTAATTATGAATTAAATACTGCTCATGTTTGCCAAAACAATGTTTGTTTTAAAATTCCTTCTGTTTTAGTCCGAAATATGTCTGACAAGGTCATATTAGGAATTCCTTTTATTTCCTCTTTATATCCTTTTTTGTCTGAAAAAGATGGTATTACCACTGATCCTTTCGGACAAAAAGTCAAATTTAAATTTGCTTCAAAATTTGAAATTGATAGTGACAAAAGTTTGAAATCTTTATTATCCGCAAAAAATGATACCAAAGAAGAGCGGAAGGAGAGATAGAATGAAGAAGATGAAAAGAAAAGAAGCAGGAGATCAAAGAGCCAGAGAAGAGCGGAAGGAGAGATAGAATGAAGAAGATGAAAAGAAAAGAAGCAGGAGATCAAAGAGAGAAACAAGCAACAGGCGGCAGAGCCGACCTTAGAAGCAATGAATAAGAAATTAAGACAGATGCACAATTAATAAGTTCCTGCGGCAGAGCCGTCCTGGAACATGCATGAGTATGAACAAATATGAGGCGGCATGGCCGACCGATGCATGATATGTTTATGCAAAAATAAGATAATATGAAAATAAACTTGTATTCAAATTAATATAAACAAGATACAAGTAGAATCACAAGATTACAGAATTACAAGATCACAAGTATGGGAGAGAGAAATGGAAGAAGAAGAGAAGGAAGGTCGGGAGTACCGAAAGGGAGAGGGAAGTGCAAGTGAGAAGTGGAACAAGTGATGCCTCAGACTGAGGCCAGGCTTCCCTTTTATAAGTGAAGGGAGCACTGTTACAACAGTGTTACATGAACAGTTAAATGAAATAGTATTTTTCAAAAAGCCGGTCATGAACAGTTAAAATGAACAGTAAAAAGTGAACAGTACTTTTACTATTCAACACAGTTTTTGCAGAAAGTCTTCATCCGATTTAGCGGTGATCGCAGGGGGAATCAGATCTGGCGCTGTTTCTTCATCCGATTTAGCAATTGTTGCAGGGGGATGTTGAATCAGCATGTATCATTTTATTCATCATCAGACAGCTTTGGAGTGTCATACTCTTTATCATGTCCGAAGATGTTGGAATATGGATCATTATCAAATGAAGCCTCGGAAGATGTTTCTGATTTGTTATCATCACAATCATCTTGATTAATAGACTTCATAACCAGAGCAATTAAATCCTTATTATCAAGTCCAGGAATTATATTCTTTTTCTTGGTCTTGGAGGATTTATGAGATTTTACAGAGGAAGCAGTTGAAGCAATTGCCTTTCCTTTGGTTGAAGCAGAGGATGAGGCAGGGGCCTGGAGCTGGGGATGTCCAGGTGTAGTGAGGGATCCAAGTGGGATTTCTGGGAACTTCTCTCAGTCTTGAAGATCAGGAGCAGTCTGAGGAAAATCCCGGATTACATATTCATTGATTTTGTTGGTGTATTTGTACTTGTCCCACCATTTGGTAAAACAGTGTCGTACCAAAATATCACCATTTCGTTCGTAGCTCCATCTCATTATCCAGGGTAATTTGTACCGGTGGCAGAAATGAAGAACGTATGGAAACTTTTGCTGGTGTTTATCCAGCTTTGTAGTAACAGCATTAGTGAAGCATTTGAATGTAGTAATCAAATCATCAGGAAAATTTTCTGGAATTAATCCAAATTGGTCCCACCATTGGTTGAACCAGTAAGGAAAAGTTCCATGGAATTTTTTATCAAAATTGAAGAACCAAGAATGGCTCATATCAGATACTTGGTGAAGCATGAAGCGAAACCAAGCTTTAATGTAATCATGGTAGTTGAACAGAATATCAGAGTCACCTAATCTTTTTGAGGAGAAAGGGTTGGTACCCCATTCTTCTTCTGTGATTAAGTGGATAAAATAAGCACTGTGATAAATCAGTTTATTTTGATCAACCTTGTCATGGATGGGTTTTATGAAAAGAGAATTGGTTTGGATCAAAATATTTGTATAAAATTGAAGATTTTTTGTAGGATTTTCTGGAATCCAATGGAAACCAGGGGGAAAATAGGAGGTTGCAATTTTGAATGGATCATTTTGCTTGGACCTATTTGATTCAATGTAAAATAGGTTGGCAGGGTAACATTTTCGAATATAAGGAGATTTGGATTTCTGGAATGTATATGGTGTCTGGACAGGTGCTAAAGCAACAGCTTTAGCATAGGGATCATAATCAGTGGCAACAGTTGAAGCATATGAAATAGGTTGAGCAATTTTGCCTAAGGTGGTGAACCTATTGGCAATTTCAATGGGGGATGCAGGTTCATTCTTGATAAGCCTCTTATCAGGAATGGGAGGTAGAGCAGGTAATGTAGTAAGGGAGGCAATGGTGGAGTGTTTATTTCTGGGTCCTTTTTTCTTTTCCATGATTGGGTGTCTGCAAAAATTCACGAGTAAGGAAATCAGGAATAGAATTTTGAGAACCTTTAATAAATTCGATATCAAAATCGAAAACACTTAAAATAGCTTGCCATCGTGCAAAAATATGTTTGGATGCAATGTTTTGAACATCTTGTTCTAATACGTATTTAGCACTTTTGCAATCAATCCTTAGTAGGAATTTCTTATTAAGAAGATCACTTTGGAATTTAGAAATGCAGAGTACAATAGAGAGTATTTCTTTTTTAATAGTACTATAATTAATCTGTGCAGGATTCCAGACTCCAGAATGGAAACGAACAATTTGTTCAGAAGAGCCTGGTGAAATGGATTTTTGCTTCAGAATGCCACCGTAACCAATTTCAGAGGCATCAGTTTCAACAATTTTGAAGGATTCAGAGGTAGGAATACCAAGGCATGGTAGAGTTTTGACATGTGCCTTGATTTTTCTTACCAGAGCAGTATGAATATCTGACTTAATTCATAGGATTTCTGATGCTGTAGTATTCTCCAAGTTTGACCTTAAATCAGGATTTTATATATATATATATATATATATATATATTCTTAGAGAATCTTTTGCAAAATTCAGCTACCTGTGAATGAAATTATTAGAAGTTGTTGACACTTTTTTTCTGTTAGAGCACTAGTAGTGGGTTAGCTAAAATCAAATTTTAGCTAAAGAATAGCTAAAATGCAAAATAAAGCTCAACATTGGGCTAGCTAAATGAATAGTAAATTTAACTTTGCATGAAGGGGCTAGCTAAATTTGTTGAGCCAAAGAAGGCTAGCCAAATATTACTTTTGATTAAAATATTATATTTCCTGCTGTTTCTCACTCCCGTGCAGTGAATGAAATTGTTGATGAAATATTATGTTTTATAGTAGAAAAATATAACCATTGGAGAATAGCCGTTAGAGAAATATAACCGTTAGAGAGATATAACCGTTTGAAAATATAACCATTAGAGAAATATAGTCGTTAGAATATATAGGCGTTGGAAAAATATAGTCGTTAAAAAATAAAACTGTTGGAGAAATTTAAATTACAATTAGAATTAAAATAAATAAAAAGTTTAAAATTAATATTTTAATAGAATGGTGAAAGATTTGTTGAGTCTGTTATTTGATGTTGTGAAAAATGGCTAGCTACAATTTGTAAAAGTGAATTTCTTAGTCAAATTTTAGCTAAAGTTTATTGAGCCCACTACTAATGCTCTTAGTTGGGCTTTTGGGCTCATATGCTAAAAGCAATTAGATTCGGTGCATATGCACCAAGTGTTCATGTGGTCCAGTACTGGCTTTGAGTCCTTTGCATGCTTAGATTTTGGTAGCCTTACCTTCTTTGTGCAGCATTACTAACTCTAGCTCTCTCCTTTATTTTTTCCTTTTCAGAAAAATATTAATGCCCCAACCTTATATATTCTTCTGGTAATTCAAAGCCCAAAACATAGAAGCAATGCATGCATGCTGACAATAAAGCATGTACAGCAACAAAGAAAACCCAACAGTGGAGGTACTTTAAATTTCATATATATATATATACTGGAAGTACAGCTAAAAGAAGAAAGCAGATCACATACATATGCTTTGATCATTAGATTCATAAAACCTGTTATTAATTATGGTGTTATAATTTAGTAAATCAGGTCTAACGATTTGTTTGCATCGTTCTGTGCAATTCCTGCTCCTGGTGCTTAAATAGTAACAAGACATATTTGTCTATAGAATATATATATATATATATATATATATATATATATATGAGATTTTGTTCCAAATAAAAATTCAGAACGAATTTATCTGGCTTACCTATATCCTCTTTAAATATTGAAAAATGCTAGGATGCCGTTTAAGTTTATCCCTTCATTTTTACTGCTTATGTATTTAATTTATTTTAATTTTTTTTATTTAATGATTAAAGAAGTAACTTTTAGTGTATTGATATATTTTTTTAAAATATTTAAATATATTAAAAATATATGTAAAGAAAAAAAATATGCTAAGCGGCATGCCTCTCATTCATTACTAGACCGTAGCTTATCAGGACTCTTAAATATTTGAAAAATGATAGGGTAGTAACCCTAAATATTTACTGGATCCAATGTCTTGTGATGTACATACTACAAGGACTACTCGTACAATTGGCTGAAAAAAGACAGAAATGGCTGCATCCCTAGTACAGTAGTACTCATGAAAAAACAATATCGTTTTTTTTTTTTTTAGTGAATTGTCACCCTTGGATCGAGGCTGATTCGGTTACTGAGTTGAAATAGATGAGATGGGAGTTGGAATTTAAATAAAATATTATTATAATATTATTTTTATTTTGTGATTTAAAAAAGTTTAATTATTTATTTTATTTTATTTAAAAAATTTGTAATAATTAGATGAATTGAGATGGTTTCACTATTCAAATCAGACCTAATTTGAGCTACTCATGACCAATAAGAATATAGTCTCACACACACACATATAAGGCTCAAGAAAATAAAATAAAAGAAAAAAAAAATAGAGCTTACTATATAATTTCTTAAATATTGATTGACCAAATGGGCCAAGGAAATTCTCAATTTAATTAATACGTTGTAAATTTAACCTTTTATTTTAGGAATAATTTTTTGTTTATACGAGACTTGTATTGATAATTTACATATCATGTAATATATAGCCTAATCTTAGCCTAATTACTTTGGGCAAGTGCTTTAACAGATTTTAATTAGAAAAAGGCTCAACCTTTGATATATTTATTATTATAGTACTCCTGATGGCGTTTTTAGTTTTTTTTTTTTCCTGGGCCTGATGGTTAAAGTGTTACTTATTAATTAGTTATTCACAAAATCATTGGAAAATTCGTATTAAATATAGAAAAAAAAAACTTATGGCAAGTGTTGCAATCAAAGTATCGTCATTCGTATTCGTATTCATACCACAACATCCATTAGCTAGTTTAAGAATATGATATAAATAATAAAATCTACTTTTTTATATCAATTTAAATTTTTAGAACAAGTTGTGATTTCACGTGATATCAGAATAAATGTCTTAAATTCGAATCTTAACTTTACAAGTTATCTAATTTAATTAAATATTTCACGTGTTAGACTTACTCAGTGAAGAAAAGATTGACTTACACATGAGGGATGATAAGAATGTGATATAAATAATAAAATCTACTATTTTTCAAAACTTATATTTTTAAAGTTTTTACAAATCAATTCATGTCATACGTGTTAAGAGCCTGATTTATCAAGTAGAAAGAACCACGAAGCAAATAAGGTAGGGAGTGATCCAAGGAGAAGCTACCTGATCGTACGTAGTAATTAAAGAAACGTCTAAATATATAGATGACATTTACCTAAAATAGATGAGTGGTACATAGGAGAAGGACGTCAATGCTAAACGACTCCAAATTACCTCCAAACTCTTCATCATATATATTGTATATATTCCCCCACATCATTTTGTTGCTTCCCCTCCCTCCTTATCTCCCCGCTCTCTTTCACTCTTTCTCTTTCTTTCTCCCTCTCTCGATCGATCTAATAACTGATAATCCTCTGCTGGTATGTCTCTCTTTCTTTCTTAGTTTGTGGTACCTTTTTCTTTTTGCTGGATTTTTAGAAAACCAGACAGTGTCAGACGTACACTTCCTTTCTTCAATGCTATTATATATATATACACATGCATTACCAAAAACCAATCCTTATAATGTTTCTTTGTTTTGCGTGATCTGTTTTGGTTGTTCCGCGAAAAAACGCTTTCAGTTTTAGATCGAAACCAGTGCATGCACCAGCACCGATAGAGAGAAGAGAAGGATGGTGACAAAGAAAATGAAAGAAGATGATAATGGAAAAGGAGCAGAAGACAAAGCAGGTGCAAAAATGGATAAACAGAAGGTTTCCTTCTACAAGTTGTTCTCGTTTGCGGACTCGCTCGACGTTGTCTTGATGATTCTGGGCACGATAGGCGCCGCGGCCAACGGGCTATCGCAGCCGCTCATGACACTCATCTTCGGCAAGCTCGTCAATTCATTCGGTGCCTCGGACCCTTCTCATGTCATCAAGCAAGTGTCAAAGGTACACCTCTTTATTACACCATGTTTAATTAATTTGTAGGTTTCTTTCATTTTACTTTCCTCTTTAATTTGTTTCTTCGCTTCTAATTTTTGAGGGGTTTATATCAAAATACTGAATTGTGTGCATATTACATAAACGATCACGGTGCAGTTTAGATTGGTCTTTGATTCACTTTGAAACAAAAAATTATATAAAAGAAGAATGGAGATCGTTGAAGAAGCTTGTACGTATTTTGGCTTTCAAATGCCACCTATTGGAAACTGCGTAGAAAACAATTTAATTGCGAAAGAGACATGAGTGATCCGTATTAGTCATGCGTACGTATATGATCTGCATGGGTGCATGTTTACTATTTGGTGCAAATTTGATATTACAGACAACGTCGCGCCCCGTACCGGGGTGACCCTTTAACCTGAAATTCACAATAATAAAAACTTAAATACATAAAAAAGTCATCCAAAAATCAATATTTCAAATATCCTTCCAAGTAAAATAAACTAAACTTATGGCAAAATTTCTCCTAACTCGGACAAACCCACTTATATATGCCACCTAGCTAGCACTTATCTCACTTTTCTCTTATGATCCTGTCAAGTATTGCTATCTATTCCAACTGTCAAAATATCAACGTCATCTGTAAAAACAATTGTGGATAAAAGAGTGAGTCCACTGACCTAATAAGTAACAAACTTATACTAGTGTGTAAACTGCATGAACTAGTTACAGAATGCAAAAACAAACCATTCTAAAAAATAGTCATGATATTTTCATAAACATTTCATATAATAATACATAAATAAAAGACTTTAGGTACAAGCATAACTAAACATCAGAAACAGAAGCGAAGGCCATGTTTACCCCCATGGTAGAGTTGTGCATGTCTGTGGTTAGCCAAGCAGAACATAAGCTACTATTCTGTCACCCAAGTGATGCACTCAAAACAAAAGCCATGTTTATTCCCATGGTAGGGTTATGCATTTTGTGGTTAGCCAAGTAGAACATGATAAATCACCATATCACCAAAGTGATTGCACTCAAAATATAGGCCATAATTCTAACATATGGTAGGGCCAGAGGCCACTACTATAACCCGTGGCAAGGCTGTAACCAAAGCATAATAAAATCTTATGCCTCAGGTCTTTTCAGATGTAATATCATATCATAACCGAGTACAGAGCAAATAAATATCATATAATCCAATCAAATATTTCAGACTTCATATTCACATTTTATGCAGTAGAGAAACAAAATACAAAAAGTATTCATGTATATACCAGTCATGATAAAATGTCAAATTTCATAATCTAGATATAGAGACCATTGCAGAAAATAACTTGTTTTCATAACCAAATATGTAAGTTTTTCATAAAATCAACCTCAATCAGGTTTCGGCAAAGCCTAGGATAGGAGCACCGCTTACATGAACTTTTTAAATTCTCAGAATTTTCTCACAACGATGCCAAGAAAATATCAATCATCACCTAAAAATATACACGTAACTTGCGTCAATTTTCAATGATACGTAAATCTCTAATTACACACGTACTTTGTAATTAAAGCCCAAATTACTCAACTAACCTATACTTCATAAACCCTAAATATTTCTTCCTTCAAACATCTATTTTCTCTTGGTTTCATCATAATATCATCAACCCTAAACAATTCATGCAAACTCGTGTGACCTTGGTGTGCTTGAAAATAGTAATCCTCTCGATGCATATCAAACTTGTTCCTAACATAAACCCGTAACTACACGTGCATGCTCACATTAATCTTAGGCTTACCCTATGACCCACTAGCCATAAACTACAATAGGAGAGAGAGGAGAGAGAGAGAGATTAAATACTAAGAGAACAAAGGCAAGCCAAGTTGCATGGTGTGCATACGGGTTATGGGTGCAATGGTGTTGGATGCGCAATTGGCCCGTTTTGGTGAAGCTACGGTGGTCAAGCCAAACAGGGAGGTGGTCCAGCGTGGCGTGCAGCGACAGAATTGTGCTTGGTGTTTAACGTAGTGTAGTAACCGCGTGCAATATCGCTGCAGGTTGGTGCTCCTTAAAAGAAAATATGGTGTAAAAATATTATTATTCCACACAAGAAGACTTTCCAGGTAGTACAATATATACACTACAAGATAATCATGATTGCTGGGATATGTTTGACTTATAATGCAATAAAGTGAGCTAGTTGTTATGCACAATTTGAGAAAATTGCTTGTTTCCTTGCATGTAAGACATGGTCTTCAACATCAAAAATAATTCCATGATTTATGGTGCTAATAGATGGTGTATTAACATGGCCCCTCAAGCTCGACGGGATGAGGGATGTTGACCTTGTCTCGTAAAAAAAGAATTTTGCTGTGATTAATGGTTTGGAGAGGACGTCTGTCGGCTAATCTTTCCCATAAATAAAATGAATAGTCAGTTGCCGCCAAGCCACATGTTCACATACAAAATAAAAATCAATAGCGACATGCTTAGTATGATGAAGGAAATACCAAGATCTGTGTGAAAACTTTATAACCTATTAGTTTAGTAGTGGAGTGGGCCAGTGCCTTATATTCAGCTTCAGTGCTTGAGCGAGCAACAATTTATTGTTTTTAGAGCTCCAAGAGATAAGATTTGTGCTAAAATAGATAAGATACCTACTATTAGAACGACGATCATCAAGGCACCCT
Organism: Cyclocarya paliurus; assembly: GCA_029856935.1. NCBI lineage: Eukaryota > Viridiplantae > Streptophyta > Magnoliopsida > Fagales > Juglandaceae > Cyclocarya > Cyclocarya paliurus. The sequence continues at coordinate 21,627,747 of CM056951.1, forward strand.
ACCCAATCTACATTAGAGTAGGCTTATAATTTAAATGATGAAGTACAACTGATGAACAAACCATGAGTTTGGGTGGATTTGGGGTAGCGAAGAATTCACTTGATGACAATCCAATGGTTTACAATGGGACGTTGTATATATTGACAAATCCTTTTGACAATAAAAATTAGTTAGGTCAAGTGAGGAGAAGGTATTATAAGGCTCTAACAATACTTCGATAGATCTGATAAAGAATCACTATCAAATTGAGACAAATATTGGCGTGGATACGGGTTTTGTGTTAGACATGTTGGTCTTTTAGAGAATATCTGAGATATACCGAGACTAATTGAAGAAAATACCATCAAGTTGCATAGATGTCTTACCCAAGAAAAGGTTTAGGTGGCCAAGATCTTTAACTAGAATATCAACTCGAAGCTGATGGATGAGATTGTCAATAGCAGCCTTAGAGGAGTCGGTGACCAGGATGTAGTCCAAGTAAATGAGAAGAAAGATTTCCACCACCTTATTTCTATAAATAAACAAAGAAGTATCAGCCTGTGAATCCATGAAACCAAGTTCTAAAAGATAATGACTAAGCCTTGAGTACCAAGCACATGGTGCTTGCTTAAGTCCGTAAATGGCTTTGTTTAGCTTGCACAGGTGATGAGGGAACTAAGGATGGAGAAATCCTTGGGGTTGAGCCATATATATAGCTTCAAAAAGTTCACCGTTCAAAAATTGTATTTTGCATGTCAAGTTGGTAGATAGGCCAACCACAAGTTACTGAGATTGAAAGAACCATGTGAATGGTTTATGGCTTAATCACCAGATTTATCGTAGTCGATGCTGGGTTTTTGTTTGAATCCCTTAGCCATGAGCCTTGCTTTGGGATGTTCTATACTGCCATATGCCCATCGCTTTAATTGAAAGACCCATTTTGAGCCAACTATATTCATGGAAGGGTGGTAAGGCACAAGAGACCAAGTTTGATTTTGTAATAAAGCATCAAATTTGTTGGTCATTGCTTGGCGCCAAGAAGGGTCCTTGGATGCAACAGTGAATGAGGTATGTTCCAATGAGCAAGGCTTGGTTGCAACTGTCATGACATGGATGAGATACGCTATGCTACCATCAGTGTAGCATCGGGTCTTAATAGTATTGTTCTTGAGACAGGTGACCAATGCATTGGTGGATAGAGCAGCGAGTGGTGGATAAGGTATTGTGAAAGCCATTGATAGAGGAGAGATAATTAGAGAAGCAAAGAGTGCTCAACGAAACCTTCTGATAAAGTCGGAACATCAATGGGTTGAGAGAAAATGGTAAGTGAACCTCCAACAAAAGTAGAATCCAAAGCAGCAAGAGGATTGAAAGAAACATGTTGCGCCGGTTAGAGGTGGGTGACTCACTGGAGAAAATGATGACGTGGCATCCTGTTTGTGGGTTGCGGGTTAGTGGGCCTGAGGAGGACACATGGAAGTGGCCCTTTGTGGAATCCCTTGGTTGCATTGGTTGGACCTACGAAAGAGGAAGATAGGCAATAAATGATTGAACCTTAGATGTGTTAGTAGGCTGGGCTGAGTGGACTTCAAGAAAGGGTGGGCTGAGTGGACTTCAAGAAAGGGGAAGCGGGCTTCATCAAAGCAAACATCCCTAAAAATATAAATTCGGCCCATGGGTTGATGGAAACATTGTAGCCTTTATATGAAGGATTGTAGCCCATAAAAATACATAATTTAGACCAATAATCCAACTTGTGAGAATTATAAGGATGCAAATTGTGCCAACAGGCACATCCAAAAGTTTTTAAAAACTTGTAGTCGGACTTGACATTGAAGATACATTGAGTGGGCGATTTTTTTGTGTAACTAGAGATGGAAGATGATTAATTAGAAAACATGCAATTTTAAAAGCATCAACCCAAAAATGCTTTGGCACACCAACATGAAGAGGGCCCAATTTCAACAATATGCCTGTATTTTCCTTCGATAGACCAATTTTGTTCATGAGTATATGGGCAAATGAGATGATGAGAAATACCAATTGAGCAAAATAGGTATTTAAGTGATGCTATTCACCACTTAATCTATTTGGATTGCCTTGATTTTAGTCCCAAATTGACGCTCCACAAACAATTGAAAATTAAAGAAATTTTTCTCAACACGTGAAGGTCTCCAAACATCAAAGAAAATTAATTCTAAAACGTTTGAGATAAGGAAAAGGGAAACCTATGGCTCTTTGCTTGCTGACAGAAGTCATAAACAAAATGAGCCTTATTTGAGGATATTGGAAGACTATTTGAAGATAAGATTTACTAGATCATGCAGAGAGAAGGATGACCAAGTCAACTGTGCCAGGTTTGGCGCGTTTCTTTTTCCCCAATGAAAGCAACATTGGTCGTGGATGGCTGAAAGTGCAGAGAGAGAGAATAAATACCATCTTTAGTTAGTTTGTGGAAGAGGAGGTTCCCCATAATGAGATCCTTGACCCAGAAAAAATTGGGGTGAAATTCATATAAAACATTATTATCACGTGTAAATTTATTGACAGATAATAAGTTTTCTAAATCAAAGGAACTTGAAGAAGCTGTTTAAAAAATAATGGTTTAGAAGGTGAGGAAATGCTAGAGACACTAGTGTGTGAAATGGGTAAACCTTCACTGTTGACAACTTTTATATGATCCTTTCCCACATACTCATCTGCGTGAAGGGTCAAATTATTAAAGTCATATGTAAGATGGTGAGCGATTGCTGTGTCAAGGTATCAATTTTGATTAGAGGCAGAGGAATTTGAAAAGATGAATGTCTAGTACTGATTAGGTTGTTTTGCCTGATATGCTTGGTCAAACCTATGATAGCATTTGAGGGCTATCATAGGTAAGTCGAGATCCATTGATGGTGCTGGGCCATGACGATGTCCTCTTCTATGTGATCGAGAGCACTATTGGAAATTATTTCCAGTGTTAGGACCCAAAGAGTCAATTCTGCGAGAATACCCACGAGGTGCAGAGCACTTGGAAGTAGTGTTGGTTTTAGCATGGGTGAGATCTGAAGTGGTATGTTGTCGTTCCATTTGTAACTCAACATTGAGAAGATGACCATAAACGCCTTGTTACTCGAGTAGTAACAAAAGTGATCAAGGGGTCATATTCTAATCCTAGTCCTGCAAGGACAAAGCTAACTAGTTCACAAGCAAAGAGTGGTTAGCTAATTACAGCCAGGTGCCTCCAAATGATTTCATTTTCTGGAAAAAAAAAAAAAAAAAAAGATCCTGAAATGGAGAGGGTGCCTTTTTTAAGGAAATGTTATACCGAACATTCATCACTTTGGCATAGGATTAGAGTGAGAATGTTTGCTCTAAATTTTCTCAAACTTCTTGTGATGTATGAAGTCCTACAACTTGCGAGAATACATCTTCAGAGAGTGAGGAAATTAGAGTTGAGAGTAGAAGTTGGTCTTGTTGATGCCAAGCAAGATAAGTTGGATTGGGTACTAAGATAGAATCAGTATTTTTAGACGAAGTTGTGTTGATCCTAGGAGATGGCGGTGGATGAGTACCATCAATGAAGCCATAGAGTTGTTGTCCTTTGAGGTAAGGAAGGAGTTGAGCTCTCCAAAGAAGATAATTTTCACGGGTTAGTTTAAGTGATAAGGTGGGTAATATTGGTAGGAGGAGTTGTGTAGTTTGGTGGAGTAGTAGAGACATTTGTGCAGGAGGAAGATGAAGAATACATGAACAAGTATGTCGAAAAAAGAGATGTGTGTAAGTGGAGCTCGCATACCATAAAATAAAATATGGTGTAAAAATATTATTATTCCACACAAGAAAACTTTCCAAAGAGTACAATATGTAAATGAGTCCCATGATTACTAGGATATGTTTGACATATAATGCAGCAAAGTGAGTTAGTTGTTGTGCACAATTTGAGGAATTCTTGTTGCCTTGCGTGTGAGACATGATCTTCAGCAAGGAAAATCTTTCATGATTTACGATGCTGATAGATGGTGTATTAACATCTTGTGGTTTAGCGAGGCCGAGTATGTGGCTTATGGGAGGACTGATGCGGTGGTCTAAAGTGTTTGGAGGGACTGTTGAGCAATTGGGTTGGTTGGACGTACACGATGGACTGCCCATTATTGCGGGGAGTGAAAACAGGGGCTACGATTTGGCTCTTTTAAGGGAGCACTAAGGGGTGTGGCCTTCGCTTGGTGTAGTGAGGTTGCATCCAGGGCCTATAGTGGTCTAGAGGTTGTGCTTGCTGCTGAGGGAGATCGAGCTCACTATTACAGTGGATGCTCTGTTTCAGTATTACAAAACAGGGGGGGTTTTATGAGGTAGAGTACGGTGGTTACTGACATGTAGGATGGTTCTAGGACTGTGGCGATGAGGCGAACAGTGTGAGGCCACAACATGGGGCTCGGCTTCCATCTATGACATGCAATAAGCTTGAACTGGAGGTGATTGCAGCAATTTGTGGTGGTTGTAAGGTCATCGACGTGGCACAAATGGCTGCCTTGGCCGTGGCTTGAGGGAGGAACGGTTGAGCAATGCTTTGTGTCGTCTAGGATAGACTTTGATAGCATGCAGCAGCCCTAGGTTTAGGTTGAAGATGAAGTCCTATGTTCATGAGGATGGCTTATATACATGCGGGTCTGGATTTAGGGTTTCACAGGTCAAGAAGATGCACAAGGGTTGGGCCTGTTTTGTGGGTTTTGGGTCTTAGGCTTATTTCGTGAGTTACTTATCAATCTTAACGAGTCAATCTTAGGTCTAATTTGTTTTCAGAAAACATCTCATCTCATCTCAATTTCATTATTACACTTTCTCAAATTTTAATATAGAATAAAATAAACAATTCAACTTTTTCAAATCTATCTCATCTTATCCTATCTAATCATCACAACTTTCTCAAATTCCTATAAAAAATAAAAAAATAATAATTCAACTTTTTCAAATCCTAAAACAAAAATAATATTAAAAAATAGATTCTAACAATATTTTATTTAATTTTTTAACTTTAATCTCGACTCATCTCATTTCATCTCCAAAAACAAACGAGGCCAATTCTAAAAATGAGTTCAACTTGTTCAATAGGTTGTGAAGATTTTTTGTTAAAATAAATGTTTGGACCTAATGCCAATTGAAAGGAGCCTACACGTACGGTCCATAAGTATTAGTTGCGCTTTAATCCAATATACCCATTAAAACTAATTTAGGTCCAATAAAAGCTATCTATGTCTCGTTCCTAAAAATACAAGATCGAGGTGTTACAGACAAGCGATACCGTAATGTACTGGCCGGAGAACATCAATTTTTGTTACCATTTTGGAATATTTCGTGTCAACTTTCAACATTTGTTAATGAAAGATTAGAAACTGTTAACTAATTAGAAGACATCGTGTTGACTAACTATGTATTGATATGTGCCTCTTTGATTTTCAGGTATCACTTGATTTTGTATACTTGGCGATAGCTACAGGAATTGTTTCATTTCTACGTAAGAGCATGTTTTATTTTTCTCTCTTGGACAGTTGCATTTGTTTCTTGGGTATTGTTTTTAGGACAGACAATTTTTGTAGCATATCATGTACGTATAAGATGGCTAGCTAATCAGTTTCTTAGGGTTTCTCTATATGGTTAGGTACTTGTAACATGGCCCTGCATGTGGAATGTAAGTTTCATGATCTGTTTCTAGTCTTGTGGAATTCTTTTATAACATCTTCTTTTGATTCGAAGGTTGGTTATGCACTATAGAGAGCTTCACATAAGAAGTCGCCCTTGTGTAAAATAGGATCGCAATTTGGCTGAGGGCTGTTAACACAATGGCTTGCATTAATCTAGATCAAGCTCTTTTAGAGCACTAGCAATGGTGTTGGCAAACACCAATGCAAACTAATATTTAGCTAACAATCCCATTAAATCTACTGCATTGGAAGAGCCAAATGCAATTTTTTTGTTTACAAGCTAGAGTGGTTCTGCATACTTGGATAGGTATTGTTCACTATCTATTAATTATTTTATCACTTATTTATCTATCCCACTTTCTCTCTCTCTCAAAAGAAGGCAAAATAATATTTTAATTAAAAATTAAATTATTAATTAATATATTATCGGTATAATTGTAAAATATGAAAAAAAATTAGAAAAAATATTATTATTATTAAAAAATAATATTTTATTTTTATATTATCTAATTGATGGATAATTTAATTAATGTAAGAATCTCTCTTGTAATTTAAAAAAATTAAATTGTTTATTATATTTTATATAAAAACTTATAAAAATTATAATGAGATAAGGTGGTTGAAAGTAATCCTCAATCCAAATTGAGGTTCAAGTGGTACTACTTGATGACTTTCTCTTTAATTTCCAATTAATGCAAAAACGTTAAACGATCACTTTGTGTCAAATGTTGCAGAGGTGGCTTGTTGGACGGTTACAGGAGAAAGACAAGCCTCCCGTATCCGTGGTTTGTACTTGAAAACGATATTACGACAGGACATTACCTTCTTTGACACTCAGACAACAACTGGAGAGGTCATTGGCAGGATGTCTGGAGATACCATTCTCATTCAAGACGCCATGGGTGAAAAGGTAAACCTCCTTCTTTCTTAAAGAGAACGTTTGTGTAGTGCTCCATTTTCCATGATATATATATAGTCTTAATTTACATATCTAAATGCGTTATTTTCACTCATACCTACGTAGTGCTTGCCACTTTTTCGTCTCCTCTTCGATTTTCTCTAGTTTCCCCAACTCCATGTTAGTTTGTAGGATTGGAAGCACCGATAACAAGCTGCTAGTGTTTTGACTGCAGGTTGGGAAGTTCGTACAATTTGTTTCTACATTTCTTGGAGGCTTTGTGGTTGCCTTCGCAAAAGGGTGGCTTCTTACGCTAGTTCTGCTTTCATGTATACCTCCTATTGTAATTGCCGGTGGGGCTGTTTCGCTTATCATGTCAAAAATGTCAAGTCGTGGACAAGTTGCTTATGCAGATGCTGGAAACGTAGTAGAGCAAACAGTTGGAGCCATAAGAACAGTAAGTCATGGCTAATAATCGCTACTATTATTCACAAACATTCTCAAGCGCCTTTTCCAAAATGCCAAATCCCTCTCTATTTGATTGCGCAAGGTTGCTTCCTTCACTGGGGAGAAGCGAGCAATAGAGAAGTATAACAAGAAGTTGAGAATCGCCTACACTGCTACAGTTCATCAAGGACTGGCCTCAGGGCTAGGAGTTGGTGTGATTATTGCGATCGTATTCTGCAGTTATGGACTCGCTGTGTGGTATGGATCCAAACTCATCATTGAAAGAGGATATGATGGTGGACAAGTACTCAACGTACTCATGGCAGTCATGACCGGTGGAATGTGAGTAGATTAACACATTTGATTCAATAATTTCCATGACAGTTTGTTTCCAAAGCATATTCTCTATTTCTAAATTCATCCACGCTCACTTAAAACTCATATCAATGTTAATTTAGACAATCCAAATTGATTGCCCAACTTTTCACTCACTCTAATAAACCTGTTTTTCACTCACTCTCTGCTAGGTCTCTGGGTCAGGCATCCCCAAGTATGAATGCATTTGCATCGGGGCAAGCTGCAGCATATAAAATGTTTGAAACAATCAACCGGCAACCCAAGATTGATGTCTATGACACGAGTGGGGCTGTGTTGGAGGACATAAAGGGTGAAATTGAACTTAAAGATGTGTACTTCAGATACCCTGCAAGGCCAGATGTTCAGATCTTTTCTGGATTCTCTTTGCATGTTCCAAGCGGCAAAACAGCCGCTCTAGTTGGGCAAAGTGGAAGTGGGAAATCCACGGTGATTGGCCTAGTTGAAAGATTTTATGATCCCGATGCAGGTGAAGTCCTTATAGATGGTGTCAATTTGAAGCAGTTGCAGCTTAGATGGATAAGAGAGAAGATTGGCCTTGTTAGTCAGGAACCCAATTTGTTTACAACTACCATAAAGGAAAACATAGCATATGGGAAGGAAAATGCGACTATGGAGGAGATCAGAACAGCCATTGAACTTGCTAATGCAGCAAAATTCGTAGACAAGCTACCCAAGGTAAACCCAATCCCTTGTTTTGTCAACTCTATCTTTCATTAGTTACAATTTAAGAAAAATGTTTGAATTTTGAGTTTACCCATATGTGTTTAATTTATAGGGACTTGACACGATGGTAGGGGAGCATGGAACCCAACTTTCTGGTGGACAAAAGCAAAGAATTGCCATTGCAAGAGCCATTCTAAAGAATCCTAGAATCCTGCTTCTTGATGAAGCAACAAGTGCATTGGATGCTGAGTCTGAACGCGTTGTTCAAGATGCACTTGTAAATATTATGTCAAATCGGACAACTTTGGTTGTTGCACATCGCTTGACGACTGTTAGGAATGCTGACATTATAGCAGTGGTGCATCAAGGGAAACTTGTGGAGCAAGGTAAAATTCAACCTTTCGTTTTCCTTCCTAAATTGCCAAGTTTTACGCCAATAATTAATTGTTATGAGAAACCGGAATTCTAGGAACTCATGAGAAATTGATAAGAGATCCGGATGGGGCTTACTCCCAGCTAGTTAGCCTACAAGAAGGAGCTAAAAAATCAGAAAACGTCAAAATCACTACTGCAGACAAGACATATACAAGTTTCCTCGATGTAGATAAGACGATGCAAAACTCAGGGAGCCAAAGATTCTCTTTAGGGAGATCCATTAGCAGAGGTTCATCTGGTAGCAGCAGGCGCTCATCGTTCACAATTAACTATGCTCTCCCTGGAGGCCCAATCACTATGCTTGAGACTGATCAAAGCACTGAGGATTTTGAAAAAAAGGAGATAGATGTTGGCAAGCGGCAAAAGGTTTCCATTAAACGATTGGCCTACCTGAACAAGACTGAGATTCCAGTTTTGCTTGTTGGATCTGTTGCTGCAGCCATACAGGGTGTTATATTCCCAATTTTTGGCCTTTTACTCTCATCAGCCATTAGCATGTTTTATGAACCTCCAAGTCAGCTACGGAAGGATTCTAGATTTTGGGCACTTGTGTATCTTGCTTTGGGTTGCATAGCTCTGGTGGCCATTCCAGTGCAGAATTACTTTTTTGGAATTGCAGGAGGAAAACTGATAGAAAGGATTCGTTCCATGACATTTGAGAAGGTGGTGCACCAACAAATAAGTTGGTTCGACGATCCTGCAAATTCAAGGTTTGTCAAACAAATGAAAATTCTTTTGTCCAAGTTTTTCGCTCACTAAACCTTTTTTCTGTTCTCTTCTGCAATTTCAGCGGTGCAGTTGGTGCAAGATTGTCCACTGATGCTTCAACAGTTCGAAGTCTTGTTGGTGATGCCTTGGCCCAAATTGTACAAAATATAGCCACAGTCATAGCCGGGATAATCATAGCATTTACAGCTAACTGGATATTGGCATTTATAATTCTAGCTGTGTTGCCTTTCGTGCTACTGCAAGGGTTCATTCAGGCGAGGTTTACAAAGGGGTTCAGTGCAGATGCCAAGGTCAGTTTTCTCCTCAAACTTCTGCAATCTATGAAGAAATATGCATTATATGTACTAATGATGTTGTGAGTGTTTTCAGGTGATGTATGAAGAAGCAAGTCAAGTGGCAAATGATGCTGTTGGCAGCATTAGAACTGTTGCATCATTTTGTGCTGAAAATAAGGTGATGGATATGTATCAAAAGAAATGTGAGGGCCCTATGAAAAACGGAGTTCGGGTAGGACTCATAAGTGGAATAGGTTTCGGCTTCTCTTACTTTGCACTCTTCTGCACAAATGCATTTTGTTTCTATATAGGTGCTATTCTGATTAAACATGGGAAAGCAACATTTGGCGAAGTTTTCAAGGTACAATCTGAGCTGTTTGTTTCTTTTCTTATCTACTCCAGTCATTCCAATTCTAATTAATGATTTTTTTGTAGGTTTTCTTTGCTTTGACAATATCAGCAGTTGGGGTTTCCCAAACCAGTGCCTTGGCCCCAGACACCAACAAAGCTAAGGATTCAGCAGCTTCAATATTTGAAATGCTTGACAGCAAGCCTAAGATAGATTCAAGCAACAATGCGGGCAGCACATTACCTTCTGTAACAGGGAATATTGAGCTACAACATGTTAGCTTTAGATACCCCACACGTCCGGACATGCAAATCTTCAAAGACTTGTGTTTGAGCATCCCTTCTGGAAAGGTGTAGTCATCATCATACTGTTACATGACTTCCTTGTTTCTATCTCTTGCTAATGTTTGAGCCTATGATCAACCTTTGTTTAACAAATAAGCATTTCCTATAATTTTTTAAACTACTTTGATGTTTATATGCTTCACATTAATCTTAAAACAATTTGGTTCTCTTTATGCATTTGACTCAGTTGATTTGAAAGAGATTTTAATCTGCAGACTGTTGCTTTGGTTGGAGAGAGTGGAAGTGGGAAATCAACAGTAATCAGCCTCATAGAGAGGTTTTATGATCCAGATTCAGGTTCTGTGCTACTCGATGGTGTGGAACTCAGTAAGTTGAAACTGAGTTGGTTGAGGCAACAGATGGGATTGGTAAGTCAAGAACCTATCCTATTTAATGAAACCATCCGTGACAACATAGCTTATGGCAGCCAGGGGGGTAGTGCTACTGAGGAAGAGATCATTGCAGCCACAAAAGCAGCAAATGCACACAACTTTATATCGTCGCTGCCACAAGGCTATGACACCTCCGTAGGGGAACGAGGAGTACAGCTATCGGGAGGCCAAAAGCAGCGAATAGCCATTGCAAGGGCTATTCTCAAGGACCCTAAAATCCTTTTGCTCGATGAGGCCACAAGTGCACTAGATGCAGAGTCCGAACGAGTAGTGCAGGATGCTCTTGACAGTGTGATGGTAAACAGAACAACCATTGTCGTCGCTCACCGCCTTGCCACAATCAAAGGAGCTGACATTATTGCAGTGGTGAAGAATGGTGTGATTGCAGAGAAGGGAACACATGATGTGCTGATGGACATCGATGATGGGGTATATGCCTCCTTGGTGGCACTTCATATGAGTTCATCTTCATAAGCAAGAAAGGAAAATCGAGAAGAGCCGTATAAGCTCGTTTCCTTTAGCAGCACATTATGTCAAGAGATACTGACTGGAATGGAAACGTGAATGGAAAATGCAATATTAGATGGTAGATACTGAAAAGTCAAGAGGGAGAAGCACAACTACATATATTTTTGTATACCCTATTATATCTCTTTACAAAAATTTACACTTAATAACTATAATTTTTTGTAATATTTGATTTAGGCTCATTTGTTTTCACAGATGAAATAAATTGAAATAAAAGTTGAAAGTTGAATAAAATATTATTAGAATATTTTTTTTAATATTTTTTTATTTTAAAATTTGAAAATGTTAAATTGTTTATTTTATTTTGTGTGAAAATTTGAAAAAATTGTTATGATTAGATAAGTTGAGATGAGAATGATTGCGAAAACAAATGAGGCATAATAATTTTTTTTTATAGAGAAATTAAATAAAAGCCAAGCTCAAGCTCGGTTATAGCCTTACATCCCCATTCAGTATGCTCACAAAATAGATCCCTCTAAAAGGTTGAAAGAAAACCCAAACGACCAAACTTACGATCATCAACTCGGCTCAGTTCTAACTTCTATCAGTTTGGATTAGCTCGCTTGAGGTCTGTGGCTAAAATTCTGTCTCTCGCCCTCAACGAATCAACCAACCCAGGCTTTTTATTTTCTTTCTAAGCCATAGATTAGATGTCATGTTTGTTGGCCTTCAATTTGCATAGCTCTAGAGCCCTTTTTCTTTTTTTATCGGCCAGCTAACGCCCTATCCCTAATTTTTGTTTCTGAGAATCTAAAGAAATGAGATCCAAAGATTTCAATCTTCTTGAAAAACATGGCCATTCTCTTGAAGTAGATACGAAAGAACATAAGACAGACATTTAAAAGCCTTGTGCCTTTGAAACAGTATGGCATAAGAAAGAACCAACATGATCTGAAAAACTCAACAGCAAACTGGTAATTATGAGTCTATATTTACTATCATCTATACAAGTCTTTTTTTCCCAAATTGGATCGATAGAGTGAATGGCCAGCTGAATACTTGGGTAGGGTAGCTGAATACTTGGGTAGGGCTTAGTAAACTTCACCGGCAATGTCACTGGTAGGAATTCTCTGTCTCTTCTCCACAAATGTTGATGGAAACCACCCTGCTTTACCTCTGCATTCTCCTTCCGACCATCCTGATGGGCTCACCTGGATAAAAATGTTAAGTTTCAGAATTACTGAACAAGCTAAGACCTGGATAAAATATATCTCTTTGTTTGAAATTACCAGTCAAGTAAACTTATGAAAGTTTCAACTACTTACCATATAAGATGATCTTGCTTGTCTTAAGCATGTACTAAACCATTTGAATGGATCTCTCAAATGCAAAAAAAAAAAATCCTAAAAAATATTGAAAGAGAACCATACCCCTCACAAAGAGTACCCTCACCATCAAGAGGCATGTCATGAAACACGTTTGAGGTGAACGTAAAGCAAGCAATACGTATCCATGTGTATATATACATACATATATATATATATATATATATATATTTATGAATATGCCTGCTTATTTATAAAGAGAAGGGGACTTCCACTATTTTACTGCAAGAGAAATTATATGCAGCACATTGATTTCCTTCTACTCCACCAACAACAGCAGTGAGGTCCACTTATCCATACATGCCGCCTATGTGCAAATAAAGTAAATGTACCAAGTATACGACTCAAAATTAAGCTATCTGTCTCAGGGAGGAGAAAAAGGACCTTCCGCACAACAACATAATCGCCCACTGACAAGCTTAGTTCCTTCTCTGATTCAGCATAAAAATTATGTATTGCCTGCAAAAGGTAAAAAGTAAATTTAGTGAATGATGATGTATCCATTCAACAATATGGTGTGTTGGGATGCTAATTCATAGATGAGAGGGTTGTAAGTTAGTGTCGCTGCTAGATCAGTTTCTAATAGCCTACTTGAGGAAAAAACTTTTTTGTTCATAAAATTGACTTATGGGAAGTATACCACATCAGAAGCTTTCCCTTTCAGACACTGTTGTTTCCCTTCCTAATTTCTCCCAGAAGGACGTGCAAGTTCTATGTCCAGAGTTTACTTCCACAGTTTCTTTCCTCATTGAAAAAAAAAAGTCATTGTGCAACAAGAAACTTTTAAAGAACAGGAGTAACGCCCAGTGACTGAAGGCTAACCCTTACATAGATTTGGCGTCTTCTCAGGAAATGGAATCAGAAAGGTTGTACTAAGCATGTCAGTCCACTGGTTTTGCCTTATATTCCAGTATTGCTTTCGAAATGACTAGGATTGCAACACATCACTTGTTGGTTTCCTATCTTTTCCGCATTTGTTGAAAGGCAGGATGAAGATTTTAAGAAATCTCATCTATTTAAAGGGGGGATGGATAGGATATTACATTTTAAAAAGACATGTAATTAGTAATGGGCTCCCTTAAAAAAGTTCTATCTCATCTCTGACATTGCAGAAGAAAGAATAAGAAGTGGCTTTAATAGAAACCAGTATGACTCTTATACTGAAGTTAAAAAGAAATGCGGTAAATGCACACAGCTGGATCACATGACTAAGCCTTGCACACCCCACCTGGCATTCTCTTCCTCTTAAAAGTTTCCACTGGCTCTTATTCCCCTAAATGCCTTGCTTAATCTAAGATGTTCTTAGGACAACAATTTAAATAACGTTGGTAGTAAGCAAAATAAGAGGTTATCAGAGTACAACCATCAAGTTACCACTCTAATCCTGGAAACTGGTGATTTGGGATATCATGTGCATTCAAGCTTTTATGGGATATCATTCAGTTGTCTTTGGTTCTTGCATATTAAGGCTCTTTGCCCCAAGCCAAGTAATGCCAAAAAGGTTTTTTTTTTTTTTTATAATCAAAAAAATAAAAATAAAAATTCTACAACAACTAAATAGTAAATGTTCCATCAGTTACTGAACCTTCAGTCACAAACAACTAACAGAGGTTCACCCACTAACAATGAGAATGATGTCCCTGACATTTACGAGAGGCCCATCCATATAGGAGGTGATATATGTTGCTATCTAATACCTTTCGTAATCTAAGGAAAGCTAAAACCTTTGAAGGGAGCTCATCATTTTATCATCTCCCAACAATTCCTAGAACATGCCACTATCATCAATTTAGTGGTAGTGCAGTATTTTCTCTTATTTAAGAGGCCGTCACAACTTATCTCTCCTAAAGAATATTTCCCCTCATTGCCTTAGTCCTTTATAAATAGGTTCTTGATAAGGAGTCGGATAGAAATATGTAACTTTTGCTATTCTGTCTTCTTCTTTCTGCATAACATTCAACTTAGTACTTCTATTTTATCTCTTCGATTAGCATTTTTGGAGACCTGTAAACATATACATGTTGTACCTTCAGTGGGTATTGACCCATAAGCTTACCCCTCATCCCAATCTTACAGGCGGATGTGCCAATTGAGCCAATTGCAAACCGGAAAAAAGAGAAATAGCACTTAACCTTTGTTTTAATACTACCATCACCCTAAGCTGCTAGCCTCTTAGAATATCCTTCCAACTCTAGTCTTCTACTTAATCCTTTAAGGGGTAACCCAATTGCATCCTCTAATTTAGGTCTATTGCCATAGCAAACTTACCTACTTCCAATTCACAATGTGGATAATGTTGATTGTTTGGCCAAAATACTTTGATGTATGGTGTCTTCTTTACCCCTATGACATATCTTGGTCTCCTATTAAGGGCACATTTTAAAGCCAAGTCATTTTGGGAAGGTATTTTTGAGAAAGGGGAACATAGATTGGAAGATGATGTATTTATCTAAGGGGCGGAGAAAAAGGAGAGAAAAAGGTTAAAAAAATATTATAAAGCTAAAAAGTTGTTTGAATATTATTTTTTAATACTATTTCTGTTTTGAAATTTGAAAAAGTCGTATTACTTTTTGTGTTTTGTTTGGGAGTTTGGAAAAGTTGTAATAAATAGATGAAAAAGTTGAAGATTTGAAATTGAAAAGTGTTTTGTGTTTTGTATTTGAGTGATGTTTGTGAAGGAAATATCTGAGAATAACTGAGAATACTTGTATTCCCAAACAAGGCCTAACTCTGATCAAGATTACTCTCTCAAGTTTACCCACTTACATTATTTCTTTATTTCATCCCAGCAAGTGTAGCCAACAATATTGAGAAGTTACAGAAGGATTACATCTCTCTGATGGTTGGGATTAGGAAGCTAATTATATTCCACCAAGCTTTCTATGGATGTGACTTTGGCCATATGCCAATGAAAGATACAGTTTATGGAGAGAGGTAATTGGTAAGATGTGCTTGGTCTGGTTGGAGCTCCAACAAGGTGAATTATGGAAAAATACTAGAAGGGAATAGGGGGGCAGTTTTCACAACATACCATATATGAGGTGGAATATGAATAAAAAATAAAATACAGGTGTGATGTGTGGTGTGGGAATCTCCGTCTCAAAGAGGCTTTTCCGAGTTATTCCGCATCGTTCAGGCCAAGGATGCTTCATAACAGATCATTTAGAGTTTTCAAATAGGTAGTCAGTTTTATTAAAGTGACACGAGATTGGGAAATGGATCTCTTCAACTCATTTTATGCCCAGTTGTAATCTGAGAGGTATGGGGAAGACAAAGTGCGCCAAACCATGTCTAAGAGAGGGGTGTTTGATGTCAAGTGGTTTAATAGCACATTGATCCCTCATGATAGCACTAGCTTTCCATGGAAGTCTACATGGAATGAGGCTCCCATAAGAGTAGTTTTCTTCGTCTGGATAGCTGCACAAGGTAAGATCCTTACACTAGACAACCTACAAAGGAGATATGTCATGGTAATGGAGAGTGTTGCGAGTGCAGGAGGGACAAGGAAACTGTGGATCAACGATTACTCCATGTGGAGAAAGCTAGCACCTTGTGGCATGTTGTTTTTGGCCTCTTTGGGCTAGACTGGGTGTTGCCCAGACAAGTGATAGATTTACTAGCATGCTGGAAAGGAAGAATGTCCAAAGCAGAATTTTATGCCAAATGATACCAATATGTCTAATATGGTGAATATGGCAAGAAAGAAAAGCTTCGAATACAGCTCAAGGTCGACAGAGGAACTCGAAGCCTTCTTTTTTAAAAAACTGTTATAGTATGGCTGCCTATTTATGTTTCCCTAGCTTCAGCTTCCAAATTTTTCTGGACCTTTTTGACTTTTTCAAGCCGTGTGTACTTGATAGTTAATAGTACTTTTTATCATTGATAAAACTTACCTTGCATATCTCATAATTCACCTAACAATCTCACACTGTTGTGAGCAGCTATTAAGTTCTTAGCATTACTGAATTAGTACAGAGATTGCTACCCACGTAATTTTGCGCAGAATCAAGTCCTCTCTCTTACCATCATGAGGAGAGATCTCTGTTTAGGTTTTGATTCCCTCTTCTTAACCTCTGCTGCCCAAAGAAAGCAACTAATCCACCAATCAATTACAGATATCTCCTAAATTCACACCCACCGTTGAATATCAACTTCAAATTCTAAACCTTTTTTTTTTTACTTATCAAACAAAAAATCTAAACCTTCAAGTGCATGGAAGTTGTTTTGACAATTACAAACACCATGCACTTGGTAGCAACCTCCTCGGAAAGGAATAGGATTGAAGTGGGGAGAGAAGGAGAGTTTCACACTCCATTCCGATTAACCCACTCAGGAGTCATGGATTATTTAATTAAAACTACACTAGCTGAACTCATAGCCACCTTGCCGCAATATGATTGAGACAATCTGAAATCTTTTTTTTTTTTTTTTATGTCAGGGAACCTCTCCAAGGCAGGGCCCTTCGGACCCACTGCTACAAAGTAAACCCCGGTCCTGTGCACCACACCCTCGGAAGTGTTTTTTATAAAATAGTCATAAATGTTTTTTAAAAAAGTATATTTCCTTGAAGCTCCTAGAAAAATTGACCTTTAAAGATCCAAGTCTAGAGAAAAGTAGCATACTTCAGCCAAGAAGTACGTCGTGTTTTCTGTGCCATTCTCTGATGAAATTATTGGGGGAGCAGAGTCCTTCCGCTGTTTCTCTAAGACCATCTGCCACAAGTTGCAGGCCAAAACATAAGTTTAAAATTTAAATAGTTTAACGGATCAAAATTCTCTTCTGAAAACAACAGAGCCAGAAGCAAACCTCAGCTTCAACCTCACCAAGTATAGCAGCTATTCTTAGATGACAAGTCTTTTCTCCTTCAACCTTCAAAAGGAAAGGTCATAAATACCAGACTCCAAATCACTTTATGTGGAAACTTGTAGCCTAGAAATATTCTGCACATACCATCGAAACAAGCCTCTGGAAAGTCAATCTTTGCTGCTGTGCTTCAACAGCAGCCAATGCGGCTGAAGCTTCTTTACCCAGAACAGCCATGTTCGCTTTTTGTTCCTGCATCTTTGCTTCAGCTGCATGCAGCTTTGCAACATTTTCAGGAGTCGGAGATTCCCTTACCCGCATGTGTCTTCTAGAAACTTCTGCTGCCTGTTTGCTTTTTGTGGTCAATATGAATTATGAGTTATGATGCTAACATTAAGAATAGGAGACAAACAAGTGAGATTTAAAGCATAACAAATAACTAATATAGTATGTACCGATGCACATATGCCAAGTGATTTAATTACCTGTACCTCTGCTTCCTGTCGCATTCGACTATAACGTTGAGCAAGATGACGAGCATCTTCCAAAGGAGGACCAGCGATCATTGCTCTCAATGGATCTAAAACCTGGAAGGGAAAATATAGAGCTCATGCTTGTATCGTAAAGCATTAAACCTTGCGGGTTCTTATAGAAATCAATTGGCCTTTAATCTATAGCTAGTCAACTTCATTCATAGTCAAAAAAAGGCTGTATATTAATTCGAGTTACCAAACTTTACTTCAAATAGCACAAAAACCATACAAAGCAAATTTCTTAGCTGTGCCAAAAGAGAAGCCTAGGAGAAATAATGCAGCACCATAAAACTTCAACAGAGAAATATTCTAGCAGTTAGAGAACAAGAAAATTTATTGTTTTGATTGTTACACACACTGAAGCCCTTATTTTGCAGTTTTAATAAAACATATTAAAAAAAGAACAAAAAATTGAAAAGAAATAATAATCATAAAAATATATTCTGCCCCATCACCAAATGAGCTTTTTTTAGTGCTTACTAGTCATACCATGTACAATAACTAACGATGAAAAATCTCGATGGCAAACAATCCTGAAGAATTCCGCTTCTGTTGGTAATTCAACTACTCAGAAATATCTCAACTATTTGGTCTTCTCCTTTTTATTATGCTAAATTAACAATCTTGGTGAGCTATCAATCTGTCCTGACTCAGTATGTAAATACATGGAAGTTAAAATATGATTTAGCTGATACCAGAGATTATAAGGCAGAAATTATTATTGTTGTTGTTTTTTTTGTTGTTATAATCTTGATAAGGATGAAGTTGTGAGTTACTAAAAGTAACCAAAGGAACCATTTTATAATACTAATGGAGAGATAGAACTGAAATTATTCGAGCACACAACATCTGGGATAAAACATCCAACAGGATACATCAGATCGATTCTTTCTTTCCAAATAATAAAATGGCTCAATTCATCAAAAATGTTTTCATCTCTGTTGGTGCGATAAAAAGGATAACCTGTGAAGACAACAGCTTGTTGAAGTCCTCTTGCTCCTTTTCCACATGTTTACGAGCGTCTCCATATATAGATGTGGCCTTAGCTAAAACATTATCATTTATGTTCTCAGCTCCATATCTGCAGCAATCCTCAGATAACTTGGTTCCTAAATACCATAAGAACTATAAATGGTGAGCTTAATTCTGAAATGCTTTTGTGTGTGAGATGAATCTAATATACTTCTAAGCCCATAAAATTCCCCTCTGACAAATATAATGTGATGCAGATAGTCTACTTAATTTTTTTTTTATTCTTTTCTTTCTTTCGATAAGTAATAGCAATTTAATTTTTCACCTAAACCTCAAGTAATGTATCTAATTGGCCAAAACAAGGGTTATCATTTTCAAATAGGAGTGGAAACTTTCCATAGTTTCATTGCTACAAACCACAGGATCGGTGTCTTAAAACTCAACCTAAAAGCGCCTACATTCCATGGCTGTTTAGCACCAGTAAGAATTAACATCTTATAGGAAGTATAATTGTTAAGGATGGGGTACATGAAGGCAGTCCTTATAGAAACAAAGTTATTTGAGATTGTGCATGCTGGAAGCCAAGCATTAGGCATCATAGAGAGGGGAAGGAAGGTGACTAAAGACTTGGTAATCAGTATCACTATTGTGAGCTGGGTTGTGCAGACCCTTGAAGGATGCGCGATCAGATGCTAAGAAGGAATTTATCAAAACTTTCAGTTATGGCAGCAGTGCTTATATTGCAAAGAGGTCCTCTAATAATTTCAGAAGACATTTGGCCATAGTTGAATATAGAGGTGGTGGCAGGAGAAGCATCATCATCGTTCCAGAAGATGTTGGAGGTCAAGGCTGGAGAAGGTTGGCTATGGAGCTTAGTGAGATGAGTGGTGGTGTGGTGAATACAGTAGGGGAGAAGTACAGGAGTGCTAAGGCTCCCACCCAACGACCTGTGAAGATAACCACTGCCAAGACCTACGCCGAGGCCACAATGGGCACTGCTCCAGGCACAAGAGGTGCTGCCGGCAGACCAAAAGTGACACAGAAAAGAATAAGGTCAAACCTTGAACTGAAGGGCAGCTTGGGAATTTCAAACGTGAAGGGTGTATCCATTAGAGAGAAGGGTTGAGAGGAGAGCTCTGTTGCACCATCAGTCAAAGGTGCTTACACAAGAAGGGGTGGAGGCTCTCTGATCAAGGGGAGTGTAGCTGAGAAGACTTCCATAATTAGCATAAAGGAGGAACTTATAGCTGTAAGGGAGAGGCTCACGAGCTTAATAAACAGAATTGATCAAGATATGGGTCTGGATCAGGGATTGGAAGTGGCTTGTTATGTGTCTTAGGCATTGGGCGCTCAAGTGGGCTTGGAAGTTAACAGCAAGACTTGGGCCATGAAGGGTAAGCAGGAGAAGGGCCTGGGACAGAATTCAGCAGGGCCTAAGCCTTTGGGCACACAGGTGGACTAGGGGGGACCCAAAAAGGCTTGTGCCAAAAAAAGAAAACAGAAAGTCCAGAATCCCATAGGACATCAGGCCCCTCGATGGCAGGCCAAACCAACAGGCCAATCTACGTCAAGGTTAGGTCCTCCTCCGGCGCTGCACAAAATCTATCGGCGGCTGACATCCACCAAACGGGGTCACAGCAGTAGAAAAGTAAAAAGGAGTCGACAGTAGAAACGTAACTTAATGCACCTCATTTTGCGAATACTTTCTTAATTTTCTTAATTAATTTAAAATAGATATGGATATTGTCTATTCTAACAAAATGATAAAAAAATATATTACGTCTTTTATTAAAATGATCATTTATCCTCGCTTGAAATTTCGGAATTGTATTATTGTTTTATGCGATCTCAATGAATTTTTTTTATTATTTATTTTAGTTGGTAGTATTATTTTTTATTTTTTACGTGATCTCAAGATGAGTGATTTTATTTTAATAGCTGGATTGAGACTTATTTAGCTTTACAAGTGTGTTGTTAAAACTTAAGACTTGTATTGAGAAGTATTATTGAATTTATGACTTTTTTATTATTATTTTGGAATATAGCTTATGTGTGTATATATGTATAATTTATCCATGTATAGACTATTCCAAAATGGTACACGAAACGGTACCAGTACCGAAATATTTCGTTCTGGTGCCTTGACCGAAACGGCCACCGAAACGGTATTCAAAACTTTGAGCGGAATGCAAGAAGCTTTGAAGACCAAGAGCAATCGATGGATGAGCTTAGAATGTTTTTTTTTTCCATACTTAACTCTATTGGTCGATTGTAATTGATTTACATGGCATGACATTTCATGAATTCCTTGTATCACTAAATTAGCACGCCCAGGCATTGCTCTTGTCTATGTCCCATATACTTGGGCTTATGCCTACTCTTTTTATCAATAAAAAATTGTTTACCAATCTAAAAAAAAAAAATCACCTGTTTCAATATGCTTATAGCCTATGGCCGTAAATGCTTCTGCTGCTTTAACAACATCTCTCTGGAAATCCTGAAAAAGAAAAAGAGAACTAAATTCAAAGAGAGCTAGAAATTACTGAATAATGACAATTACTTCCAGAAATATGATAAACCATACAGATCTTGAATGAATTATGGAAAATCATTTAATGAGTTTCACCAAAAGTCATCCAATTTAAATCCCATGCACTAGAGGGGCTGCCATCCACGTCCATACAAGAGTGCTCTATGTGGTATGACACAAGTGGCTAAAGAATTACATGCAGGACTTCATATGATTGAGAAAATTCTCAATCATTGATTCGAAACTGGAATTCAAGCACCTTAATACGGACAAGGTGTTGCTCTGAGACATTTCCAAGAGTTATTTTTTGTATAGGCATAAGCCACAGCTTGCAATGCAGACCACAAAAAAAGGAGAGGTATAAAAGTTACGAGAGAAATGGATATAGCAAGTAAATTGCTGTAGCTGAAATCCTGTGCTCCATATATATATGAATGACAGAACTTGAACCCTTGATTTCATGAAAGGATCATCATTGATGATGGTAAAGGGTCAAAAGCACTCATCAAAATATGATGACATACTATGAGAATTGTTTTTATAGATAAGTCATGACATACTTTGAGACTTGGCAGTTGTTTTTTGATAGGTAAAGGCAAAGGCAAACGAAAGACAAAAGTTGTAGAATAAAATAAGTGTCACATCTACAAATAAGGGTGGGAAGGGTGTTTCCCACCCGGCTCATTCTTGATGGGCCTAAGCCCAACACTGGGTCCCAACCCAGCCCAAGTCTCACTACTCGGGGGCCACAGAGTCACCAAAAGGGTCCAGCCCTCAAGATCATATCAGAGAAAGAAGGATATGTAACACGGGAAACCATACACACAAGACAAATGGGACTCGGCGACTCTGACATCCCTTGTTACACCTAGCTTTGAGGAATTACGTCACTAGGATAAACGGGAGACGCGGACGACCCACCATTCTCTAAGGGAGGGAACTAGAAGTGACTGTGTTGTTTACCCACCGTCGGGAGGCGCCCTAGGAGCCACGCCACATTAAAAGCGCCATACCAGAAGCCACGCCGCATTGAAGGCCCTGACCCAGATCATCACGTCACATTAAATGCTCAGGCCAAGATGGATGCGGGCAAGACGGCTTAACCCTAACACAAGGAACGTAAGGTTCCCTGGGAACTTAGTATAAAAGCCCCCCACCCAGGTACAAAGAACTCTCTCTAAACTCTGAATACTTAAACTATCAAAATACGCCCAATGAGACTAACTTAGGCATCGGGGGCTCCCTAGACAACCCCGAGCCCACCTTTCTTTGTGTTTGCAGGTGAAGATCCCATCCCATGTTACTAGAACCTTGCCCAGGCATACAAAACACAACATTAACAAATGGTTTAGCCCAAGTCTACCAAATGAATCCAGCCAAACTGTCACCAAATACCACTTCCTATGGTTACAAAGAGTTAATCCAACCCAAAGCACAAAACATAGAGGTGTTAAAAATTCACGACTGTTAACCTTTTCAGTGGTGGGATCAATTAGCCCCACCAGTTTTTTCAGAAATATCAACACATATTAGTGATTACTTGTCATTATTACACACCGGCAGCAAAAAATGTTCCTAGAGTCTTGCCTCGGCAGGTAGTCAAGCCTAAAACTGACTTACCTTCACTGATGACCTTGACACCTACCAAGTTTACATCACCGCGAAGTTGCATTAATGTCATGCACTTCTGTTCTGCTGGGTTTGGTATGTGTGATATTCAGCACCCCATATCCTCCAACTTACAGCTGGTGCATTATTCCCTAGCCAACCCATTTGTCCTTAGTACTGTATACACTTTAGATGCTGCCAAGCCATTCAATTGCCCTTTTTTGCATTCAGTACTCTTGCTATACTATCTATCAAATCTGGTAAATTTTGAAGCATTAGCACTCCCAGAAAAATCCAAGGGTCTACTTAGACAAATAGAAGCCCAATGCAAGGCTTAAGAATCGGTTATAACAGGCTTGAGAATAGCACATTGATCCTGAAGAAAGCTAACACTTGGGTTCACTAACATTTGATGCTGTCCTCTATCATTTCCATCACCGTCAACATCCCTGGACACTAAACTTCTAGAAAACTGATATAGACCACTCCATTTTATATATATTTCAAGAAAGAAATTGCAAAATCAAAAAACAAGCACCCTGCTAACATTATGTCCCTCCAATTGGTAGAAGCATTAGAAACAGATACCTCAGCAAAAAGAAAACAATAAAAGAACAAAGAAAGGAAAAATGGCCGCTAATTTCACAAATAGTGAAAATAAATATGTCGTAAATTTAAAATAAATAAATAAATAAACAGAAGTGCAAAAACATCTCTACCCTTCCTGAACGAGTGGACCTGTACAGTTTGTCTAACTGTTGATGTCTGTGCATCTCGACCTCATCGATAACCATTACATCGGAGCCATCATAACCAGTTCCACCAAACTGCTTTATCACAGCCTGCAAATCCAAATAATATTAAAATATTAAAAAAAACTACATTCGCTTCTATTTGTCCTCCATGGGGAAAAAAAGACAAGAAAAATAGATGTAAAATCAAATTTTCCCCTCTTTCTAGAAAAATCAAAACCGTCAAAGACAATATTCACTTCAAAATGCTGATACAGATGGTGGATGTTAATTCAATTCACATTTGACCCAAACAACATCAGAGGACTATTTGGTTCCAAAGAAACTTTACACCAAAAACATAGAATATAGGACTTGTCATTCGTGATCTGCCGTAACAAAATCCTCCACTAGAATGAGCCTAATTCAACTAGCTTTCTTTTCTCTTTTCTTTTTTTCTTTTTTTACTTTAAACTACAAACACTTACTTTTCCCTCTGTTTAGGCAACATAATTCAGTTTCTCGGGAATCAAACGGATCATGCATTAAAGTGAGAGTTAAGTTAAACCTGTTGTTGTTTGGCGACTTGTTCTCTGAGCTTACTGGCTTGTTTTCTCAGAGCATCCATGGCGCCGAGAACTTTGAGCGCAACAATCGGAGGCAACGAGGGTGGTCAGATCTAGAGCAGGTGGGCAAAACGGTGAAGCTGTCGACGAGTTCGTCAAATACTAGTAACGACGATTTCGGCTTTTGGGCTTTGGGAAGTGTTTGTGTGTTAGTTAGGTGTAGGAATTGCAATTGTTTTAGGACGTTGGATGAACCATTGTTAATGATCGATTTGTGGACCCCAAGGTTTTGCCTCGGAAGGGTGCGAATTTTGGCGTTGAGCAATACTAGTTATTTTATATTTAAAAAATCCTACTTTGCCAACTCTATTTATTTTTTTATTTTAATATTTCTTATTTTTTTATTTAATAGTTAAGAAAGTAATTATTAATGTATTGATTTTTTATATTTTTTAAAAATATTTTAAAATAATAAAAAATATGAAAAAAAAAATTGAAAAAAAAAAAAACAGAATTTTGAACTAACTATGCTACTCATGTTGTAAAGTAGCACTACTCTTTATATTTTTACATTTTATTATTTGATTTGTAAAATAATTTAATTTTAAATTTTTTTTTATAAATGAAATTATGTTATTTCAACAGTATAGAAGGTGTCCTTAAAACTAGTTCGTAAATTGAGAAATTCTATTTATAGTTTCTAAATAGAGATTGCATGTGCAAATTTTTTATTAAATAAAAAAAATACCATTTTGATAATGATATTATTACAATTTTAAAAAAATTTAAAAACAAAATTGACTATACTTGCACATAGAGTCCCCATTTGGGAAACATAGCATTGTTCTTGTAAATTTTTTTTTTAATTTTAATGGATCGTGTTACTGTTACTCGACCATCTAAATTTACTGTTTAGATTGATTGTTAGACCTAATATTGCCAAATTTACTCGACCATGTCATATTAATAAAAGCTGAGCGTAATAATATTGCCAAAAGTTCCGATTAATCTCCCTTGTTTCCAAAATCATAATTTGATTTTTATTTTATTGTGTCAAAGAAATTTCATAACCGACAATTGATAGGCCTTGTGTTATGGCCATTACTATTAATAAAAAAACATAACGAGAAATAGATCCGAAGAGAATATGCCTTATAATTGAAAAAAAGTGTTACGTTCTTTTTTTTTCTTTTAATATGACCTGACAGTGGCACTGCCACGTTAAACACTATTTATTGGGGAACTCATTTTAATGATAAAAGTCAACACTATTAATTAGTTAACATGGCAAGCCTCTACATCTAAAGAGCTGATAAATTTTGATGTGTCCAGATATAGATTTCCAAATAGATTTTTTTTTCTTGGAATTTTAAATCCATTCTAATTGCTTTTATTACTAAATATAGTTTTAAAATGTGTAATCTATATACAGTCTCTTTAAGATTAGTTTGGTTACATAAAATTAAAATATTTCATCTCATTTTATCTGATATAATCATTACAATTTTTTCAAATTCTCATACAAATTATAATAAATTTTTTAAATTTTTTAAATTTTTTAAATTTTAAAATAAAAATAATATTAAAAAATAATATTTTATTCAATTTTCAACAAAAAATCTCATCTCATATCATTTAAACTGCATAACCAATCGTGACTTTGAAAATAAACAGGGTATACCGTGAAAGTATAAATTTATTCGCGTGAATCTTAAGTACACCTCAATTTTTTTTTAAAGGAGTTTACATGTATTAAAACTATACAAGTCATTTTCTATTAATAAATTAACTATTTGAATTTATGGGTCACATTCCGGAGGAATCATCTGATTTGGTAAGTTGGTTGCATTCATTATTCTTTCCTTGCCCTTAGGAGTCGGTTTACAGGCACGACCTTATTAACATACATAGATTGGGGACTCTTTCCATATTAAACAAGTATGAGCTCCTTGAGTTCCATTCGGCATTAATTGTCTTCTTTTCTGAAGTTAACTATTGAATTCCAATGTGCTTTTGGTTGAGTTTACATGAACAAATTTTTTATTACTATGAACTTTTCCATAAAACAATCTAGCCAAATATTAGATTTAAAGAAGCTCACAACGTCTAAGAGAGTGGGGTGGGAGTGGTGTAGGTACCCGTATCTGGCTCGCCCAAACCATGTCCGGGGCAGGTGCTAGCCCTTACTCAAAAAATGACACCGAGTGCCTAATGGGGCATTTCCCCCACCTGAATTATATGTATAATATATAAATATATATTATATTACATATATTAAAAAGTTTAAACAAAATGACAATTTATTATGTCGTTCTAGAATACCCCATTCCCCTCCCCTCTTTTCCTTGACCCTAAAACCCACTCGCCTCTCTGCCTCTCTCAAATCTATGTCTCCATCACTCCTTTATGTCACACTCTCTCTTCTTTGTTTCTCATCTCGTCGTCATCACAATCCCCTCATTGTGGACGGTCATGGGTCAATCCACTCATATGTATGGTCAAGCACAGTTGGGTGATGAGGAAAAAAATAGAGCCCCTGCCCAAGCGGGTGCAAAGGCAGGCCACCCACCCGAATGGGGCGAGTAGCAACCCTACAAGAAAGGGTATAAATCTCTCCCTCCTCGGCCCATAGTAGTTGCCACAAGAGGGAAGAAACATATCCTTATTCCTTTACACTTTAGTAACTACATAGAATATGGCAATCAGGCCTGCTACCACCTTATACAAGTGGGCAGTAGCCCTTATCATACCCCTCCCTCGCTTAAGCAGGTTGCTAATATCCCCCTGACTCCTTGTTTAGTTCGTCAATATTAGTTGATTGGGTGGATGGATTTTTATCCCTTTCTTCCATATATTAAGCCAAGATATCCCCTCAGTTTGTAGATCCGGCCAAAAAAAAAAAAATCTAACCAAAATCTACGTATAAAGAAAACAACTCACAAAACATAGATCTAGCTTGAAAATGCATATCTAGGTCGAGAACAACAAAAAACTAAAGAAAACATAGATTTGACTCGATTGACTCGCGACCATGGTCTCCAGTCTTTGGCTTGACATGGTTGCAGTTGAAGGCCAAACAAACAGAAGAAGATGAAGAATAAGGAGAAGAAGAGCAGCCTAAGAGATTCTAGGGGAGGATAAGATTAGGGATGGGAGAAGAGAAAAAATGGAGGAGAAAATGAAGTGATGCTGGGAGAAGGGAAAAGAGGGAGAGAGTTAAAATGTCAGGGCTTTTGGTTTATATATTAAATATATGGTTGGGCGGGGTAAAAGTCAAGCGGGTGGGTACCCTACTCAGAACCTACCCGCCCATAATTAAACACTTAAAATTGCTTGTCTGTAGTTGTGCTCAATACATTTGGGTTGCACAGGCGGGGTGGGCACCCTCCCCTAATTGCAATGGAGGGAGGGATAAATCTCTCATCCTTATATGTACTTGTTGTGTTGTGAGCTGCAGGGGAAGATCTACTCCCTAAGCATGGGTTTGAGGAAATGGGAGAATTAGGGGTGTAAGAAAAAATTGAAAATCAGTTGAATCGAACCCATTGGTTCATAACCAGTACAAACTGGTGGGTTTGGTTTGGTACCCATTTTTAAGAATCGAAATCGGTCTTAAACCAGTTCAGTATTAGTTTTCATATTTTGAAAACCGGTTTGAACTGGACCGGTATTTATATGTATATATTTTTTAATTTTTGTATTATATTATATATATATATCATATGCTAAATTGCTAATTAAAATAACATGAAATTTTAATCTCATTATTCATGTCTATTAATCATATAAAAAATATGGATTATATATACATTCGTATAAAAAGTATAGAACTTATATTAACTATAGGTAAACTCAATAATATACTAGTATGTGTTAATTATTATAAAATAATATAAATAGACTAATAATTTAATATATGAATACATGGTATTATCACTAATATAGTAATATAATTAGACACTAATGAGTTATTAATTGTTAATAATAAATACTAAAATATAACAATTAAATTTAGTGTAGAAAAATTTATAATATTAAACTTATGTTGTGTCACACGTGTAAATGTTAAACTGAAAAAACCAAATTGGACTGAAATGAGAAAAATCGAAAATTTTAGTTAAGGTAATGAACCAGTCCGCATTGATTCTTAAATTTCTACAATCAGTGTATACCGATTCAATCCTAAAACTTGTCTAAAACCAAATCAAATCGGACCGGTTACACTCCAAGAAAAACTTTCACACCTTGTAAGTAAACCTCGTGTGGTTACGAAAAGCAGAAATCCCCAACACATTAGGGCAACCCCCATGAAAGGGAACGATCTCTCCCTCATTTGCACTCCATAACTCAATGATAAGGGTAGACCTTCCATCCTTGTGTGTGGAGCGGGTGATCTTCATTTTGCCATGCACGATGGACAAAAACCCCTCCTCGACTCCTCGTTTATTAAGATACAATCACTACAATTATATCATATTATCATTTTTCTATTGAAATCCATGTTTTGAATTGAATTTTAAATGATATGCTTGATAATTTCTATAAAAGGGTGATTGGTGGAAGGATTTAATTGTCAGTAGAAACAAATGCTTATTTGTTGTCAGTTATTTCCAATTAAAATATCTATTTTCTATTAAAATAAGTCTATTATAATCACAAATAGTCATTTATTTTGTAAATAATTTTTCATAAATATTCATTTTTCTTGTGTATTTTTCTTATTGCTCATAATCGACATTTCAATGTAAAATATTATTGTTGTAGTGCAATTGAGTTATAGTTTTATTGGATAGATTCTGGTTTGAGATCAAATAAGAAAAAGTACAAAATTGTCTACACTGAGTTCTACACATGCTTGACATTAGCTTGAGCTAGCTTCTTACAGATTTCTCATCGATCCACGTTCAACTCTCGCGATACTTTCAATTTCACGTTTGCTAGACACACATGAGACCCACATAAACTATAGATTAGTGAATGAATTGATTATTGTTTTCTGTTAGTTACTTGCTAATGCTCTGTCATTTCTATTGGCTTGGAGATGCATGTGTTCCCTCTTCTACTAAAGGATACTACTACAAGTAGCCTTCATGTATTGGGGATTTGCAGAGAGGAGAGGGGTGAGGGATTTGGGTTTCGAGAGAGAGAGGGTGTTTAAAAAATTATGTGTCGTTTGGTCACATATGGGCTACGTGGCAGCAGAGGCTAGAGGCTGAAGGATCAGGTTTTGTCAGAGATGGTTGGTTGCAATGAGACGAGCCGTGGCGAGAGGCATAGTGGTGGATGTGTGATGCTTTGAAGAAGAGGAGGCTTCGATGGACTACTGAGAGAGGAAGAGATTTCACGTGTTGTTCATTTTCATATTGTTAGGAATTAAGAAAGGATGACAGGGAAGGGAGAAAACTGAAGTTGATTTCATTCACTAAAATGAATAATACATTACAAAGACGAAGTGTCAAGAGAATATATACATCCTTCTGAAATAAAGTTGCAGCAGTATAGCACTAAAGAATAACTAATCCTATACAATTTGAGAGATCGTGGGTTATGTACAAAAAAAGTATAAAAGACAAAATCCTAACTAATTCTACTATGTGGTGATGAGCAGTGGTAGTGGTTGCTCTGATGTTCAACAAGGAAAATGCTACTCTGTTGCTCTAATGTGCTCTAGGTGATCTATGGCAGCACAGATGAGGGTATTGTTTTCTGTGTTAAGGCTGCAGTGCATGAACCATGGTGATGTTTGGTCATCATATTGGGCAATTCTTGAGACTCCCCCTAAAAATGTGCATATATATTTAATGTGCCCATCTTAGATAACAAAAAATGGAATGTAGTAGCTGGTAAAGCCTTGGTGAACATATCTGCTAATTGGAACTTGGTATTGATGTGCATTGGTGTGATGACTCCATTTAGAACTCTTTCTCTAACAAAGTGACAATCCAACTCTATATGTTTAATTCTTTCGTGAAAAATAGGATTTCTGGTGAGATGGAGAGCTGATTGACTATCATAATATAGGAGGGTAGGTTGGGAATGATGAGTGTTGAAATCCTTTAGTAGAGATATCAGCCAGATGACCTCACAACTGGTTTGAGCTAAGGCCATATATTCTGCTTTAGCGGCTGAGCGAGAAACAATAGCTTGTTTCTTCGATTTCCAGCTATCTAAGGAGTCCCCAATGAATATTTAAAACCCAGTAACCGACCTCTTAGTCTCTGGACAAGTTGCCCAGTTTGAATCACTAAAAGCCTTGAGGTGTAAAGGGGATTGACTTGAGAAGAAAATGCCTTGCCTAATGGAGCCATTTAAATATTTTAGAATTCTATAGGTTGCATGCAAGTGAGATTGTGTTAGTTTATCCATGAATTGGCTTAGGATATTCAAAGCATATGTGATATCTAGCCTGGTGATGGATAGATTGATAAGCCGTCCAATTAGTCTTCTATAACTTGTGACATCACTCAAGAGATCTGAATCTAAACGTGCAAGCTTGTGATTGATTTCTATTGGAGTTGTGGCTGATTTGCAGCCTAAGTCCAGCATCCTCAAGAATTTCCCCATCTAAATCATTGTGGAGGAAAGCATTATATATAGTTCCCCATCTAAATCATTGTGGAGGAAAGCATTATGTACATTTAGTTTACACAAATGCCAACCATGAATGGCTGCCAAGGCTAAGAAAGCTCGAATAGTAGTGAGCTTAGCCACATGATTGAAAGTTTCTTGACAATCAAAAATTATCTTTGTGTGTAGCTCTTTGCATCCAATTTAGCTTTACGTCTCTCAACTGTTCCATCTGACTTAAGTTTCACCTTATAAACGTATTTACATCCAATGCCCCTTTTTCCTGGAGGTAAAATAGTGATGGTCCATGTCTCATTGGCCTCTAAAGCATCTAGCTCAACTTGCATTGTATCTCTCCAATGCTGAGAGATCACAACCTTTTCATAGGTTGTAATGAGAGAAAGGGAAAGGGCATAGGCTTTATAGGAAGGAGATAATTGTGCTTAAGACAAGTGTTTATGGATAGGATGTTTAGTAGAGTGATGAAAAGAAGGGTGGTGGGAAGTGGCAGTGACTAACTGACAGTGATAGTATTGTAGGTAAGTTGGTGACTGTTTGACTCAATTGAGCCTTCTAAGAGGATCTAGAGGAGTGTCGAGATATTGAGGGGAATTGGGAGTAGTTGTTGAGTGGAGTCTTGGTGTGGAGAGGAAGGGCAGGATGATGAGTCAAGGGTGTGATTATGAGTTAGGGAACCAAATTTAGCTTCGAAAGTGGGATGTGAATTCATATTAGATTGAGATGTAAGAGGAAGAGGATAGGAAAATATTGAATCTGGTAGAGCTAGAGGTAGGACCAAATCAGGAAAAGGAGGGAGAGAGAGAAGTATTTGAACTGAATTTTTGGAAGGGAAATGAGGATTCATGAAAGGTGACATCCATTGAGGTGAAACTGGTTTGAGTGGCCACTAGGCTCACCAACCAAGCTGGACTTTATTCTTATTATTCCTACCGGATATCAAAACCATAAGGATTGTTTCCAGCCATGAGTTCCCATATGACATAAGCGCTCTTGGGTGTGCTGGGCCATTCCATCAAATCTTTAAGAAGGGGCCCAATCTCGTATTTGATGGTCGGTGTGGCGATAGGCTTCACTTCTACGACTGCCTTCCCAGCCGTTGCAAACACTAAACAAGAACAGTAAGGGGCGCACAAACAATGTCGTTGCGCAAGGATGCAATTCACCAAACTGGGGCTCCTATTTTTTTACTCTTGTTGATTATCATAGTCGAGTAATATCGGTTTACCTTGTGAGGATGCTTACCTTGTTGATTACCACTCAAGCATATGGCCTTGAATGGATGCTTGAGAGTAGGAGCCCCAAATATCACAATGAATTAAGTCAAATGGTGAAGACGTAGAAGTAAAACTTAAATGAAATGTTTTCCTTTTTGGCTTAGCCAAGTGACAAACAGTACATTGCACAAGTTTTTTGCATTTTACATCAAAAATTTGAAATTGAATTACATTCATCCTCTTATGAGAGGGATGTCCTAATCTAAAATGCCAAAGATCAAAGTGATGTTCTACATTGGCATTGAAGATTTGAATTTTGGAAGAGAAAACTGAAGGATTGACATTCTTGCAGCAATGAGAGCTTGGTAGAAGGAAGTAGAGACCATTGTGAACTTCAGCAAGTCCAATTGTTATCCATGAAGAGAGGGCTTGTATGAAACAAAGATTGTTTAAAAAGATGAGGCAAAGAGAACAGCTATGAGTAAGTTTGCTGGCAGAAATGAGATTGAAAGTGAAAATGGGTATACACAAAACATTAGTGAGGATTAAAGACTCAGAAATCTTCACAGTGCCTATATGAGTGACTTTGGCTTGAATTTTGTTGGGTAACTGAACATATGCTTGAGTGGTTTGAGTTATAAAGGTGAAAAAGGAAGTGGAGCAGACCATATGGTCAGTGGCTCCAGTATCAATTATCCATGGTGTGGAATGTGTATCATGTGGTGAGTGATACAAGAGAGATGCAATATGTTGCTTATGATTAGTGGAAAAATAGAGGAATCTGAAAAATTGGAGAGACATGAGCTTATACCAGCCTTGTTGGAGGAATGAGGGTTGCTTGTCACTGCATTCGTAGGTGTAGGTAGCAAGGAATTAATCTGGTTGAGTTGCTGAGGGTGAGATGTTTCATGGAGGTTGAGCTGTGATGTTTGAGCATTGGCTAGAGCAATGAGTTGCTGAACTTGAGCTTGGGTGAAGGGCAATTGAGAAGCACTAACAGAGGCTCTCTCTTAGCTTTGGGACTGAACCTGGTTTGCTGAGTGCATGCCAGGAGACACATTACTTGAGTATCCAGGTCTACTCTTGGTGAACTTGAAGTTTGGTGGGAATCCTACCAACTTATAACACTTTTCTTTGGTGTGTCCAACATTTCCACAGTGATAACAAGTAACATCAAATTTTTCTTTGTTCTTAGTCAGACCCATGAATGGCAGCTAGAGCTGAAGATTCAGGGGCTTGCAATGTCAATGTGTGTGCCTGCCTTTGTCTCTCCTCTTGTAAGACCAATGATAAGGTCTTATCCAATGAAGGCATAGGGTTCATAAGGATAATTTGTCCTCTAATACTATCAAATGTGTCATTTAACCCCATTAAAAACTTGAAAACATAGTCCATCTATTGAGTCTTACCAACATTTTTAAAAGCATTGCAGGTGCAAGAACCACAAGAGCAATGAGATAAAGGTCTGTAATTGTGTAACTCCTCCCAAAGAGCATTGAGTTAAGTGAAATAATCACTTACAAATTGTGTTCCTTGCATAACTGAACCAAGTTGCTGCTGGAGTTATATTATGATGTTGTTTGGCTAAGCAAACTGAGCCTTGAGTTTCTCCCATACTTCCCTTGTAGAAGTGACATACAAAATATTTGAGGCAATCTCCTTTGATATGGAGTTGAGTATCCAAGAAAGAATGAGGTTGTTCCATCTTAACCAAGGTATGTAGAGATTATTGGACAGATCTGGTGTAGGGATTGTTCCATCAAGAAATCCCAGCTTGTTCTTGATGGATATGGCAAGAGTGAATGATCTATTCCATGAGAGGTGGTGTGACCACCACAGTATTGGCATTGTCACTGTGGTGTAGAAAGAAAGGGCTATTAGGATCTTCAGAGGGAGAAGAGATATGGGGAGGTGCATTAGGATTGGGAACTTGGGTTGAGTTTTCAATATTAGTTTCATCAGCCACGAGGAAGTGTTTAGCAGAGGAAAAAGAGAGTTTTTAATGGGAAGGAGTTGAGGAAGAAGAAGGGAAGGTTGCATACAGACGACAGGACCTGCTCTGATACCATGTTAGGAATTGAGGAAGGATGACAGGTAATGGAGAAAACTGAAGTTGATTTCATTCACTAAAATGAATAATACATTACAAAGAATAAGCGTCAAGAATATATATACATCCCTCTGAAATTAAGTTGTAGTGGTATAGCACTAAAGAATAACCAATCCTACACAATTTGAGAGATCGAGGGTTATGTGCAGAAAATGTATAAAAGACAAAATCATAACTAATTTTGCTATGTGGTGCTGTGTTGTGGTAGTGGTTGCTCTGCTGTACTATGAGGAACATGCTACTAGGTGATCTCAGGCAACAGGCATGGGGGTATTGTTTTCTGTGTTGAGGTTGCAGTGCATGAACCATGGTGATGCTTGGTCATCATATTGTGCAATTCTTAAGACATATTATCATGTGTGGATAGGTATATAGCATATGAAAAGGAGGAGCTAGGTGTGGGTCTTTATTTGGATGGTTGTTATTTTGGAAGAAATAGACAAACTATCTATAAGATATTTTCTTATAGTTTTATTGGATAGATTCTGGTTTGATATCAAATAAGAAAAAGTACAAAAAATGTCTAAACTGAGTTCTACACAGGCTTTATTTTAGCTTGAGCTAGCTTCTTATAGATGTCTCATTGATCCACGTTCAATGGATCCTGCGATACTTTCAATTTCACGTTTGCCAGACACACATGAGACCCACATAATTAACTATGAAAACTTTAAAAGACTTTATCCAAACCCAAGTTTTTATTTTGTTTCTTGAGTAAAAATGATAAGAGAGGACAATTAGAGATGGCTTCTATATATATAGACGTGCCCATGGTAATACTTCAACACACTAAGAATTAGGTAAAAATTACTCCATGAGTGACCATTATTTTTAAGTGTTGATCAAAATCAACATTTTGTCAGTCACATGCTACTTATTACTTGGTATGCATTTAATTTTGCCATTAGAAGTATAATGGGTTGATATGTAGATCTGTAAGTAATACTATATGTACTTATAATTTTACTTATAAAAATTTTCTATGAAATCATTTTTGTGTATTTTTTGTACACTCTACTAATTTGATTGACTGTCATTTATTTAATATAAAATAACTATTCTTGCCAATCACATCAGTGGAATACACAAAAAATACGTAAAAATGAATGTATATAGCGGAACTATTTTACTTATAAGACTAATTTTATTAGTTTTTTTTAATTTTTAATTTTAAAATTTAAAATTTTAAACTTATCAATAACTAAAATGTCTTAAAGTAAATTTTTCTTTAAATATATTTATCAACATTTTCCTTAGATCCGTAACTATGCTTTTGTGCATTTATTAGACACCTATTAAACTCGGTTAAGAATGTTCAGATCTGCTTCCATAAATGTTCACATGCAAAGTGGGCGTGAATGTAATCAAAACAAGACTTTTCTGACAGGGTCTTCGGTGGCATGATTCAGGACAAAATAAAAAAAAAAATTAATAACAATTTAGGTATGAACAAATTTAAATAAATTATTTAAAACCAATTTCGAATTTCAAATTGGGAAATGACAGAGAGCCAACCAATTATATTTTGAATGGATCACTTGGGTAGGTAGGCTGATTAGTAATATATATATTTATAAAATAAAGTAATAATACCTATTTTGTCTTGATTGAAACGTTGCAGTGTGTTTGGTTGGGTGGAAAATAGGAGGGAAAGATCGGGAGGGAAGTCATTGGGATGGAGAACTTTCCCTTATCCGTGTGAGGACCCACTTCTTTTGGACAGATATGGAGGGAAATAAAGCACGGAGTACCTGTGCCTAATTAACGATCTTCTGTCTTTATAAATGAAAAAAATAAAGTTTATACTATATAGAAAAATTATATTTATAGTAAATATAAATTTTATGTATTTCTTTTAATAAAAATGATCTATTATTAAATAAATAATTTTTTTATGTGATTATTATATATATATTTTAAAAAATAAATATACAAGACTTTCACGTCTTAAAATTATAAATATTATCTATCAAAAATAATATATTTTTCACCAATTCAATAAAATTGCCTATTAATTTATTTTCCATGTGTTCAGACCTTTATTTTTTGGCACATAGCAAACAGATAGCGACCCAAGTTTGACCTCTTTCTTCTTTTTCTTTTTTACCTTTTTTGATTTATGACCTACATTTATAAGCATTAAAACAAAAAAAAGTACCTTTAACTAAAATACAATCAATAAAAAATATTACATATGATTCAATATAAATACCAAGCGATAAAACTTATAGGTGCTTAATATTAACAAAGATTTATGATATGATACATAATTTTAATCAACACAATCAATTATAAAAAAAAAAAAAGAGGATTCAATAAGAAAGTATCTATTGGAGCAAACTTAATTTTATTTTGAAAAATAATAAATAATTTTGATCCCGAATTATATACATATATATAAAAAGAAAAAACGATACATATATAACCATTTTCGTAACTTTTTACCTAATTATATTTTAAATGAGAGACATTTTAATAAAATAACTTATTAAAGTAATATTATTTTACAAAAATACATTCAATTTAAAATGTTGTAAAAATAGTTATTCGTGTATCATTACTCTTTTATAATCTTCAATTAATTTTTGTATTATTATTGCAAATATTCATTTTTGGGCAAGTACATTATTTTTTAAACCCTCAAAATAAGTTAACTATTTTAGTGTATATATATATATAGGAGTAGTTCAATATGTACTTATAATTTTATTTATAGATTTTTTTATAAGATTTTTTTAATTATTTTTTTAAAATTAAAAATTTTTAAAATATTAATGACTGATATGTAGAGTAATAAATTTTTTATAATTTTTTTTAAATATATTTAATATTTTCATATATATATATATATTATGTCGGCCTAATTATGATATAAA
This sequence comes from Cyclocarya paliurus, assembly GCA_029856935.1. Lineage (NCBI taxonomy): Eukaryota > Viridiplantae > Streptophyta > Magnoliopsida > Fagales > Juglandaceae > Cyclocarya > Cyclocarya paliurus. The sequence continues at coordinate 21,664,704 of CM056951.1, forward strand.
TAGTTTGATGAACTAGGCCGACATAGATGAGTTACAACTTTAACTTTTGAATGCCAAGAAGTTAAAAAATTCAATGTGAAATGGACCCACAAATCCATCATAAATATGAGTAGACAGGAATCATCATCATTTCCATTAACAAAAAATCAATAAATTAAAAAGAAATATTTGGCAAATTCCACACCACTCAAAAAATTTTCCCACCCAATCCCCCCCTCCCCCATCATTTTCGTCCGAATTAAATGTGTGTGAAAATTTCCCAAAAGTCCAACTTCCACCTTTCAAAAAATGACCCGAGAAATAAACAACAAAATAGGACACGACTGTCCTCAGCCCCCCCTCCCCCCAAAAAATGCATTCCCGACATTTATAGACCAGACGGAGCGGCAAATTATTCTCCACATTGAAAGTGAAAGACGGAGGGAGAGAAAGAGACAGAGAATCTGAATCCCCCGACGTTTCAGCAATTTGATCCTCATCCGTTTCAGTCCTTACCAGTTATATTTTCGATTTTTTAAACGTAGATACAGCATTATTACAGAAGAAAGTTAGGAAGAAGTAGAGATAAAAGAGAGAGACAGAGAGAGGGAGGGGACTCAGGGACCTGATAACTGGGACAACCCACGATCTGTGAGAATCCCATTGTAGCAATCACCCACGAGAGCCCCCACAATCATGCCTTCAGGTGGCAAGAAGAGAAGGGCTGCAAAGAAAAAGAAGGGCAGCGAAACCCACCCCATCAAGCTCTCAACCAAAAACACTCAAGGTACTGACTTTTGCCCTACTTATTTTTTTTAATACAGCTCCGCCAGGCTGCTCCGCACTTTCCCTTCTCAATCATGCACCCAACTTTTTAAACTTTGCTTCTGATCTGTTTTTTTGTCCCAGTTTGCGTTTAATGGGGTCTTGGTTAATTATTTATGTTTTGCTTGGTTTCAACTCTATCAAACCAATCCACACTTGCTTGTCTGTCATTCAACTATACGCTTATCTTATTTGCTCAATCCGTGTATTAAAATCTTTTTGTCGATTTAATTAATGGGTTTTTTTGGTTTGCTTGCTTTCAACCCCACCAGACCAATCTGAACTTTTTTAGCTGCCATCCAAATTTTACTCTCATACTTGTCTATATTGTTTTCTTTCTTTCTTCTTTTTTTTTTTTTGGGGGGGGGGGTGGGGGGTGGGGGAGGGGTTCTCAATTTGGGCTAATTGGTGTAAATTAGTATCCCTTGTTTGTTAGATTCTGATTGTGATTCTTATGATTGGATCATATTATTTGTTCCTGAATCATGCTCTATTCTCTCCCCTTTTTCTTTAAAAGAAAGGGTTGAACGTGCTAAATACATGTTTGCTAAACACCAGTTTTACTTGAAATTTTTTTGTTACTTATTCTGATTGAATCAACTTACCTTCTGTTACTCAACCATAAGTTAATTTTTGCTTGTAAGTGGATTTTATGGTCCAATTGGCTTAAAACTTCTTTGTTTGTGACTCGTGATGATTGATTTTGATTGAAAATCTTTTGACTGAATCAAACTATGTTAGGAAATGACGATTGGTCCCAAGATGGGAAGGAAAGTGATAATAGCCCTGCATCTCGGGACCAGGATAGTGACCAAAATCCATTTTACGAGGGAAGCGAGGACTTGGAGGAGAGAGACCCTTCATCCATTCAGTCATTTGTTGTCGAGGGCAAGTCTATGGAGGGATTCCCTATTAATGTAGAGGGTGCACAGAAAATAGGCTTAGAGGATGATGGTGTTATTGAAATTGAAAGGGAATTGAAATCGGAGAACTTTGAGAGCAAAAATGGTAGCATTGAGCACGTTGAGTTGGCCAAGGAATCACATGATGGCAATGATCAGAGCTCTAGCAGTAGTAGTTCAGATGATGAGGCACGAGTCACTAATGGTAAACCAAAGGAGGCCTACAATTCAGTTTTGAAAGCAAGTTCATATGATGACTTGGTTAAGCCTGTGGATTCTTTGCCTGCAGAAGTGATGTGGATTAATGAAAATCCATCTGTTGGGGAAACTGTTAATTTAATTGCCGAAACTGCCCCTTTTATTGAATCTGTAAAGAAAGTGGCATCTGTTTCCCAGGAGACAAATCACAGGATTGAAAGTGCTCCAGTTGAGAATCCAGTGATTGCTGATGTTGTTGAATCAGGACCAAAAGAAAACCCTCTTGTTGAATCTCCTAATCCGGTGGTTTCTGTGTACCTGGAGACTATTCACATGACTGAAAGTGCTCCAGTTGAAAATCCAGTGATTGCTGATGTGGTTGAATTGGGACCAAAAGAAAACCCTCTTGTCGAATCTCCTAATCCGGCAGTGTCTGTGTCCCATGAGACAATTCACTTGACTGAAAGTGCTCCAGTTGAGAATACCGTGGTTGCTGATGTGGTTGAATCGGGACCAAAAGAAAACCCTCTTGTTGAATCTCCTAATCCGGCAGTGTCTGTGTCCCATGAGACAATTCACTTGACTGAAAGTGCTCCAGTTGAGAATACCGTGGTTGCTGATGTGGTTGAATCGGGACCAAAAGAAAACCCTCCTGTTGAATCTCCTAATCCGGCAGTATCTGTGTCCCTGGAGACAATTCACATGACTGAAAGTGCTCCAGTTGTGAATCCAGTGGTTGCTGATGTGGTTGAATCAAGATCAAATGAAAGTGATGAAAAGTTGTTGCGTAAATCAAGTCAGGCTCCAGTAGCTGTGATGGATTTGACAGTGAGTAATAATGAGGATAGCATATTTCCTTTATCTGATGATAATTTTCAGGCATCGTTGACTGTGGTGGAATCAGTGTCAAATGGATATGAGGGTAAAATATTGCCATCATCTGGTGTTCCTGTTGCTGCAACTAGTGATGGTGCAGCACATGTCAAAGATTCTGAGATTCCTGAATATTCTGAAAGCCAGGTATTGCCCCTATACTTTTCTTGATTGCAATTTTGATTATGTATTTGTGGTATAATGCATTGAAGATAAATGTGTTTATGTTTTGCTGATATGTAGCCTCCGGTAGCACCAGCCCCACAAATGGTGAAAAGAACCTCCTGGCTGAGTTGCTGTGGATTGTTTGAGGTTCTAACAGACACCGGGAGATAAATTCAGGTTTGAATTATTTAATCCAGTTTATATATAGCTCATCTTGTCCTTTCTTCCTAAGAATTGTATTGAGGTATCGAGATGCTATGGATTGATCAAGCCAGACCATTCGGATATATGGTATATATTTGTAAAAATCTCATTCGCTAGTGTCTTTCATGTATACCTTGAAAATATGGTTGGTTTTTCATTTATTGGCATCGGGTGTTCAAGAACAGCATCCTGAGTAATCCTAGGGGTGCACAGGCCCTTGGCAATGAGTTTCATGTCAGTGCACTTAGGGTAATTCAAGGAAAAGATCCCTTATTCCAATTGCCTCTAGGGATTGTTTGCACTTAAGCGGATTCAAACCTTAGACCAAGGGTTTTATCACTTGAGCCAACCCCTAGGGGTTATATGGTTGACCTTTTATATGGCAAACATAATGATTGAAAAAATAAAAAATAGTGGAGAGTGGTCTTATGGCAACCAAATATAGTTTTTCTATTTAGTATGTGTGTATGGAAGAAAACAATATGCTGCGAGCATTGGTTTTTGAGAATTGGATAAAGAGCCCCTGGCACATATATTGCTTAATGATGTAAATTTCACATTTGTTACATATGAGATACAAATGGAGTTATGTGCCATGTTAGAATTTTGGCCAAACTCTCTAGGATCAAAGTAGGGGTGCTACCCGTGGGTGGGGGTGGGGGGACCTTTCCCCACACCATATGGGGGAGGGGTTCCCCGGGGCAGGGTAAAAAATGCCATCCACTCCGCCCCCTGCTTAGGCCAATCCATTGGGTCCCAAAATATTTTCGGTCCCAAATTATAATATAATTTAAATTATAAATTAAGATTTATAAATACAAAAAAAATTTAAACTCATTATAGTTATATTTTAGATTGTTTTGGCTTCCTAGGCCAACCTTTATATAGGAGGCCAAGGTAATCCAATAATTTGAATACAATTTTAAGTTTTTAATAAATTGTATATATCTATATACAATATATTTATTTATATATATATAAAGATAATTTTTTTTTTTTTTTTTTACATATGTGGAGCGGAGCAGTGGGCGGGGTGGGGCCCTGTTGGGGTCATCCCGCCCCTTGCCCCCGTTGGTCCTTTGGGCGGGGCTGACGAGGGTAGGGTAGCGGGGTACGGGCCCCCGTTGCCCACCTCTAGACAAAGGGTTTTTAATACGTAAATGTTTACTAAAAATTTTGTGAAGTGTTAAAATGAAAGTTTAAAATATTATTTTTTAATATTATTATTGTTTTGGGATTTGAAAAAGTTAAGTTAGAATTTGAAAAAATTGAATTGTTTATTATATTTTATATGGAAATTTGAAAAAGATGTAATGATGAGATGAGATTTCTCATCTTTGCCCCCAAGCATAACCTTAGTGAAAATGTGATTGGAGGAAATAAGGAACATGTTGGAAAATTGTGAAATGTGAAGATTGATGGGCATGAGATACCTTTGTTGCCATGTTCTTGCAAAGGGATATATATTACACTAGTCGTGTTACATGCAAAATCAGTAACTGGCGTCTTCTACCATCTGTATCGTGTGAAAACTAAATGAAAATCAGATTAAAAGGCTTGGAGAGCAGCCACATTATAAAGTTGTTTTATGGGTAATATAATGATTTTATTTTATTTTTATAAATAAAAATATTATATATATCAATAAGAGTAACCAAGTACACTGAACATATACAAGAAAACACCTAGCTCATACTAGAGAGCTCCTAATGACCCCAAACCCGAATCTCTTTAGTATTCTTTTGACTTGAGTTACCTCCCTTAGCGTTGTAGTTGATTGCTCAAAAAAGACGCTTTAACTCTCTGTTTTTCTTAAAACTTGATTTGGTTTTAAGTGAGTGGCCTGCCTCAATTGCAGTGAGTAGTGCTTTAAATTGGTCTTCACATCCTCCATCTAAAAGCCCCACAGTATGTTGAATCTCGTTAACCTTATGCAGAACTTAATCCGATGGTGAACTCTCTATATTGTTTATTGGAGGAAGAAAAACTAGGGGAACAACATTACCCCTAGACATAGTTCACAACTGCACTTCCAACCTTAGACATTCCTCCTCACCAGACACCAACTTCAAACCCATAATTTCCTCCTCGCCATGTCCTGCATTCAAATTCCGAACCTACTCAATAGTTATATTGTTGCTGTCACCATTAAGGTTTCTTCACCTTCGGCATAGGTGTCTTCGTTCCATCGACGAGAACATTGCTTGTAGGTGCTCCACCCCTTGACGATCCTTTCTATGCCACTTTGTCAGACCCTACTGCTTCCTCAGGAGGCATAGAACATATAGGGGAAGCACTACCTTCAGTTATCCCATTTTCATCTTCTGAAAGAGGTTCGTCTGCTTCTTCCAAAGTACTCAAAACCCTGAAAGGACCCCATCTACAACTGAAAGTGAACCTTGGAAAAATGTACCAACCCCATTTACAACTAGTGACTGAGGGCAGTTAGACGGCAAGCTACTGATATCTTGAGTGATACCGGTGTGAGCAATGATGCTGGCGTCCGACCACCCTATCTGTGACGGTGTCAAGATGCCCTGTGCTGGCGCACTTGAGGCCTCCGAACCCGTAGGATCTACCCCCCGCCCCCCCTCGTTCATTTTCGATCCACCACCCAAATCCGTGACTAGGTCCAACCCTTTATCCATTTTAATGATGAAGTGTTTCCCATTTCATTAGAAGTATACAAGAGATCCACCTGACAAACATAAGTAAAAAGAGATCAAAGTTCTTGGAAAGTAGAAATAGAGAGAGGAACACCATCTTGGGCCGTTATCCAATGGTGAGGGGTCTTTATAACGAAAGGCTTGAGCTTTGACACCGATTTTGAAGTGAAAAGCAGCACCATCTTGAGCGATTATAAAGTAAAGAAAGTGTTGGGTAGTCAAGAACCAACATTTCTGCTTTTTGGATGTCATTGTAAAGGATGCATTCTTGAGGAGGTAGAGATTGCTAATAGATTGAGATGCTGGTAATCATGTAAATAGAGGCAAACATATTAGAAACAGATGAACTCTGGTGGAATACTAAATGAAGATGATCACCGTGTGTGATGGGTTTGAAACCCTATGTGCTTTTAATAAATTACCTCACTTATAATAAATAGGCTGGGAAACAAAAGTCCCTTGCTGTCATATGTCAGTTACCCTTTCAGTTTTCAGTGTATTGTTTGATGAAATCAATTTGTGTACCTTGACATCTTTTTTATGATTGCTTTGTGTTCTGTGTACCGAGTACAGTTGTCTGGGCACCCCTTCTATAGTGCATGCATATGGTCATGTGCATTAGATATCCTTCACATCTATTGAAGGTTCTTCCTTCATAATTATGATGTTTTGGTTTAGTATCTATTGACCCCTTCCTCCCTCTCTCTCTCCCTCCCACACACACACAGCTTTCTGGTTTATCTCTTACTACTATACTATATATTAGATTTTAATATTTTATTGCTGATGATGAGGTGTTTGAGACTTTGCCCTTTTAATATCGCCCAATTGCTTAAGATTTGGTTTTGGAATTTTGTTCCTCTCTCCATCGAAGGTATAATGGTGCTTTTGATATTTTGTATAAATTCTCTAGTTTCTATCGAAATGATATAAGCTTGCTTTGAGTGGACCAGGGACTTCATGGAAGCATTTTAAAACTACTGAGGCACTTGGAGAGGAGTGAAAATTTCCTTCCAAGGGAGAGGAAAAGTGATTTTCATTTTTCATTCAAATGTATTATGCCATGTCAAGGCCTGATATGGAGATCATCAGTCCCATGTTCCTGTTTCTTTTAGTCCTACTTCAAATCTGATATTCTCCTTACTGCTATTGACTAGAGAGAGTTTTGAGTTGCATTCAATAAAGCTGTTACCTTCCACAAGCTTCTCAGTGGCTGTTGGGTTATCATAATAAGTTATGTTTTCTGGCAAGATTGGTAAGGTGAATGCCTTGAGCATCCACATTGATCTATGCATATGTATATCAGTTCTTATCCAAATTTGGATAGCAACTATTCACTCTACAAAACATATTTTAATCATTATTTCTCTCTCCTTCCACTCTCTCTCACAATCTTTTTCTCTTCTCCCTCTCTCAACAACACAACAAACCTTCACCTACACATTCATTTTATTATTATAATATATTATATATATATTTTTCATTTTATTATATTTTTAATATAATATATAAAAAAATTATATTTTTTATTATTACATTTGTATTATTAATGTCAAATGTATGTAATGGATGCTAATTGTAAAATATATAAAAAAAAATTGATTTTAGAAAAAAATTAATAATAATAATAATAAATTATTTTATTATTATTTTGTCTCAAATATGCATAATCCAATGTGGAAGTTTTGCTTAAATGGCAAAATGGATATGCAAAAGAGGTGATTTTGCATATACATATGCATAGACCAATGCTAATGCTCTGCAACTCTGGAACATATTGCAAAAGTGATGCATGTCTGAGATGGAGGCTTTGATTGGTTTTAGAATAATCATTGCTGAATATCTTAGAGAATTGCTACTTATAAAAAAAAATATCTTAGACCTCCTCCAGCCCAGAAAAGGTCCTAGTGAGCCCCACATCACATTCTGACTCTGTTCTAAACTTTTTTTGAGCCCTTTTCTATTCTGCATCATGAAGCTTTTGCCTTTAACGACATTTTACTTATAAAAAAAAAAAAAAAATCTACACTAGATTCAGTAAACTTGATTTCCAAATTTCCAAGTGGAGTGCTTTTAGAATTTGTTTTTCCTTGCTGGATTGGCTGCTCTAAGTGGTGCATAGATTGATCTGAAACTTTGAAACTGGGTTTTTTTTTTTTGTGCTCGATTGGGTTACAATTGCCTGTAGCACTTGTCACAGTTCTTGTTATTTGAACCATTCTTTTGTTGCTCTTCTTGTCACATTCCTGTAACTTAAAACCACGTATGGTTTGATAATTGTATAATTGTTTTTCTAATGTTGAAGTGTTTGATGAATTTATATCTTGCCTTGGACTTTTAAGAAAGTAACAATATTTGACGGTTGCCATGTTTCCTTTTGATGCAGAAACAGGGCATGGATGGGTTTCAGTGGAATGGTGAAGCTTGTAAAAGTTCAGAAGGATTTGGTCTGGAGGAAATTTTAGAAAACTGTTCTTGGTTTTTCCCAATAAATAACCGGTCAAGAGGTCTGATCAGATAAACAGTCTTAGGGTTTGTGGTGATGGTGTCCATACTTGTAGGTGGCTTGGTGTCCCTAGCTTTCGGTACAGCCTTGTTAATCTTGTAGTCTAGTGCTTTTTCTAGGTGGTGTGTTTTACTTAAAAAATAGTTTCTTTTGCATCATTGGGTGGGTGGTGGTGCGATCTGGCTTTTGCAAGTTCTTAGGTGATATCATTTGTTTGCTGTCATGGTGTTATCTTATAAATGGTGTCTACTCTTCTTCAACAAATTTATATTTTGCTTTTACGGCATATGGGTCTTTTTATTGCATGGTGGCTGGCTTTCTTTAATTGATTGGGGTGTTTTTAGGAATGGATTTCCTCTTTTGAAATGTTGAAACTTAAAGAGAGCCATCAAACAATGTCTGATGTAGTTGGTTTGGGTATGTATCTGAATGAGCTAGGGATTTATTTATCACAGATAAAATCAGTTTGATGATATATGCCCTTGTTCTTTCATTTACCGATCACAATGGAGCACGAACAATTAATTAGAATTCCATTTTTCTGTTTCAGACTTGTTAAAGCATGGTTGCAGATGTTAAGAAATAATAATAATTAGTTTTTTGTGATTGCTCTTGTGATTGAGATGACAATGGATTGGTCAAAAGTCAATTCTCCGTGCTTAATTCCTACAATGCGTCGTGAGGTAATACATCTAATTCCAAGCAGGTAATAGTTGAACTAGCTTACGTATAATAGGCTCTTCAATTTGAGAACTGGAGGGAACATCTCTCTATTTGCATACAGAAATATAGAATGCTCTGCTCTTTCCAAACCATATCTTAGTATCATGTACCAAAACCATGTCTCCACGTTCAAGTTTATCTTGATGCAGCGCCATGAATGGCTGCTGCAATGTATGGAGCCTGTGTCGCTGACAGGATGATTAGGAATGATTCCATCGTTCTCTGCAAGAACATATCAAAGGAAGATTTCACAAATGGATATTGCAATTGCAGTGATTATAAACACACATTTCTATTTCACGAAAAGAAAAAAAAAGGAAATCTGAGTTTTGGTCTAACCAGACGAACATTTCTGATGTGGAGCTCAATCTCTTTGCCGGCAAACCTACACACATTGTTTTACGGACTAGGACCAAAAACCACATATTTCTGATCCCTTTTTCATTGCTATTTGGAGATACAGAGGGAAAAACTGGTAGTTTGTGGTAATAACTTACCAAAAGCAACAATAACTTTCAGCGGTCCAAGAACGAACATGGCTATATTCCTGATGCAGCACCAACAACTCCAGCTAGCAAAGAAAACGTGACAGAACCCAGTGGCGAAAAATGCGCAGGAAGATCAAATCTGGGTCCTAGAGTTCGCATAAAAAGCATCATAAGCAAATGCAAGTTGCAAACATATTAACACAAATCATGATATAGAAATGAGAGAAGAGATAGGAAAGAGAAAATACCAATGATGAAGCCATGATCGAATATTGCTCTATTCATAGCCCGACCACAAATTCCCAGAACCACGACGTACATACAGAAATTGACGATCAGAAGGAGCTCGGCGGCGGGTTTCATTTGTTGCTCACCAGCCATCTTTTATCAAAATGGTGTTTAGGAAGAAAAGCTGTTGCAAGAAGATAGAACTGGCCGGGGTGGGAATTTTCAGGACCCACAAAAGTGAGGCAGGAAAGACCAGTAGTTGCTGATGCATGCACGCATGTGTTTCACGCACGCATGTGTTACTTGTTTCACGCACGCATCAAGTTGCTGATGCTGTTACTTGTTCCAGGGAAGAACCTGGCACTACAACAAAAATAACATTTTGGGACGATTTTATTTTGGGACGGAATAAAAATCGTCTCAAAAAGTGAGATTTAGGGACGAATTTTAATTTTTGTCCCAAAAAAAGTTTTCCGTTCGAACGCATCATAAAATCGTTCGAACGTTATATTTAGGGACGAAAGATTGCATCCCTAAAAATGGAAACGTTCGAACAGTGACGATTCAGCGTTCGAACGTATAACTCACCGTTCGAACGTAACTTTGGACCGTTCGAACGGTGAGCATTTTTTTTTTAAAAAGAGAATTATATTTATATTAACTAGTAATTATAATAAATATATTGATTAAATAATATGAATAATATAAATCAATGATTAGTTCAGGAAATATAAAATAAAACTATTTCATAAATAAATAGTGAATTTACAAAATATTAAATATTTTCCATTCTAAAAATAAAAGAAAAAATAAATAAAATATAGAAAATACTAAGATCCCAACTCTTTGCACAGATCCTCGACTGCATCTAAACGTTCCTCTATCTGTGTCAGTCGAGTACTAATGGTGATCTGAGTCGCAGACATGGCATCAACCCTCGTACGTAACTCAGAGATGCTACCAATAATCTCAGTACGAAAATCAGACATAGTAGAACGGACCTCAGTACGCACTGCATCAATCAGCGCTGATGTCTGTCCGCTGATCGTTGCACGCACGATCTCAGCCATGTCCTCACGTGTAGCGCTATGTACTGATGCCTCGACCTGTGGTCCATGATCTCCTGGCTGTGCATCTCTCTGAGGATCAACTGGGTCTGGATGCTGCCCACGAAGACGCAGTCTCGAGTGTCTTGTACTGCGTGAGAGGGTAGTGCTGTTGATCGGTCCCATCGGCTGCCGTTTACGCTCGGCAATATCAGGCACAACACCAGCAAATAATAGATATCGGGTGATCAGGATCCCGAATGGTAGTATATCTGTAGAAATGTACCGGGACTCTGATCGAATCCTATCAAATATATATCCCACCAAATCAATAGGAATGCCACGAGCAACCCGTATCATAAATTTTGTCCGCTCAATGCCAACCTCTGTTTTGTGCTGCCGAGGGTCGATGTTGTTGGCGATTATCAAATTCAGGATCTTGAAGAACGAGGATAGATCTGCCTGCTTGATGCTCTTCGTCCCGTCATACATGGGAGCATCTGGACCAACAACCAAATCCCTCACCTCATGATCAGCAATGAGGTCGATCTCATCTGTATAATGGAACGATGCATCCTCCTCAGCTGTCTCATCCTCAACTGAAGGATCAGACTCTCTAGGCACCATGTTCGGATATGCATCTGGCAGCCTAGGAATATGAAGATGCTCAGATAGTCGATCCCGTGAAAATACAATCGGAACTCCTCGGACAGACATGCTATATGCCCCTCCATCATCTGGGCTGCCACTACCGAGCTCTCTATAGAACTCAAAAACAATGTCGATATAAGCGATAGTCTCAAATGAGTCATCTGGACTATCTAAGATAGGTCCCCAACCACGATCTCTGGAAACTGACGGCAGGGAATGACCCTCCCAGACAAGACTCTCAAAGTCAGAAAGTTTCACCTGTCGCTCAAGTGAAACAGTCCTCTCCCTAGCAGGAGTACTAGTGCTAGTCTCTGCCTGACTACGTCGCTTACGTCCCGTCCTAGAAGAAGACATAATAATGAACCTGAAATTTACAATTAATTATTAACTCATCAATACAATATTAATAATAAAAATATTTAATAAAATGTTATTAAATGCTATATTAATTTAATTATAAAATAAGACATATTCTTGCTAAGAAATAATAGAACAACAATAATGAATAAAAATACACATAATTTATACCGTGTGAACGTGTGAAATGCATGTTTGGCTAATACCTTAGCATGTTTGGCCAAATTAAGTGTAATTAATTTGTTTGGGAAGTACAGTTCGAACGAACAAAACCACGTTTGAACGGTATAGACCATTACCGTTCGAACGTGGAAAAATACGTTCGAACGTGATAAATGTAATTTCTGTTTGGCAAAAACCGTTCGAACTCTTTAACCACGTTCTAACGGATTAACCTTTTTTGCTAGTACCGTTCGAACTACCAAAAAAGTTCGAACGGGCTAAATGTAATTCACGTTTGGCTAAAACCGTTCGAACTCTTAATAAACGTTCGAACGGATTAGCCTGTTTGGATATAACCGTTCGAATTAAATAAAAGACGTTCGAACGAGTTAAATGGAATTGCTGTTTGGCTAGTACCATTCGAACGACCATACAAGTCGTTCGAACGGTACTGAGTCGACTCAGCCATTGAAATCCATGGAATCCTTCGATTCTTTGGATTTCTCAACAAACAAAACTAAACTAAACAAAATAAACCTTCCTAGTATAGATTTAAACAAATCTACGGTGAGTATTGATGGATAATATGATTTATCCTAATTTAAACAAATAATCCATAAAAACTTAAATTTAAACGGTAAAATAGTTAGAAAATCAACATACCGGTGAACGGGGGTTGGAGGCTTCGAGTGGGCACTATTCACGACGGCAACGACGTCGTTAAACGGCGGAGATGGAGGTTTTTAGGGACGGTTTTAGGTTTTGATTCGATTGTGCGATGGAAATGACCGACGGGGAGGAGTTAAATATACAGTATCGTTCGAACGGTTAGTTTATCCCTTCGAACTTATTGTTTATGGGTTCGAACGTTTATGTTTAAGCGTTCGAACGTTGTTCGTCATATATTATATATATTTTTATATTTTAGAATTTATCTTATTATAAATTTATTGTAATATATATTATTATATATAACACTAGTGATTGCTGTATATATATTTATATATATATATATATGATGTCCATAATTAATAAATATAAATAGTACTATATATTCATGTATTACTATAAATAGTACTAACATTATAATAAAGTACTAATATAGTATTACTTTAATGTATTACTAATATGTATCATATATATTATAATATATATACTAATATGTGTCATATATATATTGAAATATATATACTATAATTAATAAATTTAATTAGTACTATATATTCATATAAGTAACTATATTAGTATGTTAGTAATCTAATTAAATGATACTAGTGATTGCTGAATATAGTAATTATTGAATATGATTGAATATGATATTACTGTGTTCGTAAACTATATTATATTCTAATATGTCTATATATATTAGAACTATTATTTTATGTAATAGTATAATGTTGATGATTAATATTCATAAAAATTTAGCAATGGTTCGAACTGTAAATAATTAGGGTTCGAACGGTTTGATATGAATCATTCCACGTTCGAACGTTATGTCTATTACGTTCGAACGGAAAACTTTAGGAGGGAAATTTCCCGCTAATTGGTTATACGTTCGAACGGTTTGTAAGTAAAGTTCGAACGGTAAACTTTAGGAGGGAATTTTTCCCGCTTCATGGTTTCTAGTTCGAACGGTTTGTAAGTAACCGTTCGAACGGGAAACTTTATTCAAATGTTGATTACAGATCTCAGAAATTAGAATCTCCCCCTTCTCCCACTCTCATTCTCTCACAAATAAAGTTGCGTCATTCTCTCTCAATCTAGTCTCAACACATTATAGGTATGTTTTTTTTAATATTTTTACTTTCTCATACATCCTTACTTTGTTGAAAATTTGTTAAAATTCTTTGATATTGTTATTGGAATTTTTTGATATTATTATGTTGTTACAGTGTTTTTACTACTATATTAGAATTCTTTGATATTGTTGTATTGTTACTATGTTGTTACTACTATATTGGAATTCTTTTGGAAAATTGTTCATCTATTTTTCGTAGTTCATCTGTTCTCCGTAGTTGAAGGAGATTGGAAATCTGGAACGAACACGTTCGAACGTTTCAGACGTTTCGTTCGAACGTATATTCCGTTCGAACGGTTATTAAACCGAGTTCGAACGGGAAACTTTAGAGGGACTTTTTCCCGCTTCAGGGTTTCCAGTTCGAACGGTTTGTAAGTAACCGTTCGAACGGGAAACTTTATTCAAATGTTGATTACAGATCTCAGAAATTAGAATCTTCTCCCCTTCTCCCACTCTCATTCTCTCACAAATAAAGTTGCGTCATTCTCTCTTAATCTAGTCTCAACACATTATAGGTACGTTTTTTTTAATATTTTTACTTTCTCATACATCCTTACTTTCTTGAAAATTTGTTAAAATTCTTTGATATTGTTATTGGAATTCTTTGATATTATATTATGTTGTTACTGTATTGTTACTATTATATTAGAATTCTTTGATATTGTTGTATTGTTACTATGTTGTTACTACTATATTAGAATTATTTTGAAAAATTGTTCATAGTTCATCTGTTCTCCGTAGTTGAAGGAGATTGGAAATCTGAAAGGAACACGTTCGAACGTTTCAGACTTTCCGTTCGAACGTAATAATACAGTTTTTAATACACAAACAACCCAAACCAAAACACAATACACAAACAAACCAAAATATAATCAAACTGAGAAAAATATTAACGGCAAAAGATAGGCCGTCCACCCTAGTAAGCTGAGAAAAATTTGAGACGCTTGGTCGGCTAAGGTCATATTTTGGTTAGATTTTGGAGTGTTCGGTGAAGAGTCAAGAGGTTAATGACTTCTTGTTGATATTCTTATAATCAAAATCACATGGAGCTCTCTTTTATTTCCTTTTTCCGATTTGAAACTTATCATTGAAATTGAAGACCCTCATTCCATGCAAGTAACTCAATCCAATCCCAACTACACTCAAACTAAAACTATTATTTCTATTACTTTTTGTGGAGTTGCTTTGTAGTAGGGATTTTAAACCTTACGTTCGAACGGGTTATGTTTTACGTTCGAACGACATGGTTCAAAAGTCATAATTAATACATAATTAATACACAAACCAACAGCAACAAATCATAGGAATGCATAAAAACCATAGGATTGCATAGAAATGGTTCAAAAGTCATAGGAATATAATACAAACCATAGAAACCATAGGAATGCATAGAAATATATAAAGTCATAGGATTTATTTAGAAATAAATCCAACCGCAACTAACTCTTCAAATAAAGCATTAATTCTTGCATTTTCCTCAGGCTTGAGTAGTGAACTTCCAGAATTTGGTAGTGAACTTTTCGTCATCTCATTGATATCCCTTGCAGGAAACTGACTTTGGACATCATGAGTTGGATTTGTATTGACAGAAGGATATGATAAACAACTTGGTTCTCTCTCCTTCATTGAAGTTGCTAGTTGAGTTTGTAGATTTACAACCTGTAGAAAACAAAGTAGAATGTCATAAGAGACAGAGCAAACAAAGTAGAAAACAAAGTAGAATGTCATAAGAGAACCTGCTGTTGAAGAGCAAAAATAACTGAGAAAATGCCATTGATAGGATCTTCAAGTCTAGCTTGCGCTTCATATATAAGTGTGGTAGACGTTTCATAACGCTTATTGACCGGGATGCGAGTAAGAATCCTCGCTGCATTACCTGCTCCGAAAATCTTATGAACGGCACCAAATTGGATATATCCGAGTGGACCACTGAAATAAGGAAAAAAAATACATAAATCACGTGTACATTTTCTTCTAAGAAATTTGCATGCTTCACAAGGAGATTGAGAAACCCTGGGCATGATGTACAATTGGGAGTGATTGGTGCTCACCAAGCATTTGGGGTTTAATGTATATAAACGGATGTCTCAGATAGCATTTGGCGAGAATTATTGATAGGAAAACATTTGCCTCAGATAGCATTTGTCTCGAGCCCACCAAAAAGTATCGATGAAGCATGCAACCTTGGTCAATGAAGACGGATGATGAGACTGATTGGTGGAAAACACACCATAAAACCCGGGCATAAATTTGAGGCATAAATTTTGCCTCAAGCCCACCAAAAGAATTGATGGATAAAAGATACCATCCGTTCGAGACAAATGTTTGTTGAACGGATGGTATCGATGAAGCATGCAACCTTGGTCAATGAAGACGGATGATGAGACTGATTGGTGGAAAACACACCATAAAATCCGGGTATAAATTTGAGGCATAAATTTTGCCTCGAGCCCATCAAAAGAATTGATGGATAAAAGATACCATCCGTTCGAGACAAATGTTTGTTGAACGGATGGTATCGATGAAGCATGCAACCTTGGTCAATGAAGACGGATGATGAGACTGATTGGTGAAAAATACACCATAAAACCCTGGCATAAATTTGAGGCATAAATTTTGCCTCGAGCCCATCAAAAGAATTGATGGATAAAAGATACCATCCGTTCGAGACAAATGTTTGTTGAACGGATGGTATCGATGAAGCATGCCGGAGAAATATCGTAAAGTAGGTAAGATTAAGGTTAACATTCTTGATGAACATACCGGAGGCCAGGGACAGCAGGCAGCTTGGCTTGCATCACATGTGGGTGCTCTTACACGGACTTATGCACCTTTGGCTACGAGTTCATGGCATAAAGTCCCCAAAGAGGCGAAAGAGGTTATAAAAAAGCGTTGTTTGGTACGTAATATTTAAATAATAAATTTATATGGATATTATTTAATATTCTAAATGATAATGTCTTTGTATATATACTCTTTTAAGGATGACTTTGAACTAAATTATGGTCGGAAAGAGGAGCTTAAGACTGTTGAACAGTTGATGTGTAATGCATTCCGCAAGTATAAGGCGAGGTGTCATGAGCATTACAAGAAGTACGAGAACAAGGAAGAAGCACGTGAGCATCCTTTTCAGGATGTCCGACCTGAAGAATGGAAAAAACTTTGTGACATGTTTGATGATCCATCATATAAGGTAAAATAAATAAATTATTTATGTATCATATTTATAATTTTCACTTACTAACTTTTACAATTTCTATGCAGGAACGAAGTTCTATAAACAAAATGAATAGATCAAAGTTGAAGATTCATCATCGCACAGGCTCAAGATCTTTCCATCGCCTCTCTAAGAAATTGGTAATGTATTTTTTTTCTTTTTTTATTCTATATAGTTTGTTTTTAATATTAACTTTATATCTTAACAATTTCTCTTGTAGGAAGCGTCAGACACCAATTATGATCTAACAAAATTATATGCTGCATCACATACTAATAGTAATGGAGAGTGGACTCATCCCGATGCTCGTGAAAATTATGTAAGTATTATAATTTTTTTTAATTAAACATATTTAAATTATTGTGTCAATATTAAACGTATGTGTTTTGTGAATGATAAAATGCTTGCCATACGTGCTGAAGCTGCTTCAGATCATAATTCATCAACAAATGATGTTGAAATTTTTACACAAGTTCTAGGGTCACGTTCAGGATATTTGATGGGTTTGGGTCGCTGTATAAAACCTTCAAGCTCTTCATCAATGTCAAGCACTACTGCTATTGCGTTAGAAAATGCAAATTCTACGATTCAAGAATTGCTTACAAAACAGCATGAGTTAGAGGCTCAATTGACAAAACAAGCAGAGATGGAGATTACAAAACAACATGAGTTAGAGGCTCAATTGACAAAGCAAGCAGAGATGGAGATGCGCATGAAACAACAAGAAGATGAACAAAGAGAGATGAAGCTTCAAATGCAGATACTTATGCAACAATTCAGGTCTCCAAGCAATTAATTTTCATTAGAAGTGGTTTGCATATTGAACAATTATATATCATGTA
Organism: Cyclocarya paliurus; assembly: GCA_029856935.1. Lineage (NCBI taxonomy): Eukaryota > Viridiplantae > Streptophyta > Magnoliopsida > Fagales > Juglandaceae > Cyclocarya > Cyclocarya paliurus. Next base: position 21,682,534 of record CM056951.1, read on the forward strand.
CTGAGAATTTTATTAGTATTATTAGTATTTTATTGAACAATTTGTATTGTATTTTTAAATTATAAATATCTATTTAGTTCTAAATTAGTATTGATTGTCCATAAAAATAATAACCGTTCGAACACTCATAAACCGTTCGAACGTATTCAAATCGGACATAACCGTTCGAACATAATACATTATCGTTCGAACGGAAAAAGTTGCTTGCCGTTCGAACAGAAAATTCACTATCTGCGTTCGATCTTCAATTTCTCCGTTCGAACGTTTCTTCATGAATTACCCGTTCGAACGTTATTTACTCCGACCGTTCGAACAGTCACATATGTTCGAACGTTATTTTATATGTTCGAACGGTATTCCAAGACGAATTTTAATTCGTCCCAAAAAAACATCCGTTCGAACGATTTCGAACGGTCACAGTTAATTTCGTCCCAAAAGATATTTTTTGGGACGAATTTGTGATTTTCGTCCCAAAATATCTTTTGGGACAGTTTTATAGGGACGACCTTGCGACAATTTTTTTTCGTTCCAAAAAATATTTTGGGACGAAATGACAATATTTTGGGATGAAATTTTTCGTTCCAAAAAATATAATTTGTTGTAGTGTGGGAAGAAAGTGATATTCTTTGCCGGTCGTAAAAGAGGTTACGGGGTATTAAATGATAGATTAATAAATAAAATATAATAAATAGTTTGCAATCATTTAATATCACATCATAGAATGATAAGATGATGATGAAAATTGAGATAATAAATAACATTACTCCTCTATTTATATCAATTATTGGCTTTGCCATTTGCAGAAAGAAAAAGATTTTTTTTTTTTTTTTAGAGAAATACTTATCATGTTCTCATTAAAAAAATACAGGCTTTCAGTTCCATACTCTCTGCCCAAACATGATTGTTCTCTTCTTAAATATGAAATGTATCACTTGCATGCTCATGAGAATTGCAAGCACCTCATTTACCAGTACTGTAATCTAATGGAGCTTGTGGCACCTTCGACCTCCACGTGTTATTTTAGTAGAGTTCGTGACACCGAGATGTTGATTATACGGATCACGCACCCCAACGACAAGTACTTAGAGTGTGTCTAATATGCAATAAGTGTATAAAATAATAATCGCAGCGGAATAAAAATGATAATTCTTTATTTAGTACCAGAAAGATAATAAAATATTCTTTACAAGAATTTACAGTTATCCGACATATAATTTAAAGGAAACAAATCCCATAACGCCGAATAACATAACGATAAATCATGCCTTTGGCGGAGCCGGTCCTTCAGGCTCCTATCTAGTTTCTGCGTCAAAATCTACGGCACCATAAGACGGAATCGCAGAGTAAAACACTACATGAGATTATGACATCCCAGCAAGTGTTTAACCAAAATAACATCCAAGAGATTTAAAATGCATTAATATAATCAATACAACCACGTACGGTCAAAAATCAATTTCCACATATTTATAAAAAATACACACTTAACCACTCACGCCAAAAATTTCATTTTTGGCCCATATATATATATATATATATTTTCATTATTTAATATGCATGCACTACGGCCTCCTCTATGGACCATATGCATATCCTGGCTCTCATCGTCACACCACGGGTAACGTCCGTGCATGGAAAGTAACAAGCGATGCCCAGTTCCGCGCTCGGCGCGTACATGGCCAAGCATTCTCTAACCCCGTCAGCAAAAGGCTACGGAATCGGTACGAGAGCATTACCGTCTCGTCCGTTCCCGTCATCGCCCTATGACGACTCAGAGGATGTCACGTTAGTCTATTACGCTCCCGAGTGACCAGAAGAGCTCCACCGAGATAATGCCCCATCTCGACTTGGGGTTGTGATACACACGCACCTACACAATTAATACCATAAAATCTAAATTTTCAAACAGACAACGTGACTTCACAGCACAATTAAATTTAAGACAATAAATATGAATGATAATAATTATTGGATGACATAATAATTTGCTCATTTATTTAATAACACTAAAATTATAATTTTACAGTTTCACAATTTCACAAACACTACGCACGTAATCCCATACTCCAATCCGATCCAAAACTCAAATTCAACATCCACAATTTTAAACTCAATATTTCAACCAATCCAATTTAATTCCAAATAAAATACAATTAGATTCTCCAATAAATTATAATTAAATTCTCAATGAAAATATAATTTAATTCTCAACAAAAATACAATTTATTTAATGCGATATAAATTAAATGGACTACAATTTTAGAAATTTACTTACAATCGAAGATGGAAAAAATTCTGAAAAAACACAAAAATGAAAATTACACTTTCGGCAAACTCCAAAAATTCCTAATATCCGAATGAAGCTCACAGCTTCAATGTACAAAACCAAATCACAGAAATTTAAATCCTCCAACTTTTGGATCTTTCTAACACAGATTTACAAAACTAAAATCTAACAACTAAATTTTGAGATGATAATCAGTAGTTTTAATCCCCAAAAATTCGAAGGATTCGGCCCTATATTTATAGGCCGATCAAGGTGGTTCGCCCTTTGAAGTTTTTCATCGTTGATTGGCCTCAATGGGTGGTAGCAGGTGGTCGCGTGGCTCACAGGTAGAGAAGCCGAAACCGGCAGTGCAAGCCGTGGAGGAGAGATCGATTTTGGTGCGGACGTGTGGTGCCGAGAGGAACGACATCTTGACAGTGCGATTCGGACTTCATTGTCGAGTGCCACGCAATAAAGTGAAGTGGAAGTTGGAGGTGGAGAAGAGAGGTGGAGGTGGCCGGTGATGCATGGTGAGCCGCGTGGCTTGAAGTAGCACCGATAGCTGGAATTTGATGGAGCTCGAAGAAGAAGAGAAGAAGAACGAAGAAAGAAGAAGAAGATGGGGTCAAGCGGCGCAGGAGAAAGAGATGAGGACTTAGGGTTTCTCTTAACAAAATGCACCGTATAGCTTAAAGGAAGGAGACTGGGCTGCAGCTCGAGCGGGCCGGGCCATCACACGGGCTGGATTCGGTTGCTGCAGGGGCCATTCCATTTTGAGCGGGCTGGGCCCGATTTCACTCAACACACACACACACACACGGGCTGAGCCCTTCTTCGGCCCACCAGAGAAACACACAACTCACAATTAAAACACTACAATAAAAAGCCTAACCCGAAATAAAATAAAATAAAATACACCACTTAAAATAAATTTACAACTAATGATAAAATAAAATAAATTGATTTAACTTAGCCAATAATAACAAATAAAATAATTAATAAACTTTAGAAATCTCACAGAGCTCATTTTTCCGATTGAAATATCAATTGGCAACCCAAAATACGATTAAGTAGCTAGTGAGATTTGAATATTTGAAATAGTATTAAATATTCAATAAATATGTTTTGAGAACTGATATTTGCAGTTCTAGAATGTGTAAGTTCCGCACACTTCTTTTGAAAAAAATAATTAAATTTAGGACTTACATGAAAAAATTATTTTTCTAATAATATACTCTAATTTTTTTAAAAGAAGTATGCGAGACTTGCACACCCTAAAATTATATTTAACATTATTGATCTTTAAAATATTGGTCTTGTTTGGAGATGCTAGTTTTTCAAAATTCTTACAAAAATTCTTTAATAAATTTCAAAATCAAACTAGTTAGCATCTTGAAATTACCTAAAACAAATCAATACTATTTCAACTTTCTAATAATTACCTAATCATTATCTATACATAAAAATTAAAACTTTTATAAAAATCAAAACAAAAACTACTCGCAAAATATATTTTTCAAATACAAAACATATTTAAAAGATTAGTCATATTTTTCTCTCACAAAATCCAACAAATCATACGTCCAAAAATTTCTCGTTGATTCGGTCAGATTTTGATAGTGAGTTAAGATTGGATGAGTTGAGATGAAAATTAAAAATTAAATAAAATATTATTAGAATATTATTTTTTAATATTATTATTATTTTAAATTTTAAAAAAATTGAATTGTTTATTATATTTTGTATAAAATTAAAAAAAATTATACTGATTAGATGAGATGAGTTGAAATCAATTTTAAATCCAAATGGGCATAATTTTTTTTATGAAAAAAGAAAAAAAGAAACCAAACATGCCATTGGTTTGCAAGTTTAGGGACCCACATAAAAAGAACAATATATGACCATCTTGTTCGCGTTCATTGACCGAAATACGAAGTTAACATTTCCCGCCAGTTATCGAAATTTAAATTTCTGCAAGCTTCTCCTTACATGAATCTATTGATTAATCCACTCCTATCAATCAGTTCCTTGATGGAATTTCAATTTCAAATCACTGAAAATTTATTGCTTTATGATCAGTTCCACGATTCAGTCCATGCATACGTTCTCTCTAGCCTGTTATAAACCCTACACAATAGGGTGACCATCATCATCTTCAACTTCATGCGGTTGCTCTCTCTGATCTTCATCTGAAGAGTCAGTGAGGAGCCCATTCCACAGCTCGTATATGTTCGAAGCCACAGTGTCCCGAGTTCTAATAATCTTCGAATCCTTGATCCCAAGTTTGAGTGGAAATGTTATCTTCAATGCGCTGATATCCTCTCTCATCCTCTCCGCATCCTCTTCGCAATTATTGAGATCGTATTCTAGCGCTAGCACTGACGACTCTCCCACGATCATAATGGCTTCTAAACGCAGAGATATCTCGATCAGTTGATCAAGGAGTCTCTTTCCAACTTGCTCCACGAATAGATTAAGGAGTTCCCCAACTCGGCTTCCTTGGTCCAAAGCAGTGGCCGTCCATCCTTTGTTCTTGATCATGACCTCCCGCTTGGATTTTTTCAAATGGGTCACTTCGCTAGCGCTGTCTGCCATTGCCAGGAGAGTGACGATTCTGTCAATCACCGTGGAATTATTCCCATTTTTGATAACCCAATTGGATGCTTCAGACTCGAACTCTCCGATCTTTGCTGCAAGATCTTCTTGCCATGACATCATGAAAACGAAATCCACGATCAGGTTTGAGAGCTGAATCCCAACTTGAACTGCTTGAACCATCATCCCAATCAAGATCGTTTTTTCTTCGTCAAATTCTTTACAGTCTTTGACCCACTCCATCAAACCCTTCTTTCTTGAATTTACGTTCATCTTTTGTTTGAACGAGTCGGATTCCTCGGTCTTCCCGTCATCATCAACTCGGCCTTTCAGAATATCTATAGTGTCCTTCGTGGATGCGTCTTCGATCACTGCTCCGTCGCTTTTCTCTCTCTTGATCATAAGCAAGCTCAGTTCTTCCAGACGCATCTTGGTCATTTCAAGATCATCGTTGTAGTCAACTTTGTTACCCATAGATGACCTCCAAAGAAGATGTCACAACAACGGAAAAAGCAAGAAAAGAAAAAGAAAAAAAGGAACGAAGAATTAAGAATAGGAAGTTTCAGAGAGCGCCAAATTAATTCAGAATTTATAAGTAAGGGATCTTTTATTTCAGTTAGGAAGTGAAAAATGATTGGTCTAAACTAGTGTAGGAGAGGATAAATTAATGACAAATTCTTTTCATTAGTTATTATTCACCACACCACACCACACCATACTCTATGAAAAATACTCTCCTATATATCCTATAAAAAAACTATAGGTGTGGAGTGTGAGAGTGAATAGTGGTTGATGCATAGTAAATTTTAAATTAATATATATGCGCGATGGGGACAAGTTGCCAGATCTTATTAATAATCAAGAAAATTCTATACACCAGACTATTATTTCATTCTCATCCTATTATGTAAAATGTGACACATCACCATTGGATGATCTTTTATTGGATGGTGATAAATGTACCAAATCTTACATAATAAAATAAAAATAAGATGAGAGTATTATATGGAGTATAACATTACTCAATAATGATTGGTAAAAAAGAAAAATAACTTGCGACTACTTTAATTAATAATTCTGCCTCGGTGGACTCGGGTTAGAATATGGTTTCATAAAATTACCGTTTGGTTATGCAGTTCAGATGAGATGATATATTTTGAATAGTAGTGAAATTTTTGAGTTAAAATGAGATGAAATAGTTTGTAAAAAAAGTGTGTTTGGATAGTAAGATAAGATAAGATAGTTTTTAATTTTTGGAATTTGAAAAGGTTGTGGGTGCCACTATTAATTAGAAAGTCGAAAAGTGCATTGTTTATGTACTGTTCACACACTGTTCACAGTTTATGTCAATTTTATACTATTTATGCACTGTTCACTGTTCATTGATGTTTGTTTAATTAGGTTTTTTAAAATTTAGAGATAAAATATAGTGTGTTTAGATAGGAAAAACTATTGTACGGTACAAATGAGATGTAAGATAAAAATATCTCATATGTATTGACTAACCAAACGTGGCCTTATAAGGCAGGCATCTAAGTTGGGCATGCTTACCGAGATCATACCCTTAATTATTATAAGCTGACAACTCTGGATGTGCAGGTGCCAGGCCAAGATGGAAGGAAAAAGTTCTAATATGACAACAGTTTGTGATAAGATTCTCATTTATATTGAGAGATGAGATGAGATGAGTTGAGATAATTTGTAAATAGTAGTAAGATTTGTGAATTAAAATTTATGAATAGTAGTGAGATGAGTTAAGATGATCTTAACTTACTTCTCAATCCAAACTGGCTAGGTGGATGTTGGCTAGGTTTTGTATAAAATAAATAAGGTGAATCATCTCTCCTACTAGTCTGATAAACTTATTAGAACTTTGTTTTGGAAAAAATCAGTGGAGGGTAGGGTTAAACTCAATGTTGATGGTTGCTGTTTGGGAAACTCGGGTAATTCTGGTGGAGGAGGTGTGGTGAGAAATGAGCATTGGAAAATTACTGGTTGCTTTCTCTTCCTTCTATGGGGAAGGCACAAACAACAGGGCTGAGCTGCGAGCAATCTTGGAAGGACTCAAGCTTTGCATCCAGCTAAACTACATGCTAGTTTAGGTGAATTCTGATTCTAAAATGGCGGTCCTTTATATTAGCTTCAGGATATAGAGCATTGCCTATGGTATTTGAGGAGGTTATCATGTGAACAACTTGAAGAGCTGAAAGGTAGAAGTGGCACCGTTTGGATTTAAAAAGTGTTTCATCTTATCTCATCTCATAATTACAACTTTTTCAAATTCTCACACAAAATATAATAAACAATTCAACCTTTTCAAATTTTAATTCAACTTTTTCAAATCTCAAAACAATAATAATATTAAAAAATAATATTCTAACAATAATTTTTTCAACTTTTATTTTTCATCTAAAACCATCTTATCTCATTTCTGAATCCAAATCTACTCTATCTTATTGTCCAACATGTTTACCGAGAGGCCAATCAAGTTGTAGATATAGCTTGGCAAAATCAAGAGTGCAGAGAGAGTCTCGTGTTTTTTATAACTGGATGAGTTACCACTAATGGTAAAGGGTGTTTAGGCAATGAACATTGAACAGAGCCGATATTTCTTATTTACATTGTAAATGAGTTTATCTTCATTCTTTGTATTGGAGATCAAGTGCATATTGGTTATAACGGAACACCACAAGTCACGGCAACAACTGATACGAAGAATTGTTCAACTTACTAATACTTCGAGCCATCTGTTTCATGGAGATAAAATTCAAATTGATTAAAGCAGAACACTACAAGCCACTGAAGCAACTGATACGAATCTGTTTTGTTTCTGTTTGTTAGCATTGTGATATAATTTTTGATTTTCAAATAGCTTATGTATAGGAGGAAGTTGTGATCAATCTATATATTTAAAAGTCGTGTACACCGTAACATGTATGAGATATATTTCTATTGCAAAAATCTTACAGTGTACACGACTTTTAAATATACAAATTGATCACAACTTCCTCCTATACATAAGCTATTTGAAAATAAAAAATTATATCACAATGCTAACAAATAGAAATAGAACAGATTCGTATCAGTTGCTCCAGTGGCTTGTAGTGTTCTATTTCAATCAATTTGAATTTTATCTCCACGGAATAGATGGGCTTCATTGGTTCCAAAGCGGATACCTCTTTATTTACACTTTATAAAAATGGCTTCTCTATTTTTATTCTTATATATGTTGATGATATAATCATTACTAGGACCTCTTCCAGTCCACTGAATTGATAAGTTTATACGGCAACTTGGCGTTATCTTCCCTATGAAGGATTTGGGTAATCTATCCTATTTTCTTGGTATTGAGGCTTTGTTCGATGGCCATAATTTATTCTTGACTCAAAATATGTTGTTGAACTATTACAACGGGTGAAAATGCATGAAGCGAAGCCTTGTTCGACTCCTATGAGTACAACCTGCATTTTATCTAAGTTTGATGGCCATGATTTTTCTGATCCTCAGCTTTATAGAAGCATGGTTGGTGCTTTACATTACTTGGGTTTCACTCGTCCTGATATTGTTTTCGCGATTCACCGTGTTAGTAAATTAATGCATCAACCAAAGGACACTCATTGGCAGGTTGTAAAATGGATCATTCGGTATTTAAACTTATGGCGAGCTATGGACTTTCTTTCACCAAAAATGTCGATCACTCTCTTCAAGGATTTAGTGATACGAACTGGGCTAGCGATAGAGATGGCAGACGTAATGTGGGTGAATACTGCATTTTTCATGGACCCAATTTGATCAATTGGAGCTATAAACAACAATAAACTATTGCCCGTAGCATCTCTGAATCCGAATATAAATCCCTCTCCAACACAGCAGCTGAATTGCATTGGATTCAGTCCATTTTACACGATCTACAGCTTCCCTTGGTGTCCAGTCCGAGGTTATGGTGCGATAATATTGGAGCTACCTATTTATCATCTAATCCAGTGTTTCATGCTAGAACTAAACATATTGAAATTGATTGTCACTCTGTTCGTGATCAAGTTTTAGCCAAAAAGCTTCAGGTTTCCTTTCTATCCACTAAAGATCAGCTAGCAGATTTATTAACAAAACCACTTTCTTTTGCTCGTTTCAAACTTCTGCAGGACAACCTTCATGTGCAAGACCTGCCCATTTGGTTGAGGGGGTGTATTGGAGATCAAGTGCAAACTGGCTGTATCGGAACCCCACAAGTCACAACAACAACTGATACGAAGAATTGTTCAACTTACTAATATTTTGAGCCATCTGATCCATGGAGATAAAATTCAAATTGATTGAAACATAACACTACAAGCCACTAGAGCAATTGATACGAATATGTTCTGTTTCTGTTTGTTAGCATTGTGATATAATTTTTGATTTTCAAATAGCTTATGTATAGGAGGAAGTTGTGATCAATCTGTATATTTAAAAGCTGTGTACACTGTAACATTTCTGCAATAGAAATATATCTCATCCATACAATTTTCTCTTCCTCACCTTTTACACTTTGTAATAAGGTTTTGTGAAAACATGTGTAATAGTTGAAAATTGTAATCGCGATTTTTCTTCGCTATAAATAAGGTTTTTGATAAGATAAATTATATATAAAAACCTTACATCACACACCCATACACGTGGTTGCTAGTTCGGTTCATTTTTTTTTTTTTTTTGGTAGCACTACAATCACCGATGATAGATCCCGAGAGATTCTTCTGATTAGTGCATTTCTTTTCATATATATTTTTAATCTCTTTTAACATTTAAAAAAAAATTACAACATCATTAAAAAATATTTCTTTAATCACTAAATAAAAAAAATAAAAAAATTTAATCGAGGCCCATCGGAATGTTTTACCGGGAGCTAAACCATTTTCCTTTTTTGATTTTTTATTTTTTCCCTCTTTCCCCGAGCTTGTCCCCAGACAGCAGTATGATCTCCCCCTTCGTGCGAATATGATCTCCGTGCGAAAATTTTCCACAAATCTCGCCTGGGTCTCTGTAAATCTCTCCTCTCTGAGGCTCGTCTCTTTCACCCCCTTCCCCACCCACCAGAGATCTCACTTCCTTAGAGATACAGTGTTTGTATTATTTTATTTTTTTTAGCGGATTCATGGACTTGTGAGGCTGGTGTTTGGCAGGTACAATACATAATTATTCAAGATAAAGTAACCAGATTGTATCTCTACAGATGAAACCAGACAACATTACGAACTTGAGCATGTAGTTGGTTTTTTCTTGCTACAGATTAACTCGATTGGTTGATGTGCTGTGATTTTGAGCTACTCAAACCATCCTTTCTCGGTAGTCCACATGAGAGGTTACTTGAGATTTTCCACATGTAGAAAATAAAACCGGCTTCTGTTTATAATTTTTCATTTAATAAATGGGTCTTCTTTTAAAAAATAATACTGTCACAGCCCATGGGTGAATCTTGAAAATTATTCATGTATGGTTGATGGCAATTAGTTGGTATCAATCATGGTTTGATTTGCATGATTTTTTTAATGCAATAAAGGCACTTAATTCGGATAAGAAATTGATCGGATCACTCATTTCTTCTCAATTTAAAACATTTAAGTTTAGAAAATTATAAGTTAAGCGGGCCTTTTTCTAGTGATCATATAATATTCTTTGAGTTAATACATACCTCAAATGGAGGTGGGAGTGACTCAGTAACATGTTTAAATATATATATATATATATATATATATATATATATATATTATAAAGAACAAACCTCGAATTAAGTAAATAATAATAATAAGAAGAAGACGAAGAGGACAAGGAAGAAAGCACAACACGATTAAATTAATTGAAGTATATATAAAGCCAAATGTAATATTAAAGAGTGTCAAACAGATCATGATAAGATCAAAGATAGGACTTGGAATTTTATTGATGGTCGTAATTTTATCGATATTTATGATGATGATAATACGAGTGGCCTAAATGCCTAATTATGAATAAATTGGATTTCATTAAATATAAATCTGATATTCACATAAATCTGGACAAAAATCAACGAAAACATACTCGGATAAATTATCAGGATCATCCGTCTTCTCCCCATGGAACTGATCCTTCACATCATCATCTCCAGCTTCTTTCCCTTGATCATCAGTTGCCCGATCTTCAGCACTGCTCATGATCACTACCGGATCCTCTGCATCTTTTTCCTTTCTTTCGGTACCATCAGGTTCTCCAAGATGAGAATGATCGCTGCGATTCCCATGTAAGCCAAACTTCGTTTCCAATTCAATAATCATCTCGTCGAGACGATCCTGTCCGTCCAAGACTTTTCTCAGCTCCTCGCTGAACATCTTCGTATCTATATGCTGGAAACCTTTCTGCGGTGATTTACGTATGGCCATGAGTTCCATACCTGCTTGAAATTTCCGCAGCAACTCGAGTGTGGCCTTCAGTTCGCGACTTTCTCGACCTTTCCGCAGTGATTCAAGAATGGCCTTCGCTTCTCTATGTTCTTCACCTTTCAGCTGCGATTTAAGTACTGTGGCCTTCACTTCCCTACCTTCTTGACCTTTCGGCATTGATTCAGTTATTGGCTTCAGTTCCTCCATCTTTCCGCCCGGACTGGTATCACGTTTCTGCTTTGAATCTGATCTGGTGAGGATTGCAGGATACTCGTCTTTGTAACCTTTGTTAGCCATTGATGACCGCTACAAAAACAAATAGAGATAAAAAAACAGAAAGGAAGCTTAAAGAGTGAGAGAGGCAGCTAGGGAAATAGGGTTTCAGAGAGAGAGAGAGAGAGAGAGAGATAACAGTTCCTCTGATTTGATTTGGTTTCGCTGTTAGTGCGGAAACTGATCGAGTTTTCTTGACGGAGATCGGAGAGAATTACGGGATTGAAAAGAACTTGATTGGTTAAGAGAGCAAGAGAAGTTATGCATCTTCAGGCCAGTTATTCAAATCAGAAGATAAACATCATTATTCAGGAAAAAAAAAATGATAGCTAGTTTTGCCAAATGTCACCACATCAACACGTACGTTATATATTGTTAACACCTTTCAAATTTAATTAAATTTCTTAGTTATTATTCTCATTAATTATTATTTGTTTTTCAAGCTGCATGCAAGTGCACGGCGGAGGGGGAGGATCAGGGAGATCAGCCCCCGTCTCCCAGCCATGCGAGTTGCTAGAGAGCGGCAATTACGCGAGCCATGCCTCGCCAGTGAACCAATATCCAATTAAAGCTTGGAGTACGTTATTTTTTTAAGGGCATCCACATTGGCTTGGCCAAATAGAAGAATTAGTTAAAATTTAGATGACTGATATAAAAAATACTCACATTGGATTGGTCAAGTCTAAAATAAAATGGACTTTTGCTACAGTAATTGGCCAAAGATAGAAAATCACTATTGATTTACCAAATATTAAAATATTAATTTCTCACTTCAAGAAAATATTAAAATATTAGTTTCTCACTTCAATAAAAATACTATTTGGTTTGTAATTAAGAAATTTAGATAGAATTTTAGATGAGTTTAATCAATATTTTTTATTATTAACATTAAATGACTTTTAAAAATATCAATTTTTTAATATTAATTTAATTATGATATAATTATTATTAATATTCAATTGGTAGAATTATAAAATGTGATACAAATAAATTAAAAAAAAAAATTATTAATTTAATAATATTTTTTTATTATATAGATAGTAAATGGCTAATCCAATGTGGGGATTGAATGTAAATAGAATATGTAAATGTAAAAAGGTATGATATTGGTTAAAGTTTGGAGATGCATTTGGCCAAACCAATGCTAGTGCTCTAAGAGCGGTGTTACTCTGCCGTCCATTTTAACCACTAGTTTAAAATTCTATTTTTAATTTTTTTTAATTTTTTTCAATTTTTTTTCATATTTAAAAAAAAAAAAAATATCAATACACTAATAGTCACTTCCTTAACTATTAAGTAAAAAAAACTAAAAAAATTAAAATGTGAGATGTCAAAATGAGGGAGCAAATAGAGTGGATAAAGTAGCATTTTTTTTTTCAATACATATCGAAAAAAAGTGGTATCTATTATTAAAAAATTAATTTTTTATATATATTATATTTATTTACTTTTTAAAAAGAATGCGTGACGCTTATACAATTTATAACTGCAAATATCGTTTCTCTTAAAAAAATATACGCAATGAAATTATTTGCTTATCTAGGTGGGAATGATTTGCATTTTCTTGCATACGTGGGATCTTGTTTGGACACTCAAACATTCTCAGATATTCTTAAGGGTTGTTTGTAAACAAATTACATTTCATCTCAAAAGTTCTCATAATTTCCTCCACAAACATCATTTTAACACAAACACTTTTCAACTTTAAATTTTTAACTTTTTCATCTAATTATTATAATTTTTCCAAACTTCCATATAAAACACAAAAATTATTCAATCTTTATAAATTACAAAACAAAAATAATTTTTAACAATATGTTAACCTTATAATATTTGTATTCAACTTTTTCTCCCTGATTTTCTAAAACTCAATAAAATATCTTAACTCAATATTCAATTAAATGTTCAATAAGTATTGTAGGATTCACTCCATATTATATTTATCTCTCTCACTTTAGTCATTCAGATTTGGACAAGAATTTGATCCATTTTTATATTTTGAAAATGTTCGATCTAGCAATTAGGTTGTATGTAATGAAATTGACACTTTTATAAATCTTGCTTACTAATCAATTATAATGAACTTCCCTATGATTCCAAAGGATATCAATGATGCTCACATTAATCCGTATGTTCCGTTGTAACGCAATTATTAAGGATGGATGTGATCGATCCATTGATAATAAAAACACATGAGAGAATAGTTATTCCTAAAGGAAAAATCTATTCCTAAGCCGGTTCAACTTACCAATACCACACACCGTTAGATCGGGTTTGCCACATCACGATTTTTCACTTCCTCTCAGATGGGATTCGAACTTCGCATCTCACTGTCTCAGATGCCTTCCTCCTCGTCGACTAAAGCTTCCCTCTGTTCGTAACCCACCAAATCCCTTCCCTTCCATTCTCCCATCACGCAAATCAGATCCCTTTCTTCATCCCTTTCTTCGCCTCTGTCTGTCGCCCTCACTACGATCTCTCACCCTCGAGGCCGCACTTCCTCTCCTCCCCCTCCTCACTTACGTAGCCCTCTTTCCCTCACTTCTGTCCCTTTGCTCTGTTCCGATTAAAGGCATTCCGGTTCCTTTTCTGCAACCTAAGGTTGAGATTATTTATAATTATCTTTTCTTATATATTATCTCGTATTTATTGGGTTCTTCTTTGGAGATTAATCGATAATGGGTTGGGGTTTTTATCTTTCAAAAAGCTTCCTTTATCGGTTTTTATATTTTCAACGCTTTTTTGTTTGTTTTCTATATTGGATGGATTTTCAATTGGCATAATTTGATTAGTTATTTTTCTCTCAGAATAATCGAACTCTTCTACAATTTTCTTGGAGTTGATTGCCAATGACTTTAATGGGAATTCAAGTTACTAACTTTGTTGAACATGGATATATTATTTGGTACTTGCATTTTATTCTCATTTTTCTCAACGTCCATTGGCTACAGCTTCTCCTTGTTGTAGGTTCCTCCTCCATCGCTTTCTGACTGTAATTCGAAATGGCTTGCTGAGGAAGACAATCAACAGTAACAGTAAAACGAACGTTTTACGTGTAGGAAGGGAAAAAAAAAGAGAAAAAAGGAAAAGAAAAGAAAAATTCACTTCAACCCGTGTGTGGTGTTGGAGAACAATAAGGCAGATGTATAGCTCTACTCTTCCTAAAAAATATGAGAGGATTCCTAAAAAAGGGATAGAACCTTTTATACAAAATGAACTAGTGCTCCCGCAACCTCAAGGCCTTGAAGGAGCAAAAGGGATGAAATTTTTTTTAATGTTACTTTTCTTTTCCAATAATAATTATTTTAACTTTAGTTGATTGATGGTAAGTTTTTTCAGAGGAATATATGTTAGATTATGTTTGGGGATATGATGAGAATTTTGTATTTTGTTTTAAAGTTTAAAATATTATTTTTTAATTTTGAGATTTGAAAAAGTTAAATTGAAATTTGAAAAAGTTATATTGGGATTTGAAAAAGTTGAATTATTTATTATATTTTGTATGGAGATTTGAAAAAGTGTAGAGATAAGATGAGATGAAGATGAAAATTTTGAATAAAACTTGTTTTCCAAACCTATCCTTAGTGTCATTTTACATGATTATTTCTCTTACAAAATGATATGGAATTCACCAGTTTTGATTTTGAATGGATATAATTGCCATTTTAGGTTGCTCCATTAGACAAGTATATGGATTTTATACAAAATGAACTATATATTTGATGATAGATCAAAGAGCATACGGATCTTTAAGATGATTTTTAAATCACAGGACGGGAGCGGTTTGAGGAAGACAAATTTTAGGACTCATTCAATATTTTTTCTTGATATAATTTTTTTTTCCTTATTGTTTGTATGTAATGGAGTTGAAAGATTCTATTTATAAGCCGATGTAGATAACACACTTAATAAAATGTTTATATGGCATAATTTGATTTTAGAAGAAAAATTTTTAAATTTGAATCTTACAAACCAAATCTTACCATTTACGTAATGTGGATGGTGTGCTATAAATACCGATTTGATAATAGAATAACTCGATGGAGTTGTATAAGTGGAGACAAATAATAAGAGTACTTTTATTTGAATAATTCTATTTGAAAATCTTTACACTGCACATCATCCATGTGACATAATTTAATCTGAAATAAAAATTTTAAAATTTGAATATTACAAATCAAGTTATGTCATGAGAATGGTGTGTGGTGTAAATGTATTTAAATAAAAATATTATTTTTATTAGATAATGATAAACCTGAAGATATTTTACAACTATCTTACTACTCACTTCAAATCAATTAATTAATTGTGCCATTTCATTAAAAAATATTTTTAACATCCTTTCTCTTGTCTCCCCTGGTGTAGAGGTCTCCCTTTCCTGTCTCTATATAGGCTTCAATCCTGCTGATAACTTTCCATGAGAGATATTCCAGGAGGTGTTGGAAGTGGATTCTAGTGCAAGATGGAAGAAGATCTGGAGAAGCTTTACAAGAGACTTTCTTTTACTGAAGAAGAGGAAGAGGCGATTCAAGTATAAACGAGTATGCTTGAAGATGATGTCGCTCGTAGTAGCAAATGCTTGATAATTATGCTGTTAACTTCTCGGCACTGTAACAAGGATGCTTTTAAGCAGACCATGAAAAAGATCTGGCATCCTGGGAAGGCTATAAAGTTTTGAGATTTGGACTCAACTATGATGCTTGTAGAATTTAAAGATGTTTGAGATAAAGCTTGAGTAGTACATGATGGGCCTTGGTCATTCGATAAACAATTGGTCCTGTAAATGAAGTGGACAGGACACAACAAGTGAATCAGATTCGATTAACTGAAGCCCTATTTTGGGTTTGCATTTATAATCTACCTCTCATTGCCCAAAACGAGTATATTGGAAATTTGATTGGAAGTGCTATTGGGAGGGTGGAAGAGGTGGAGTTGGAAAAATGTGAGATGGCTTGGGGTAAGTTTATGCAAGTACAAGTTTATTTGGATATCACAAGACCTTTGTTAAGAGGGAAGAAGATTAACATTGGTACTTTCGAACCTATATGGGTACATTTTACGTACAAAAAGCTCCCAAATTTTTGTTACTCCTGCAGAAAACTGGGCCGTGGTCACTACGACTGTTCACCCAGGAAGACTGATATGGAATCATATGAATATGAAGGATTCCCTTACGGTCAGTAGTTGCGTGCTAGGGGTAATGGTGGAACGAGTTGGGGAAGACATGAATAGAAACGTGAATTTGGGTGTGCTTCACTACTGGTGGAAACTCTGGTGGCCAATGGTAGGGAAGAAACAATGCCATTGAAACTCAAGGAAAAAGATTTGAACAAATCTATCACAACAAAATTGGGGGGTGCAGTATCTCATGAGATTACATTTGAAGATGGGAAGGTGCCGGAGGATCCTTTCGCAAAAATCACATAATTCCAAATTTTGAAGAGTAATGAAATCGAGAAATTGGGGATTATAAACATGGAGATGGAAATACGAAAAAGAAATGAGAAGGAGGACATGTTTAGCACCAATTCTATGGGAGGAGATACGAATGTGGATATGGGCTTGGAAGTGGGCTTGAAGCAATATTTGAATCAACAAGGAAAGTCTATTGAAGATGGACCATTAGTGAATTTCATACAACCTACTTCTACTGGAGGGGGCCGAAAGTGGAAAAGGAAGATGCCATCTAGTCGAGCCCAGGAAGCCTTTCATCAACAACCTCCAAATACTAGAAAGAAGAGCGTAGTACTAGAGCAAGAAGAAGAGCAGGGATGTTCTCAAAAACAAATTCAGGTACAGAAGAAAACAAATGAAGGTCAGGGGGAAGAACAACACAATTCATCGGTGGAGGCTGGTATTCAAACTGCCGGTCACAGTTGCATACTCTGATCACCTATCTATATGGTTGGATTAAGAGAGTGATTATGTTCATAGAAAAGGAAAAGAGCCTTTCAGATTTGAAGCAATATGGGTGGGAGAGGTAGGGTGTGCTAAGACTATTGAAGATGCTTGGAGGCGTGGGAATGTGAGCAGTAATATGTATGAAGTAGTGGATATGATTCAAGGATGTGGTTAGAAATTAGAAATCTGGAACATAAATCATTTTGGCAAAGTACATCATCAACTTCAAATGGCTAAATAGAATTTGAGTTTGGTGCATGAGAGAGACCCAGAAGGCATTCATATCTCTGCTTTTGTAGCTGCAAGACAGAAAGTACAAATGTGGTTAGAATGAGAGGAAGTCATGTGGAGGCAAAGATCTCGAGTCTTGTGGCTACATGAGGGTGATCAGAATACTAAATACTTTCATGCAAAAGCCTCTTAGCGAAGGAATAAGAACGTATACAGAAGCTACAAGATGAAAATGGAGATTGGCAGGAGGGAGAGGCTAGAGATAAACTCATCATGGATTACTTCCAGACACCTTTTATAGCCTCTAATTAGAGGGGCATTTTTGGTTTTCTAGAGAATCTTGCAAGGAAAGTGACATATAGCATGAATGAAGAACTCTTTAAAGAGTACACTAAAGATGAAGTATATAAGGCCCTACAACATATGAACCCCACCAAAGCCCTTGGACCTGACGTTATGGCCCCTATTTTCTTTCACAAGTTCTGGCACATAACAGGCAAATCTATTACTGTTGTAGTCCTCAAAGCTCTCAATTTTGGTGAGATCCCACATTCCATAAATCACACTTTTATTACTTTGATACCTAAGAAGAAATCTCATATAAAAGTGACTGATTTTAGACCCATTATTTGTGCAATGTTATCTACAAGCTCATTTCTAAAGTGATTGCTAATAGACTGAAACTTGTGCTTCCCTTCATAATTTATGATTCCCTTATTAAAGGGAGCTGAGTATAGTCAGACAATACTTGACATTAAAATATGTAGATGAGCACCTCTTTTGAACCACCTACTATTTGCACATGATGGTAGAATATTTTGTGAAGCTGATGATGAGACCAACATGCGAGAACAGTGTTTGTTGAAAAAACATGAAGATGCCTTTGCCCAAAAAATCAACAAAGAGAAAACCTCTATGGTTTTCAGCAGGAATGAACCAGCTCCATAATAGGATGAGATTATGTCTTTATGGGGGGATTAGTTAAGTACAACATTATGAGAAATATTTGGGGTTTACCCCTAGTGATTGGAAAATCAAAATCTCAAGTTTTTTCAGAGATTAAACACAAAGTATGGCAAAAACTATAAAGTTGGAAGGAACAGATGTTTTCTCAAAGGGGAAGAAAAGTATTAATCAAGGTTGTGGCTCTCTTTATCCCAACATACGCCATGAGTTGCTTTAAGTTACTCGGTAGCCTATGTTCTGATCTTGAAAATATGATAGCTAGGTTCTAGTGGATCAGAAAAAGGATGAGAGAAAGATACATTGGATTAGTTGGACCAAGATGTGTGACTCAAAATTTAGAGGAGACCTCAGGTTTAAGGATTTGAGAACTTTGAATATGGCTTTATTGGCAATACATGGGTGGAGAGTTTTACAAGAAGAATGGAGTTTATTATAGAGGATCTATAAAGCTATTTTTAATCCTCCTTGGGTAACAATCCCTCTTATGCCTAGAGAGGAATTTGGAAAGCAAAAAATTTCCTTTTGAAGGCTACAAATGGAGTGTAGGGAATGGAAAATCTGTGAAGACATGGAAGGACACATGGATCCCAGGTCATCATGCTCTGAATAAAGAAATTACTCATGGAGATACCAGAGAATAATGAGACTGTGGATAGTCTAATTGATAGCAATACCGTGGAGTGGAATACCCAGAAGATTAGAGTTTTTTTCAATCCAATTATAGTAGCTGACATTCTGAAGATTGTGATCTGTCCAAGAGATCATAAAGATAAGTGGACATAGGCCCAGGAAAAGAATGGCAAGTATAGTGTCAAAAGTGCATATCGATTCTTTAGAGAGCAACAGAATAGAAGTCCAGGTGAAAGCTCAAATGCTAGCAGAAAAAATCCCTCTAGCATGCTCTATGGAAACTGAGAATTCCTAACAAAGTCAAAGTCTTTGCGTGTAGGGCCTGCAGGGATGGCTTACCTATTTTCTTGATTTTGAAACAAAAGCACATTGAAGTAGATACCAACCGTATTTTTTATCAGAATCACATAGAAGATCTACCACATGCTATCATCTATAGTCCCCTCATTCATGAATACTGGAATAAATATTTACCTTTGCTTAAAGGTATCGATAAGCACATGCATGTGAGAGACATTTCTCTTAATGTGAAATAGATGGGCTCTATTGATGATTTGGTTAAGTTTTTTCTATTAGCATGAGGACTTTGGTATAGAAGAAATAAGATGTTACATGATAAGGTATGTCTGACTCCTACTCAGATGATTGAGTATGCATTACCTATGCTAAATCTTCATAAGGAACTAAAAACCTCTCCAGGTTTAAACCTAACAACTTATATTAGCTGGAAACCACTCCTAGGGATTTTCCAAAACTAAATGTTGATGGAGCTATGTTCTTTGATCAGCATAAGGCAGGTGTGGGTGTAATCCTCAGGGATAATAATGGAGATGTTGTAAAGGTTGCAAGTAAATTGGAACATGAGGTTCAAGACCCAAAAACAATTAAACTCCTTGCCATGTTTCGTGGATTACAACTATGTGCAAGTATGGGCATTGTGGATATTATATTGGAAAATGATTGTCTTCTAATGATCAAGAGCTTCACAGTGCAACAGAATCTCTTTCCTCTCAAAGGGTTCTCATACAAGTAACAAAAAATCTTATGAGGTTATTCAGAGTATGCACAATTCAACATGTGAATCGAGAAGGGAATCAAGTAGCCCATAGGCTTGCTCGATATGCTTTGAATGTTGAAAATATTGAGATGTGGAGGGACAATGCCCATTATTAACATTGTGTTTCGTATGCCTTTGGACTGGGTTCTAGCAACTCGGGTCTTGAAGCTTTCACATGCACACTAAAGAAAATATGAAGAGTGGGGGGCTTTGGTGGAGGTTACAAAGTCTTCGACGACAAAGTCAATATATCTCCTAGTAGTTTGTGCGTGAGTTTAGAGGAATTAGATAAAGTTCTTCGTACTTGGAGGTCGGCTTTTATACTAGGTTTCTGGGTGGGGACAACATATACTTGATTTCGAGGAGCCCATGCTCCTTCAACTGTTCACTTAGTTAGAATCCTTTAATATGGCGTAGCTTTTAGGACGACGTCATTAATACGGGTTAGAGTCCGAGAAGTGGCGCCATTATGCAGCAGGGCTTCTTAACTCACTTTACCCTGCAGATGCTCCTTGTTAAGCCCCTCCATGCCTATTGTTAGGAGATCAAGGGTTTTTCATATTTATCGCCCACCTGCCTATGCAGGTTCTCGAGGGTAGGGTGTCATCAATGAGATGTCAGGGTGGCGAGTCCTTTCTCACCCTTCTGTCCACGTTCTCCACGCCTAGGTTGCTTCATGGGTAGGTTTTACTCATGGGTCGAGTACCTTGCAGAGGCCCACTAACTTCTTTTAGAGGATGGTCGTTGGGCTTGGCTGGGCTTGGCTAAGCTCTCTGACTTACTTCTCAGTGGTTCCTTGTGGGCTTGTTATACGGATCGATGAAAGAGAAAACCCCCTTATAGTTACCCCACAAATTCTTATCAGACTGGTCCAATGGGAATTCCTTTTTGCCTCTGTCTTCATGCTATTATTTTTTCGCAGTCATTACTATGTAGATCCTTTTCTCTAGAAATGGGTAGTTATTACTCTATCAGCTCTTCTACATGTCAGGTTCTAGGCTCTATATTATGCCCGTATGGTTTTTTCGTCATTTAACGATGTCAGGCAACAGTTCCTCTCCATTGGCACATTTTTTGATAGTTGGATTTTGCACTTGATTGCATCCTTCCAGTTCCCTCAGTATTGATGGTGTCAGGCGACTCCTCCTCTTCAGGTTGCATTGTACAGTACATGTCATGGGATTTGTGCATGTCTTGCTAGCTTTATGGGGCATGTGCTTTCCCACGACTTTGGGATGCTAACTATCACTGGGGTCTATTTAAATTCTCCCCCTTCGTCGTTGGAGCTCACTTTGCCCTTTTTTTTTCAAAGTTCTCCGCGCTTCCTTCCTTTCTCTTTAAACTTCTCTCTGCGTGTATTTTTCTCTTCTTCCGTCGTTACATTCACATGGCTCCCAAGAACTCTTCATGTCCTACCCCTAAAAACCCCAAGCCTGCCAGGCCTTATGGTTCTTTGCATGCTCCTAAGAGCTTAGATTGTCCTAAGGTTCGCACTGAGTCAAAAAGTTTAACGGGTTCTCATGACGGTCGGTGATGACTCCTGATAAATTGGAGTTGCTAAAGACAACCTACAAGGTGCCAGAAATTGTAGAGTTTGAAGTGTCGTCTCCCTATGAAGGCGTCGTGGACTCTGAAGGGTATGCCTCGTAGATGGTTGTATACCCTAGCATACTCTTTAGTAGCCTTAGGCTGCCTTTTGCCATCCAGTTCGTGATGTGTTGGACTACCTACACTTGTCACTTGGCACATGCCCAGCTCTACCCAAATGCGTGGAGGATCCTAGTATGGTGTTGCGTCATCTGGAGACGGGTGCTGTTGAAATAGGGCAGCCTTCGACGATATTTGCCTCCTCCGACCAACATGCATTTTGCTGACTGGACTGTACCGATGCAGGCGACTGTGACTCAGGTCCATAGGTGTTCCCCTAGCCTGCCAATGGAGGGGAAGGGGAAGAAACCTAGGAGGGAGTCTCCTACCAAAGCCGACTCTGACAAAATGCCCATCCCCCCCTCTGGGACAAACTTCTATTGTGGTGCTCGTTCGGCAGCCAAAGTAGTCATTGCCAAAGAAGGTGGTGGTGATCGTACCGCCTCCTTACATCATGCCTCCTCCTTCTTGCCCACGAGGGGCGGGCAGCTTTGATTCTCTTCAGCAAGTTCAGGCCGATTCTCCAATGGCCAATCTTAAGCAGCCCGGGGGGATTCTCCTAACTATTTCAGAGGCTTCTTCTGCAACCCCGTTGGGCAATGTGGGGGTTGTGGAACTCTTGTCCTGAGAGGAATTTTTATCTTTGCGATTCTATGGAGTCTCAGATAGTGCCCCTGTCCCCAAACATTTATCTCGAGAGGGTTCCTTTACCCTTATCCGAAGAGCGTCCTGCTAGGGTAAGGATCTCCTTGATTGGGTTTCAATCCCATATTCTCCCATCATTTATTCCATTGAATTCGAGGTTGTGTTGATCGAGCCTAGTTTGGAGGGCAAGGGAGGTGATGTTGTTGTGTCTATAGGGAGATAGTGAGGGTCGTGTCATGGGTTGAGGGGCTTCTGGCAGATGCACTCAAGACTGAGGTCACAACGATGACAGTGGAGGTCATCGAAGTTCTGACTGTTGCGATCGGCTCTGGAGCTCCACAACCCTCCACTTACACCACCCCGACCTTGGCTTCGGTGGAAGTTGGTGAGGCCTCGATCACTTTGGTGGATGCTGGTCTTTGGTCATCACTGACACCATCTCGATCTTGGCATTGATTGGGGCTGGTGCTGAGGTAGAGACGATAGTAGTGGGAGAGACTGAGGGAACCCCCATCGACCTTGGTACAAATGCATCAGTGGCTGGCAAGACTCCAATAGTTTCCATGGGCTCAAGGATCATAGAGATTTCCGAACATGCAGTGGAGGCAGATGGTGAAGGCGAAGGACGAGGAGGTCCATCCCCGGCAGGATTCATGGTGGATGCTAAGGCACCAGGGCGTGATGACATTATGCTCGAGAACCCTTTTGAGAAGAGGGAGGATGCTGCACTAAGGCTGGTGGTAGGTGGGGCCCATACTGACCGTGTACAGGAAATGGTTAGGAGGCTCAGGGAGTTCTTCTCTAGGGTAAACTATCGACTAGCCACATTTCCCTTTAAGCTTTCTTGGTGCATTTTCCTTCGATACTAACTTGAAATTTTCATGGCAGGACGTAGAGAGGTTGGCAGCGTTCATTGTGGACCATCAGGAGGGGCTGGAAGGAGAAAACCGGGTGCTTCGATCTTTGTCACAGTTGACCCTGCACTGTGCCAAGAAAAAGAAGGAGAGAAAAGATGAGTTGGAGAAAACCCTCGTCAAGGTGCAGTTCAGCCAGTGGCAGAGGCAGAAGAGGATATTCTGGCTTTGTCAATGCAAGACCTAACTTAAGTTTGACTTGGCGAAGTCCTGGGAGGAGGTTGGCTCGCATCATCTCAAAGCATCTTTAGCCACAGAGGCAAGGGACAACCTTCAAGGGTCGTTCGATCTCCAGTAAGAGGAGCTAGAGTAACTGCAAGCTGAAAATTTGAAGTTGCTCAAACAGCATGACTCCGACGCCCGGTCGTACAAATGGTTAGAGGGGAGGTTCAAGGAGGTCTCCAAGTCTCTACAGAAAAAGAGGGACTCTCTCAAGGCCAAAAATAAAAGAGTGAAGGACTTGGAGGCCGAGAAAGCTGAGGTCAATCATGTGATAGCTGCCCATGGGGCCACCATTTGGGACTTGATCTCTAGCCTTGATAGCGCCGAATCCGTCCTTCTCTGGCTGCGCGAGGAGTTGTCACATGTCCGTTTGGTTCGCAACGATGCCTGAAATTACAACTATCTGGAGGGTTTGGAGAGAATGAGAGATCACGTGCTCTTGGATCTCTAAAACAATTTGAGGGCATTGAAAGTGCAAGAACTCCCTTCAGACCAGGTGGCTTTGAAGCGTGGTGCCTGATAGGGAAAGAGCTTATCCCGAGCGCACTCTTAGACAACACCGCCAGCTGACTACTTTTCTCCTTGTATTGATAAATCTTCATTTTTCTTTGCTTGTACTTTGTAATAATGTTAGTGGAGTTCTTCGTACATATTTTTTCTCCTATTCTTGTGTTCTTTTTCTTCTTCGCTTTTACCATTTCTTTCACGTGCTCTAGGGAGTGTATTGGATGAGGGGCGATGTCATTCGTATCACGAATAATCCATAAGTAGAATTTATTCTTTATCGTAATCATATAGTCCCAATTTGCTGCCATCAGCTTGGTGGGGTGGAACTCCTTGAGAGTTAAGCCGTGTTGTGGAGAGATTGGAACCATACTCCTCGAGGAGAGAGGTTGGGATGCCTTAAGCTAAACCCTTCTCTTTGGTCTCCCTAGGGTGAACGAGTCGTCACGTAGCTGAGGAGCTTAATATACTATCCGAAAAAATGACAAGTTAATATAACTCATATTCAGTCTACAACTGCGAACTTTGCAAACCTGGGCAGTTTTGCCGAAGATGTGAGGCGTTAGTTACTTGGCATTACGTTTGGTGGAGAAGTGCGGTGAGGATTCTGAGGTGTTATTCGTTTGGCATTCCGTTGTTGGAGATGGCATTCTAGGAGTAGTGTCGTGTAGTCGAATGACTAAACCTGCTCTCCACCGAGGGAGGGGTCAGGATGCCTTAGGCTACTCCCGCCCCTTCGGTCCCTTGAGGAGGTAGTTTGCTGGACAACTGAAAAGCCGGTCTGCTCTTCTCCATGACGGTGGCAGGGTAAGTTGTCGAGCAGCTGAGAGGCTGGATCTACTCTCCTAAGTGAGAGAGGTTGAGCCGCAGGCCCACCTATTAATCCTCATTGGAAGGTAAGTTGCTGGGTAGTTTGGGACTAGACTCGCTCCTACTAGTCGACATCACAAGAAATGTAAGTGTTGAGTCAGGCTGGTGCTAATCCCATTCTTCGTCATGGTGGATGCCGGGATAAGTTGCCGGGCAGCCGAGGGGCTGGACCCGCTTTCCATCGTGGGATGGATAAGATGACCTTAAGGTGCATCTCCCCCTTTAGGGTCCAACGGGGAGGTAAATTATTTGGCAGTTTTAAACTGGACCCCACTCCC
This sequence comes from Cyclocarya paliurus, assembly GCA_029856935.1. Classification (NCBI taxonomy): domain Eukaryota; kingdom Viridiplantae; phylum Streptophyta; class Magnoliopsida; order Fagales; family Juglandaceae; genus Cyclocarya; species Cyclocarya paliurus. The sequence continues at coordinate 21,707,925 of CM056951.1, forward strand.
ACCTGTTGACACTCATGAGGAAGGTAAATGTTGGGCAACCGAGGACTGGCCCTCTCTCTGCCATGATAGGGATAAAGCAGCCTTTAGACATAACTCATCCCTTTGGTACTTAGCGGGGAGGTAAGTGTCGGACAGTTAAGCAGTCGGTCCACTCTTCACCGTTATGGGGGTCACGGTAAGTTGTCCGGTAGCCGAGAGGCTAAACACTGTTTTGAATTCCGTACCATACCAGCCGGTATTTGCCGTACTGATCACTGGTCCGGTGCAGAAAATAGTGAATTTTGTACTGCTAAAAATACCGGCCGGTATTGTATGTTTCAACCGGTACATACATTTCGGCCGGTACGATATTCGACTGCTAAGTTATGGATGGCAGTTTCAAAATTTTTGTAAAAACTCAGGGGCATTTTCGGGAATCAGACTTTCAGTTTCACGTGTCTTAGCCTCTTAGGTTTACACAGTTTACGTTCTTTTTTTTTCCCTAAGTCTTTTTCATCTCAGCAGCAGCCCCTTCAGTTTCATCTCATCCGAGACTTAACTTCAAGTCTTCAAGGCCTTCACACTTCAGTCGGCAGCAGCAGTGATCCGAGTCCAAGCAGTCATCTCACGCCGTCGTCTGGTCTCCGTCCGCCGTCGTCTCACCGTAGGAGCTGAGCCTTTGAGAATTTTTTTCTATTAATTTGATTTCTTCTTGAATCATAAAGATATTTTAGAGTTTAGACTATATTTTTATAGTGTTTGTTCGTTTTTAAATTCTACATTATATTAGTGATAAAAATCTGTGATAAAAAAAAAAAAATCACTGATGCCGTTGTCTATGAACTGAGCTTTGAGTAATTTTTTTTATTAATTTGATTTTTTCTTTAATCATAAAGATATTTTAGATTATATTTTTATAGTGTTTGTTCGTTTTTAAATTCTACATTGTATCTGTGATAAAAATCTATGATAAAAAAAATATTTTGTGATAAAAATCTGTGATAAAAAAAAAATCTGTGATTCAATCTTCACTCTCAATTACTATTTGATCTTACATGACATTAATGTTAATTGTCAATATATGATGTTAAGAAATCTAATGAAATTGATGGCGATGTTTAATTATAAAAAATCTGTGAAATTAAGGAGGGTGCAAAATAAGAAATTTAAGAATCTTTTTACAAATTTACAAAATGATTTTGTATCATTCAAAATATAATTTTTAAAAATATAATCTCTAATATTATAATTTTTAAACCTGATCTTTGTTCATTTCTCTTTTAATTAGCTTTTAATTATTTTAGTTCAAATGTTGAATGTTGTTGTTCATCTTTCTAAGTTTCTTACTTCTTTTGACTTTTTTTTTTTATTTTAAATTTTGCTTACTTATAACTTTATAAGTATTAATTTTTTATACTTTAATAGTTAAAAATATCTAGTTGTCAATCAATTGGTGGTATGACTTCAACTCCGACACTTGCTCCTGTAAGATCAGAAGATCCAGCATGGGCCCATGCACGTGTAGTGCCAGGGGCAAGAAATAATACTGAATGTTTATATTGTAATAAAGTAATTAGAGGTGACGGGATTCCTCGGTTGAAGCATCATCTAGCTGGGATTTCAGGAGATGTAGAAGCATGTAAAAAGGTCTATGAAGATATGAAATGGCAAATGAAGGAGTTGATTGATGAAATGAAAAAAAACAAAGAGAAGAAAAGAAAAATAAGGTCAGAGATTGGAGGCGATATAGATTTAACATCTGATGATAGTAATAGTATGGAGGGACAGTCTCAGTTTTCAAAAGATAAGGGGAAGTCGAAAGAATCTGGAACTGGAAAGTCAATGGGGGGATTGAGTAGATTTTTTGCTCCTAGAACAACTCCTGGGGCCCAACCTTCATTTAAGAGTTCTATGTGTTCAAAGGAGATGATTGTAAAAGTAAAGATGGTTGTAGCACGCTGGTGGTATGATGCTAATCTACCTTTCAATGCAGTTCAATCCAAATTTTATCAACCAGCTATCGATGTCATGACTGCCATCGGGTCAGGATTCAATGATCCTTCTTTATATGAGTAAAGAGGAAATTTGTTAAAGATGGTTGTGGATGAGGTTCAAGATTATTTGCAACAAATTAAGAAGGTTTGGAATGAGACCAAATGTTCACTAATGGCAAATGGTTGGACAAACTAGAAGCAACAATCAATAATCAACTTTCTAGTTTATTGTCCAAAGGGTACAATGTTTTTGAAATCTGTTGATACATCTGGTCTTAGAAAAGATACTGAAACATTGTTTATTATCTTTGATGAGGTTGTTCAAGAAATTGGAGCTGAGAATCTTGTACAGTTCATAACGGACAATTATGCAAGTTATAAAGTTACAGGAAAAAAGTTAGAGCAGAAGTATGGCTCTTTCTATTGGTCTCCATGTGCAGCTCATTGTATAGACTTAATGTTGGAGAATTTTTTTGATCCAAGATATTTTCCTCTTATTGATGATACTATAAAAAAGGCAAAAAAGATAACAAAGTTCATCTATAACCATGGTTGGGTTTTAACATTGATGAGAAAAGATTTTACTAAAGGTCATGATTTGTGTCGTCCTGCAATTACTAGGTTTATGACAAATTTTTTAAGTATCCAATACTTGCTCTTGTTTAAGAAAGAATTCAGACAAATGTTTACTTGTGATAAATAGATTGCATCAAGTCATTCTAAGAGCAACATAGGGAATGAGATAGCTGAGATCGTTGTAGAAGATAAAGAGTTTTGGGCTCAATGTCAATTTATTGTTAAAATTAGTGAGTCTTTGGTTCGTGTTCTATGACTTCTTGATGGGGATGAGAAGCCTACAATGGAATACTTGTATGATGCAATGGAAAGAGCCAAAGAGAACATAAAAGCAAGATGCAATAACAAAGTTAGTGTATTCAGTTCATTCACCAGGATCATTGATTTTAGATGGGATAAGTAGCTTCACAGTCCATTACATACGGCGGGTTGTTTTCTTAACCCTGAAATTTACTATAGCCCCAACTTTAAGAGTAAAAATGATGTTGTAAGAGGCTTCAACAGCTGTGTAATGAAGATGAAACTTGATCTCGATAATCAAGACAAGATCATTGCAGAACTTGACTTATATAAGAATGTAGTAGGTGAGTTTGGACATTCTTTAGCAATCCGCCAGCGTGATAAGATTAATCCAGGTATTATCATTTATCAATATCATTTGTTAAATAGTGTAACTTTGTACTTTAAATTTTATTTTATTTTATTTTTACTTACATTTAATTAATAATTTATAATTGCATTATTGTTATAGTTGCATGGTGGATCCAATTTGGTTGCGAGGTTCCAACGCTTCAAAGATTTGTTGTTCGAGTACTAAGTCAATGTTATAGTGCAACTGAATGTGAGAGAAACTGGAGCATATTTGATTTTATTCATTCGAAGAAGAGAAATAGATTAGTGCATAAACGTTTGAATGACTTAATATTTGTTCGTTATAATTTGAAGCTGCAAGAGAGGTAAATTTTTTTAATACTAATGTTTTTCATTGTTGAAAAATATATAACATTTTCACTTATATTTGATTTTATTTTGGCAGGAGCATAAAAAAGGGAAGAGATGCTTTAAATCCAATCAATCTTGAAAACATTGACTTGATGGAAGAATGGGTGGGCGAAGAATCTGAACTTCTTGATGGAGAAGATTTGGATTGGGCAAGTATTGAGGAGCCATTAGCCTCACTAAATGAGAAACATGATGATAATGTTGGTGTTGATGTTGATGACGGTGGTGACATTGATGAAAATATTTTGATTAACATGTCGAATCTTGATCCTTATTGTCTTTTTGATGAGGATGAGTGATTTTTTATGACGGTGGTGACGTTAATGATTTTATCATGATAATGTTGATGTTTATGTTAGTTGTAACTTAAAATTTAAGACTTGTATTTAGAAGTATTGAGTTTATAACCTATTTTGTTGTTATTTTAGAAGACAGTTAATACTTGTATACATATAATATATCTAGGTATAAATTATTCTGAAACGAAATAGTACCGGTACCGAAACGGTATTGGTACCGAAATGTTATACTGAAACGGTACCGGTAACAAAATATTTTGTTCCAGTACCTTGACCGGTACGGCTTCCGATACGGTATTCAAAACTTTGGGCTAAACCCGCTCTCCAATGTGAGGGAGGTTGAGCCTCCTGCCTACCTATTAACCCTCATGGGGAGGTAAGTTGTCGGGCAGTTTGGGACTAGATCCGCTTCCGCCCGTTGACATCACATGGAATGTAAGTGTTGGGTCAGGCTGGTCTTGATCCCACTTTTTTTCATGGCGAAAGTCAGGGTAAGTTAAGGGGCAGTTTGGGATTGAATCCGCTATGGCTTGTTGATGCTCATGAGGAAAGTAAATGTTGCGAAAGAGATAAAGCAACCTTAGGTGTAACTCATCCCTTTGGTGCCTTGTGGGAAGGTAAATAGTTGTTGATGGAGATTACGTTGTTAGAGTAAAGAGTTGAGATATGGCTAGGCGAGACGTGTTTTATTCCTGAAAAGCCACATTTTCATTAATAGAGTTTACACTATTGACATGAAAATGTAAATTACAAGTCAAAAAGTTTTTTAGCAATAAAACTTTCGTAGGTGCTCGGCATTCCAGGAGTGTGGCAGCTCACTCACTTGGGAGTCTCGAAGCCAATAGAAGCCTATGCGGTTGTTAGCATAGGGACCTTCCCATCGAGGGCCTAGTTTCCCTTTAGCTCAAGTAGTTGGTCCCGTCTATTTTAGCACGAGATCCCTGACTTTGAATGCCCTTGGGCTTACCCGTTTGCTGAAACATTGTTATGCCCTCCTCTTATTGATGGTTGTCCTTACTTCAACTTCAAGCCTAACCTCCTATAGTAAGTCAAGTTGCTCTTCTAATCGCTCGTTGTTGAAGTCTTGCTTGAAGTGTTGCACTTTGTAGGTGGGAATCCTGACCTCAACTGGTGGCATCGCCTCATGACCTTAAGTGAGGGTGAAGGGGTTTCTCCTATCGGGGTCCTCACTGTGATTCGGTACGCCCATAGAATTTCGGGAAGTTCCTCAGCCCAAGCGCCTTTTTTGTTGCTAAGTTTCTTTTTTAGTATTCCCATCAGTGTCTTGTTGGTCACCTCCACCTGCCTGTTGGATTGAGTATGTCTTGGAGATGAGTAGCGGAATTTGATCCCCAATTCCCGGCACCAGTCTCAGTAGTGGTAAGAGTCAAACTATCTCCTATTATATGATAAGATAACCCAGGGAATGTCAAATCTGTAGATGACCGTCTTCCATAAAAAGTACGTGATGTTGCTTGTCATGATCGTTGCCAATGCCTCGACTTCTACCCACTTGGTGAAGTAGTCCGCTGCCACTACTACAATTCTTACTCCTCCTTTGCCTCGGGGAAGAGGGCCTACTAGGTCAATTCCCCATTGGGCGAAGGGCCACGATGAGGTTCTTTCGACAAGCAATGGGGCATTTGGAGTATTATTGGCATTTCTTGCACTTCCGCATGTATTGCTCAGCATACGGTAGGGTGCGAGGCCAGTAGTACCTCGCCTTCATCACTTTGCATGCCAACACCCTTTCTCCGGAGTGGTCACCGCAGATTTCCTAGTGTACTTTTGCCAGCATGTATTGGGCTTCTTCGAATGGGATGCACCTAAAAAAAGGTGTGGAGTATCCCCTTCGATATAAGACCCCTCGACTCGAGTGTAACACGCTGCTCTATTCCTGATCTTTTTGGCTTTGCACTTATTGTTGAGTACCTCATTGGCATCTATGTACTTGATAATATCCAACGCCCATTCTGGAGCTCCCCGCTTTACCTATACCACTTCAATTCCCACGGCAGGTATTTCGACAGCCCTCAACATTTATTGGATCTGAAAGTATCCGAAGTGGGTGCACTCAGCCTCTATCAGCGTTAGATACTTCTTCAATTTGTCACTCTTCGAAGCAAACTCTCCCATACTTGATTGACCACAACTTGAGATTCGGCTCGCACCTCTACTTCTTTGGTGCCTAGAGACCTAGCAACCACTAGACTCAAGAACAGTGCCTCGTACTTTGCCTTATTGTTCGTGGTTTTGAATGCCAACTTGATGGCGTAATTATGCTCTTCACCCTCTTCTGTAATATTATGCACCCTCACTCCCCCTCCAGCTCGACAGGACGAGCTGTCAACAAAGACCTGTCAGGGCATGTTCGACCCCTTCCGGGAAGTCGGTGAATTCTGCCACAAAATTTGCAAACACTTGCCTCTTATTAGCATTTCATGGTACATATTTAATGTCGAACTCGCTCAGCTCCACGACCCAATTCGTAAGGCGGCTTGAGGCGTTCGGTCTTTGTAGGATCTTCTTTAGGGGGTCTCGATGAGGACCCTTACTGGATGAGCTTGGGAGTACGGATGGAGTCTTTGGGTGGTCACCACTAAGGTGAAGGCGAGTTGCTTTATGTGTGGATATCTAGCCCCTGCTCCTCTGTAAGCCAGGCTGGTATAGAACATGAGCTTTTGGTCCCCACCTTCATCTCGTACTAAGGCCGAGGAAGCTGCGTGTGGGAAGACTGATAGGTACAAGACCAAAGTTTCTCCACATCTAGGTTGGATGAGGAGCAGAGGGCTGGTGAAGTATTTGTTGAGAGTTTCGAATGCGTGGTCACACTCTTCATCTCATGTTTTCGCCTTCCGCTAAACCTAAAAGAATGGTAGGCACTTGTCAATAGACCTTGATACAAATCTATAAAGGGCCACTACCCGTTTAGTTGGTTTTTGCACTTCGTTTATGCTTTGAGGGGGCCATGCAGAGTATGGCTTCCACTTTCTTTGGATTAGCTTCTATTCCCTTTTTGACACTATGAAACTCAAGAATTTCTAAGACCCTACACCGAAGGCACACTTCGTCGGGTTCAACTTCATCTAGTATTGCCTTAATACTATAAAGGCCTTGCGAAGGTCGTCCAGGTGTTGCTTGGGGTTTCCACACTTGACCAGCAAATCTTCCCGTAGACCTCCATGTTTCGCCTGATTTTATTTTTGAATATACGACTGACCAACCGTTGGTAGGTGGCCCCTACATCTTTAAGCCCAAACGGCATGACAGAGTAGCAGTATAATTCCCGATCAGTGATGAACAAAGTCTTCTCCTCATCATCTGAGTTATTGACTCATATCATTTTAACTCATGCTTCTTGCCTAATATCTAGCAAAAGGTAGGTTACGTCAGTAGTTGATCGCACCACAATGCCCTCATTGCATTACCTTTCTTTATTCAAACTTGTCACACTCAACCTTTTTGCTTGATCCCCTTAACTGACTATATAAATCACAGCCAAACTTATTAAACTGTAACAATCAAGACTTACCCATCAAAGTTTCACAGAAAAATATGATAAAAATTAAAGACTTTAGCATGAAGAGAAGTTCTAGGAACCCAAGTGAGATTATAGAGAAACCTTGTTCAGACCAGCAATACAGATAATTATCCACACACAAAGTAGTGTAAACAACAACACGATACAATAATGAGGAGATGAAATCAAAAAGCAAAAAATAGAGACCTATGCCAGTATGCCCATTAGCGTTGGCTAGAGTCGCTTTGAGAGCGTCGGGAGAAGGAATAGGCATACTTGCTCGGAGATCCAATGACAATCTGAGAAGGAATGAGGCGGTGACAAACGGAGGGGAAGGAATAAGTGATGATGAATGGAGAGGAACGGAGGCAACAACGATTACAAACGAAGGCGACGATAATGATGAACAGAGTGATGATGATGACGAACAAAGGCGATGAGACGATGATGACGACAAAGAGAATAGGGTAGGGCTAGCGGCTAGGGTTTGAGATATCTTAAGCTATTAAAAAGTACTTTAACTACTTTCAAATACTCTCACTATTATTTTTTACTTTATTATTACTATTCACCTATTTTTATTATTATTCACTACTTTTCACCTACTTTTTACTACTATTCAATATTCTATTATTATTTTTTCATTACTTTTTTATTAAATATTATCAAACACTTTCATTACTTAAAACAAGTCTAGCCAGGTTGGAATTGACATTTAGTGGGTTCGACTCACAATTTAGTTCAAACTACTTTTATTGGGCAGGTTGGGTGGGTCGCACGGACGGACCTGGTCTGTAGCTTTTCTACACAGGCCTATCTTGGATGGTCGAAATGGATGTGAAGTTGGATTTTTTGCGATAGAAGGTAGTGCTTGAAGATAGATCTAGGAAGCAGCCTGCGAGTGTGGGTAGGCAGCTTGAACATAAAGGAAGCTGTGGCAAGTTTTAGGTCATGGAATAGAAACCTGGGTCCCACCTTTATTTTCTTGGTTTTACTCTCTGGCCACGTTGGCAGTGTGTTAAAAAAATGGATCAAGAATAGAATTATTGTTTTATTTATGGAAAAAGATTGGCATCCGCCACTATTCAAGTGCATCCAACACACACTATTATGAAATGACAAAAATACCCTCACAATAAAAATTTTCACTTTCATTTTACACTTTCCCTATCAGCGAGCGAGAGAGAGGCGGAGACCGAGAGAGAGGTGGAGAGGTGGAGACCGAGAGACCTGGCTCGGAGGAGCTAGGGGACTAGCCGCGGGGGTCAGGGGAGGTGCTCGGTGGGGCTGGAATTGACACACGGCGGCGATAGGCCCGTCGATGGCCCCAAGCTCGTGTGAAACCCATTTTATGGGTAGATTGCGTGTGTGCGACGGAAAGGGAGAGGGTGGTTCATTGGTGGCTGGGTTTTGCCAGAGGATGTTGCCGGTGTGAGGTGGTGGAGGTGCGGTGGCGTGGTAGCCACGTACGGTGGCGCAAGTGGAGAGAAATGGGTTTCGGTTGGGTTACCGCAGGAGAGAGAGAGCTGCGCGTGGGGGAGATCGGTGATGGCTGGCTTGGTCGCCGGCGTGAGAGGGACTCGCCGGTAGTGGCGGTGAGGCTCGGCGGCTCACGGCGGCGTCGAGGTGAGCTGAAGAAGAATCGGGCTGCACAGTGAATCGGGTGAGAGGAGAGAGAGAGAGAGAGGATTCGACTGAAGTAAAAAAAAAAAAAAAACTAATTGAATTACACATAGGGTGTGATACGCATCAGCCGTGAACAATGACTGATGCGTATCATTACTCTTTATTTATTATGTATTTGATAAATGACATTTGTATACAGTATGCAGCATTAGGCTCATCCAATACTACGTACCGTCCAAATTTTTATTTTTCTTATATTTCGTAGAGCCGTGCTATGCATCAGCCCCTGTTCACGGGCTGATGCATAGCACACTTGATGTGTTTTTATGTGAATGATTTAGATGTAAATGATTTAAATAATATGAATGGTTTAGATGATGACACATAAGGTGTGTTGTGGCTGCTCCTCAATAGTAGGCTGATGTAAAGAATTTTCCTATTTCGTATAGAGTCTAGCTTTAAACACTACAGGAAGGGTGTGGCCTCACGGTGCACGTGCGGCCGTCCGATGACAACCTGACGGCTTTGGTTCCCTGACTGTCTTGCTTTGCACTTTCATCTCTCTCAATTCAGGGAACCCTAAAGCAAGCGGCTTTCTGTTTTAAATTTCTAGTGCTGAAACACCGGCTTGACCCATGGATTCAGAGTCTCCGGGTATAACTCTCTCACTCTCTTCGAATTCCTCCTAGTTTTTATACCCAATTTCCATGCTTTGTGATGCATTTTCGCCGTTGATTTCCGTTCACCTAATAATGAAAGTTTCGAATATTTTTGGGGAAGCAAAAAATTTGGAATTTCATAGCAAGTAAAAGTGAAGACTTTTATACTCTGATGAGAGCTCATCAAATTGGGAAATTGGGGTTGAATGAGCTGTTTATTGAGCTAAGAAGCTTACCACTAAACGTTGCTTTTTCGTGCAGTGGGTTTTGATGAGCTCAAGCTTGATGAACTTATTACTAAAGGCTCACTGGACTTTGACGAATGGGCATCACTGATTTCGCACATTGAGAAAAATTATCCTGTAAGTCTCATTCCCACGCTTCAGAATTTAAAATAGCTTTACCTTGTTGATTTGGTTTCCGAACACTGAATTGAAGAATTGCAACCCGCGTAAATTTTCTGTTTTCCTAATCGTTTCTTCTTTCTAGTTAATTAATTCATTAATGATCAGAATGATGCTGCTGCGAAACAGTGAAAGCAGATTCCTGCTTTTTTATAGAGGTCACTAAGTCTCTACGATGTTATTTCTAGTTCATTGTATTCTATAGGCTGGTGTCCGGGAGGAGATTAAATATTACTTGGTTGAATGGTTGGCGATCCATCTTCCCTTGCAAACTGGTGGCTTACGCCTTAGGCGAGTGGCTTTGGGGGTCTGCAATGAAGAGGATCATATTGGGAGGGGCAGCAATTATGAGTTATGTGCAGGAGAGGCAATCGGTACACCTTTTGGTCAGGAGAAATGTTTAGTTCACAAAGAGAGTTTAAAAATATAAAATTCACAAACTAATGTAGTTTGTTGTGGTGCATTAGATTGTAAAACTCTTTTTAGTGTAAGTAGATCTAACGTATCAAACTCCTAGAGGTTGGCTCAAGTGGTAAAGGCCTTAGTTTTGGTGGTATACTCCCTTCAGGTCTAAGGTTCAAATCCCTTTCGGTGCAAACAATTTGTAGAGGCCATCGGACTGATGGAACTTTCACTTGAATTACCGGAGGTGCACTTGCACGAAACTCCTTGCCGGGGGCCTGTGCACTCCTGGGATTGGTCAGGACTTTGTTCTCAGACACTCGGTGCCAATAAAAAAAGGATCCAACGAATCACATTTAGCCACGTCACTTTGTAAGCTTTACTTCTGTGAGATCTTTTTGTGAACCTAACACTTCGCTTTGGTCCATAGGCTGCATGAGTGAAGGTTTTATATATGTATTGTGGTTTGGAATGCTGTCCTAGTTACTTAATGCAATTATTTTTAAGATCATTATGCAAGTGTACAGTAGGGACGTGACCAGGATTATAAGTTTGGAGAGGCCAGGATTTTAGGTCTAGAATAAATTGTTGAATTGAATTTTTTTAGGAACACCTTTAGCAAATTGATAAAAAATTGAGTAAAAAATAAGAAAGAAAAAAAATAAATTTCAAACTTGCATTCTTCCATGAATACCAGTAATTTTGCATTGAAGCTTTTCATATGTTGCAATTAAGAGAAGAGGTTGAACTATGGAAACGATATGTATAGGAATTATAAAAAAGAGGTAATATATGCAAACCATAAACAAAGTTTTGTATTTTGCTGAATAATGTATAGCAGTAATGTCATATATTTAAAAGTTTTTTTTTAAGTAGCACAATTGCATACTACGTAGCCAGCTATCCAGTAAACGTGGGGTTTTTTGTTAAATATGTTTCACCCAGATAATTACAAACTTTAAAAGAGAAATAATCTACTGTGAATATTATATTCTAATTTAATTTCTTGAAATAAAACAGGAAAGAAAATGTAGTTACCATAAAATCTTAAATGAAACCAAATTCTAATTTGATTATATGTAAGAAAGATCTATTAAAAAATTGTTGACAATTTGTAAGGCACCTCTTAATACCGGCCATTTAAGAGCATTGGCCAATGCCAATTATGAATTGTGGACAAGAACAAGAACAAAAATATCAAAAACTAAGGGAGATATACAAATTAAACAAGGTTATAATATATATATTTTTTGGGTCAAAGCCTTGGGGGGCCAAGGCCCCCTCTTGGCCTCGTCTCTAACACTAGATGATTGCTTTTATAGTCTTCCATATTCTTACCCTATTTTTGGAATATCTTGATCCATTGAAAATCAGTATAATTTTTTATGAGGTTCTCTTGTATATATCATGTGTGTTTGATGGCATTCTTCTTTTTTAATGCGATCAAAACTGCTTATTAAAACAAAGGGAGATTGCCAAGTAGCATAGGTTTGGAAGATGGTAACCATATGTCTTATGTGGTGTATATGGAATGAGAGAAATGGAAGATGTTTTGAAAATAGAGAATGCTCATCCAGCCGCCGCCGGGGGGGGGGGGGCTAGAGACCTTTTTTTCCAATCTTTGTTACTTTGGGCTAAGGCTATTGTATTAGAGGGGGTTAATTTTAATGACGTGTATGCTTCTTTCTTTGTTCGAAGGCTATAATTAGGTATTTCTCTCTTGTATACCACCTGTGTACTTGGGCTATTATAAGGATCAATAATTTTCTTACTTATCAAAAAAAAAAAAAGGGAGAAAAGAACTGGTTTTGCTTTACCACATTCTAACGATTGAAGATGTTGATCAATAGAGACACCTGTTGGAATTGTATGAATAGAAGATCTGAAAAGCTGGTCTTCATAAAAAAAAGTGGTGGAGCATCTCCTCTTTAAATATGTTAGTAGTGAGGGAGATGTAGGGGTTGGCTTTCTGTTATTTTCTGTGCATCAGGCTATGCCGGGGTCTTTGACAAAACTTATGTGGTGGAATGAGATATTTGGAAAATATACACATGATTCTTGGAAAATCACCTATATGCTTGACTGGAATTGTTGTGGATAAAGAGTAATAGGCAAGCTTTTGACAGATACGAACTCCTTTAAGATCAAATTTTGCTTTTCTTAGGACTGTTTTATTTTTGGAAGTTATCCTATTATTTTTCTCCTGATATGTTGAAGTTGGTCTTCTATCTACTAATGCGACTTGAGTAGATTTCTTTTGCATATCATGCAGACTTGGACATTGCTCTTCTAAGAATTTCTTTTACAGCCATGGTCCAACTTTTTCTCATGTTTGCTAGTGGTCTAATGATTCACAGGATGCTTCTTTAGATTTTGGGGCGTTAAAGTGGGCATCTTCTCTTGGGATAATGGGTTTTTGACGGTGGTTTTACTGAAAAATGCCGTCTTTAAAACGTGTTGTGATCGAGTCTAAGATGTTCGAGGTGAAAATGGATGGGCGTAAAGTGTTCTTGAGTGAGAAAGGGTGGAAATTTGTAAAGAATATGAGAGTGGGTTTGGACACAGCTAGATGGATTTGTAGAGCTTTAGAAGGATGTCTGAAGGCAGTGGGTAAGGGGTTCTACTCTGCTTACAGGGATGGGGACAGGGGTTTTACTGCGCAGTGCTGTTCTAACTTCAGAGGGTCTTTTATGGCTCTGATGGAGTATGGAGGAGGGGGACGAAGGAGTTTCATTTTCATCCCGGAAGGGAGACATGGCGAGGGCTGGAGAAATCTTACGGTGGCGATGCAGGAAGCCATTAGGGGTGGTGACAATGTGAAGTCGGCAGTGCCTTGGAAGCCATTGAATGGGGTGATTCCGTCGTCGTATAGGGAGGCACTGCTAGGTCGGCATGAGGAGTCTTGTGATGAGAAGAGGGCAGAGATGGCAGGTAAGCCCAGGTCTGGTGTAGTTCCATTTTCGGAAAGAAGCCAACGATGCGAGGGAGCTGGTAGGGATGGGTTTGGTCCGAAAAAGGAAGTGGTGATTGAGGCTCTGTCAGGCATCGAGATCATGTTGAGGGATCTGAATCATAAAGTAGAGTTATTGAAGCGGTGCGTTTTGGGGCAGGATTCGGATAATATTTGTTTAGAGCAGACAGGGCATATGGGCCAGGGCCGGGTAACGGGCCCAAAAGGAAAGGAAAGGGCCACGGGCCCTAATGGCTTTCAGCCCACGGGGCCAACTGAAGGGGGCTTGGTCTGGAAGAGGAAGCAGGCCGTAGCTGACCCGTCGTCCAGTGGGCTCGAGCCTTCGTCACCGACGAGGCCTCAGGCGGTCTCGCCGCAGGTCGTCGTTCCAACGGCGGTAGCTGCGACGCCGGCGGAGCCATTAATAGTAGACGCCGTCGTTTCTCAGAGTTTTGGCTTCGGAGTTTCTCCTCTTAAATCAGCCAGATCTGCACAGAAAGTGCCGATAGTAGACGCCGATCCTCTCTCGACCCAAATAACGTCGCCGACGATGACGGTGGCACTCTCAGATGACGGCCCGCAGACATGGGGAGCACGGAATGAAGGGTTGGGTGCTGAAATGGATGTCGTGTTTCAAGTGGGAGGGTTGTCTCCGCCGATAATGGTAGAGGAAGGGAGGGAGACATCTCTGACCCATGCTGGGGGTTTCTTCATGGCCCCGGAGGTTGAGGTGGGGGAAGGGATGATCTCTGATTCAGAGATGGCTTTGTCCCAATATGATTCTGTTGAAGGGGTGATTTCAGATGAAGAACATGCTTTGGTCTTGTGTGAGGAGACCCGAGAATTGTCATCAGATGAAGAACAGCTTGTTTTGACTGAAATTTCAGTGGTAGAGGAGACCCGAGAGCTGCCGGGGGTTTTCAAGGAGGTAGATCCTACTCCCTTGAATTTTTTGCTTCCTTCTAAGTCAGGGGTATCGGATTGGGTCTTTGATAAAGTCAAAGAAATTCAAAAAGTAGTGGGTCTGGATTGTGGAGGGTATGAAGATCAGTTTTTGGCACTACTCACAGCGATCAATGCGGAGCACAAGCAACATCAGAAGAATGTCTCAAAAAAACAGCGGGAGCTTAATAAGCTAACTTGGTCGTTGATCACCGAGGGTAGCTCTAGCAGGAGTAGGTCAAAAGGGAAGGGGCTGGCTTTTCCTCCATGAAGCCCATAATTGTGTCGTGGAACGTCCGAGGGCTCAATGAGGCCAATAAATGCCTTCGGATAAGAAACTTACTTCGTGAGTGGAAGGCAGACATCGTGTGTTTACAGGAGACTAAGTTGAAGTTGGTTAGTAGGGCTTTGGTGAGAAGTTTGTGGAGCGGAGCTCATGTAGACTGGGTTTTTTTGGCTTCTAATGGGGCATCGGGTGGAGTGATTGTGATGTGGGATCGACGAGTGGTGGAGAAAATGGAGGAGTTTATTGGGAGGTACACAGTAGCATGCTCTTTTAAGAGTGTGTCAGATAATTTTTTATGGGCGTTTGCAGGTGTGTACGGTCCTAATATTGATAGCACCAGAATTTGTTTGTGGGAAGAACTAGCTGGAATTCACAGTTGGTGGAACCTCCCTTGGTGGATAGGGGGAGATTTCAATGTCACTAGATTCCCAAGTGAGTCTTCGGGTAATAGAAGAGGGCGGCCAGCTATGATAGAGTTCTCTGAGTGTATTGCGGACTTGAATTTGGTAGATTTACCACTAGCGGGGGGTTCAGCCACGTGGGCTAATAATCAATCTTGGTCTCGTTTGGATCGCTTTCTTATTTCTCCTGAGTGGGAGAGTCATTTTCCAGACGTTTGGCAAAAACGTCTGCCTCGTATTAGCTCGGATCATTGGCCTATTTTGCTTGATTGTGGGGGTATCCGTGGGGGTAAGGTACTTTAAATTTGAAAATATGTGGTTAAAATCTGATGGCTTCGTTGAGAGAGTAAGACAGTGGTGGTCTTCGTACCAGTTTTTGGGTTCCCCTAGTTTTGTTCTTGCAGGTAAATTAAAAGCACTAAAAAGAGATCTGAAGCTATGGAATGTGCAATCTTTTGGTGATCTAGGGGCAAACAAGAAGAGTAAGATGACGGAGTTACAAGAAATTGAGAGGATCCAAGAGGATAGACCCCTAACCCAAGAGGAAGTAGTTCGAAAGTCGTTGTTGGGGGAGGAGCTTGAGAGAATTATCTTGCTAGAAGAGATTTCGTGGCGCCAAAAATCAAGAGCTTTGTGGCTCCAGGAAGGTGACCGAAGCACTAAGTTCTTTCATCGAGTGGCAAATTCTCACAGAAGAAACAATAACATTGAGATGCTGAAGATTGATGGCACTGAGTGTAGAGATGAACAGGTTATTCAGGATCATATAGTTGGTTTCTATGAGCAACTCCTAACTGAATCGAGATGTTGGCGGCCGTCCCTTGATGGGATGGCTTTTGACACCATTGGAGCGAGTGATGTCTCTCGGTTGGAGAGGGCTTTCGAGGAAGAGGAAGTGGCGGAGGTAGTGCGGAAAATGGCTAAGGATAAGGCGCCGGGGCCGGATGGATTCTCTATGGGGTTCTTCCAAGTATGCTGGGATGTTGTAAAGGAAGACATAATGAAAGTGTTTCAAGAACTTTTTGTGGCTGGAAAATTTGAGAAAAGTTTAAATACTACCTTCCTGGCATTGATCCCAAAGAAGGTGGGGGCACTTGAGATAACGGAGTATCGTCCCATTAGTTTAGTGGGAGCGGTTTATAAGATCATTTCCAAAGTATTAGCCAACCGATTTAGTGAGGTGGTAGGGAAGATTGTCACTAAGCCTCAGAATGCTTTCGTTAAAGGTAGGCAAATTCTTGATGCAGTTCTGATAGCCAATGAATGTCTGGATAGTAGAATTAAGGCAGGCTTAGCAGGGATCATTTGTAAGTTAGACATGGAAAAGGCGTATGACCATGTTAATTGGGATTTCCTTCTCTATCTTCTTGGGAGATGCGGTTTTGGTGAGAGGTGGCAGACATGGATCCGATGGTGTATATCAACGGCCAAATTTTTTGTGTTGATAAATGGCAGCCCTGCGGGTTTCTTTCATAGTTCGCGAGGCCTAAGGCAAGGAGATCCGTTGTCGCCGTTATTGTTCGTCATTGTGATGGAAGGATTAGGCAGAATGATCTCGGCCTTAACTCATCATGGCCACATGGAAGGTTTTTCGGTTGGAACCCCGGAGAGGGGCATCATTAACATATCTCATTTGATGTTTGCAGATGATACGATTGTTTTTTGTGGTCCAGATCGGAATCAGGTACGGGCTTTGAAGGCGTTGCTGCTGTGTTTCGAAGCAGTGTCTGGTTTAAAAGTGAATTTCGATAAGTCTGAATTGGTACCTATTGGCGTGGTGTCTAATGCACGACAGTTGGCCCATGCGTTGGGTTGTAAGGTTGCCTCTTTACCTTTGAAATATCTGGGTCTTCCGTTGGGGGTAGGTGCAAGGACACCTGCTATATGGGAACCAGTGATTGAGAAGATAGAGAAGAGATTAGCGAGTTGGAAGAGATTGTACCTGTCGAAAGGTGGTAGGCTTATCTTGATAAAGAGTACCCTTTCTAACTTACCTACATATTTTTTGTCACTTTTTCCTTTACCTGCAAGTGTGGCGGGTCGAATTGAGAAACTCCAACGTGACTTCCTGTGGGGTGGTTTGGGGGATGAGTTTAAATTTCACCTAGTCAAGTGGGAAACGGTTTGTCGCCCAATATCCAATGGTGGTTTGGGTGTCAGGAAAGTGAGGACCTTCAATCGGGCTTTACTTGGCAAATGGTTGTGGAGATATTATAATGAACCGGAAGCTATGTGGAGAGGGGTGATTGGGTGCAAATATGGTGATATATGGGGGGGATGGTGTACTAAAGAAGTTAGAGGAAGGGATGGAGTGGGGTTGTGGAAGCATATTAGAAAAGGATGGATGGTCTTTCTTCGCCACACTCGTCTAGTGTTGGGAAATGGAACCAGAATTAAATTTTGGAAAGATACTTGGTGTGGTGATAATGCTTTGCAAGTTGTATTTCCTTCATTATTCCAAATTGCCAGTGTCAAAGAGGCCTCTATAGCGGAGGTTATGGGCATAGTGGGTGAGCAACTTAACTGGAACATCAGTTTTAGTAGGGCTGCGCAAGACTGGGAATTGAACAATTTTACGGATTTCTATAGCCTTTTGTACTCAGTGAAGCCTAGTAACACTCAGGAAGATGGATTGTGGTGGGTACCTGCTGGGAAAGGTGTTTTTTCAGTTCGCTCTTTTTATAAGGCCCTTACACAAGAGCCCCATATTCGGTTCCCCTGGAGGAAGATATGGAGACACAAAGCGCCCCTTAAAGTAGCTTTCTTTGTGTGGACAGCATCCTTAGGCAAGATTCTCACAACTGATAACTTGAGGAAGAGGCGGATTATTATAGCAGATTGGTGTTGTATGTGTAAGGGAGGGGGCGAGTCAGTGGATCATCTCTTATTACATTGTGACATCGCACGGGCTCTATGGGATGGGGTTTTGGGTAGAGTAGAGTTGGGCTGGGTCATGCCAGAAACTGTGGTGGCAGCTTTGGCCAGTTGGCCAAGTATTGGTGGGGTACATCAAATTTCAGCAGTTTGGAAGATGATTCCAATGTGCATCTTGTGGTGTCTATGGAAGGAACGTAATGAGCGCACGTTTGAGGAAAAGGAGAGATCGATAGAGGAACTTATTGCTTTATTTTATAGCACTTTATGTACTTGGTCCACTGCTGTTGATTTTAATGGCATGGCCTTTCATGATTTCCTTGTTTCTATCGCACCCTCCTAGTTAGGAATGTCTTTTTTTCTCTTTTTCTTCTGTATATACTGGGCTAGGCCTATTCTTTGGAGTAATATAATTTGTTTTACTTATCAAAAAAAAAGAATTTCTTTTACAAGTTCATGATAATCTGCCTACTTTCCACCATTGCTTAAGCTACTACTTGGTTGTTCTTTTTTTATGCTCCTAGATTGACTTGTATGCTGACTGAAAATAAGGTATTTTCTCCAAGTACTGCAGGATGACATTGAAAGAATATGTTCAGTTTATGACTCCTTCTTGTCCAAGTTTCCCCTGTGCTATGGATACTGGAGGAAGTACGCTGATCATAAGACACGCCTATGTACTATTGACAAGGTTGTTGAAATCTTTGAACGAGCTGTTCAATCAGCAACATATTCTGTTGGCATGTGGGTTGACTACTGTAGCTTCAGTATGTTAGCTTTTGAGGATCCATCTGATATTCGTAGGTAATCTCAATATTTAAGAGACTTAACTTTAGCTTCCTTAAATATTACTAACTGTACATATTAGGAGACAGGCAGAGTTGATGCTGTTGGAGTTCTCAGTGGTAGAATATAATCTTGAAGGCTGAATGATGCCACATGAGTCCATGACTCTTACTTAGAAATAGTAAATAATTTAATTAAAAGTTTTGCTTCCTAATCATTATTAGGGGGATGCTTATTATTCTCTAAAAAGTTAAAAAGATGCGTACAGTATCATATTTCAACTCAACAGTGCACCTCAGACTCTGGTTACTCAGGTGCAAGTATTACACAAGGCATGATTGATTGTTACACGCACTAAAAAGTTCTTGGGGTTTTTATTATTTAAAGATATTCTGAGCAAAGCTTGCCTGTGCTGAACTCTTCAATACCTTGTATCTTCTTGATTAATGAGACAAATGTACCGGTTCAAAGGCAAATGATGTTTTCCTCTTGATATTCTGTCATAGATTATTTCAAAGAGGCATTTCCTTTGTTGGAAAAGATTACTTGAGCCATGCTTTATGGGACAAATACATCCAATTTGAGTTTTCTCAACAACAATGGAGCTCCCTAGCACACATTTGTATCCAAGCTCTGTGGTTCCCAACCAAAAGGTTAAATCATTATTATGATCGGTATGTCTTGCTTTTCTTAATTTCTTTTTCTCCAGTTGCTTAAGGAACTTAAAAGCTTATGAAATAAGAAAAAAGGAAAAGTTTCTACATGCGGTAGATTTGTGTCTTTGGATGCCTTTACTTGCCCAAAAGGAATTTGGACACCCAGTTTTCTTTTGTATTCTTTTCTGCCCCCCCCCCCCTCCCCCCAAAGCTATACTATTCCAACTTTTATTTTTAGCAATCAATGATTCTTTCCAATATTTTACTTATACACACTAAATTGAGTTTATTGGTTAAACAACATCCAGCCTACTAAGTGCAGGCTTTAATCGGTCTGATAAATGATTGCTTTATCATTGACCAGACCTATTCAAGTGGTACAATTTTGTATTCCTGTGAGGACTTTGAATCCCATGGTGTTCAAGAATTTGCCATAATGTATCCCTTGCAATTAATTTTTATTATGTTTTCTTGTATCATGATTGTACTGCAATGTTTTACCATCATTTTTCTACGGTCAGTTGTAGCATCTAAGTTTATACTTACCAGATATTAGTTCCATTTATTTTCAGTTTTAAGAAGTTGGTTGCCTCATGGGAAGAGAAAATGGAATTCCCGAGCATTTCTGCTGCTGAAGAATCACCGGCTGAACCTGTGCTTGATAGCAAAGCCCCTATGAGGTTTAAGAATGAGGAAATTTCTTGCATCATCAAAGACCTGCTGGATCCAACTGCTGGCTTTGCTAGATCTAAAGCTCTCCAAAAATACTGGTTGATGGGAGAATTGTTCTATAAGGAAGCATGCCAGTTGAATGAAAAAATTTGTTGTTTTGAGGCTAATATCCGGAGGTCTTATTTCCATGTAAAGCCACTAGATTCTGGTCAATTGGAGAATTGGCATCACTATCTGGACTTTGTTGAGATGCAAGGGGATTTTGATTGGGTGTGGTTTTCTATTATCCTTTTGTTCCCCCCACCCACTCCTATTGAAGGATATCTAAAACTTTTTATTGATGGCAGGCTGTTAAACTTTATGAGAGGTGCTTGATTCCTTGTGCGAATTACCCTGAATTCTGGATGCGTTATGTGGAATTCATGGAAACCAAGGGAGGAAGAGAAATAGCCAATCGTGCAATCGACCGAGCAACACTAAACTTTCTGAAGGTGTGTTCCTCATAAACAGATCTACATTTCTCCATTGTGAACACACCAATTTTGGTTAATTACATGATAATATTTTATCTGTTGGTTTTTGTAGAAATTGAAAATTTGTTGCACCTACATTTCTGTTACATAATGATTTTCTACTGCTGATCTGACAAATTACTAATCCCTCTATCTCTAAATTAAAGGAAAACTTCTTTTTGCACCTGAAGCTACTAATTGTTTTTTAAATTGCACCCCAAACTGCCAAAACCAACAATTCAGTATCCTAAAGTACCATTTTCTTTCAATTTGAACGCCCTCAAACTGACCTGTTAAATATTACAGAACCTTGGACCACTGAGATTAAATTGTCTAAAGCATCCTCTCTATAATTGAAAATGGCCTAACTACCCTTCATTTACAATAAATAAAAAACCAAAATTTAAAAGGAGAGCCACCAATCACCATGTGTAGCCAGCCAGGGCCACCCATCAGCCTGATCTTGGCTACCCATCTGGCGGACATCCCTTGGATGGCCTGATTTGGGCCGTCCAAGGGGTGGCCGGTTAGGCATGGGTGGCCCTCTTTTTTCTTTCCAACTTTGATTATTTCATTTTTTATTTTGTTTTATTATTATTGTTTATTAATTGAAACGATGACAAATGTAATATGTCAATGAATGAAGGCGCAATTCGATAAAAGGGTGGTAGTTTAGGGGTGAACAATGAAATTTCCCTGTAAATTAATGTCCGACTTAAAACCTCTATCCTACCTTAGTATTTCCACTTTACAATATTACTCTGTACTTATAAATTGTTCTCGCAAAAAGTACAATTTAGGAAGGCTATTGGTGAAAGTGTTAAAAAAAATTTCTTGCCTTTCTTGGCAACGGACAGATATATTCTGGTAGCCATAAAAGGAAATATAGACTATTATTTGGGGACTTTTTTGTGGGTGTGGGGGTAAAAGAAAACTGACATGTTATCATTTGACCATATTCGTTTTTATTTAACAGAATAAAAACTTATAACTATGGAAACTATGTGCCAAACGAAAACAATCATCGCCCCGTTGGGGGGGGGGGGGTCATATGACCCTTTTTGTTGTTTTTTAACAGAATAAAAACTTGTAACTAACCCGAAGGGGTTGGCCCAAGTGGTGAAGGCCTTGGTTCTGAGGTATCACTCCCTTCAAGGTTTAAAGTTCAACACCTCATGGGTGCAAACAATCCTTTGGGGCCACAATTTTGGTGAAAAGCCAACGATTTAACCAGTTCTGTGTAGGGAAACTTCCAAGGGTACGGTGCATGGGACCGGGGTTTATTCTGTAGGAGTGGGTCCAAAGGCCTTACCTTGGAGAGGTTCCTCGACATAAAAAATAAAAAATAAAAACTTGTAACTGTGGAAACTATATGCCAAACGAAAACAATCATCAATAATGCTCAATGAACTCCAATATGAACTTTCTCTGAGTGTGCATATGATAAACTAAAAGAAATCTTCTTTTTTATGGTAAGTGATAAGATTCTATTGAAGGATAAATCGTTGTAAAAATAACACATTGCTAACTCTATTGGTGACTACTTACATTTTATGTTCTGTGAAATTATATGTGGAGTAATGCACTAGTCTTTTTTGATAAGTAAAAGTAAGATTTTATTGGTAAAGGCATAGCCTAAGTACACCAGGAGTATACATCGAACATGCCTAATTACAACTAAGCACTAGTGAGAGATACAAGCAAATCATGAAGATTGCCCGCATTACAAATAATTGCCAAAGCCCAAGAGAGTAAATTATTGTAAGAAAATCGCTTCAGCTCATCCAAAGAACGCTCCATGTCTTCAAAGCACTTCTTGTTTCTCTCCATCCACAACCACCACATAATGCATGAGGGATCATTTTCCACACAACAACGATGTGGGCATTTCGCCTAATACCTTTCTAGCACTTCAGAATATCCCTAACTCTTCAAGGCATAACCCATGCCACCCCAGTCTGATTAAGGATCTCATTCCATAAACCCTGGGCCACATCACAATGTAACAAAATATGATCCACTGATTCCCCATTTTCTTGCACATAAAGCACCAATCTAAAATGAGAAGACCACGTTTCCTCAAATTATTTGAGGTGAGAATCCTCCTAAGAGATGCAGTCCATATAAAGAAAGCAATCTTAGGAGGTACCTTTCACCGAGAACTTTTTATTTCCACCAGGATTCCAAATCATTCTATCCTCCATCTCATTGTCAATCGACATAGCATACAACGAGTCAAAGAAATCAGCAAACATATCCAATTCCCAATCTTGAGCCGCTCTCGAAAATCTAACATTCCAATGGACAAAACCATTAGAAAACACCAATAAATCAGCCACAACAGCCTCTTTGTCAGTAGAATTTTGGTAGAGCATGAGAAACACCTGCTTAATAGCGCTTTCACCACACCATACGTCATGCCAAAAATAAGCACCATGACCTCATCCAATCGTAAATCTGAAAAACTTGGAGAATCTTCCCCATTCAGCTCGAATATTTTTCCACAACCCCACATTGTATGTTCTCCTAACTTCATTAGAAGACCAGCCCCCTTGAATACTCCCATATTTAGAATCTATTACTTCACTCCACAAACCCTCCCCTTCCCTATGATATCTCCACTACCATTTCCCCAAAAGTGCTTTGTTGAAGACCCTCAAATTATGCACCCCCAACCCACCACAAGGTATCGGTGAGCAAACTTTAATCCAACCTACAAGATGGAACTTAGTTTCGTCCCCAATACCTCCCCAAAGAAAGTTACGAAAGGTTTTCTCACTTGCAGGTAACGGAAATAGGGATAGAAAATAAGTAGGGAGGTTAAATAAAGTGCTCTTAATGAGAGTTAGGCCCCATTTGGATTCAAAGATGAGATGAGATGAGTTGAGATGGTTTGTGAATAGTAGTGAGATTTTTGAGTTAAAATTTGTGAATAGTAGCCATCTCTTAATCCAAACTGGCCCTTAATCTGCCACCCTTGGACAAATATATTCATTTTCAACCAGCCAATCTGCACTAGTCTTTGCAGGATGAAAATTTGAAATCCTTATGACATATAAGGGAATAGGTTTGGTGGTTGAGAGTTGGAGGCACTTGTCTTAAGGAAGATTTAAGCTTTTGGGCATTGATGGAGCATCTTAAACAAAACACATTCTGTAATAGTTTTGGTCGGCTAGTTCATTCAAACACTGTTCGTCCTGAATTTTTGTCCATATCAAATTTCCATTTCTTAATGGGACATCATTTTATTTCTGCTAAGTACTTGACTCATACAACCCACTGGCCACTGGGCTTGAACAGGTAACCTCACCCATCATCTCATTCTCATGCTTGGAGGGGGGGAGTGCATTAACCCAAAATTCAATGGCTTAAGGGGACATTATTAATGCACTGTTGTTGTTAGAAATACTTGGTAATAACTCACGCAAACTTCCAAAACTGTACCTAATGACATTAAAACTCAAACAAAGCAAAGGGCATATCAAGAAATTACTATAAAATTGTGCCTTTTGAATACCTGGAAAGTTTCTGGGACATGCTAAATGGTAATCGTATATAAATGATTGTAGATGGAGATATTATTCAAATTCAATTAGCGTGTAGATTAAAATTGGCACCGGTTGTCTAGGAACAGTGTTCCGACTAATCCTAGGGATGCGCAGGCCCTCTACAAGGAGTTTCCCGTAAATGCACCTCAAGTAATTCAAGGAGAAAATCCCTCAGTCCGATGGCTCCTAGAGATTGTTTGCACCCAAGGGGATTTGAATCTTAGACCTGGGGGGAGCATACTTCCAAACCCAAGGCCTTTACCACTTGAGCCAACCCCTAGGGGTTTAAAAGGACTAAAATATGCTACACAATTTTTAATGTCTTGTTCACTTAAGAAAGATGTTGGGCAATTTAAGGCATGAACCAGCATAACAGGCTAAATCTTCTTTCTTGCAGAGGACATCTGAAGCTACTTAACCAATTAGGCAAAATGTGGTGTTTCAAATCCATGAAAAGCTCCATTAAACTTGAAAATAGTTATGCATATACTCTTATGCTAAAACTCATATGCTTATAACTCTGCTTTTGAAAGTATGTCTTTGTAAGTTCTATATGGCTTTGGTGGGTCGGGTCATGAATATGGGGTTTACTCCTCAGGGATGGGTTTGAAGGACTCTGCCATTGTGAGGTTTTGAGTAATAAAAAAAGTAAGTTTGCATTCTGTGATTACAATATATTTATACAGTCAATGGTGGTAATAAATTTCTGCAATACAATGAAAATGTAAATGACTTATTTGAGGAAAGATGCAGACAGATGGAAGTTTTTTTTCTTTTGCTGGGTAAAAAGGGGTAGGAGGGGGCAATCGGAGGTGGCTTCCCTAGTTGGGCGTGATCATAGCAGCACACTTACTAGTGGACAAAACTGACTGAATTTTGTACACGGTGATTGCAGGACTGATACCCTCTTTTACATAATTGAATAAGCAAGAAAGTGGTTATTATTTATTTGCTTCGAGCTTTGACAACTTATTTCTTTGAGAATTGTCACAATGGACCTGCTCCTGGCACCACACATGATGATGAGGCTATGTTTTGAAGGTCCCTGAAACTAAATGGACCATACAGCTGCTGTAAAATGCAAAAATTAAATGAATGTTTGCGTTAATTAAATATGTTTACTTTTTGTATTTTGCTATGTTTGATGGATTGAAAAATGTATATTTATATATATATATATATATATATATATATTTAATTTTTCTCTTTCAGTGAAATGGTAACTGCTCAAATGACAGATTTGGTAAAGGAATGTGCATTTTTGGTTACCATGGATGTTTGATTTTTTTTACAATGAATTACCTTGTATGCAATTCAAGCTAGTGGAAATATTAATCTAATTCGGTCAATATGGGAATATGCTGCCTGCCAAACAATCTAATTTGACACCAACCAAAACTATAGCTTAATTATCATAGCTTTTTTAATGTGATAACATTTTGAACCGGCACCATATTGAGCAATGTGAATATTTTTGGATGCTCAGAAGAACTTTCTAATCTTTTCTTCTCAATACGCCTTGTGAAGACTTCAATGGCATTATGAAAATTGACTTACATCATAATGATTTTCTCTATTTACATTACTCTAATTGCGTGACTAGTCAATGAAACACTGAACTTGATTGCTTGCTTGTTTTCATAGGATGCTTTGAATCTATTGCTTTATACATGATTGATGATGTTAATTTCCCTCCTAACATGTTCCCTGCAGAGAGTGCCAGTTATCCATCTTTTCAATTCCAGGTTTAAGGAGCAAATAGGAGATACATCAGGGGCCCGGGCCGGTTTGCAGCAATGTGAGTCAGAATCTGCTTCCAACTTTGTGGAAAATGTGAAACTGAAGGCTAACATGGAAAAGCGTATGGTGTGCCCCTGACCCATTCTCCTATTACTATGGCTACCTGCCCTTTTACCTTTCAATAGGAAAACTTGACCCTATGTACTGACTAGATTTGCTTGTGTTCCAACACTGCCAGGGAAATTTCGATGCAGCTTGTAATGTATATAAAGAGGCAATAGAAATGGCTGCTACGAAGAAGATGTTGCATACTCTTCCCATTTTATATGTTCACTTTTCTCGTCATGTATATGTGGTAGGTGATTTATGCAGGCCCTCTCCCCTAACTTTTCCATTTTGTTAGTCTTATCAATTACCACCTGTGTACTGATCCAAGTTTCAGATTTATTTAAAAACTTTATGTTTATATTTACGAAGTACTTCTTTATTGACTGCCAGTCTTGCAATCATTTCATTCTGCTTGCCAGAATTAGCCTTTCCTGTTCTTCATGGAAATATCAGTTTATATTTTTTCCTGTGTACTTGGGTTGGGTTGTCCGTTTTGCATTCTTAGATGAAATTTTGTTACTTATCAGAAAAAATCAATTTAGATTTTCAAAACGTTGTGTTTGTGTTTGTGTATTTCTGTGTGCTTGTCTGTGCCTGAGATACTGATACATCGAACCAAGTTTTTTTTTGGGCTGATTTTGTATATAACTTTGCACTTGAAGAGAATATAAATATATCAGTCCATTCTACGCTTTTCTATGAAGGATTTTTCTCCCTTATAGATCATTTTGTTTAATTTTTTTTTAAGGGTATCCCGTAATTGTATTAATAATCCTCACTTGTAGCTCCTTTTGTTTATGAATACTCTGTTCTTTTTTGTATATCCGACCTTCTGTGTTACTTTTACATGTAAATGCTGATATTAGAAATGGTCATTAATTGTTTTCCTTGTCTTCTCGGTTTGCAGAGAACTGGTAGTGCAGATGCTGCCAGAGATGTCTTAGTAGATGGTGTCAAACATGTGCCTCACTGCAAATTACTTATAGAGGTTTTTTGTTCTTTTTCCATCTAATATTGCTTTGAACAAATACTGTTGCAAATTAATTGCAGTCCCCTGCAGTCTCAATCCAGGCACGGGTGTCACAGGAAGGGGGCCACCTTGGGCAGGTGGCCCCCACCCTCTCGGGCTGGTTGCCCCTGCCCGGGACCTGCACAAGAAGGGAAGGTCCATATCCTCCTATAGCCCTGCCTGTTTTGCAGATAATTCAGCATAGGGGATTTTTGGGGATCTCAATCCATAGCAAATATGAATATCTGTCGGCATCAAAGTTTCTATTAAATTTCAATTTATCTGTTTTACATATTTGAAATGCTGAAGCACAAATGATTTACAGTCTTTACACCATACAAGAGCTTGTTTAAGGGTTACAATCAAGGTGCGTTGCCAAAAATATATTAAAAAATTAGGTGTTGCTTCAAATGCTTGATTGTTACTCCTGCAGGAGTTGATAAATTTCACAATGATGCATGAAGGGCCAAAGCATAGGAATGTGGTAGAATCTGTGATAGCTGATGCAATATCTTCAGGACTGAGCGTATCTCAAGGATTGAATGCAAAAGATGCAGAGGATATTTCAAGCTTGTATTTAGAGGTCAAAATCTATCTTTTAACTTGTATATTACTGCAGTGTTTATCATTCTGTTCAATAGGTTTCTGTGTGGGAGTGGTTCATAGCTGATCCTGAAATTGCGCCTTTGCACTTACGCTGAAACCCACCGAGACTTTATTCTACAGTTGCCAGTTTACATGTGTTTCTACTTTTAAATTTTAACGCTTGTATCTATATTCTCCTGTTACGTATGTATGACAGTTTGTTGACCATTGTGGAACTATCCATGATTTGAGGAGGGCGTGGAACCATCACATACGATTATTTCCACACTCTCTAAGGATTG
The DNA here is from genome assembly GCA_029856935.1 of Cyclocarya paliurus. Taxonomy (NCBI): domain Eukaryota; kingdom Viridiplantae; phylum Streptophyta; class Magnoliopsida; order Fagales; family Juglandaceae; genus Cyclocarya; species Cyclocarya paliurus. The sequence goes on from CM056951.1 coordinate 21,735,757, forward strand.
CTCCTTATAGGCACCCAGCTACACGTACAAAAACCTTGGAAATTGCTAAGGAAGGAAGAGAGGAAACTTCTGTTGCTACATCTTGTCAGCCATCTGGAGATTCTTGTTCTAACCTCTTGATCCAGCTCTCTTTACAAGAGAAGAAATTGTCACCATCAGGAAATTGTGATAATACTCGGTGTGACCATGCTCCAACCAAAGTAGTAGAACAGGAACTGCCATCTTTGGAAAATGATGATACTCAGTTTGAGTTGGCTACTATTTGCCAGCCTCTATACGGAGAATCTGATAGCAATGTACAGGAAATTGTAAAACAGTCATCCCCAGAAGTTTTGGAGTGCACCAGAGACGATACTGCTGAACCAAATGTACCACCTGGCGATGTAGCCCAAGGAGAACTGGTGTCTCCAGAAATTCCTGATCAGCACAGGAGAGATATTCCTGAAGTTTCCAAGCAGCATAGAGAATATGCTTACAAATCGAACGCATCATCAGTTGACTTAATTAGTCATATCGCTTATGAAACTGGATGTGTACAAGATTCACATGAATACTTGAGAGAATATGATGTTCAGGAACAATGTGGTCATGAGTCTGAACAGGACCTGAAGCAACCTTTGTTGGAGAATCTCTCCTTGGTCACTCAGAAGGACAGATCCCCAGTCTCAGTTCCCTCCACATCTCACAGGTGTGAAGCTTCAGAAGAAACTTTTGTGTTGCATGGAAGCTTGCCAGAGAGCAGTTGTAATACTAGTCCAGATGGTTCCTTGTACAGCCCATTAGGTTCACAAGCTTCTGCCAGATCTGAAATGGAAGCGGTCAATCCCTCATCTTCATCAAACCAGCAAAATCTTAATCCCGCACAGGCACTTAAACAGCCACAGGTTCCTGCAACCATTGGTGGAAACTGGCGTCAAAACGATAACACCAATAGAGTCCATAGACATTCTAAATTTGGCGTTCGTGGGCATTCACAACGAAAACTGCATCAAAAGCGCCAGGACTCTTCACAACAGTACCCACGGGCTGAAATGGATGCTCAAACGCATGTAAGTCAAGGTTATTCCAATCAGCCTTTGCCTTCTCATAATGCACAAGTTCAGCAAAGCAGTGAAGCACAAAATCAGTATCAAGCAGCAGCTGCTCATGCTAATTTAACAACACACACCTGGCCAATGCAAAATGTGCTGCAGCAGAATTTTGCCACTGCATCCGAGTCTCAACTGCCTGCTCCTCATGTTGCTTCGCAGACATCTCAATATCCAATGCAGAACAGCCAAGAATATAACCAGGCGTGGCAATATTATTATTACCAGCAGCATCAATTTCTTCTACAACAGCAGCAGCAACAACAGCCTAATGAGCAGCTAATGCAGCAGCAGTATCAGCAGCAACTGCAACTGCAACAACATTACCAGCAACAACAGCTACAATACAATCAGCAGCAACAGTTTCAGATGCAACACCAACAATTTCTACCGCAGCAACAACAGCATCAACTTTACCTCCAGCAGCAGCCACAGCAGCCGCAGCCACTACAACAGCAGCAACGAGAACTAGAACAGAAAGAGCTCCAGCAACAGAGTACTCCATCAGAGGTTGAAGCATAGAATGTTAACCCAACTATTATCCACAGGATGTTACAGGAGAAACGCCATTAATAAATAATAAAAAGTCGGAAGTTTTTTTTGTATTTCTTTGCAGTTTTTATAGCTAAAATGACAATGTCTAACTTGCTATGCTGCCTGGCCAAAGTTCCATAATTGAGAGAGCGCTGGCCAGGCGCCTCAAAGGAAACCTCCCTATTCCTTAACAGAAATTTTTTATTCATAATACTTTTTATTATTATCCTCTTTAACATTTTCAGACAAATTTTAGTTCGTTGAAATATTTTCATATTAGTTTATGTTTTATGAGTTGGAAAGCAAAGTCCCTTGATCAAACAAGTCATGAATAGAATATTCCTTTTTTAATTTTTAGTGTTGGATTTGGAATATTCCAAATATAGACACAAGTTAGCATCTTCGAATAAAATCTAGTCAGCACACTTTTTTTCCCTTAAAATTTATTACAATACAACATTTTTAAAATTCTATCATCTAGCATGTATTATTTTCTTGCGACAATCGTGACAATTAGATCGTAATTTTTCTCTTTTTATTACAAAGAGAAAATGTATTTGTATGTAGATGGTTGGTTTTGAAAGTGAGATGAGATGATAATTTTGTACATAATAATGAAATAGTTTGAGTTGAGTATTTTTAAATTTTGGAAAATGAGAGAGAAAAAATTGAATAAAAAATATTATAAAGTTAAAATATTTTAAGAATATTATTTTTGTTTAGAGATTTGAAAAAGTTGGAATTATTTTTTATTTGAAAGTTTGAAAAAATTGTAATAATTAGTTTAAAAAAATTGTAATGATTAGTTTGAAAATTTTATATTTGAATTATGTTTGAGAATAATATCATATGAGACAAAATGAGATCCGATGAAAATTTTGTATCCAATCTAAAACCCCAAACAAACCCTAAATTTTAGGACTTCACTTTCTCGTCTAGTATTACAAAATGAGTATATACTAGTTTATAACTTTACCAATCATCTCAAGTTAATTTATGCCCAATAACTCACAAAATAGAAAATTAATAAGTATTTTCGAAGTGAAAATGATAAATAATTCATAAAAAAAAAATGCTTATAAAATTATTTATATTAACTAAATTTTAATGATAGAATAAGAAGTATAATACGTTGTACCATGTTTGTCGTAGAGGTAGGAAACAAAGAACTACGATCGTACGTCATTCATGACATTAGTTGTTGAGTTCTTAAGGTCCGTCAATTTTACATTTGGTTTCATCTCATTTTATTTAATCTTAATATTTAAATATAAACACTTTTTAATTGTAAATTTTTCAACCTTTTTTATTTAATTATTATAACTTTTATAACCTTCCAAACAAAACACAAAAAATAATTTAATTTTTTCAAATCTTAAAACAAAATTTATATTAAAAATTTATATTCTAATAATATTTTAACTTTATAATATTTTTATTCAATTTTTTCTCTCAACTTTTTCAAAATCTCATAAAACATCTTAACTTAAAATATTTTATTACTATTCACAAACTATCTCATTGTTATTTATAAATTTCTCATTCATCTCATCCGTGTAGGGCTGTAATCGAGCTGAGCCGAGTCGGTCTTTGGCTTGCCGAGCTCGACTCGACTCAAAATATTTGAGTTTGAAATTTTTATTTATTCTTTATTCAAGTTCGACTCAATAAGCTAAAATTTCAACTCAATCTCTAGCACGGGCTTGTTTAAAAAATGAGCTAACTCGAGCTTAGCTCGAATTGTTTATTTTTTTATATTTTTTTAATAAGATTTAATAATTAATAAATTAGATAGATAAAAAATAAAAAAAATCTAATATTGAATTTGTACAACTAATATGTAGAACTTCTATTGAATTATAAGATTTTAAAAATTTATAAATAATTAATACCTAAGTAGTTGATATTTATCCATAATAACAATATATTATATGCCTAAAGAAATTATTAATATATATACATAATATGATAGCATATATTTATTACCTATATAGTTTCCACTTACTAGTATATGAAATTATTAAATTTTATCGACTAATTATTGTACAAATTATAAAATATAGCTATGAAGTATATTCAATATATAGATATAAATAATTAGGTTACATATTATATATTTAATTATAAAAGTACTATGCTTATATTATTAGCTAATACATATACATATGTATATATACATAGATGTATATATATATTTATTAATATATAAATGAGCTTTAGTCGAGTTAAATTAACGAGTCAACTCGGACATAAACGAGCAGGCTTTAGCGAGTCTTAGTCGAGTCGAGTTGAATTTTGTCGGTATGTATCAATTACTAATCAAGTAGATGTCTGTTTTCATGGGTGAGCTTTTTTTTTTTTTCCACAAATCGAACTTGATTCGAGTTTAACCGAATGAGTACCAAGCAGACTATCAAACAGACTGATTTATTTACAGTCTTACATCCGTGTAACCAGACCATAAGTTGTTGCATAAAATAAGCAAGTATAAGGTATTTTCACTGCAATTGAGCTCGGACTTTCGGAGTTTTTGAAACAAATGAACCACATCTCATGATTTATATACTTAATTAATCCATCATTTTATTTTTTCTTGAATTTATTCTCTTAATTGTAGATAATATAAATCCGACTTATTATCCTATATTCACTGACCCACTTCTATAAATTAATTTACTCGGTGTGACTCAATTTTTATTTTAAAATTTATGTATTCATTTATATAAAATTACAGTTAATTTAATTCGAGATATATTAATAAGAATAAATGTTTTAATCATAAAAAAAATTCATAAAAAAAAATTTATAAATTGAAGAGACTTAATGTAGCACGTTAGATTGTAAAATTAGTCTTATTATAACTTACTTTGATTAAAAAAAATCCTCTTTGTAAGGTAATTTTATTTTGTTTTCACTTATTTTTTTTAATATAATGATTTTTTGTTTTATATAGGAATATATATAAACAAACAAAAAAATCACTACCTCTTTTATGATTTATTTAATTAATCAGCATATTAACCAATTCTCTAAATATAGTTTTTTCAATAATAATAGCTACAACTATTTTTTGGGTGATATTATTGGCTTGCTTATAGCCTATAATTGAATATTTCTTCAATTAAAAAAAATCAAAAAATATATTTTTCATTTTTGCAAAGTGGAAAAGGGGGTAAAGTGCTTATGTTGTGAAGCTTATTACCATGTTTCGTTTTAGCTGATGTGGCTCATCGTTATCCTTTTCTAGCTTAACATGAGAGAACTGCATTCCCATTCATATCCCTGTTTATTGGTCAGAATTACAACATACGCTCTCAGGCAATGTGGTTATTTTAGATCAAATTGAGGGTTATTTTCTCGATATCATGTTTTTATCCAAATACTGTAACTGCTTGTAAGTACCAATAATTGAGATGATAATTCTAATTATTATTTAATTATTTTGGACTCCAAAAACAATTTAAATAGAGTTGAATCACCAACATTCTCAGAAACCAACCCCTCTCTCTCTCTCTCTCTCTCTCAATCATTCTCTGCTCCTTTTCCCTCCGCTCGTCCAATCATCGTCACCCTCTCCCCCTCTCTCAAAAATCTCATTGGTTTAGAGAGAGAAACAAGCGATAGTACTATCAAAGAGTAGCATCTCTCTGTGATCATGAAGAGGTTTTTGTTTTTGGATACAAGTTTCTCTCTTCTGTCAAGCTCTAGGGTTCGTTGACTAGGTCTCTCTTTGTGCTACTTACTCTCTGTCTCTGTCTCTACCTCTTTTTGTATTTTTTTTCTTAAATTTGCGTGAAATCAAATGTTATTGCTGTGAATTGTTTTGTGGGTTTGATCGGATTGGTTTGAAAGGTGCTATTTTTTCTTGTTTGAAACGAAAATTCTGTTCTTTTCTTTTCCTGAATTGTTGTTAGGATAGTAGTGATTTTTCTCAGATTGCTTGGAATTTGTTTGGGATTTTGCTCTACCTTTTTGGTCGAATGCAAAGTTGGGTTATGGGTTTTGTTTGGTAGTTTTGATCACGTACTGTGCTGTTACAGTAGCTCGCGTAAACTGTCAACTTTTGTGTTTCCCCCTATCTTTTGTGTTGCAATTATTTGGTGCATGCATACCAAGCTACCTACATTCATATGTAGACTTCCATACAGACACACAGAGACACGCACACACTCGGAAAATATTTATTTATTATTGTGGTTGCTTTCTATTGCGTCTGTTATTCTGTTTTTTTTTCCCCTGTTCTGGGTAAAGTATTTAGTATCCATGCTTTATTGTTATTTGAATAAAGCTGGATTAGCCATGGCTGTAATCAACTGCTACTTTGTATTTATATTGCACACCCAAATTTTGAACTAATATTTTTTTTTTATGAATATGATGCCCCAATTTGACAAATTGTGCATATTTGAAACAGCGTGCTTACGTGCCAATTGACTGTATTAAAATGTTGCTTTGGAATTGAATTTGGTGGGGTTCTGGTGCCAATTCTACGTCTTGGTTGCTTTAAATATGACTGAAGAGTTTTACATTATTGTCACGCACCCTGATTAATGAAATTAACTCTGCAGTGGAAACAAAATCTTCGAGTATCTCCGAGCTAGAATGCTGAACCTAGTTTGATACTTTGATTCCTTTAAATTCAAGTAATTGGATTTATAACAAAATGGCTTTTCTTTGTATTGTACATTGTGGATATGTCTTTGGCATTCCTTAAGATAGAGGACTATTACCTGAGGTGCACTTATGAGAAACTCCTTACTGAGGGCCTGTGCACCCCCAAGATTAGTCGGGACTCTGTTTTGGACACCCGGTGCCTATAAAAGAAAAGATAGGGGACTATTATGTTATTCTTGGACTGAGTGATGTATTTTCAGGATTTATTTTCTTGCATTACTTATAAAAGAACTTGTTTTCATGAAACATCAGTTCTAGTGAATTTGGTTATTAGGGTTTTGAATATGCATTATAATTCTTTTTGTTGGGGCTCTAGTGGGAATTATATTGAGGCACGGACATAGGATGTATACATGATAAGTACCTAACTAGGGTTTGCAACCGAAGGTAGAAAATCATGGACATTAAGTCCATTAAAATCAATGACCCCTGCCCATAAGAACAAGGTTTTAAAGAAGAAAACTTTAAGCTCATCCAGTGTCCTCTTGCGATCCTCGAAGCTCCTATCATTTCTTTCCCACCAAATGCATCAACACATACCTATAGGGGCCATCTTCCACTTGTGGATTGCCTTGGAGTCCTCTCTAGCTTGATACGAAGTCCACCAGCCTACGAGGCATGATCCATGATAGTCCCATTCTTGCAAAAAAACCATCCCACAAGGTCCTGGCCACCTCACAATGTAGAAGCAAGTGATCTACAGATTCTCCATCCTCTTGACATATGCTATACCAGTCCAACACCATTAAACGATGTTTCCACAGATTGTCTGTAGTAAAAATCTTGTCTGGGGAAGCTGTCCAAATGAAGAAAGCTACTTTCAGAGGAGCTTTTGTCTTCCATTTATGCCTCCATGGAAAAGTGGTCATGCCCTAGGTTTGTTAGAACTTGGTAAAACGACCTAACTGTGAATCTACCTTTCTTGAGGGGCTCCAACTGAACTTATCTAAGGTGCCCTCAATCACCTTGATGGAATCTGGGATCTAGTAAGGCAAAAAACTTGGAAATAACTCCCAACTCCCAATCTTGTGCCAACCTGATGAAATCTACATTCGATTGAGGGCAACCACGAGAGAAGACCAAGCGATCAGCTACTGAAGCATCATTCTCCCTTACGAGCTCAAAAATGTCAGGAAATGTTTCTTTGAGGCTTTGTTCACCGAACCATTTGTTGTGCCAAAACTTGGCTCGAGAACGATCACCTACCTCAATACGTGCATGGCTTAGGAAAGTCTTCCATCATTTTCTAATGTGTTTCCACAAACTCACCCCATATGGTCTGCGGATCTCATTTGAGCACCATCCTCTCTAAGAATTTATGATCTTGTCTCCTTAGCCAGTCTCGGCAATTGTCTAGTGATCAGTTTCTAAGTTCTGCTGATGATATTTTTTTTTTAATCTTAACCATTGCAGATGTTGAGGTGCGCTTAACTTGAATCATTGTATTTTAAGCAGAAAGGTGATGCAATGAAGCAGTTCCCAAACCATCTATCTTCAGGTAGCTTTCTAAAATTTTCCATTTTATTATTTGGAGAGTTGTTGAAGTAAAAACTTTGATGTGCAAGTCTCCTGTACTGTTTGTAATAGGTACTACTAAGATTCCATCTATAAATATTTCAAAAGAGGCTGGAAGTGGTGCATGGGGGATCTTGTCTGGATCTGATGCTAGCCTTTTTTCAAGCTCTTTGCCCGTTCTTCCTCACGAAAAATGTAGGTGTTGGTACTTATAAAAAAAAAAAAAAATGTATGTGTTGGTGATTGCTTACACAATTTTTTTTGTCGTTTTATTTTGTGAATTCTAACTTGATTCTTCCAACATGCAGTAAACTTGAATGAATCAGAACATGGTTGTCAATCTGTGGAATATGTCCCGTCTGACTTAGAGAAATTCCACCAAGACATGGAGGGTAATGATCCCCTTGAAGATCTTGAAACTCATGCAATTGGAAGCTTGCTTCCTGATGATGAGGATGAGCTTTTAGCTGGCATAATGGATGATTTTGACCTTAACGGATTGCCTGGTTCACTGGAGGACTTGGAAGAGTATAATATTTTTGAAAGTGGAGGAGGTATGGAATTGGAAACTGATCCTCAGGAGAGCTTGAGCGTGGGTATGTCCAAGATAAATTTGTCTGATGGTGTTGTTGGGAATGGGATCTCTCACTATGCTATTCCAAATGGTGTGGGAACTGTTGCCGGAGAACATCCGTATGGGGAACATCCTTCCAGGACATTATTTGTTCGGAATATTAATAGTAATGTTGAGGATTCTGAACTAAAAGCGCTCTTTGAGGTAATTTAAGTCAGTCCAAGCTCCCCTTAGTTTAATATGAGGATGTGGTATACATTTTTGTTTGATCATGATTTGAGATGGTTTCTTTCTTTGGTTTACAGCAGGCAACTTCATTACTGGGTCAGTTTTGTATGTTCTGTATGATTTCTTGTGGCATCCATAGTTCTTAATGATTGAACTTATTCAACATGAGCTGCTACTCATCTCCCCCACAAGAAAAAAGTAACAACAATGAAGTAAAATTCAGAATGCCATCTGTCATAAAATATGTTTAATTTATTACCATATTTTCATTTTCTCTTTGTTCCTGCTGATCTAATTGTTCATTTACTTCACCTAAATCCATGTTTCACATGGTTTCCCACTTTCCAGTGATTTTTTTCGAGTGTAAGATGCACGTCCTGATCTTGGAATGCTATGGAGGGCAGTTTGTTACTTCGTTTTTGTATAATATGAAGTAAACATTGGTCTATGAATAAATTATTTTTGATTGAGTGCTAATGAATAAATTATTAATCAAGTGCTTGCTGTTTCATGGACTTGGGTGAAGGTGTTGGGTACAGAAATTGATAACTAGTGTTGAATGCCTTTCAAAAGCTTTTATTGAAGTTTCTAGTTCTCGTACTTGAATGTCTTGTGTTGACATGGGTGTGGTGTTAAGGGTTGGGGCATCATAAATTGGTGGCCATGAGTCATTACATGTTAATTTTTCTGCTCTACTTCACATGGACCTCAGTTTTTATGGGAACTTCCCGTTGCAGGGTATATGGGTCCTATCTACCTCTTATATCGACTGTGCATGGTGTGCCTTTGCAAAACATTTGTCCATATTTACCTTGTGGACCATGGCACACGCGGTGGTGCAAGATCCATCTTTTGGTTTGCCTTGTTTGAGATGTCATTTATGTTGAATTCAGCATTATTGGATGCATTACCTGTGAAACGAAGGAAAAGAAAGTATATTCTGGGACTAAGATTAATCTAATCAAGATTTTTGGACTTTTTAACTTTGTCATTGGCTGACCGAAGTATAGTTTCTGTCACTTGTTAGCATTTAAATTTACACCAGTTTCCTTAAATTGTTTGGCCCTGTCACTCATTTTAACTGCTACATAATCTTGAATGCAGAACTAGTTGGTGAGGCCTGAGTTTCAGTTTAAGATATTTTTATTCTTATTCGGGATTATAATATTTTTATGTCTAGGCTTGGATGATTTATGGTTTTAAATCATGTTTTTATTTCTTCTTATAATCAGTTTTTTACAAATCTTTTGTAGCAATATGGCGATATCAGAACTCTGTATACTGCATGTAAACATAGGGGCTTTGTAATGATATCTTATTTTGATATCCGTGCTGCTCGAACTGCTATGCGTGCATTACAAAACAAACCACTGCGGCGGAGAAAACTTGACATTCACTTCTCAATTCCAAAGGTTGTAATACAAATTTCCAATTTCCCATTATCTACTTTTGTGCTGTCCATACTTCATTTTTTTAATCATCCCATCACTGTTTATTTCTTTTTGCGGTACCATGCCAGGATAATCCGTCAGACAAGGATATTAATCAAGGAACCTTGGTAGTTTTTAATTTGGATCCTTCTGTTTCAAATGAAGATCTTCGCCAAATATTTGGCGCTTACGGCGAGGTCAAAGAGGTGATTGGTTTCTCTTTTTAAATCATTCCTTTTCTTATATTCCTTCAGGAATTTCTTTTGCATACACATTAATATATGTGCATTTTGGTACATATTGTACAAAACAGATAAGGGAAACACCACACAAGAGGCATCATAAGTTTATTGAATTTTATGATGTTAGAGCCGCAGAAGCAGCACTTAAGTCATTAAATAGGAGTGACATAGCTGGCAAACGCATAAAGCTTGAACCTAGTCGTCCTGGTGGAGCTCGTAGAAAGTGCGTATTCTGATGTGCTTGACTCACATTTTAAATGTTATAACCTATCAAAATTCCCAATCCTCTTTCTGAACTGCTGTTTTTCTTTTTCTTCTGGATAGGAGGCTCTCTTTTGTACTTCTTGTGTATTAGGATTGCTCCCCTCTGCTCTTTTTTTAGTGAGATTACATCTAAAATGAATCCTCTTATAATCATTACTTTTCTTTACTTGCTAAAGAGATCTTCCTTGCTTTTTATTATGTAACAATTTTCCATGATAAATATAATGGCTTTTTTCATTTTTGGAATCAAACTCTGGTATTTGACTTTCATCCTATATGATGGAAGGAATAGATAACATGCTATTCTGTACTGTACTTATATTCCTTGTCTCCATACGTACAGAGAGCTCCTGTTGAACTCTCTCTATATTTGACCTTCTTGTACAGGATAACTCTCACAATATTTGGTTTCTGTACGTTATCTTTGCATTTAGTGAGGATTCATTCCTTTTAGGCATTAAACATCCCTTTAAAAAGACGAGTAAATAGTAAGGGATTGAAAAATGTTGCAAATGTGGGAACCATTGTTGTCATGGGACTGAGTTAGTGTTCCCTTACTATTTTGGCATTTTTTTTTTCATCTGGTGTATGTGATATTTCGACATTTGTAAAAGTCAGCAATTAAAATTTACTCTAGTCAATCGGGACATTCTAAAAAAAAATGTGATTATTGACTTGAGATAGTTTTAGTTGCTGGTTTTTAAAATTTAAACGTGTTTATATTTTTTTCCCTCTTCAATTTCTAGCTTTTAATTATTGATATTATAATTTATTGTACCTTTAGCTTGATGTTGCAATTGAATCAAGAGCTCGAACAAGATGAATCTCGAAGTTTTAGACATCAAGTGGGTTCACCAATTGCCAATTCTCCACCAGGTAGGGTCCTTTGTGATACCTTTTTGAAATCAGAGTAGTCTTTCACAAATGTTCTGAGGTCAACGTTATCCTCATGACAGGTAACTGGGCACAGTTTAATGGCTCTATTGAAAATTCTATGCCAACTATTAGTAAATCCCCAGTTTTTAGGACCATGAGTCCAACAGCTGGCAATCATTTGCCTGGATTGGCTTCAATTCTGCATCCTCAACTATCATCCTCTGGGAAGGTAGCTCCTATTGGCAAGGACCAAGGAAGGGTAAGCCATGTGGACCATATATTTACCAGTTCAAACTCAGCCTATGGGGCTGCTTTACAACAGTCGCATTCATTTCCAGAGCCCAAGTTGGACCAGTACCACCAAGCTATGCCCTCTTTTGGCCCTTCAACTTCAAATGGATCTGCCATTGAAACATTATCTGGGCAGCAATTTCTTTGGGGAAATCCAAATCCATACCCAGAGCCCACCAGTTCTTCAGCTTGGCCAAGTCAATCTGTGGGACATCCATATACATCTAATGGAAAGGGCCTTCCCTTTCAATACTCAGGCCGGCATGGCTCTTTGCTCGGCTCATCCCAGCCACATCACCATCATCATGTTGGATCTGCTCCCTCTGGTGTTCCTTTTGAGAGGCATTTTGGTTTCTTCCCAGAGTCACCAGAAACCTCATTGATGAGTCCTGTTGCTTATGGAGGCATGGGTTTGGGCCCAAATGATGGAAATTTTATGGTGAATATGGGTGTTCGTGCTGGAATTAACCCTGGCATTAATATTCCTGGGAGCATATCTGAAAATGGATCATCAAATTTCAGGATTCGGTCTTCACCGAGGCTTAGCCCTGTGTTTTTAGGTAATGGCTTGTACCCAGCGATGCCACCTTCCAGCATGGAGGGCTTGGAGCGTGGCCGGAGCAGAAGGGTTGAGAACCAGGTTGATAGCAAGAAACAGTTTCAGCTTGACATAGATAAGATTAAAAGTGGGGAAGATACTCGGACAACTTTAATGATAAAAAATATTCCAAATAAGTAAGAGTTAACTCTATGATTGTGTCATTTGCGAATGGATTCTTACATTATTGGATGCATATTCATGATGACTTTTATATTATTATTATCTTTCAGATATACCTCAAAAATGTTGTTAGCTGCTATTGATGAAAACCACAGGGGTACTTATGATTTCCTCTATCTGCCAATTGATTTCAAGGTATTTTTTTGAGTTTTACTTGCGTTATTATATTCTGTATGTTCAGTCTTCAATGCTTCTTCGATTGTAACTGATTGCAATTCCTTTATGTGGGTGCAGAATAAATGCAACGTGGGCTATGCATTTATTAATATGCTATCTCCTACTCACATTATTCCATTCTACGAGGTTTCATTTTTTATGCTCTTTTAAAATTTTTTGGGATTCAGTTTATTGGGTTCTCTCTTTATCATTAAGGGCTTTCTGGTAACTGTACTGGAAGATAGATTGTAAAACTTTTCTAATGTCTCTAATTTTGTGCAGGCATTTAATGGAAAAAAGTGGGAGAAGTTTAATAGTGAGAAAGTTGCTTCCTTGGCATATGCTCGAATCCAGGGAAAGGCAGCCCTTGTGACCCACTTCCAGAACTCAAGCTTGATGAATGAAGATAAGCGCTGCCGCCCAATTCTCTTTCACTCGGAGGGCTTAGAGGCAGGTGATCAGGTAATAAAATTATTAACCATTTAAAAGGCTTTTGAATTGTTCTTAATTGTAGTGATATTAATCTCAGTGATAGACTCTAGAATTGAAAGTTAAAAGAATTTTCCCAGCATGTTGGAATTCCCTTGATATAGCTTTCTCTTAAGAGTACTCAAAATGATGCCATTCTAATTGTTAATTTTCTGTAAATCGATCTAAATACGCAATGGCTATGTGGTCTAATAGGACAAAGTAGATCATGTCTATTGCTGACCAGCTTTCCGTATGTTTCTATGTAGATCATCCTGGAACATCTTCCCTCCAACAGTTTGAACGTCCAGGTCCTCAAGCCGAATGATTCCCAGTTGGGCGATTCTTCAGGAAGCCTGACAAAGGATGGCTCTGGTGAGGGGCCAGATAGCTCTTAACAGTATCCTCAGCCCAAACTGATGGTGACTGTGAATGCTAACTTTTGCGTACATAATCAACTGTATAAATCTCTAGGAAGAAATGAGTATCAGAACCCCCCCCCCCCACCCAAAAAGAAAAAAAAAATGAAGATTTTGTATGTTATTACTTCCCAAGTTTTGTTAAGAGAGCTTTGGAAGAAGCTGTAGGAGCATTTTGGTGATATGAGTGCAGATCACTGGCTTAATATGCAACAATGGAGGAGCAACAGCAAACCATGAGCGAACTCAATCATCTGAGCTGGCAAATGCAGTATCAGTGTTTGTGCTACACAATGATTTATCTGCTCTTTTCAGTCTGGCCTCCATAATGTTGACATTTGGCGTTGTATTATTTGTTAATTCTGATGTTTACGTGGGTAGATGTGAGCTTTTGAGGGCGGCCGATTTAGCAATGGACTGCATAATTGTATAGTTTGGGGAGAGAGAAGGGAAGGGGATGACGGTGGGTTCGATCTTATGTATTCGGTGTTCTTGAGTAGAAATTCGCTGTGTAGAGGCATGCTATGCCTGCTTATATATATTTGTAAAAATATTCCCTACAGCCATTCCAATAAACACAAGTATTGTTGCCTGATTACGGACATAGCAAGTATACGTGTTGAAAACAACTCCCACCGTATGGAGGAGCCCTTCAACTGTTCCTTTTTATGGTTTCCTGTTCTAAATTATATAAATATATATATATATATATATATATATATATATATTTGGCACGTGAAAATAAACTTTATTCTTGATGATATCTATTTAAAATGGTACTCCAAATTTTATTAATCTGCCATCACTTTTTTATTTTTTTGGGTGCCGATTAGATGGTGAGGTAATAAAATTTTTTTTTATATTATTATTATTTTAAAATTTAAAAAAATTAAATTGTTTATTATATTTTATGTGGAAATAGTTATAATGATGATATAAGATGAAATACTTTCACTATCTAAACAGTAAAAATCTAAGACGTGTAGCCCATATATCATGGAGGTCTTACCAGAAGAATACAAGCATATATACATATATCAACAAAACGTTTCTGCACAAATCCAGCAGCACATAATAAAGAAACAGTTAGTCAAAACTAAGGTACCGGGAACGATTAACTTATAATAAACCATGGAGGTCTTACCAGAATTTTCCTACCATACCCATAAATATAATTGAGGTGCGTGTGCAGGTAATCTTCTTGACAGTCAAGTCATCCTGGCCTTATCTGCCTGTGAACCTTTTTCCCTTTCTTTCTTCGTTTTAAGCTCAAGGTCAATGAGGAAATAGCATTTATTATGCTCTCTAACATACTGGACCTGACCATTCATCCTGTCGAGAAGTTTCCGAGACTGGTTGAGCCCAAAGCCTTCCTGTGTTGTCCACTGGTTTCCTCCTCCAAACATATCTTGGATAAGAGCAGAAGGAAGGCCTTGCCCAGGGTGTGTCATTCTACATGCACAAGAATTAAATTTTATGTCTGTATTTATCTTCTTTCTTTTTTAGGTTTGGATACAAAAAAACATATTATTTCATCTCATCTCATCTTATTTAATTATTATAATTTTTTCAAATTCTTACACAAAATATAATAAACAATTCAACTTTTTCAAATCCTAAAACAATAATAATATTAAAAAATAATATTCTAACAATATTTTATTCAACTTTCATCTCAACTCATCTCATTTCAATTCACTATCTAAACCTCGATTATGATCAAAATTATAAAGAAAAGGGAAATGGAGAAGCGCACATATAAAAGGTTATTATTGCATTAAGTGGTCTAAAAGATGTGTGTGGGGTGTGTTGAGAGAGAGAGAGAGAGAGAGAGAGAGATATGTGTAACATACAATGTGAATATTCACAAGTGAAAAAAGTTGTGGTTGGGTACCTGAATTGTAAACGAATACATTCATTGCCATCCTGTATAAGCTTCAGACCAGGTGAAATTTTAATTTCCACCCAGCCAGCAGGAGAAGATGCGTATCGCACCACATTAAGCAAGAAGTTTGACAAGACCAGTTGAAGCCTGATTTGATCACCATACAGAGATAGTGCTTTGATATCTTCTGGAATCTCATGAAAAAGCTTTAAATTCCTTTCTCTTAGCAAGATCATGACTTGACTGACAATGGCATCCAAAACATTTCCCAAGAGAAATTCTTCCATGTTTAGCTGCAGGCTACTGCTATGACCAGGATTAGATATTAGACACGTTTGAGGTACTGCCGCATAGGTTCATTATCAGTGCCAAGAATGACAAATATGAGAGTTCTAAGGAAAGTGGTGTCTTGGTGTGTGATAAGAGTAATGATAATTTGTTATATTTATAAAAGATGGCACGAGCACCATTTATATCAAAGGAGCAAGAGCTGATTACAAAAATAGCCCTAGTAATAGAAAGAAAGCAGTTTTACATGATGAAAGAAACTACAGTTAATTATAAGACAATTACCAACTACAAAGGACACACAAATGAAGAAAGAACGAATTGGTTTATTGGTTGCAATTATGTGTAAAGAACTTGAGACCCAAAATCATGCATGTCATGGGCCCACAATGAGAAGACTCACCCTTCCTCTGTACTTTCGAAATCCATATCCTCAATGATTGTCATGATCTGTCTTTCACATGCATCACTAGTGTCAAGAAATTGCTTTTGATGTTCTGAAACAGCTGTATTTTCAAGGAGTCTGTGGGTAAAGCGAATACCACTCAGAGGATTTTTCATTTCTTGCCGGACATAAGCCAAACCCTGTTTTGAAAAGCATTCCCTATCCTCTTGCGAGCATCCTTCTAAAGCCTGTTCCAGTTCAGGCATAACAATCTGCAAGAAGCAGAAACAGCCAATTACATGCCCACCTGCATTAGTCCTCTTGTTTGCTGTTACGACTACCTCCACAAATTTTCCATCTTTATCAAAAAACTCAAAAGGGCACTTCTCAGTATCATGACCACTAATTCCTCGATACAATAAAACCATAAATTTAGTTAGTGTGTCTTGACCTTTCAGCCGACAGAAACTTCCAAAGATTTCCCCAAGAAGCATTTTACCCATGACTTCATCTCTTCTCCAACCAGTTAGCTTCTCCATGGCTGCATTCCATTCAGAGCAGCAGGCATTCTCATCAGAAGCAAATATAGGTGGAATCAATGGATTCAGACTTTGTATGATAGACTCATAATCCCCTTGCATGCGGATGAATTTATCCATAATAACTTTCTCAGATGTAACATCTTGACCCACAAAGCACACACCGACAATGTTGTTTGTGTAATCCTTACTTCTGCAGGCATTGACCACAATGTATACAACTGACTTATGCTGATCAACCCCAAAGTTTTTAAGTTTTAATTCAATGTTTATGTCCTCCTCACCTGGATAATATAGAAGTTGGCTAAAGATTATACCAATACGGAAAATCTAAGAAAAATGGAAAGAGAAACAAGATGAAGGCTAGGGACTTACGAGACGATGTAAAAAAATAAACACGCATCTCATATATCTTACCAAATATTTTCCTAAAACAATTTATGATGGTAACCTGAAGAAGAACTTCTATCTTTACAGTCATGTAACTTAAAGTAATGCTCATGACACCAAAAAAAGAAAAAAATATATACTTGTGTGCTCCAAAGGGATGTATTCATGTAAGGACAAATCCCCATTGAGTTCCCTTTAGGGAATAGGGTTTTTAATGTAGTTGGATCTGTAATAAAATAACTGATGACACAAGTCATATAAGTTACATCATTTAACAGCCTCTTTGCATCATACAAATTTTAGGAAGGCAAGATAGTTTACTATGCCATTGAGTCCGGTAGTAATCAATGAATATTCACTAATGTTAAAAAAGGTTTACCTTGCAATGCTCTGCATAGAAGATTCTCAACAGATCCACGTGAGTCCTCATGAACAACTTCACCAACCAGGGACTTCCCCATGGCTTCGCTAGCTTGCAATCCTATTAATTCAGCAATTTTTCCATTCCATCCATTGATGAGACCATCCGAATCAACCCCAAAAATAGGAACTGTAGCTGTCTCAATCAATCTACTCATTTCATATGCCGCTGAACTGAGTTCATGTATCCCCTTCATACCAGTATCACCCTGCTGAATTTTTTTCAATACCTTAGAACCACGGTCCTCCATATCCTGTAATGAGTCTCTCATAATAATTTGTAGAGAATGAATTGCATTAATTTCCGAAACCTCCCAAAGCATACTTCTACTTTTTACTACTTCAAGAAAAGCTTTAAATGACGATCTTGGGTGCATTTTTTTGCCGTCATCTTTACTATCAGGTTGATGCTTGGCTCCTCCCCATATTACTTCCTTTGCAGTGTGAGACCTAAACCAGAACAAGAAATCCTTTGAAGTGATTCTTGCAGTAGCCATGCCACAAGCTTCATCACCGAGTAAAGCGGCACCAGGGTAACCAGCATCAGCCAAACTATCTGTACTCAGTCCCGTGGAATCTCCATGATTAGTAAGCAGCCACCCTGCAATATCTTTCACCTGTGATTCAGTTGGAGTCACACCCACCAACCAACATCTCCCACCATAAAGCAATGCAGCCCCATCACACTTAACAAGATCCATGATACTAGGAGACTGGGTGATGACACCACATGGGACATCCCGGAGGAGCATGTCACATAATAAGGTTTGTGTCCTGATAATTTTATTCTCTGCCAATTGTGATGCCAGTTGAAGCTCCATGCTTAGCTGATGTCCAAATGCCAGCATAAGGAACTCGCATGCATAGCGAATGGGGAAAGGGACATAGCGTGAGGAAGTGTGGTGGCCTACTACCAACCCCCAAAGCTTTGACGAATCGTTTGCATTGATAACAACTGCCATCACCAATGAGGCATTGGAGCCCATATTCGCCATGTACTGCGTGTGGCATCCATGTGGTGCCCGAAGTGTTGAGTTGACCAAACAAAGAGGCTGCTTTAGTTCTTCACTTTGAATGATGCTTACGGGATTTGCATGGCAATCACAAATTATTCGCACCCGATTCTGCTTGAATAAGAAGCGAGCAGCTTGAGGGATATCTATGGCAGGATAATGTAAACCCAAGTAGGGATCCAAATCTGATCTTCTGATTTCAGATACAACTTCACCATGATCGTCATCATGGAACTTATAAACCATAACCCTGTCATATCCAGTGAGCTTCTGAACATCCTCCACAACTGTATCACACAGCGCACCAATATTTCCCCCAGGGACTGACTGCAGTCTAAAAATCGCCCGAATAGCCAGTTTCTGTGATTGCACTGCACCAAGGGACAATGCAGGATCATCCGACTGTGCGGGCTCCAAATCAATCACAATCCCCACATCAATTCTATGTAGTATGGCATAAAATGGCTTTTGGATACTCGTAGAGTAGACCCAAACAGGGTTTAACAGCGAAATCTCCCTAGACGAGGCAGCTTTCTCCAATAAAGCCACTGAAGAAGGCGTAAACAAGGTTCTAGCATCAATTCCAAGCAAACCCTTAAACTCTTTTGACTCGAATTGGCTGTCTAAAGCCAGCAGTTCCAAGCAATTTTCACTATAAGCGATGATTCTAAAAGTGGGTTCCTCAATTGCAAGCAAGCATCCAAAGGGCTGAATTAGACCACCTCTTTGTATTCTGGACAGATATGCAGTTATTTGTTCTTCAGGCACAGATTGTGGAGCATGCAGTACTGATCTTGAGTAGTTAAAAGACATACCCGAACCACTAGACTGCTCAAACTCAGCCATGAGCCGGGCATCGGCAATGTACTGAGCAATTTCCTTGTCCCTTATGCCCATGTTGGTGGTGGTGGTGGTGCCGGTCTTGTCTTCGGGATTCATGACGTTGCTCTCACCTGAAGATAATAAGTTGCCGAGCCTGTTTCTCCGGTTCCCAGCCCCATTTTAACGGCTCCGGTTGATGGGTTTTTCTCGGAAACTGAAGTCGACATGGGAGGAATGAAAGTAGCTGGATATTTATCATACCTGTACTTGATGCTGCTTCTGCTGCTTGATTCTTGTCCTCGTAGCTTCCACACGTCTTTTTCATCTTGCGGTTTGGGTTTATCTTCTCCTAAATCTGTAGTCACCGATTTGCTAATCTAGTCGGTCTTATTATGAATCCTTAACGTTTATATCTCTTTCTGTCATTTTCATTTCCTAGAAAATCTCTCTCTGTTGTTGTTATTACTTCCTTAAAAACTAGTGAATAAGACAATGACTCCAGTCACTTCACCGCTCCTATGTTTTATCTTCTGTCCTAGACACCACAAAAGTTTGCAGGATTTCAAAAGAGAGAAAGAGTTAGAAAATATATTTTACATCTATAACTTATTGCTCTTTTTTATTTATAAAAAAATTAGCTATACCCCACTTTTATTTTTAAACCCTTAATGTTAGTGAAAGATATTTTTTAGGAGAAAAAAAGTTTGAGGTGACAAAAATTTCATTATATGAAATTTATAAAAAAAAAAAAGTCTAGAAAAATGCTAAATGCATGGTACAAGAGTATTATTAGTTTTTAAAAACTCAAGAGATATGGAGAGAGTAAAAGGTTTGGATGGTGAATTGAGTTGAAATGAGATGAGATAATAATTATAAAATATTGTTAAAATATTACTTTTATCTTAAAATTTTAAAAAATTAATTTATTTATTAGATTTTGTTTGAAAGTTTAAAAAATTATAATAATTAAAGATAAATTGAGATAAATTTTAATCCAAACAAAACCTAAGAGTGTGCAAGCTGGCTATTACTTGAGCCACTTTTATGAGTCGTCACTTTATTTTTGTTGTGAAACTCAATATTTTATTATTTTAATAATGAATCAATAAGAATAAGAATCAAAATAAGAAAGAATATAAAGAAATTTTCATTGATTTAGAATGTGAATTCTTAATTTTGAAGATACAATGATTGAATTATATAAATATTTTTCTTTTAAATTTTCATAATTCTTGAAAATTATTTAATAATTTATATTAAAAAAATTATTGAAAAATTTAACATGAATATAAATTTTATTTAATACAAGAGGGGATAGTATTTTTTTTTATAGAAATTTAAATGAAACATGTTACATCGTTGTTTTAGATGACATGCTCGATTTGATAGGAGCGTGGGCCAAAATTAATAAGATTCTTGTCAGAAGCATCTAAAGTTGTTGCAATGCCAATGTGATGTGCAACTGCATGCTTTGCATGGATGCGATATTTATCCTTTTCTTGTTTAGGGAACGATTATTTATATAACAATATCTTTCATAAATTTGTGACAAATATATTTATTGCATGGTGGTTTATATTTTTATTGTGAAATAGCAAAGAAGGCATCAGATGTTCTTAGTTATTGAGAAAAAGGTATTAAAAAAAAAAAAAAAAAGATGAAGAAGAAAGATATTCCTAAAACTTTAGAATCAATAATTTGTTAAAAATAAATTTGAAAGCTAATTTTTTTAATATATAGAAAAACGATAAACATGAATTGTTTGTCTTAAAATATTATAATTTTTAGAAATTTTAATTTAATTTTATTAACTTAATGGGTAGTTTTTCTTTTTGTGTGTGTGAAATTTTTGAGGTAATTTCATATTTTTAAAGGTAAAAAAAAAAAAAGAGACATATTGCAATTTCTCAATAGTTTAGGGGGGTGATTGCCAAAAGTGATAGTTTGGAGATAAATTGGGTAAAAAATTGAGGTGGTTTATATTTTTTTCCCAAAATAAAATATGGCAAATCAGAATTTCATGAGATCCTGATATATAGGATCGGTGATCCAAAAAAAAAACCTATTGAGAAGCCATGATCGATCGATGATTTAGGCTGTGTTTGGGTGACGAAGTACTCTGAAGTATTCTGAGATACTCTCACTACTATTCTCTACTTTATTATTACTTTTCACCTATTTTTACTATTATTCATTACTTTTCACCTACTTTTTATTACTTTTCACCTACTTTTTATTACTATTCAATATTCTATTATTACTTTTTACTTACTTTTTATTACTATTCACAAACATTATCAGATACTTTCACTATTCAAACCAAGCCTTAATTGTCTTATTCCTAATACGTTTTTCTTATTTTTTATATATTATTCTCTCTTTCTTCTTTACCCCCGAAAGGTAACGTCTCGGTCTCTCCCCTCTCTCGAAATTTCTTCCTCCTGACAATATGTACTTCACACCTCTCGAAATTTCTTCTCCACATTTGTTCTTCATAGCTCGTTCTTAGTACTTTTTCTTGTGATCGTGGATCCATCACCGACGCAACTCCTCCATCCAGTCACGTTGGCAATGCTTCATCTCCTTCGATAGCATCTCTCGACTTTCTTGGTTTGTGCATTATTTTGCTCCACTGTATAATGGTTATCTCCAAGGTATAATACATCTCCCATGAACGTACCTCATTGAATCCCCTCTTCTTCGTGGATTTTCTCCATATTCTTGTAAAAACTAAAGTGCGGAACTTTTTCAATTTTTTCTCTCTTGCAAAGTTCCCTAGTTTCCCCCAATTCATCACCCATTATCGGAAGAAATTCAGCCTCGCTGCATGTCCGGCTGAGGTCCACCATGAATGGGTAGATTTTACTGCTGCGGTAACCGTGGCTGCCCTCGTAGTCTACCATGAGCTAGCAGAAGGTCTATTTGGAGATGGGATTTCAGAGATAGCGAGTGATCAAAAGGAAGGGGAAAGTGTGTTGGGAGATGGATCTGCAAAATATGAAATTTTTTTTACAAACATAAGAAATAATTTAAAAGTAAATAATATTTTATTATTATATGAAATTTATATGTATAATCTAATATGGAATTGTGTTGTGAACGAGATAGGTAAAAGGCAAAAAGCTTAATATTAGCTAAAATTTAGCTAATAAGATAGCCAATCTAATAATTCTCTTAGGACTCGAAGCAGAAGTCCTTGATCTACTATTAACAATGAAGTATGCTTTGGACTAGGAAAAATATTGGGAGCAACTACCATTGAGAGCAGCTACTTTTATACACATTATGTGACATCATCCAAATCACACATTTATCAAATTCGAAATTAGTACCGAATTGACCGAGAATGAGAGAGATGATAAGAGAGACGATGAGAGAGACAATGAGAGAGAGACAATGAGAGAGAGAGCCGATGAGAGAGAGATCGAGATGAAAGCTGCAGATGAGAGAGAGAGAGACGATGAGAGAGATGCTGGAGAGAGATAATGAGAGAGAGAGCGGATGAGAGTGATAAAAAAAAAGAAATAAAAAAAGAAAAAGAAAGAAGAAGAACCAGAAGCAGCCACGTAGTGAGTGTAAAGTATGTACTACTACAGTGGCTGCTATGTAGCTTTACTCTTTGGACTAATATCCTCTCCAAGTCAAGGAACTTACTCCAAATAGCTTGCTTTTTCTCGATCAAGCATTCATGTGCTTAGCAAATAGTTAAATCTATACCACTGGCAAAAGTAGCATTTGGGATGAAAAGAATTAAATTTTCCGGATAAGCCGACACAACTCTTGTTTACTGTCTGAATGTGGTAGGGTCTAGCTAATTGCCCACCCACATATTTAGCTCATCTCTTATCTATGCTAGCACTTTCAATTCCTGACTCGCGAATTGAAGTTCAATATCTATTTATTAGTTTCGTTGAGGCCCATTTCTTCTCAATCCACAGAGAAAAAATGTAGGACTAGCACCAATTGTTCATCACAGAAGAAATGACTTACTGACTCGGGATTGCTAACTATACTAATATAATATAAAAGAACTGTTATATATATATATATATATATATATATACTATCCCCAATTTCATTGACACTCCGGGCTTTATGCAACCGATCAGATCATGTATATATCATTTCAATACAACATAGGTCATCGAAATTGATTTATTTCGTACCTTTTTCATTATGAGAAAATGGGCCAAATTCTACAGTATCAAACCTATGGAGCTTAAGGAATGATGGAAGGGAATAAAAAAGAAATTTAAAATAAAAAATAAAAAAGAGGAAAAAAATAAGTAAATAAAAATGAAGCAGAAGAACCCTAATTCCAAATAAATGAAAATGCGACTAAATTGGTTCTAGTTATTCTTCAGGGTGAAGTGGAAGAAAAGAAGACATCAAACAAAGAAAATGATCTAACAACTTCAAAATAATTGAACGAGGGGAGTCGATGAGGTGAAAATCTCATGAACTGGCAGCAATGGTGACTTATTTGTTAACTTTTTCACTATCACCCAAAAAAGTCAAACTCTGTCAATAACTAATAAAGTGACTTTTTCAGTATAAGGTGACAATCTCATGAACTGGCAGTAAGGGTGACTTATTTTTGTTAGAACGTTTATACATAACTAATAGAGTACTTAAAATATCTATTTTACCCAATAAAATAGTTTTTTAGTATCGGTGTAAAGGATCTTTCCCTTGTGTTTAATTGCAACGAGAACCCTTGAATCTAGAGCTACTTGGCGTTCCAACCCAGTTCCAACAATGCACTTTTCTGATCGAGAAAGTGAAATTGCTTGATATCGCATATTAGAACTCATTAAAGCTTAATTCGCATCATTTTGTTCGATAAAAGGAATGAGTGAAGCTCCAATAAATGAATATTGGACATGAAAAATACTTAGAAGATGGACTTAATTCCATTTAGTCGTCAGGAATTCTTTATGGTATCTAGACAGAACAACCTATTCTTCTTGAATACCTCAATTAAGTGCCAAAGAATTTCATGCCGCTACAATATAGTATTCGTCTCTATTGATGATAAATAAAGCATTCGCACTGTAATGTTTCGTACCCCAATGGATCATAAAGTTATTTCTTGTCACTTAAAATCATAACTCACAGTACAAATATAAACTCCAAATTCTCAATAACACTTAAAACTCATTTTTTGAAACCAACTACTTCAATATAATTAATCTAAAACATCACAAAGTCTCAAAATAACCGTCAGCCTTCCAAAATGCCAAATCAACAAAACCAATTAAATCTATTGAATAAAACTCTCCAAAATTAAAGTACCCTCTTTGTACTTATTTCACTATGCTAAAATAGTCTCGCTTTCTATTTTTGACCCTCAGTTAAAACATTCAAATCATCTGAAAAATATTGTAGAGATAAGGATTGAGTTATCAACAACTCAATAAGCAGTGAACATATACCAATGTGTATATATGAGCCAGTAATAGAATGCAAAATAGAAAATGTTATAAAAAATATCAAAGCAACAATTTTGAAATATTCATATTCAAAAGTCATTTGGCATAGCATAACTGAACTTTATATTAGAGTAGAGACCACGTTTAATCCCCATAATAGTGGTTGTGCAAACCTCAACGACCAGCTAAGCAAAAACAGAATGTGAAATTTTTCCTTCATTATTCTTAGAGCCCCGAGTGTGCACAAAGGAAAGACCACATAGAAAAAAATCATTTTGTTTTCAAAGTGGATGTACCAGAGATAGAGGAATTGGTACCAACCCAAACAAAAGCCACAGTCTTACACTTATGGTAAGTTCAGAGAAGAACATAAATAATCTCATGCTAGAAGTTTTCATATGCCACATCATATCATAATAGTATACTGAATGGATTTAGAATCATTTTTTCATAATCATGCAAAGTTTTTAGATTTCATATTTGTTCTTTTATACAACTAAGAACAAAATATCAAAAATAACTCATGCCTACACTAGTCATAACAAAAATACTTTTATCTTTTTATACAGATTTCATGAGTAATGTAGATCAAATAGCCAAGATTGTTTCAAGTTTCTTTTCATAACAAAATATGCATGCATATTTTTCATTTCTTTTAGATAAGGATAAAAATCATGCAATTTAGAAATTTAAAAATTTATTGACTAACTTCAATAAGGATATAATATGAATCTAAATAGTTTCAATAAGAATGCAACTCAAGCATTTGTCCTTAAGAGCCCTTTTTTCCAGTCAAATCTTCTTGTCTATGAAAAATATAAATATTTTTAAATTGTAAAGCGATAACAATAAGAATATTTTATGCGTAGTTACAAATTTAATACAAAATACTCATTATTCTCCTAATCTTATTTTTTCAACTAAATAAAGTATAGCAGTTCATATTTGTATCTTTCAATTTTTATACCCTTCTTAATTAACACAAAGATAAAAAGGTTAATTTGTTTTTAGGTCTATTATATTCTCATAGAAGTGAAAAAAACACATTTCTCAAACAAAATCTAAGAAACACAGTTTTGTTTCTTTGTATATGCTCGAATTGGTCTAAATCAGCATATTGAATCGATTTTATGAGTGATTTAAAACATGAAATAAAGTTGTTTCAATTTTGAACCAAATCAAATTTAATTATTTAAATCAATTTAAATCGAGGCCTTTTTTGAGTGCTTGTACTTAAGAGGGCCACCAAGCATTTTGTGAATGGGGATTTCAGGTTTAAAAGGTTCAACCTTAGGTACGGGGCGTGACAGCTTATACCTGCAGTTTCCTTTCCTCATGACCTCAAACACTTCCTCTATTATTTCCACAAACCATTCCTCTATTCGACCCACCACTCTCAATTTGTCTAACTTCACTTGAGTCATATATGTGAAGCCGAAGGGCACCAACTATCTCATGTGGTTGTCCCAATTAATTCCTGTGTTGTGTAGTAGTGATTTCTTGGGCATTGTTGATGGCTTTGAGTCATGCCCAACAAAACTCCTTCGTGATGCTCAAGAACAAGAAGTTTTCAATCCTAAGTACACCATTTGGGTTAAGAAAGATCAGAACCTTCTTGGTTGGATTAACTTCACCTTTTATGAGAAGGTTGTGGCTATAACTTAGGGCCTCAATAAACAAGTTTGGTGTGCTCTTGTAAATCGATTTGCATCCCAATCGTGGTCTGGCATTGCACACTTGAAGAGGC
Source organism: Cyclocarya paliurus (assembly GCA_029856935.1). NCBI lineage: Eukaryota > Viridiplantae > Streptophyta > Magnoliopsida > Fagales > Juglandaceae > Cyclocarya > Cyclocarya paliurus. Next base: position 21,762,218 of record CM056951.1, read on the forward strand.
AATTGCATACTCTCAAGCAAGGTACTCAGTCTTGCTCTAAATACCTTCCAATTGCTAAAACATAGGCTGACAAACTTGCAGTCGTGGGTAAGCCCATCGAGGATTATGATCTCATCTCCTTCATTGTTAGTGGACTCAACCCTTCCTACACCCTTTTCATCACTTCCTTCACTCTAGCTGCCCAAGACAATCCTCTCTCATTTGATGACTTCCGAGATGAACTTATGAATCATAAGACCTTTCTCAAGCAATAGCAAACCATTTCTTTGGATCCCTCCCCTTATGCTTTCTATACTAAAAAGTCTAGCAACTGAAGTTTTCCTCAAAAGCATAAACACCCATCAAAATTTCATCCTTATTCTTCTAGAGCTTCTAAGCCTCCTTCTTATGGTGGCCTTCTCTCAACACCTAAAACAAAATTAGATCAATCAAACAACTCTACTTCTAACACTCGTGCCCCATGTCAGATTTGTGGAAGGACCAACCATCAGTCCCTTGATTGCTTTCATCGAATGGACCATGCCTATCAGGGAAGCCACCCTCCAACTTAACTTGCAAACATGGTAGCCCACTCTAATGCTATTGTTGATAATCAAGCTTGGATTGTAGATAGTGGGGCCAATGCCCATATAACCAGTTAGCTCGAAAACCTGTCCATTCAATAGCTCTCGTTGGATGAAGAAATGGTAGCAGTCAACGATGGAGCTGGTATCAATATAGGAAACAATGGTTTCTCTCTCTTGTCTTCTTCCACCTCAAAACACACTCCTTTCTTTCATCTAATTAACATCTTACTTTGCCTTCAAGCCTTTTCAAATTTGTTATCTATTAATAAATCTTGTGCTAATAATTCTTGCTACTTTATTTTAACCGAGTCCTCTTTCTTTGTTAAGGACATCCGAACTCATGCACTATTGCACAAGCACTATTGGATGGATGGCGTAAAAATAGACTCTACCACTACGATTGCACAATCATTCCCCTCAAAGAAGATGTGCTCCTGTTGTTGCCTCTTTCACTGCTTTCATAGGAATAAGGACTTCATCCATAGGATGACACTTTAGATTATGACTTTCTGCATCTAATAGAGTCCATTATCTTCTTAAAAATTTCAAACTTCCTGTTACAGTCAATGATTTCAATAAAACTCATGTTTGTGTTTCATGCTAATTAGGCAAAAACAAATGTCTCCCCTAAGAGTATAATCGTCTGGTCTAGTCAGTCTTGGAGGAGAATTTCAGATCGGATCGATTTTTCCAATCCATCAAATGTTCAAACCGGACCAAACAAATAAGGACTTTGGACTGGACCAGACCATTTTGGTTCGGTCCAGTTGGTCTTATCAGGGTATTTCGGTCCAAGCTATTTTTTTCAAGTTTTTGACAAAAAGTTATAGAAAATTATTATAAAAAAAAATCAAGTGAAGGATATAATCTAATTTATCTAACTAAGTATATACTTAACTAATTAAGTATTTTAATTAAGTATAATACAATAATAATGCTAATAGTATGTGTACAATCAATAATTAATAGTTAGTACTTTGTCTTAAAATTCTTTACCTTTAATTTTTATATAATCTAAGCATAAATAATTAGTTTAAAAGAGAATTAAATAATTACTTATAATTAGTCAGAAGAAAAGCACAGGATTACTTGCTTTTAATTTATATAACTACTTAAAAAAAATTATAAATATCATACAAAAAATTATTTAAAAACTTATATATATTAAATTTGGTTCGGTCCAGTCCTGGGTGAAAAAACCCTACCTCGAGACCTGACTGAATATTCAATTTCTTTAGTTTCTTGGATCAAGACTGACCGATCTAGACCAATCGAAGGTCAGGTTGGTTTTCTCGATTTGAATGAGAAATTTTGCACCCCTCGTCTACCCTTTTGTGCCTCTAAAATAAATAGCACTACATCCTTGTAGCTTGTCGACTCTGATATTCGGACATTACCAATCATTTATGTCACAGGTTATAAGTATTATGCAATCTTCATTGATGACTTCTCACGATATACATGGATCTATCCACTATATCACAAATATGATGCCTTTAGTCAATTTGTCAAATTTAAGATCCTTGTAGAAAATTAATTGTCCACCATCGTCAAACAATTTCAATCGAATGGAGGTGGAAAATATACCTCAACTCAGTTTCAATCATTCCTACATACACAAGGTATTTTACATAATTGGACTTGCAGAAAGAAAATTTCATCATATCTTGGAAACTGGTTTTACTCTACTTGCGCATTCACATATGTCCAATAAATACTAGGAGATGCATTAGATCATCAATCTCCATTTAGTAAACTATACAACAAAGACCCATATTATAAGGCACTAAGAGTTTTTGGATGCAAATATTATCCACTACTCAGACCCTAAGGTCTACATAAACTAGAGTATAAAACCAAACCTTGCATCTTTTTGAGGGTATCATCATGCTGGCTACAAATGTCTTGAGCTAGTAAACAACAAAGTCTATTTGTCCTGCCATGTCATTCTTTGATGAGAATGCTTTTCCAACTAGGGGTGATCATCGGGCAGTCCGGACCGGAAAAACTGACCGGACCGGACCGAGTTCATTTGATCTGGTCTACTGTTAGAATTTTATAGGACCGAGTTCATTCGGTCCTGTCCAGGGTTTCAGACCGGACCGAATGTAAATTAAAAAAAATTATAATTTATATATATAATTAATTATATAATTTTCATCTAACTTAATCCTATCACTAACTAATATATAATTATACTATATTAGAATTAATTATAGACTATAGTTATATAGTTATACTAATATTACTAATATATAGCTATACTATATTACTAATAGTCTAATACTTTATACTAATACTATTATATAGTTATACTAATCATGATTCATAATAACTAATCACTATAAATCTATAACTATATATATTTAGTATCAATGAATTAATATATTCTTTAATGTATTACAATTTACTAATACTATTAAGTATTAAGAGTTATAATATAAATTATAATATATGTATAATTTATAAATTTATAATAGTATGTATAGTTAAATATTTTATACTTATTTATAATAGTATGTTAAGTATGTATCTTTCTCAATTATGGATGTAATATGTATGAATAATTAAATTATTTATGATTATTGCTTCATATACAAATGTTAAAAGTTGTATATGGCTCATTTTGCATTAACATACTTTAAGTTAGTAATAAAGTAATAATTAGCATCATCAATAATATAATTTTCATTTAATTTATTATCATTGATTATATAAAATATTTTTTTATTGAGTTTGTTACATAATCCACATTAATAAGTCACTTAGTTTAATTTAGTATTGTAAATAAAATTTTTTTATTAATTGATTTAAAAAAAACAAAAAAAAAAAGATCGAACCAAATGGACCAGACCGGACCGATAGCTACCGGTCCAGTCCGGTCCCTATGGGTGCTCGGTCCTGTCCGGTCCAGAAAAAATGATGGACCGAAAATGTTCGGGCCATCGCCGGACCGGCCCGTTTGCACCCCTATTTCAAACAAAAAACTTGAGCCTAACTCACTGCCTTCCAACATCTCTTTATCGACTGATGTCCTTTTCAATGTAAGTTTCCCTCTTTCGTGCTCACAATTTCCTCTTTCAACTTCTACATTTGTTAGCACTAACATTGGTGTAGATTCCATTACTTCACATATAGCTCCTAGTCCCTCTTCTCCAAGCAACCAAACTCTCTCTTCCAACCTCCCTATCCTTATACCAAGTTCCCCACCATCTACAAAACACCCTCCCTCCTCTACAGATGCTTACTCTATCGTCCATCCATTTTCTTCTCAAGTGTCCTCCACGCACCCTTAGGTAACCAAGTCTCAAACTGATTCACACCCTTTCTCTTGCTTTCATGGTATCTTACATGACGTCGAGCCCAGTTACTATAGCAAGGCTACCTCTAATTCTCATTGGCAAGCTGTAGTGCAACAGGAACTTGATGCTCTCATGGCTAATGGAACGTAGTCCCTTTGCCCTAGACTACCTAACAACAATATAGTAAGAAAAAAGTGGGTTTATAAGATCAAACAAAATCTTGATGGCTTAATTGATAGTTTCAAAGCTTAGTTAGTGGCCAAGGGGTTTGAGCAAGTTAGTGGCCTTGATTACATATTGTCTGCATCATTTTATGCTTGGCAGTCCAATTTTGGGTAGCACATTTGTCGATTAGATGTGTTAAATGTTTTCCTTTAGGGTTCTCTACTTGAGTAGGTCTACATGGAGCAACCCCAAGGATTTAAGGATAAGACTCATTCTCACCATGTCTGCAAATTATACAAGGCTAGTTATGGTCTCAAGCAAGCCCTTGGGCCTGTTTCGCAGATTATGTCCTTTCTTAGCACTCACATTGATGTTTTACAATCTTTTATCTCTCGCCTTCAAATTGAGTTTCCACTCAAAGATCTGGGTCCTCTCAGGTATTTTCTGGGTTTCTGGATATCCAAGCCACTCAAACCTTTCATTGTCTTTTAGCTAGACTAAGTATATCATTGATTTGCTCACTTGGACACCCATGTCTGGTGCCAAGCCTTCCAAAACCCCTTGTTCTTTTGGCTCAAAGCTATCGCAATTTGATGGAGAACCTCTCTGTGATGTAGCTGCTTATCGACGTGGTGGGTTCTTTGTAGTACTATACCTTGACCAAACTTGAGATAGCCTTCTCAGTCAATCAGCTCTGCCAACATCTCCAACATTCCACCTTAGTTCATTAGATAGCAGCAAAGTGAGTCTTACGCTATTTGGAGTCTACTGCAGATCATGGTTTGGTCTATACCTCAAGTTCACTTCAAATCTCAGCTTACTAACAACTATAACTCTAATTGGGCTGGTAGCCTTGATGATAGACGCTATACTTCTGATCTTGCCGTGTTCCTTGGCAACTCCTTGATATCTTGGAGTGCCAAGAAACAAGGGGTGTTTTCTTAATCCAACATTGAAGCTAAATAGTGTTCTCTTGCTTTGGCCACTGTAGAAGTATATTGGGTGAGCATGCTGTTTCGTGATCTGCACATCACTCTTCCTACTGCCCTTGTGCTCAAGTGTGACAATGTAAGTGCTTTATCACTTGCCTCAAATCCAGTCTTTCATGCTAGAATCAAGCATATAGAGGTTGATTACTACTTTGTACGAGAGAAAGTGTACAATCGAGATATCTTAATCTAGTATATATCCGCTCATGACCAAGTTGCAGACATTCTGACCAAAGGATTGTCATCCACTAGACTCCAGTACCTTAAGTTCAAAGTTGTGGTTCCCCCCATTAGTTTGTAGGGACGTTAACCAAGACAAATCTAAGCCTATCCTAAGATGTATTGAAGTTAAAGATCTTGCTGTTATCAAAGTTAAGGACTCTGCTGCTATTGAAGATAGCATTGTTGTTGAAGATAAAGACTTTGCTATTGTGGCCTCTACTGTTATTGAAGATAAAACTGTTGTTGAAGATAAGTCCTCATCCAAAGTCATAACTGAATATTGTGAGGATAATACACATCCATCTGAATGATATCATAGTCTTTTGTAACATGTTTCTCTGTGATGTTTATCTTTATCTTTCTAACTCAAATTCAAGTGTACTCTATCATTATAAATAAACAATATATCTTACGGGTTGATCATCTTGATCACCCCTCATTTGCAAACTCTTTCAATTACAAAATGAAAATTTTCCTTAAAGCTTAAAATTTAATTAGGTGTTATTGCCACATGAAGGGGAGATTACTAGTCCAAATTTGTTCTTTCTCTTTCCTTAAGGTCACTCATTTTTTTAAGAAAAACTGTTATCGTTTTTATAATTGATTTATTTTCTTTTCCCAATACATCCACCTCATAATAACATCGATTTCACATTCAAAAAGATTGATCCATAGATTGTTTAGTCAACTCAGAACCGATTGATTGATCGCTTAACGGAAAGCCTACTAGTTTAGTTGGGAATAGAATATGCCTAAAAGACTACAAGTCATCTGAAATTTTATACAAACTATCAAAACTGCCAGAATACACTATTCGGCCAAATAGGAAATTGACAATTAGCACCCTCAGTCAATTTTGGCCATTAAGACAAATGGAAAATAGTAATGTGGCACAATCTTATAACTCAAATCTTTCTTGCAACAACTTTCTTCTTTTAACATAAAATTTACTTTTATTAAACAAGATGAAATACAAAATCTCTGAAAAAAATGACTGCAAATTAGCAAAAGACAAATTAAATGAACAAAACGCAAGGCAAAACAAAACATGTTAAGAAGCAATTTTGTCGAACATCAATGCGGTTGTTTATGCTAATCCATCCCCAGCCTCTGTGCTCCAAACCTCTTTGCAACTTGCTCTAATGGCCTAGTCTCAATATAGACTAGCAAATAATTTATATGGAAGTCGTTATTTATTTTATTTGTTTCGAAGTGGCCTAGCTAGTCTCAATAATATCATAAGCCAAAAGAGTTCGTTCAATTTATTTTTATTTCAAAACTTAGTCTTAACAATGTTTATGACTTAAAATTTTTGACTTGTCCATATTGTTCAACTTAAGTTCTTAAAATAAAAGGTAAAGAAAATGATCATGAAAAGACATATTATGATATTCAAAACTAATTTAAATATACATACAACATAATAAATCAAATTAAGAAATTTGGATTTACATGACGAATCGATGAGCATATATATGATTTATGGAGAACAAAACATATGTGAGATTAAAATAATTCACATTTATACTCTTTTATTAAAAATAAACTATTTATAAATATGTAATTATACTCTAAATAGTGCTGGACTTAAAATATGAGTACCACAAAACCCATTTCAGAAAACCCAAAATGCATTTGATATTTCTAACTTGCACATTTCACTATATGAGAATTATGCCTAAACCCATGCTTGAAAACCTTACAAATCGAAACTGCACTTAATGACGCAAACTTTGAAACATATCTTCATGAACAAATTTACACACCATAATACCACGACAAAATGTATTAACTTGAGTCAAACCACAATTAACAAAAATATTATCAATATTCGATAAAAATTATGACTCATCGTTGCATTATGTATTCCCCTTGTGTATTACAACTTAGCAATACAAAGTAAGACCAAATTAGTACTCGGCATGCTTCTTTTCCAAAAATTAAGAAAAATAAGTTTTAAAACTAAGTTTTTACATAAAAGTAACGTATACATGTACAAGAAGCCATATGCTACAACAACTAGGCTTGGCCAAGATGAGCATAGCACAATTGAGTCAAACAAATGCCAATTGTTCCTCAAATATAAACAGTTTATGTAGGCAATATAAACAGGCATGGCTTTATGTCTACATTAATTACCTCAAAAGGCCCCCTGCCTCTTTAATAAGAAGACACTTGCACGGAAAGCTCCAACTATCTATGTCACCTCATCCTTTAAATTTTTTACAAACATTAGCATTTGTTTAGAAAACAGCTAATTGTAAGAAATAAAAAAGACTGCATAAAGATATGCCATGATATATTTCCCAGAATCTAATATTAATACTAGAAACATATATATAGAGACCAATATTAAAGATAGGAAAGAGAACAATAATCAGTTCAGATATGCTTGTCCAGCTAGCATATGGTAAGAGATTTCAAGAGATTGTTAAGAGATTTTTATAGTTTAATTATGGACTGTAATTTGTAGGAATTAGGAATTAGGAAGTAGGAACTTGTCATCAAATATGAGGATTTTATAACACTAATTATGTAACCCTATACGACAAAATATTTCTAGTCAAATTCCATGCAATCCATTTCACAAAGATAAGAGGATAGAATAATGTTGTTAATTTTTTGTTCATAAGCCTCCAGAGAAAATTAAAGGTTGGTTAACCAAAACATGAAATATGTAATATTTGGATCCAATGTATATATCATAGAGATAATTTCATTTGGAATCAACCTACTTTTATCTGAATGATTTAGATCCTGGGATGAGTGTCAAGTGGAGTGGATTTTATGAATTTCACTCAAACATATTGTGTTTTCTTATAAGAGATCTATTAAATCAAAGAGTTCAATCTGTATAACTTGATATGACAAAGCATCTATAATATGAAAGCTCATCTCAATATGTTTTTATTTTACTATTTTCTAATCATAACTATTTTCAAAAAATATTATTTATCGTCATACCCGCTCATCATGATGGTATTAGATGATTGATTAACAAGTGGAAAATAACAAAAGCATTTCTCAAACATTTAATATCACCCTATGGAATAATGAGAGGATGATAAATGAATGGAAGATGAATAAATCGTAAACATTTATTTAAAAAAAAAAATACTTGCATTTTATCATATGTGTATAAATTTTTTTTTTTTAAAATGGTATACAGTGATAAGATAGGAGTATCTGTTGCTAAGCATAGGTTATTTCTTCCTTGGGGTATAATTATATAAGAAATCAGGCAAGCCCAGATGAACCTGAGAGAGCTTAAGGCTGTGATGATTGAAGAAGATTGTTGGACCTAGTATGTGCGTTGCATATAATCAGGCAAGCCAAGATGAACTTGAGAGAGCTTTCAGGAATGGGCAGATCAAGTTTGTGAAGAGGGAAGGCAATGGGGGTTGCACATATATTATATAAATTTCCTTTATCTTAGAATGAATTTCAATGGTGGACTGAGGAGGGTGCTGAGTAAATTGTGAATAAGGTTATCTAAGGAAAACTTTGTAATGTTTCTTCATGAATGGAAGTTCATTATCGTATTAAAAAAAAAAAAGGAATTTTCTAATGTAATAGTCATATATATTAAGCCGGTGCATGCGTTTAACAGATTTCCATGGAAATTAAGCTATGAAATGTATTTACTAGACAGACTAGTAGCAATAGTTTGTTTTATACTCGATATAAAACGAGAAATGTTAATTTTCTCATGTATATTTATTTTTATTGGGATAAATTAAAAAAGAGAAAAATCTGTTGCTTTGGAGTAGTATTCATAATTCTCCAAATTCACTACAAGAAAAAATATTGATATGGCATTCTAACTACCCAATTGCTTCCTACTATATATCACTAACATGAAGAATGCCAACAAATAGGTATGAATTCTATTTTTGTGTATTTTATGCCAAAAAGTAATAATATCTCGACCAATATATTGGCCTTGTGGCACCTTATTGATCAACAGACAGCATTAATCACAATTTCCAAAAGAATTGCATGTTTTCATTTAATAAAGTTAACTAATTGAGAACATTTTTGGAAAGTATATTGATATTCATCTGTATGTAAATGTACTCTAGCTATCAAGCGCCATGCATATATATAAATATATATATAAATACGTACCAATTAAGCAAATCCTTTAAGACATTTTTCTAATTAGATATACTCCAAGTACTGCATGTAGTAACATGCATTTCAATAATTTACAAGAAAAAGGCTCTGTTTTTGCAAGAATATCACCCACGAATTTTGCATTATGCTAATACCCACAACTTAGACCACCACGTACACAAAAGGCAGATATACAAAAATTAAACCGAAAGGAAGAACATGGGAATCAGATTGACAGTGTAAAAAAATTATTGTACAAACAAGCAAGCAAGCTTTTTCACCCAAAAGGTTATGCATGAAGGGGAAGTGATAGAAAAATTATCTACCTAAACATACCTTTACGGAATATATTCCCAGGAAAATCAGCCTTGGTCGACAGCAAAATGAAGTTCAATCAGTTAGCCTCCCAGCCAAATATGGAGGTTTTGTTCACTGATTTTCTAGGGGCAAGAAATGACTCGAAATGAAGCGGGAGGAAAATCAAGGCATATACCCGCGTGCAGGCGGTGGTATTTAGGTGGGTGGATTTGCAGGTGGGCTTTCAATGGAGAAATATGAACTAGGGGGAGAAGGGTGTGGGCAAATGGGACTCCGAAAAAGGTTGAGCTAATGTTCACGGAGGAATTGACGCAATGAAGCCTTCAAGTCGGGATTTGCAGGTGGAAGCACAGTGAGCGTTTTGGCTTTGTGGGTTTTGTCAATGGGTTTCGTCGAAGTGGAGGACAGGTACTACTCGGGGGAAAATGTTGGGGGGAAATAAAGGAGATTTCTCGTTTTGGTGCTCAATGTGATCCCGACGTTTATATTAATACACAGCATTGCAAAAAGTTAAATTTTTTTCTAGCGCACGAAATTGCCGCTAATACATAATAAATTGCTGCAAAAAACAATTTAAGTGAGGTCCGAATTCGAAATTTTGTGTTAAAAAGGTGCGGCGAGTATAAAATCGCTGCAAATAATGACCATTTACAGCGATTCTAAAATCGCCGAAAAATATGGTTTTTCTTGTAGTGACTTAGACATCTTGAAGCTAATTAAGGGGAAGTGCCGCTCAATCAATATTTAATGCAATTAAGGGACTAATCATGTCTAAACACCATTGGAATTAGTCGTCTGGGTAAAAAGTAAATATGATCCTAACCATAAATCGAGATGCTGAATTAGGATCATTCTTCACGTGTCAAGTGAAGGGAGATGCATTTATATGTTCATCGAGTGATCATTGGCCAACCATTGCAGGTAATCATCGTTGGTTGAAAAGTAAAAAAGTTAAATCTGAAACAACCAATTAATATCAGATATACATATATACATGTACCGGGTTTTTTTAACCCAAAAATTCAGGCAGTTTGCAAGGTTTATGCTTGAATACTCCAGCTTCTATCACCCTACAAGAGCACACAAACACTTTGAAGTAACCATTAATATTATGCTGCATATAGTAGCCAGTTTTGAAAATGGTATTTATCATTCCAATCATCTGCCTTTTACAATCTTGATAATCAGACTCATTATAAGAGTGCAGTAGAGGAATCAAATCAATTTATAAAGAGGCTACTAGATAATATCATACTGCTGACCAGAAAATAATATAATAATAATGCTAATGCTTTGCTACAAAGTTGTGAAAAGTCACATGAACAGATTGTAAAAGGTAGGAACCAGACAAACCTTTAGTGCGCCTCGATTTTTGCTACCTGGTCAGCAATAGAGTTAACTTCTATAGAGTTCTGCTGCACAGATCAAGTGATTATGTCAGCCCAGGATTTAATATATAATATTATCGTGATCATGCGTGGAGACCATTGGAAAAATACCCTGTAGGAATGAAGATAAAGAGAAAAATGTTATAACAACCATGTTAAAAATAATATTTAAGCTCATGTTGATAAATTTATGTTTGGTACAAAAAGACAAGCACAACTGCACCTTTTTCTCGGAAAATTAAAGTTTTTTTTTATAGATGTCATCATAAGATTCATGACAGAAAGCTAGGTACAAAGAGTCCAGCAATACTAACAAAATTGATTTCTCATCATTTACTTGGGGGTGATCTCGTTTATCCACAGTACTTTGGCAATGTAATTAATTCAGATTATAGCAATAATACACAAAAGCAAGAGTTTGTTAACCTATCAAGCAAGGGTAATTATACTTACTACATTCAGATTCTAGTAAATTAGCGTTAAGAAAGTAGGTTAACAGTTCGAGTTGTTAGGTGTTTTTTGAGTTCTTTGCATTAATTATATAATGAATATGCTGCAATAGATTTTTCAAACCACATCTATGCATATGACATTGGGAGCAATATTTACATAACTTATGCATCCCCGCATATCCTAAAACCTCAATTAATGCATGGTTGCCGGGTGATCAAAACAGAACAAGGTGGCTGTCATGGGGGAGATTCCACACATGGATGGAGATGACTGACTTATTTCTTATACCGAAACAACAGTCTATGTATGATATTCAAACAACCCCCATCATTAATCATTAACTCGAAAAAATGAGTGATAAAAAACGACTTATAACAAAGAATATGCAAGTAATTAGAGATAAAAGAAGCAGTGCATGAATATATATAAGCTAACTGGTCAGTAAATGATTTTACAATATGATGCTAGTCATTTCCCAATCATGAGTACTGAAGAAGTAAGTCTAGGCATGCATTTTATCAATAAAAACAAGTACGAGCCCTTTGTGCCAACTATATATATATACACATAAATATATATGTATATATACAGTAATACAAAAAATAAGGCAGCTATGGGTGCATGTATGTATCATGTGTATGCATCGATAGTTACTAAAATTTTGTCAATGAGACTTCATATTTGACGAAGTAGTACTACTAGCGCACGAGATGAGTACAATCGAGACCAATTAGTTACCAAGCTAGTAGCTAAAGATTAGATGATCATTAAAATAGTTGACTTGGTGCATGCAAGTGTTTAAGTAATAAACTGATTGTGTTTCTGAGGCGACAATGCGTGCATCAATTCATGAACTTCCCTAGCTGGAAGAACCATCGAGGGATTCTGGGATAGGATACAACAAAACCATCAAAACATCATGGGAAAAGACACCATGCATTTTCATTACATATGCTCAATGTAATTAATGCTAAGATGGAAGTGAACTGAACTTTGAATAATCGCAAACCCCTTGTAAAGCATGCAGTACTCTAAGACTCGATATTGTTCTTAAGACCATTTTTGTTCACATGAATGTCGTAGATGCTGGAAACATTAATTAGCCGTTAGAACTGGCATGGTTAATTTATGAATAAAGTATGGTTGATTAATTGTGTATACATTATTGGAAGAATTTATGTTTTAGCATCATTAATTGTGTTTATCAACCCATACAGCCATGAGATTAGTCAATATAATAGTAGCTAGTTTTGGAAATGGTAAACAAACAACTAGGGTTCATTCCAATCCTCTGGAGATTAAAACTTGTTAATCAGATAAATTGTACTAAGCTATATATCAGTGGGTGCTCTAACTATAATATATATATATATATATATATACACACACATTACTCTAGAAGTAGCAGGAAAACTATTCTGATTTTCCATCTCTCTGGTCTGATCTTTTCCATCTCTCTGGTCTGATCTAGATCAGACCAGAGAGATGGTTAACTATGGTTAACCATGCATGCAGGACGACATAATTAACACATGTAGTACTGAAATATGCAGCAATATCAAAGCCTCAATATATATATGGGACATTCCATTAGCAAATCGCGTATCATTCTTTCCACAAGTGATGATTATGTAACTGCAGGAAACAAGTGATTTGTTCAGTCTTCTGGCTTGGCTTTTCAGTCCAACAAATGATCCTTACCAGGCAAAATCAGTTGTATACATATGTATATGCATTCACTCATCCAATATTGTTGCCTTCCATAAATCCAAATCGCTAAAGGTTCTGTCTTCCACGTCTATTGAGCGGCAAAAACTACTTTCATGCATGCTAGCTAGCTGATCTTTTAGTTTAGACAAAAGAAAAAGTCACGATTTGATTGCTCTTGGTGATCGATGAGATCCCATTAAGCAAAGTGCACATTACATAATAGGCTTTTTGTAGCTTTTGAAAAATCCTACACTTATTGACCTAAAAGCCTTCATTTATTGACTCCTTAAGACCAATCATATTCATATTTATTGACTGGTCAAAGATTCATCACATATACTTTGTAAACGATCCCAACATATATATGATCTTTGATCTTTACGTGAAATCAGCTTTGGCTTTAGCCCTTTACGTACTGGTAAATCACGTGAACCTTGGCCGACTCATGGTTATAAACCAATTGATTAACTTAAACCACTTGATCATCAAGCCAGGAAAATTACAAAAACCAAATGCCTTTTCACGTAAAACTTTAATGCATGCAATATATAGAAAAATCTACAAGAAAAGTGTTCAATAATTTTATAATCCAGATCAATAAAACAATTGGAGGACTACCTAAATACAGGGCGTTTAATTAGGCCTTGCAATTATTATATTCCATAATAACGCTGTATTGTTTCAAAACTATGTTATGGTAGGATTCCCGTCGATAACAAACAGGGCGATAAATTCTACAAGAAAAAGCTTCTGATTCAGCAAAAATAAGCAATATTTGGTGAATTAAAATTATCTAATTCCTACAACTGATTGAGCAGCTCAAACACAAGAGGCAGATACACGACATTAAACCTCAAACAGAGGAGCATGCACATCAGTTTCACAGAGGAAAATAATGCATGTACAGAGAGGCTGAGTTGTGCAGATAGGCTGAGAGCCTCAGCTTGCATTTTGGGTTATAATGGCGTCAACCTATGAATGGGAACTTATAGTACCACTCTTCTTCTTCTTTTTTCCCAAAAAAAAAAAACACACAAAGCATTACCATATAGAGTCGTGTGAAGATAATGGAATTGGACAAGGGTTCTTCCATACATTTCATTGTAGAATCAGAGTCTATATAAGAAGAATCGAAAAGAATATTGTTGGTTATAGGCACAGTAGAGAATAACAAACACTATGTTCTCTGCAGTGCTTGTTCTAGAGTCTGTGATTGTTGTATTGTGCGTGTGTTGTTGGTCTGCAGTACTAACATAGGATTGCTTGTATTGATTTTGAAATAAAGTATAAGAATTCCACAGTTACATTAGACATACACAAACACATAGGCAATTTATGCTCAAATTGAAAGAGCAAAACACCCATGATTCTACTTGACCTAAACGATTTAATTAAGAACCTAAAGAAAAAAAAAAAAAAAAAAGGAACAGTATTTTTCCTTGGAAAATCGACTCAAACCGAGTGGAGGAGACGACGGGATGGAAATGAGTTGGATAACCCACTATTACAGGAAAAGGGCCGACGATGATGACGAACGGCAGCATAAGGTGTCTCAAAAATCGCACTTTTTTGAACTGATATAGCCTCAACTGATGGGAGTGAAGACGACGATGAGTGGGTTTTGCTTGTGTGAAAATCTACTGGGGTGGAGTAGCTCCGCTGTTAGTGGTGGATTTCGGTGGAAGGGACAGCCGTGTAGCAAATAAATTTTGAGTGGCTTTTGAGTTTGATTTGCAGGTAGAGAGAAATGGAGAAGAAGAAGTTGGGGAAGAAGGTGAAATCGAGATTTGGGAGTGCACGGGAGAAATGTTAACGGGTGATGGGGGGAAATTTGATTTTTCTTGCGTTTTGGCGCCTTTCACATTAAAAGGGCAATTGCAGCGAAATTATCCGTCGCTAGAAGTTGTTCACCTTTACCGGCGATTTTTCACTCCGCAATTGTGGTTACAATCGCTGCAAAACTAAAAACACACAATTTGGAAGCCGTGTCGACTAAGAAATTGTCGAGAATAATGAGTTATTGCTGCGATATTATTTCCGTCAAACAATAAATCGCCACAATAGCCTATATTTTTTATAGTGTTTATTCGTTTTTTGATAGGTTAAAGTATGTAAATTTCTTTGAAAAATATTATTTTAATTTTTTATTATTAAAAATCTTAAAATTTTTAAGAATTTGGAAACAAAGAGATGGAAGAAACGTGTCTTCCACTACTTTTAAATTTTCACATAAAGGAACTATTGTAATAGTTTTACGGCTTTACGGGATTGGTATGAAATATTAAACCACCATTAATCTCATGTCTCATATAGTATATTATATATATGGAAAAATCTACTCTTTTCACTCGTGGCTCTTGTTGGGATTCTTTATTCTTATTTAGTAATTAAATAAGTATTTTTTTAATAATATTGTGTTTTCTATTCTTTTAAAAATATTAAAAAAATACATATAAAAAAATTACTATAACTAACGATAGCTTACATTAACTGAAACTAGAAGTGGTGGCCGTAGAACCACCCTATATGGAAAAACCTACTATTATATAAATCTTTACTTTTATTTTTACATACATTTTAATTAAATTAAATGTCAGAATCTTGGGGGCATGGACCCCCGTAAATTCGTCCCTGTGCATGGTCCTCCCATGCATGATCCAAAGTTTACGTGAGCCAATCATTCTTTCACTCCAATTAAAATTTGAAATTACGTTGAGTTGATTTTAAATGATTTATAAATAATAATAATAATAAATAATAAAAATGTGAATAATTTATAAATAATAATAATCTCAGCATACTTCACTTACCAAACCCAGCCGTGTCAAATATTCACTATTTATAAATAATAGTGCACAAAAAAAAAATATTATTTTTGCGGCTCTAAGGATATAATTTAAACACTTAACTAAATAAACTCATAACAAACTTTTACTCTTCGTTGCAAGGTTTAACTGAGCTCAATTTAATTTTAAACCGAGTCTAATATTTAAATACTCAATTTTCAAATTACTAAATTTATTTGAATTCAAAATCTCCTTATATGTGAGACCCACAATCTTTTTTAACTTAACACATATTTTTACGTAGAATTTACAATTTTTTCCAACTTCTTATAAAAAGTACAAAACTCATTTTAACACTCAAACACACTTTAAACTTAGTTTAGATGTGCCTCACATAACTCCATCCACTACTCAACTCACTATTTATAAAAGAACTGAGCTCAGCTCAACATCCAACTACAATCTTAACAAACTCAAATAATTTAGTTGATTATTGAGGTTTCACATAGTATTCAAAATATATATATCTCAAATATAGTTGATGAGGTCATAAATTATATACATGAATGACAAGATATTCTATCCTATCACAAACTAACTTTTACATACATATGCAGAAGAGTTAATAATGTGAAATTATAATATATAGATGAGTAATGCTACGTGTATTTATAATTTTACACAAAACATTATATGTATTGAGCAAAAGATCAATTTTATCAGTTTTTTTTTTTTTAATTTGAGTTTTAAATTTATAATTTTCAGTATATCAACAACTGACATGACAATATATTTTATTATACAAATAAAATTTAGTAAGTATAAATAGAATATTTCTATACGGATATACTATTTAGAGTTTCAAATGATAGTAAGTTTTTACACAGAGAAAGTGTAATGTAAACTCATATCAATTTAGATGGAGATTGGCCATGTTTTTAGATGGAGATTTAGGTATCTTAAAATTGCGTTTGGATGCTGTGTTGACTTATGAATAGAAATATTTTGTTGATTTCATTGAGATACGTTAGAATATAAATATGTTGAAATATGTATTTAAATATATAAAATAAATTAAGATGAGTTCAAATTTTTTTTAAAAAAATTAAAAATAATAACTTTCATTAATAATTGAATTGATATAAATTGAGATAAATTCAACAACTAAACACAGGCTAATTCAGATAGGAGAGTATTTTCAAAAAACTCTCACTATTATTTAATATTTCATTAATAATTTTTACTTTTTTATTATTATTTAATATTTTATAATTATTTATAAAAAATTTAAAATCACCTCACTTTCAAAACATAGACTTAGGATTCGTTTGGTTGTCAAACTCATCCCAACTTATCTCAATTTATCATTACAACTTTTTCAAATCTCAATATAAAATATAATAAATAATTCAACTTTTTCAAATCTCAAAATAACTTTAATATTTAAAAATAATATTCTAATAATATTTTATCATTTTAACTCAATTCAATCTATCTTATCTCAACATCCAAACGCACCCTTAGTTGAAAAAAAAAAAAAAAAAAAAAAACATAGACTTAGAAATGAGGTGCGGTACACGGGCAAAAGAAGGACTTGGACCACCGTTCCCCAATTGCATCCTTCTTTTCCTCCAGAGTCCCTAGCCTTTCCTTTCTTTCCGCGAACCTGCACGTGTCAACGCGTCAAGCTGAGCTGGTTCCCAATCCCTCGTGGCTCATTCTCATCGGTCCGATCCCGTCCCCGAGGTCCCATCTCAACCGTACGATTCACCAGCAGAAGTCGACGTCACCTATGTCTGACCGTTCGTGGAAGTTAAAGAGAGCGAGAGAGAGAGAGAGAGAGAGAGAGAGAGAGACTCTCAGCTGCTATACGGGTATGCGTATTTCCTTCATTCTTTTCAATTCACTGTATATTGTACAATTCAATTCACTGTAAAGCTCCATTTACTGTTGGTTGAATCTTATATTTTCTGGTGATTTTCTCTTTCAAAGTTGTGTTTGCCGTGTGAAATGGTAGTTCAACTGTTTAACTGTCATTTGAACTTGGTCTTTCTAGGGTTTAGGTTCAAGAGTTCGTTTTAATCATAGGCTCTGCTTTCATTCTTTAGTTTGTTTTGGTTTCCTGTGATGTAAATTATTCAACTTTATTGAGTTTGGGGTCGTAAATAGCTTGGTTGACTTCGACTTTCGTGTGGTTGTGTTTCAAAATTGTGGTGTTTTGGACCTCGGCTTTGTGGATTCTTACCTTGTCAATAAGTTCGTTTGCTGTTTCTTGAAAAAATCCCATTTTTCCTTTTGGGTTCCAGAATTTACTATTGAATGGCACAGGTTAGTTTTCTCTTTCTTTTTTATTTTTGAGTTGGTGCAGCAGTAATACAGTGATATTGCATCTTAATTATAGTTTTAGATTCAATAGATAAATGAATTCTGTTATCTGCTATCCCTTGATGTAGTTGAGCTCAAATGGATGAGTTAAGTGACAGTGAATTTTGAAGTTGAAGGCCCTTTAGGATTCATTTTGGGTATTCTTTCCTCAATTGAGGTGATTTGAATAATTTTTTTTTTCTTTCGAGGAATGGCCATTCGCCACTCTAATTGAGACACAACAAGTTGTGATTTTTGGTCACCTCAGTCATAAATGACCAGTTTGGGATGCACATAATAGGCAGAACACATTTAAATGAGTGGGTAATTGTGAACAGGTGTGGGAGCGGTGGCAATGATTGATTTGATGGAGGCCGAGGGTAGAGTTTCTGTAGCATTTTAATCTCAGATCATGATAGAGTTGGAAAGTGTTGATCATCCATTACTCCATCTCATGGGTAGCACATCTTTCATGGTCTGTTGTGGTGGTTTTATCTATGCAGTCCATGTGCATAAATCCTTTTGTTTGTTCCTTGAGGGCTCGTTTGGACACTTAGGGCTCATTTGAACACTTAGAATATACCATAATTCTGTGAATAGTAGTGAAATGGTTTGAGTTAAGATGTTTTATTGGATTTTGGGAAAGGACCGAGAAAATTTTGAATAAAAATATGATAAAGTTAAAAATTTATTTGAATATAATTTTTTAATATTATTTTTGTTTTGAAATTTGAAAAATTTGTATTGTTTTTTGTGTTTTTTTTGGAAGTTTGGTAAAGTTATATTGGATTTTGTGTTTGGATAATGATTAGATGAAAAAGTTGAAGATTTGAAATTGAAAAGTATGTTGTGTTTGAATGATATTTGGAAGGAAAATTGAAAAGTATTTTGTGTTTGAATGATGTTTCGAAAGAAATTACGAGAAGTGTTGAGAAGTTTTTAGAATATCCGAGAGTATCTCATTATCCAAACAAGGCTTTAGAGTATCTCATAATTCTATGAATAGTAGTGAAATGGTTTTAGTTAAGATGTTTTATTAGGTTTTAGGAAAGCAGAGAAAAAAAGTTGATAAAAACACTATAAAATTATGATTTTTGTGTTTTGTTTGGAAGTTTAGAAAAGTTGTATTGTTTTCTATGTTTGGATATGATTAGGTAATGATGTGATGAAAAAGTTGAAGATTTGAAATTGAAAAATGTTTTGTGTTTGAGTGATGTTTGGGAAGGAAATTATGAGAAGTTTTAAGAATTTCTCATCTCATCTAATTACGCAAACATGCCCTTAGTTTCGGAGAGCATGGGACATGAATCATGATGTTTAACTCTGGCATATGTTCACTGAAACGTTATTCTAAACGCTTCAACTATTGAGAAAATGTATTTGTAAGTATTCCAATATTTCATAGAAAGTGACATCTCCAATCACCACAATGTTTTGTGTTTTTTTGGGTAATATACAAAAAGAGGGGAAGTTAGATCTCATTTGATGATGATGTGATTGTGCTATTTTTTCTACTCTTATTAGAGAGTATTTAGAAAAACCTTCCTCAAAAGAGGTTTCTATCTTTGCGATGACAGCCTTGGAACATGTGTTTACAACAAAAATTATAAGGGGAATCAATAATTATCAATTGGTTATTATATGTGTATAGAGATATGGTTAACAGAACGAACATTATCTTTTTCTTTTTTATAAGTAAACGAGCATTATCTAGAGGGCCAAACACTGAATGAAATATTGGCATGGGGTTTAGGAAATTTCAATTCCATTTTGGCTCCTTTTTTGTGGGGGTTTGGGGCACATAATTGGGTTCAACTCCCCCATCCCCTTTGTGGCAAAGCCCCTTTCGAGGAAAAAGTCCAATGCTCACTACACGACTTTCTGATACAGAGAGGGAGAAAATTGCCAGCAAAAGACTTTTTCGATCTCCATTCTCCTAGCCATGCCTTTGCAGTGCCTCCATCCAGAGTTGTGGAATTAGTGCTGGTGGTCTAATCCATTCGAGTCGAGGTTGCTGTGCCGTTGCACTTATCTCAGTTGTTTTCCTGCTGCAAGGAAATCCTTTCTGACTGTGTTACAAGGTCTAATCAAATCAACATTCATCGCTAAGACATTGTCTGGTAGCTAAGTTCTTTAGGACATTGGTCTACCTTTTTTTGGGGAGTAAGGGATATTGCCAAACTTAATTTTAGAGATGCTTGCAGGGCATTATTGGAAGGGGGAGATATGTTGTGCTTAGGGAGTAGCACCCCCTTTTCCCATTTGCTGTGATGTCTAAGGCTATGGATATTAGGAAATTTGAAGGCATGGGGTCAATACTTCTGAGTACACCTATTTTATTAGGCATTCTGGTCGGATAACCTGTTCTTTGACTTGGTTAGTGATGTGTTTGTGTAACTTATAAAAAAAAGTGATGTGTTTGCGTAACAACCCAATCCAATGTTATTAGGGATTGAATAAGGACAATTTTATTGGGCCTAAATTAGGTTTCATGGGTCATTTTGGATAAGCCCATGAGCTATATTTTATTGAGTTGGCTAAGAATTTAAATAGGCTCATAAACCCAAAAGTTTATTTTAAGGCTCGTTAAGGTTTAGTGGATGATTTTGGCTGGTATTAATAGGCTAATATCTTTGGAAAGCCCAATTGAGGGTTATTGGACAACTTTGAATAGACTATGGGCCCAAAAATTTATTATGGTGGATCATGGAATTTTATTGGGCTTAATAATTAGGATAAAGCCACTTATGGACCAAGTGGGCCCCTGTTTAATAGGTATTAGGCCCAAGCATTTATTTGAAAAGCCCAAAAATATTTATTGGACAAGTTGGGCTTGTTTTGGACTCAAGACCCAAAACCCATAAAAATGGGCCCAAAAACCATGACCCAACAACTGGAAAACTCTAGACCCAAACACCCATAGACCCGCATGTATATAAGCCTTCCTCGTGCACATAGGACATCATCTTCAACCTAGGGCTACCGCTCAACCTGCCTTCCCTCTCAACCTACGCCACATAGCGAGTACCCCACCACATGGTCCTCCATGCCGTAATTGGATGACCCGCACCACGACAAATAGCCACACACAGCAACCAGTCCAAGGCAAAACCACTGCACTAATCGTAATCCCTTAACACGTTTTGCACCACCATGAGCCACTGTTGCTCCCTTCTTAGGCATAAACCACTATGCCTCACCATCGCTCATTTGAGAACCACTCAGCCCCAACCGAAACCGAGAGCCTATCACCCTTTGTTGTGCACAAACTGAACAGAGCACCATGTACAGTGCCAAGTCACTCCCATTCTCCACTCTATGTCACACCATGAATGCACCGAACCACCCACATGCAGCCCAGCAACCACTGAGCAACGTGGGTCTTCCTCTGTAACTCTGACCACAGTGACCATTCATGAGACCGAAACCGAAGCAAAGGATGATCTCAGCCCTCCGTGTGCGTGCACCACTGCTCCTCCTCCTTTTCTGCTCTCCTCAACCTCCAGCCACCTTAAACCACCTCCAACTTCCACGGACAGCACCGTGAGCCGCCTCACTTTCACCCCATGACAACCCCACGCCCAACCATAAACCAACCTTAAGCCTCATAGTTGCTCTCGCATCGGACGTTGCACTGAGAAGACCAACTAACCACGGCCAGCATTTACTTCTCATGGTTGTAGCCACCTAACTCCACCCTTAGTCATGGCCAAATCCTCTTAATCTTGGTGATGCTCCTTGTCTTCCTCCCTGTGCGGTAAGACTCTTTCTCACGTATGCCTGTTAAAAACAGTGTTTAACTCTGTTAACTCAAGATCGTGATAATTATGTTTAGGTGATGATCGATATTCACTTGGCACTGTTGTGAGGTAACTCAGAGATGTTAAAAAGTTCAGGTAAGTGGTGCTCCTATGCTAGAGTTTGCCAAAAACCGATTTAGGTTGATTTTGTGAAAAACCTGCATATTTTGTTATGAAAACAGTCTCGATTATTTTCTACACTAGTTTCTGTATCTGAACTTTGATGGTTGTGATAGTCGGAATAAATAGCACGTGATAGGATTAGATGCGAAAGGTGAGATAAGTGGCAGGTGGCATGAATGGATTAGTTTGAGTTAAGAGAAATTTTGCCAATGTCTAGTTTATTCTGTTTGGAAGAGTTTTTGCCTTTTGGGATATTTGATTTTTTTGGAGGATTTTTGTATTTAAGTTCTTATTATTGTGGATTTCAGGTTAAAGGGTTCACCCCCTGGTACGGGGCGTGACAGTTTGGGTATGATATCTATGGTCATTAATTATATGCTTTGAGGAATAAATTTTGGGATCCTTTTCCTCCCTCTAAACATTTTAATGTTCTTAGTGAATAATCGTATGTAGATTATTGTTTTGCAAGTTAATTTGATTATATATTGATGGCTTAAGTTTTTTTGAGCCTGTGTTTGGGTGCTGAGGTGGTCTCAGATGATCTGAGTTGATCTGTGAATAGTAGTGTTTTGTTGGTCCCCTTGAGATGTGTTTGAATGTATGAAATAGGTTGAGATCGTTTAACTTTTTATGGGAAGTTGAAAAAGTAGTGGGTCCCATCAATGATTGATTTGAGATAGGTTGAGATGAGTTTGACACCCAAACATAATTAGAAACACTAATTCTTTAACAGCACTTACAATGCTTGAATACTGTATCTCATAGTTCTCATTGTTTCCTATGGTTGCTTCACATCTATCTTTTCTTTTTGCAAATGGTACTTCGAACTTAGAACAAGCATGAAGAAATTAACAATACTTCTTTATCTTTTGGGTTGTTCTGCCAGATCGGTTGCTCCTTTATTTATCTGTTTTGTTTACATGATACAGTCTTGGCTGCTGGTTTGATTGCTTAGAGGGCCTTCTTTCATACTGATGTTCTCGAATCAAGGCTGTGGTACATATTTGAAGTACAGATCAAATGCCCTCATTAAAAATGAAGACCAAACTGAGCACATGCTGTTTCAAAGAAAAAAATGGTGTTCATGTATGTCAAAAGTCAAGTAAAATTTCCAAAAACTCTTGCTCGTATGTCAGGATTTCTGAACAAGCAGCAGAATTTGACTCCTTTATTCATAAGTGTCAGGATGGTAAGCCACTACACATAATGCTTAATCTCTCGGATTATCTTTTATGTACATAATATTAAAATTTTCAAGTTCTCTTGTGTTGCCTATCCTGATCTAGATACTTGGTGTTGGTATAGTTTGATTAATGTTTTACAATATTACACTCTATTGCCAATTGTGGGCAAAAAGTCTCATCTTAAAAGCAGATTGTGTATCTTTGCAATAGTTTTAATACACTTGCATATGGTTATTTTACATTGACATACATATTATGTAGCACAATTGTAGTGTCTCTTAGAGTTTGACATCTTCTAACTCCCATTTTTTCATACCTTTATATATCTATTCAAAATTTATGATATTACCATTTGGTTGGTCTGCTTTAAACAAAAGACCTAAATATGAATTCTTTCAAACTTCAAGAGCAACTTAAAGGATAAGAGGGCTCCAAGAAACAGTGATTTATCAAAAGCAAAAATATGGCTTTTGAAACTTAAAGTACCCTTCCAATCTACCTACTTATTTCTTATCTTTTTTTCCCATTCCTGCGAGTGTGGTGGGATGCATCGAAAAATTGCATCATGATTTTCTATGGAGGGGAATTGGGGAAGAATTTAAATTTCACTTCGTCAAGTGGGACAAGATTTGTTCCCCAATCTCTTCTGGTGGTTTGGGAATTAGAAATCTGAGGTTGTTCAACCTGCTTTACTTGGGAAATAGCTATGGCGATACAATATGGAACATGAAGCGCTATAGAAGTCGGTGATTGATCACAAATATGGAGGCTTGCAGGGGGGATGGTGTTCTCAGGAGGTACGCAGGGTATATGGAGTGGGATTATGGAAGCACATTAGATGAGGGTGGGGAGTGTTTGCTCGTCGTACTAGAATAGTGTTTGGAGATGGGTCTAGAACCCAATTTTGGTATGATATTTGGTGCAAAGATAGGGCTCTCAAAGACTCATTCCCCACATTGTTTTTACTTGCCTGTGAGAAGGAAGCATCATTGGCATACATTATGGTGATAGATGGGGATTCAATTCAGTGGAATGTAAACCTCACTAGGACGGCCCAAGATTGGGAAATCAGTACTTTTGTAGAGTTCTTCCAACTCTTATACTCCATGAGATCGATTAACCAAGGAGCTGATTCCTTATGGTGGACACCTATCAGAAAAGGTATATTTTCTATTCGTTCTTTCTATAAAGCCCTCACATTACCACAAAATATTCAATTTCCATGGAAAAAAATATGGAGAAATAAGGCTCCTTCTCTGGCAGCATTTTTTGCATGGACTGCGTCTTTGGGGAAGATTTTAATGATGGATAATCTACGAAAACGAGGGATGATAGTGGTGGAATAGTGTTGTATGTGCAAACAAAGTAGTGAGACTGTGGACTATCTTCTACTACACTTTGAGATTGCTAGAGCGTTATGGGTAGACATTTTCAGGCGGTTAGAGATGGCATGGGTTATGCCTGCAACAGTAGTGGAACTTCTGGCATGCTAGTTGAACCTTGGTGGTCTTCCACAAATCTCAGCCGTGTGGAAAATGATTCTTATATGTATTCTTTTGTGTATTTGGCAGGAACGAAATGACCGGATATTTGAAGATCGGGAATGCTCCTTGGAGGGGATTAGATTGCTTGTTGTTAGCACTTTATTCTCTTGGGCCAGATCTGTAGACTTTAATGGCCTTGATTTTCATGACTTTCTTTTTTCTATTTCTACTAGCTAACTAGGTGTAATCTCTTGTATACTTTGAGTTACTTGGGCTATGCCTATTCTATTAATATATTATAATCATTTACTTATAAAAAAAATAATTATTTTCTTTTAAAAACGTTTATCTATAATCTTGAAGAAAACAAGCAAAATTACTTTTTGGGTTAGTAGTAGAATGGTTAAAACTGATTGTGTGATCTGTTGGTGTTTCTTTCTGTATCATGTTCCACATAATAGAACCATAGTTCGATTTGTCCAAACATTGAGTACTATTATTTGCTTGTGTTCCACATAATTAGAGATGCTTATTTGAGTTTACCTGAAGTTTTTATTTTTAATGCTCCTTATTCTTATAGTTTCTTCAAGCACACAAGTGTCCATGAAGAACATTGAAAGTGATGAAGCAATTGACCATGAAGAGTTCCTGGATAAAGAAAATTCTCAGTTTCAGAAGCAGCCATCATTTTTTGTTGATTCTGCAATCATTGGGAGAATGGTACACTTTCATGTTGACTGCTACTTAAAATTTCTTGTTCTGCAAATGTTCTGCAACCACACATGAGGGGGGGTATTAGTTTATTGACTAGAGATCAGATTTACCATTTTATATTAGGTTAAACTGTTGCATTTACTCCTGTTTCTTATTTTTATTTTGACTGGTTGGCAGTTAAGTATTTGCTTGAAACCTATCTTAATGGCAACGGTTGGTCCCTTTTGATTTGTTGTGTAACATCTTGTTGAATGAATTGAAGTGTTTTGGGAGTGTTTGTGGTAGTTTTGATGCGTCTGTGGATGTATGTGTGAGTTCATAGAGGTCTTGTCAATGCAACTAGGAACAGTCTTTCTATTTTTATTTTTTTATTAGGGGCGGGACTATACCCATTTTAAAATAATTTTCCGTGTCATTATTTTCCTACAAGTATTCCCAAAGCAACGTAAAACATCAAAGTAACAACAATCAAACATTAATTTTCAAAAAATCATTTGAGCAAGATAGTCTAAAAAAATATAATTAAAAATAAAGTGAGCAAGATAGTCTAAAAAAATATAATTAAAAATAAAGTATTTATACCTTGAAACCCCAAGGGGTTGGCCTAAGTTGTGAAGGCTTTAGCGGTGAAGGCTTTGGTCTTGGGGTATCACTCCCTTCAAGGTCCAAAGGTTCAATACTTCATGGGTACAAACAATCCTTTGGGGCCACACCCCCTAGTGAAAAGCCAGCAATTTAACCAGTTCCATGTAGGAAAACTTTCGAGGGTGCAGTGTACGGGACCGTGGTTTACTTTGCAGGAGTGGGTCCGAAGGGCCCTACCTTGGAGAGGTTCCAAAAGGAAAAAAAAAAACTTTTGGGCACTTTAAGCGTTTTACTTTGCTGAAGTGATTTTCATATTTCCGAGTGGGGAAGGAGCTTTTTTACAGATATTTGGGATGCCAAAGGACGTATTTCTTAAATTTTCTTTTATCGGTAAACAAATTTTTATTGATCATAAGAATAGGCAAAAGCCTAGTGGGAATGTGCAAGAGCATCGTCTGTGCGTGCTAGTTTAGTTAACTTACAATTAAAAGATTAAGAAGAGATAGTTATTTTTTTTATCTATAATATGTTTTTATGGGGATGCGATTCTTTTTTTTTTTTGGGGGGGGGGGGGGGAATTGGCCTCCCTTCCCTTTGTCCCTGACTGCAAACATGTTTATCAAGGCTGGGACATCTGGTGAATTTAATGGAGCCCAAGTGGGAGAAGTTATCTCTACTGGAAAACGTGGAAATTATTGCTGGATATAGGTTAGTGGAAAGGAGACTAGTTTTTCTTAACTATTTTTGGACCTATTTGTGTTGGTTGGAGATGGAGATTTTCCGTATAATATGTACCTTCTGTTCTCAAGACATTTAAGATCAAATTGAAAATTGTATTTTGTGATGTTGTATGGATATAAATGTGTCCGTGTTATACATTTACTTATGAATTTTTTCTTGATTATTCTTCCTCTGCATCGTGATCTTATTGCAGGAATCTACCCACAGTTCAAGCCTAGGGACTATTTTTTCCCCTGCTTTGGAGCCCATTACCAAATCTAAAGCTGATGATGATGCAGGTCTGATGATTTTGTTTGGTTGAACAGTTAATATCAATCTGATATGTTTCCTGTCCCCCGTAAATGGGATGGTCATGAAATTCTTCCAAGTTTTTCTGGCGAAACCCTCACCAAAGGCTAACCATAGTTTCTTTTCACTTATCCCCTGTATTTTTTATATATAGTATTCCTTTACAAATATGAAAATACTATGCCATTGGAGTGGACAATAATTAAAGAAATATACAAATAAATAAAGAAACTGATGTGACTCTTCTCTTGACTGCCTTTGTTACCATATATTTATGTTCTACCAATTCCTGGTTGTTCAAAGGGTATATTGGTGCTTATATGTTTATTATTTGTCATTAATTTTTTCTGCTACAGGAAATAAGATATACGTGTTTCAATGTTTAAAAAAAAATCTGGCAGTATTCATGCTTTGTCTGGAACATAAACCCCAAGTTGTCTTCAAAAAGAAATTGTAAAGAATATGCTGCTTCTCAACTCCCGTTTACAGGCTTCTTTTACATGTGTTTGTGAAGAGATTGTGTCTAATACCCAATTTTTATCTTGGTGTGCTATAGGGAACAACAAAGATCCTGACATGCCAGTGTTGGGAGCCAATGACAGTGATGATAATAGAAGTTCATCCGATTACCAAACTTGTGATGTATCGGATTTCTACATATCTGACATGATTGTTGCTAGCTTACCCTTCAATGGGCATGCATTTGACAATGACATTAGTGAGGGCAATTGCTTTCCTGATTACAAATGTGCTGAGCCAAGTTTGTTGTTTGATGTGGCCGAACAGTGCATGATGCTGCCTTTCCTTGAGGACACAGTCCGAATCAGCGATACGAACTACACCCAATCATGTGAAGAGGCCATGATGGGTTCAGATAGTACTAGCTTGTACCGAGCAATTGATCAAATGAGATCCTGCAACCAGGAATTCGATTTCAATGCCGACTCCGATCAGGCAGAGTGCTTTGATCCACAAGTGTTCCTAAGAAATTTACCGGAACTCTCAGATGTGGTATCAAATTTTCAGCCCACTATATTGCCAAAGGAAGCTCAGAATGGGAAATCTGTAACACTAGTACTTGATTTGGATGGTAAGGAATTTGAGTTATACGAGTCTGTCTCACTTTGCATTTATGTTATCCAAGCTTTGATGAAAATGATATCTCATTATTTCCAGTGGATTTAGTATGAACTTGGAGTTATTTGGTATTTATTGGCCCAATTCGTATACTTTGCTGCCATCTTCTTGTTAAAATAATTTTGTTTGATCCAATATTTCTTGCATTATATAGTATGAATGCTTAATGAAACTCATCCATACTATTATTATGGAATTGCTTCTGCATATGATCATTTGTTGTTATCAATAGACAATAAATTATGTTTTTTTAAACTAATGAAAGTGAACATAGTGAAAAGTCAGCAGATTTTGTTGGTCCCAGATTTGGCTTTGAAGATCTCTTAAGAGTCATTGGTCTCAGTGATACAATCTGAGATGGTATCCATTGTTGACATCAAGCTTCGGTGTCTCAGATGCAGTGCACGTCTCATTGCCTGCATGTATGAGGAAAACATCAGAAAGCTCTCAAGATGACTGTTCAGTGAACTGTGCTCATACAACTGAATTTGTATTTGCTGCAAACCTAACAGTTTACTACTGGGCTCGATAATTTGAAATCTCTAAGCTTTCGGAGATTTTGTGAATTGCTTTAAATTGTAGAAAGTTGGCCTAAAGTCACCCATTAAGTATATGTGTATTTTGTTTATTTATCTATGTATGTATATATTTTGACTGTTTAATTTGTTCCCAATTTTGTTTTCTTGGTTAAAGATTTTCTGAATAAGTGGCTTTTTGGAACAAATATGAGAGATTTAAAAAGTTCTTGATATTCCCAACTGAGTTATGTTCAGGGAACTGTATAATTTGGGTCTCTGTTCTGATGGAGCCAGTAATTTGTGCGTCAACATGGGGATCTAAGAGTAGCCTTGACTTTGACATTGTGTGGTGAAGTTAAATTGTGCTTTTTTTTCACTTTAGTGAATATTATTGATGCAATTGTCCTTCTTCTATGCAGAAACACTTGTTCACTCCACATTGGAACCCCGTGATGATGCGGACTTCACCTTCACTGTTTTCTTCGACATGAAGGAACACACTGTATATGTGAAACAGAGGCCTTATCTCCATACTTTCTTGGAGAGAGTTGCGGAGATGTTTGAAATTGTTATTTTTACTGCAAGCCAAAGCATCTATGCAAAACAACTTCTTGATATACTGGATCCAGCTGGAAAACTTATCTCTCGCCGAGTTTACCGTGAAGCATGCATTTTTGCAGATGGCAGTTACACTAAAGATTTGACAGTTTTAGGTGTTGATCTTGCAAAAGTTGCCATAATTGATAATTCTCCTCAGGTACATCACTTTCCCAGCCGTCATGATAGTTTGACCCTTTGGTATCTCCATTTTTTTGGTTAATTTTCCTGCTTTCTTTTGTTGAAATTTTCTTTCATTGGTGTTCTGAGTTGTTGCCCAGTACGTGTATGATTTAGGTTGATGGACTTTTGACATCAGATTTTGTTGGGCTACCAACTTGGATTTAGTTGGACAATGCCTGCCTTTTCCTATGAAGTTGGGAATATCCTCAGGGATAGCAGAAAGAAGAGGGTGGACTGTTGCTAAACCAAGGGTTAATAACTTAGGTGAAAATTATGTGGATCTGATTCAATGGCTTAAATATTGGACAAGATTTTCCCATCATGTGGATTTCTAAGAACTTAAGAAGTAAAGACATGAATTTCAATCTTATGGATATGCATATATCTAGGCAGTAAATTAATACCAATTTTGCAATGTCAGTTTAATATCTAGGAAGGCAAATATTTCTGTTCTAACCGGTTTTGCCTAATTTAAGATAACTCCAAAAGGAAGAACGAGAGTCTGAATAAGGTCTCTTGAACCTGATTAGCAATGACATGATAATGTATATATCATAGGAGAAAGAGGGAAAAATTAAAAGAAGTCATCTCTATCATGGGCGTTTGATTGTTTAAGCCTTGTTCTCATTTTGATCATTTCAGGTTTTCCGTTTGCAAGTCAATAATGGGATTCCCATAAAAAGTTGGTTTGATGATTCATCAGACAGTGCACTAATTTCCTTACTTCCCTTCTTGGAGACCCTGGTTGATGCTGATGATGTCCGTCCAATCATTGCCAAGAGATTTGGTACCAAAGAATAAGAGCCCCTTTTATTTCTCATTAGCTTGAATATAGCAGCTCCTTGTCCCCTCCTGCCTATTTTAGTGCCAAAAATGGCTTCTAGATTAGATTCGATACTATTTCCCTC
This sequence comes from Cyclocarya paliurus, assembly GCA_029856935.1. Taxonomy (NCBI): domain Eukaryota; kingdom Viridiplantae; phylum Streptophyta; class Magnoliopsida; order Fagales; family Juglandaceae; genus Cyclocarya; species Cyclocarya paliurus. The sequence goes on from CM056951.1 coordinate 21,792,859, forward strand.
CTTGAGCTCTTGAGGTAATTAGCTATACAATGAACTGTTGCTTGCCTAATTGTTGGTCTAGCTCTTGGTGCTTGTCCCTTTCTTTCTTTTCTCAGCTGACAACTCTATGGAGTGCTTTGTCTAATTTTGTTGAAAAGGTAGTATAAGGATTTTCTCTTATATATTTATATTGTACAGTTCAATTTGCTATTCTATTCGTAAGGAGGTGTATACAAACTGTTATCATATTATGGAATATAATTCTTGCAGCTGCTGCTTCCTTTATCTTATTACCCGAATTTGTGCTTATGATTTTTTATTGTTCCATCTTTACTAAAAAGAGGCTGGGGATTTGTTTTGGTACAAATGGATTTGGATGTATATCCGGTATGCTTGTGATCTTTTATTTCATTCATACATAAAAAATGTGTAGTGGGTCATTGATGCTCTTCCAACAATTCAATTCGTTTGGCAATTTGATGGTGCTACCTGGAAGTGGAAAGTATTATAGATGTTGAAATTTTGAAATGTATACAATTGAAGTACATAATAAGATCAAAACCCAGTATAAATAACAATGAGAGATCAGGAGATTTGAATGATGGTGTCTTCATGATTCAAGACCACTAAAACTTCTTTCCAGGCATGTGGAAAGGGGAGTTGTACTTTTATCTAGTTAATAGTTTGGAAACATTCTATTTTCAAATGACCCATAATCCACTTTTCAAAAGCTTTTTTGGGATTCTGGGCCACCAGGTTGGGATGGTTCTTGTAAACCACAACTCTTTTACCTTCTTTTGTAGGGTTCCCCTTTTCTGTGCTTCTGTAATTAATTCTCATATCTCAAAAGAATAAAAAAAGAGGTCTCAAGTTTGATGATCCCACCACCCCCACCCCCACCCCCCCCCCCCCCCCCAAAACCCAATATGGTTCTTGTTCAACAGTTATGTTCTTTCTGGATTCTCTGTGCATTGATTTTTCGTCTTCTGAGTGCTAACCTAGACTTCTCCTGACATCATACATGCATTGCGACATTTTGAACATAGCTTATAAAAAAAATTGTTTTCTCCTTATTGAATTGTACTCTGTTATCTCTGATTTCCATCTTTATCTTCAAAGACTGTACTTGGTTTTCGATCTGAGTTTCCTTCTTGCAATTGGACATGCATGTTCATGTTAAAGACGGAGATACTTTGAATTGGTTCTATTGCTGTAGAATCCAAATGTAGCATGCGAAGACAAGCAAATTTGGCTAGTTGTGACCAGAACAATATATACACTTCTAACCTGTTCCATCTCTCTTACATAAGGACCACATCAGCAAATTCATTTTACTCATTCCTTGATAGTATATGCATAAAAGTATGTATAAACTTAAAGACTTCTCAGGTTAGGTTTGGATAGTGAGTTGAGATGAAAGTTAAATAAAATATTGTTAGAATATTATTTTTTAATATTATTATTGTTTTGTGATTTGAAAAAGTTGAATTATTTATTGTGTTTTATGTGAGAATTTGTGAAAGTTGTAATGATGATATGATATGAGATGAGATGGGTTGAGAGTGTTTCTCAATCCAAACTGAGCCAAGTAGAGTTACAAGAGGTATATGAAGGTGATTTTATTTTGGTAACTAAATGGAACACATGGAGTCAAAATTAGTTGAAAAGATTCAACTAGGCATATAAGTTAAAGATTGAGGGGAAACTATATTTTTCTTTCTGAGAAGCTTTTGTGTTTGAGCTACATTTCGCCTGAAGAGATTGAAATTATTATCACATGTATGGATCTCAACTAACTGACCTAGCATTCTCAACAACTAAATTATTAGTGAAAATTCTCACGAGGCTGCCTTTGATGAGTTGTAATTTTCCGTCATTGGATCATGTGAAAAACTGTTATGAATCTGATCACAAACTTTGAGATGATACATGGAATGGATGATGGTAGGCATAATGCTATGTTTGGATTGGTGGATGATTGGGGTACTGCTATAGATACGAGGCTATGTTTGAATTGATGGATTAAGAATTATGAGAATGGGAGTCCTGAGTTGGTCTGTCCGTTGATAGACCAGTGGGAAGATTGCGAAGAGAAAAATGGTTCAAACTGCTCATCAACTACCACGAAGAATTGGATAGACAGATGATGTGTTATGGGTGTATAAATTAGCTGATATCGCTGCTTGTCATGATCTTCTGTTCAATCTCATAATATATTACAGTTTCACAAGTTTGTACCTTTTTCTGCAGGTCATTTGAAGAACATGCAGAAATATCTGCTAATGGCAAAAACAGTAGGTACGTGGAGTTTGCATCACTTTTTATCTTTATTAGAAATTGTACGTACAATAAATTTTCTGACAAATTTTGAATATCTGAAGCAACATTGAGAATGTGCAATCAGGTTTGTAGATAATTGGATTGTTACCTTTTTATTACCTCTGTATAGTTTTCTCTTCTTGCAATCTTGTTTTCTCACTAACCCAAGGCTTTGTATTGTAATATGACTAAAAGAGCATCCAGCTTGTAGCGTTTTATCTTCTAACACTTGTGGTTTGATAATTTCTAGATACATGCGATGTTGACTTGATGTTCCATTGCCTGTATCATTCAAATCGTGGTTTCCTCTTTGAAATTTTAGAATTTGGCTTTGTTTATTTTTGCATTCACTTAACAAATTATCTCTTTCATGGATGAATATCATTTTTAGGGTTTTAAGTTTTTACTCAGTTCATCTAAATGGAGATTGCATTTCAATCTGTCAATGGTGTGAACTTGGTAGGATTTGTCATGAAGTTGGTGCAACAATGTTTTTGCCCGCTGATTACGAATCTACGATTTAGTAATAATGCTAAATTGGTAGCAAGACTCTAGGAATGTAGAATTAATAGACCACCCAATTTCTATGTGTAGCCCTCCATTTTCTTCCCTCTCCATGTTTGGCAGGGATTTTGTGGTTTTTCCTTATTTTTAAGTTTAGTGGAATCTTGTTACTCATCTAGTCTTGAATACACACGGTCAGAGTCTTGTAGACTGATTAGCAATTTCAGCAGTGGAAGAGTTAATTACACCAATTGAATTTTAATTTCTTTACCAGAGGGAAAAGGGTCAAAGCAGTACAACCCACGATATCCATTGATTTGAAATCAATGTCTATTACAATTGAGATGGGTGCAGGGAATTCAGTTTCATCCGAAAATGAAATCAGTTTGATTTTGATGGAAGTATACTCGTTCACTTCCCTCATTTCCTTATTACCATGGCATGCATTTATCAAAAAGCCAGGATGGAGCTTTTGATTTTGGGTATCTGAGGATGAGAAAATAAGATCAAAATGAAGCCTAAATTTTTAGTTGCCAATTCTTTGGCCCTGAATCATGAGGTGTAGCTTTTTTTTTTCTTTCTTGGTTTTTATTATAAGTAGATGTCACATCAGATAATTTTGTAAGCAAACTGAAGTTCGGACGTTGAGATCAAAATTTTTAGTTTAAGAAGAAAGTTAAAAGTTGAATAAAATATTATTTTTTAAAATTATTATTGTTTTGAGATTTGAAAAAGTTGAATTGTTTATTATATTTTATGTGGAAATTTGAAAAAGTTGTAATGATAAGATAAGATGAGATGAAAATTTTGTATTTTAAAAAACTTCCAAGCCTAACCGAAGAGTGAAAACGCAATTCAGGTGATTGTTTTATAGATTTCCCTGATTTTAAAAGGTAACACTAATGTGTGCAAGACATTCAAGTTCTTATGTGTAAGCTTTTGAGGACTTCATATTAAGTTAAAAAGAGGATCGATCCATGTTATGCTCCTTATTTAAAGGAGATTTTATAAGTTTGTTTGTGATGGACAAAGAATTTCTTAGACAGCCCAATATTCATCATTTACAGAACGACCACTTTGCTAAGCAATGCCCTGACGGAAGCGAAAAGCGAGAGATGCGTCTCCATTAGGTAGATGTTCATTGTCCATAGCTTTCAGAGATGATGATCTTAAGTCCATTTTCTCTCTTAAATAACTTTCTTTTGAAATATTTTCATGGGAAAATGCCGAACTTCAAGCTTCTGGGTTTACTTTTTTATTACAATTGGAGCAACTTCTTTTAGCCTGGTTTTGAGGAAACTTTATCCTTGAAATCTCTGTTGCTTGTTTTCCCCCCCAAGCTTTTACACCAAGTTACTGCCAGTCAGTACTATATTGCTTGGAAAAAGCAAAGAGAAAATGAAATGTGAAAGATCTTAAATGCAAATCATCTAAAGAATTGGCATCCTTTCCATTTCATCCAAACTACTCAGTTTTCCAGTTGTGGTAGGTAGATGTGATGCCACGATAGTGAAAAGCCATCAATATTATAGGACGCGTATGGTTCCCCTTCGTTGTCCATTCCTACCCATGTGACCATCTTGTCTCTCAGAAAAATCTACTACACATATCATTCAACGAGTGTCATCTTTTTCAACAAAATGTTTGCTGACCTGGAAATTGAAATTTAGCCTATATGTAATGTGATATTCTTGTTTATTTAACCAATATATAATCATGGTGTTTATCTTTTAATTATGTCTCAAAGTGGTGTTCAATCCAATTAATTAATGATATTATCCTATTTCCCAAAACAAACAAACCAAAAATACGCGTATATTTCTTTTGCAAATGTCAATCGAGTTATTCTATTATCAAGTTGGTGTGTAAAATATACAATCTATAACAATTAAAATGTTAAGATTTTATTTATAAAATTTAAAATTTAAATCTTATTTTTAAAATTAAATTATATTACGTAAGTATTTTATTAAATATATTTTATAGTCCAACTTAGTTTTTACCGTCAATACGGTATTGCTTTTGATTGGAGATGCTAACGTTCTAATTATTATTATTATTTAATTAAAAAGAACAACATATCCAAATATCCGGCAGGCGGCGAGTATAATCTGAAATCTACACGTGTTACAACTATATTGGTTAGAACATGAAATGAATCTTTGGACTTGGTGGATCAGAGAGTGCCATGTCGGCAAAGAAAAAACAAAAACAAGATCTTGAACGTCCAATGGAGTTTAAGATCTGGATACTGTGAGATAAGGAGTTTAGCTCATAATCCCCTATAAATGTCTTCCCAGAGTACGATCCAATTCCACCACCACCTACAGCTAAAAAGAAAGTTTAGTAATCAAGCTCTCTCCTTCAACAATGGCCGCCTCAACCATGGCTCTCTCATCCCCATCTTTCGCTGGCAAGGCAGTGAAGCTCTCTCCATTGACCCCCGAGCTCGGCGTTGGTCGTGTCAGCATGAGGAAAACTGCCACCAAGAGCGTTTCCGGAAGCCCATGGTATGGTCCAGACCGTGTTAAGTACTTGGGTCCATTCTCTGGAGAGCCTCCATCCTACCTTACTGGGGAATTCCCCGGTGATTATGGCTGGGACACTGCTGGACTTTCAGCTGATCCAGAAACCTTTGCCAAGAACCGTGAGCTCGAGGTCATCCACTCTAGGTGGGCCATGCTCGGAGCTCTTGGGTGCGTCTTCCCGGAACTCTTGGCTCGCAACGGAGTCAAATTCGGCGAGGCTGTTTGGTTCAAGGCTGGAGCTCAAATCTTCAGCGAGGGTGGGCTCGACTACTTGGGCAACCCAAGCTTGGTCCATGCACAAAGCATTTTGGCAATCTGGGCCACACAGGTTATCTTGATGGGTGCTGTTGAGGGTTACCGTATTGCAGGTGGGCCATTGGGTGAGGTGACTGACCCAATCTACCCAGGTGGAAGCTTTGACCCCTTGGGTCTTGCTGATGACCCAGAAGCATTTGCTGAGCTTAAGGTGAAGGAGCTCAAGAACGGGAGATTGGCTATGTTCTCTATGTTTGGATTCTTTGTTCAAGCTATTGTGACCGGAAAGGGACCCTTGGAGAACCTGGCTGACCACCTTGCAGACCCTGTGAACAACAATGCTTGGGCTTATGCCACTAACTTTGTCCCCGGAAAGTGAACTAATGTGAATTTTCCCTTTTCGGACTGATATTTGGATGTAAATTATTGTTTGTTTGAAAAAGTAATGAAGAGCTTAATGTGAATTGTGTTACATTTTCAAGATAATTATGAAACTCATGCTTAAATAAGTAATAATATAGACAGGCCAAACCTATTGGGAGTTATTCGTGCTAAGTTGGTTTCGTGGATCCAGTATAATTGCAAATTATCAGCAATTAACATGATGTTCATGGATGTTTGGCAATTAGCATCTGTTGAGCAGGAGTTTAATATCTACACTTGGGCTCTAAGTAGCCACAAATCGATGAAGTCAATGATCTTCGGACACAGATGATACCAGGAGATTTTTCTTTTCTTTTCTTTGATGTTCAGGAGATTTTATCATGTTTAGGGTTTTCATCTTCCGCCATAATATTTCCTCAGAATGAAGCTTGCCATTACATTGGAACTTGGAAGGAATAGAACCGAGCAAAGAGGGGGAGGGATGCAGAGTTTTTCATTACTAATTAACGATATATTTTGCTCAAATCTTCGTTAGTTGTTGCCACAATTATTTACTTTTGAGTAGGAATAACTTGAGAGTAATGAGCTCCTTATTTTTCTATATCGAATCTGTCTTGTATTACATTGAAAGCATAACAGATATTGCACACTTGAACTCCTGTGAAAGCAGGTATACATTAAAGGTCTAAAAAAGAATATGACAACCTCATATACAATCTACCGTACCGGTGTAGGTTGCTTTTATTATAAAGTGAATAGCATATAAAATGGAGGAAGAAGTTGGGAAGTTAGGAGAAGGGGCAAGGAACGTGAAATCCACCAACAATGCCAGCTCTCACCCTTGTCAAAGCCATAAAATTCTATTTACTCTCATGCTGCACGCCCCGCTTGCTAGAGGGGCCGTCCCACTTTTAAACATCCCTGAATCAAGCATTTCAATTTCACCACCACCTTTATACTGACGCACCCACCAATGTTTGAATGGGCGGGCAGGCTTGTGCGAACAAGCCTTTCACCAAAGAGGATGTGAATTTATCATCGGCAAGCAAAGTTAAGTCCGAATTGCAGCCCTTGCTCTTGCAACAGACTTTGAGTAGAGTTCCTCATAGTGCGCTGCCGAAGAGTCCCAACTAAAATCTATATTCATGTCCTTCTGAACAAGCTGCTTCCAAATGTCAGGGTTGTTTTTGTAGACGTTAAATGCACGTTCCAAAGCATTGTTTACACCCTGTCAAAATAAGGATGCATTAAAACAGGGAACTGCAAAAGGGAACATCGTTACGGAGTGGAGAACCATGCAAGAAGAAGGGAGGACAAAACTGGTCTTTACATAGGATGCTAAGATTTCAAGTAGTTCGCTGCAATGGCCCGAGCCTCTAACATACTGGAGCAGAAAAGTGCCAACTAAAGCCCCATGCATGGAGGCGGGAGGAAATTACGTAAACAATCGCACAAAACTACTCAACCACATGCCATTACTTCACTGACATACCTGTTCATCAGGTGTCAAAAATGTAAATCCGTTTCGAAATTCGAGAGGTATTGTATCGTCATCAATGTCGAAAACACTACAGAAGAAGAAGAATACAACGATTCTGGTAAGTCCTCTCAAATGAACAATGTGGTGATGTTATATTCAAGGAGGCATAAAGTACCCCACCTGTCATTCAGACCACCCGTTTTTCTTGCAATTGGTATAGAACCATAGGTCATGGCTATCATCTGGAAAGAGTCAGCAAGGAATTAGTAATGATTGATGAGGGAGTGATTTGCTCAAGCTGTTTTCTGTTCAAGAAGTTTTAGGAATGATTTCAGACGTTACCTGTGTAAGGCCACATGGCTCAAAGATAGATGGGATGATGAACATATCAGAAGCTGCATATATGGAATGGGAAAGAGACTCGTCATACTTCAATATCAACCGAATGTGATCATGATTCTGAAAATGGTTTGCAATACCCTCAAATTCTCTCTGCAAAATAAAAAATAAACATGCATTAGTACTTGCTAAAAAAACGTACAAGTAAACTAACATGTATTAGTCAGCATAAACTAAGGGTAGGTTTGGAGGCAAAGACAAGACACAAAATTCTCATCTCATCTCATCTCATCATTACAACTTTTTCAAATTCTCACACAAAATATAATAAACAATTCAACTTTTTCAAATTCCAAAACAATAATAATATTAAAAAATAATATTTTAAACTTTCATCTAAAATAAAAAATTCTCATCTTGCTCCCCAAACTTGCCTTAAATGACTGTTGACTTATCAAACAAAGAAAGTACACAATAGGGAAAAAAGTATAGTAGTTATTGTTAAGATATAATATAAATAATAAAATCTACCTCTTTTGAGACAAGTAGGGATTTTCACTTGATATCAGAGCAGTGGTCCTGAGATCGAATCTTAACTCTACACTTCATCCAATTTAATTAAATTGTCCACATGTTGGGCCCATTTATTAAGGGGGGTGTCTGGCTCACACTTGAAGGGTAGTGTCAAGATATAATATAAATAATAAAATCTACATTTTCCCATCAACTTAAATTTTTAGGAGAAGTGATCTCACATAATGAAATCACATATAACCAACATGTGTAAGAAGCAACACGGAAACTTCAGTCCATCTGATATTTTCATTATCCAGATGTCAGGGATATAGCACAAAGATGCCTTCCCCCTCTCAATTTAGCTTAAAACACTTTATCTCCCCCCCCCCCCCCCCCGAGGAAAAAAGAAAAAACTCAAGTTTTATTTTTTTGATAAGTAGAAAAAACTCAAGTTTTATATTATCCAAGTCCATTTTTTTAATTATTATTATTATTTTATTGGCACCGGATGTCCAGGAACAACGTCCTGACTATTCCTGGGAGTGCACAGGCCTGAGGTAAGGAGTTCCAAGTGCATAGGCTCTCGGCAAGGAGTTTTCCGCAAGTACACATTGGGTAATTCAAGAGAAAAATCTTCCAGTCTGATGGCCCCTAGATTTTTTTTTTGATAAGTTCCAACGACCCCTAAATTGTTTGCACCTAGTGGGATTCAGTCCATTTATTATTATTTTACTCTCATGATCCACTATTCGTTCATTAAATCAAAAGTTTCACATACCGAGTCAGTGAAATCCTTCAATAAGCATTTCATAGCTCTTCCATGTATACTTCTCAGATAATGTGCTATCTCCTAAGACAGCATATCAATTGATACACCGGTTTTTGGCTCTAATGCCAATAATTATGTAGAACAGCACTAAAAAGGTGTAACAATACAAACAAATAAGTTAAAGTCTGCTCGAGAGAAGGGTGGGGTTTATAAAAGGAAATTCCTTGATGGTGTGATTTAGTGGAGCGCCACAGATGTATATTTATTCTTTTATAAAGAAAACTCTAATCAAATAAGACTATAAAATTACAGGCTTTAGCCATTTCACACAGATTACTGGCACTTCAAGAGCAGACTACACTACGATAACCATGTTGAAAACAAAACAAAACTGCTTCAGATCAAATGCACTGTCACAAAAATTTCCAAAACGGAAGTATATCTACTCAAATCTTCATAGGATAGGTAGAGAGACTCTCTGCAGAATAACTCCTACTTTAACTTCTTGTAATATAATGACAAGCTTAAAAAGAAATATGGACTATCTGCAAAGCTAATTGCCTGCTCTGGGGTGCATCACAATGAGCCAAACTCAATACTAATTTCTTTAAGTACTAGATAAATATGGACTGGTCCTATGGATATTTATTGCTGAAGTACTACAGTTCTCTAAATTTTATCATTGCACAGCACTTACAGTTATAAGAATCTTCCGAATTTAAAAAAAGTTCCTTATACAGATCTGCAGCAGGTGGAGGTTTCTCAACTTGCAGGATAATATTTCTGAATTTTCTACCCTTAAATACTTCGTGGATCTGATCTTGATTCTCCACATTGTTAAAATTAACACAAAATATTGATGTGATAAAAACACATAACATATAATTCAGATCAGGCTTTTAAAGCCACAAACCAACTACTTCAATCAAGTGAGAATGTCCCTATTCTCGTTATCTTTCTTTCCTTTTGTTTGAGCAGACTGTGGGGAATGGAGGAAATTGCAGATTGCCAAGAAGAAAAGTAAAACACTACCTGAATATGTGGGACTGGGCTTGAGCCAAGAAGTATAAACTGTCCTCCCAACTCCAATGTTCGATATATTGCATGTCTAATAAGATGAACACCTTTCTGTGGCACCAATCTTGTTATGCAGCCTACCTATAAAATAATAGATTGAACGGAATCAATCAAGAATTCAAGAAGCTTGACTACTATAAAATAAAGAAAAATGTCAATGAGATATAGTGGCAATATTAGGCTACACAACGAGAGGAGCCTCCTCCCTCGCAAACCCTTATTCTGTCATGCATTGAATCAAGACCTTTGTAGTAATGTTATTTCTTCCAAAAAATAAAGAACATGGAGACTACCTACATGGCAGCATATCATCCAGTGTATAACATATAAACGGCCAAAGATACATTTTAAGCTAATTATTATGACATCACAACCACTCCCCTCGATAAAAGAGATTGAAGTGCCTAGACATTAATACAGAATAGACTTCTCTACCTCATCATTAATACTTCTTTATCTTTCTTTATTTTTAGTTAAGTTTTTGTTAAGCATTAACATGGATAGTACAAAACCAAATCCTCGAACAAAGTAACTTAACAGCAAAGATGTTGGCTGTGCAATCAATTGAATTGCTAAATAATTTATGGATATAGGTGCACATCTTAAGCCTCCTTGCTGGAAACTTCTACACGTATGCATGGCAGTACCCCTAGAAGCTTTGTCCAGGATCTGAAGTTGATTAGGCCTCTCATAACTTTTTCAAAGGGCAACACATTATAATACCTCTATCAATGCTGCATAATAAGATTTAATGAATCTGAAATCTTTTTAAACATGAAAACTTAATGTGATATGATGATGTCTTCTCCTCACAAACTAACCATTTGGTAAAACAAAATTACCAGTGGCTTCCTGATATCTGCTGAAGAAAGCTGCAGATGCCTTTGCATGGCTTCCTTATTTTCTGCTTTCCCTTGAAGATCATTTGCAGTGTACTGTACTTTGAGAAATGTATCAGTGGCAGGATTCCATGCATCAGTATCAATTCCATTTAGAATTCCAATGAACTTTTTGGAGTGAGAATTAAGGGTTGAATGAAGACCTCTTCCTCCCTGTAAATCATAAAGTACCAACACAACCTTCAGTAACAATCAAGGATATGCAACCACAGATTTAAGAATGAAAGCCAATGAGAGTTGCTTAAAATCTTGGCATTTTGCTTAAGACCGTAGTCATGGCAAAGAAAATTTGTAGCTGTGAACACCAATGCCATTCCATTATTTCATGTAAAATCACTACATATGGGTTACCTAATGCGAATGATAGAGGTAATTTCTTCCCCCCCCCCCCAAAAAAAAGAAAAAAGAAAAGCAAACTTCTCAGTCGGAGCCTTATTGTAATGACTATAAGTAAATGCAGTAAAACCAACGCAACATCATACCTCAGCAGTCCGCACCTCTTGTGCATAAGTAGGTGATACTGTTGTCACAATATTGGAAAACACAATTCCACCCTGAAAAACAGAAATATTTAAAATATATGCATGTTTCGAAGAATGATATACTAATAAAGGAATCCATAACATGCCATACCTTAACAGGATTGACCCTATCATGTGCAGAGTTATCTTGCATTCTATCTGGTCTATTTAGCTGATGGACATCGAGACCACAGGATGCCAATTCTGAAGCAGGAGCAGTCCCTTGGTACTCAAAGTTGTGGCATGTAAAACATATTCTAGCTGAGTTCAATCCTTTAGGGGCATATAAATCCCAATAAAGTGGAGCCTAAGAAATCAAAACAAAATAGTTTTTTAAACTAACAATGCATATATGAAAATAAATGTCAGAAGCTCATAGTAAGCATGGATCAATAAAAAAGTTTTAAACGGTCCATACAACAAAAGCTGTCTGCCAATCATGGCAATGAATTATGTCAGGTTTCTTGCCAGCTTGAAGAAGTAACTCAAGCGCTGCACGGCTAAAAAAAGAAAAACGTTTGAAATCATCATGCTCGCCATAAAATTGTCCTCTCCAGAAGAAATTTTCAGGATGATGAGGCTCAATTAAATAAACTGGAAGACCTGCATAATTAAAACTATAGTAAGTACATGATGCTAAAATATAAAATGCAAACAAATATTATGAAATCCTTAACCTTCAACAGTGCCGACCCAGATTTTATTTTTGAATAGCCGACCAGCAAAGTATGATTCTACCACCACATCTAGGGCCTGTACCAGTAATCAGGTCATTAAGATGTTCATGGAACTCGGGCACTTTAAAATAGTTTCCAAAATCACAACTCACCCTTAAGTCACGAATTCGATCATACTGCATGCAGTCATATTTTGGAAGAACAATTTCCACAAGGTGTCCCCTCTTCTGTAAAGATTTGCTAAGACCACTTACAACATCCCCCAAACCACCCACCTGTAAATGAAAAAGCATAAGATTTTGCACTAATTATGATTATAGCATCAACTTTTTTTGTGACTCAAAGTTAAAATTTTTTTTAACTAAACTAAAAGTTTAAAATTTCTTTTCATATTCCACAGGGACTCGTGATCAGCACTAGGAGAGAAAATGGGTCAAAGCAGAAAACTAGACAAAAGCCTGAATAAATATTATGCTACTTTAAAGGGCAAAACATGGCACAGTAAACACATCAATGGAACATTTTCACAGCCAGAAGCTTTTGCATTAGCATGGCAGATGAGATGCAAAAGAAAAAAATTACCTGTATGCAAAGATATGAAATAAGAACAATAGATGGTAAACCTTGTAAATAGAGAAGAGAAATCCAGAGGACGAAATGTAACTAACAACCCTTGTAAAAGTAATTTCCAAGTTGGGTGGTGTTTAAATGATGCTGTATGTGCAAGCAGGATGGTCCTGCGGTGTGCAATGCCTCGTTCAATATGAAGAAAAAAATAAAAATAAGGCTTGGCCATTGCAGGTCTTTGCAAGGCTGACTCTCCCATCACATGCTGAAAAAGAAAATCTTCCCAAGTGGAAAATACCCGCCACACTGCCAGAGAAGAGTCTGGGTAGATACTTTGGATGGGCAGGCAATTGAAAAAGTTATATGGCCTATTTTTTACATCTGTACTTTATGTCACCACATTGCCAATTGAATAGTGTGCTGTATAATCTAAAAAACACTTGTAAAACAAAAGTTAATGACCAAATATGAGCTCAGACTAGGTCATAAAGCACAGCGTTAAAGCATCAAGGAGACGCTAACATGCTTAGTGTGATGGGCTCCAAAAGGATAAATAATGATTATCATAACTTATTGGCAATAACAATAAACTTTAGGGTTAGTCTAATAATTTGTAGTAATAATATACCATATTTTTTTTTTGCCCCATTTTTTCAGAAAAGGGTAACACTTCTTTGAAGCCATATGCGGTTTTACAAAGAAAAGGATCAACCAAACAGTTCAACCAAAGAGGACAAACTAACAATTTGTCTACACAATTGTCCAATTCAGGTATTTAGCCAGAAAGAAGACTGCAGTTCTGAACATGGAAACTATACTACAGGCAAGTTTCAAGTTCTATTAAGCATCTTACTAAATAAGCTTAAGTAAAGCTACGGATGCTGACATGCTGTACCCACTAAGATGAATGGAAGTTCCTCAAGATTCCTCCTTACATTTCCTTTAAACAGATGATAATGCAATATAGAGATTCTTTAATAGCATGTGATATTGACTTCTTTTGCATACATCAAGTAACACTGTCTGTCTACTAAGCAGTGTAACGTAATTCTTTATAAGTATGGTAAGTTTTATTAATGATGAAAGTGCGGAGCGTAATTTTAAAGCATACACTAAAATAACTTGACATAATATGCTACTTCCAACTTGAATGGACCTCCCTTGAGATGTTCCCCAAACTTATATTTCCTTTAGAAAGATGATAAAACAACATCAAATTTCTCAAGTAATATTGAGTAATTTTGAAGGGTGTAATGTAATTTTGAATAAGCATAACAAAGAAATATAATAACATTTTCAAAAAAATCAAGTAAAAACTTGAAAAAATGTACTGCAGTAATTTGAGTTCACCTTAGCAACCGGTGCCATCTCTGCCGCAATATGAATGATATGTAATCCTGGACTGGTCAACAAAGGACACAAATTAAACCACAGCCTACATGTTTTCTAAATTTAGGTTTAAATAATTAATACCGTGCTGGTGATGATATCAGCCTGAGAAAGGTAGTTATAGCCTCCCGTTCAGTCTTTTCCTTGCATGCCATGTACGCATTGTAAATTTGTCCATCTCTGTTCCATACCATTTCTCTCAATAAATTTGCATCATTGGTTGATACTTTTTTCTCAAGCAACCAACCATCTATTATGAGCAATAAACGGCTCCAAAATTCCAAAGGCATGTCATCCACATATTGATCTGCTGCCCTTTTCTTGCTCTCTTCTTTCAAACTATTAAGTGTATCTTGAAATTCCTTCACTGATTCTTGATATAATTGTACACAAGAATTAATCTCTTCATCAGACCTTTGAAGACGGTTGTCCAACAGTTTGATTTTTTGTTGCATTAGTTCATTATATTGTTGCAATTTTTCTGATGAGAGCTTATAGAGATTAGCTTCTTCAAGGGATTCTTCCAGTTTATCAACCTTCTTCCGGAGCTCTTGGTTTTGCTGCAATACTATAATAGCTTGATCTGCCTGTTTTGTTGCCTTATCTAACAATACCTGTAGATTTTCTACCTTCTCGCACAAGCTCTTGTATTCAACTTTCAGAGTGGAAAGTTTGGAAACATCTTCCTGAGAAACAGAGAGTTTAGACTCCAAGTCTGTCAAGGAAGACTCCAGCGATGAGCGTTCTCTTTCCAGTATAAGCACGCGCTCATCTGTGTTCTTGACATCACTAAGCTCAGTCTTAAGTACTTCTATATCATTCTTGAGGGAGATATTCTCTTCCCTCAATGAGTTAAGCTCCTTGCTAATAGAACTAACACTACTATTATCTAGTACAAACGCTTCATGATGCAAAAGTTTGTTATGATTCTCATTCATATCAATCTCACTTAACTCAGTAACATCCCTGTGAGCCAGTTCATTCCTCAGCTTCTCTAACTGGTCTTCCAGGAGTTCTAGACGTATCTTTTCTTGGGCAGCAACTTTAATCCGGGCGTCAGTTTCTGCCAGTTTCGTCTCCAAAGCAGTGATCTCTCCTTGTAGTGTCTCCTTCTCAGTGACAACCTTTTCAAGATCTTCAAGTGCACTCACTCGGGCTTGATTTAGAAGAAGGACATCTATAGCAAGAATGACAACACAGGCACATATATTTCACTCAGAATTGAAACAAAGGCACTAATGTACGGAGAAACATATCAAAAGAACTTTAAGAGTTAGCAGACGTCTTACTCTTTTCTGCATATCTTATCATGCCAATCAAGTCCTCATGTTGAACACCCGAAAGTTGCTTGTCACCACTTATGTTTATAGCCTGTGAGATAACCAAAGAATAATTACAATATACCATCTCCAACAAGTAGAGATTATAATCTTTTAACTGGTTCAGCCATCTCAATATACATAGACATACACAAACAGGACACTCATTTGTTGAAAAAAGAAGATAGATCAATAACTCCAATTCTTTCTTTGGCTATCACCTATTATCACATAAGTGGGAAACCACAGTTCCATGATGTTGAGCTAAAGTTATTAACGGTGATAGAAAGTTTTAATTGTTAATTTTTCCTATACAATCATATCATCCAACCTGATGTTAAAAAAACCAGAGATTCTGGGTTCAATCCCCAGTGGAGTCGCTTTTGATTTACTTCTTTTTTAAAAAACCCCTAGGGATTGGCTCAAGTGGTAAAGGCCTTGGGCTGGTGGTATATTCCCTCCAAGGTCCAAGGTTCGAATCTCATTGGATGCAAACAATCTCTAGGAGCCATCAGACTAGGAGATTTTCCCCTTGACTCACCCGAGGTGCACTTGTGGGAAACTTCTTGCCGAGGGCCTGTGCACCCACGGGATTAGTAGGGAAACTGTTCCTGGACACCCGATACCAATAAAAAAAATTAAGTTATAATTCATGCAATTGACATCAAAGAGTATTTTTTTTTTTTTTTTTTATAATAGAATGAAAATTTTATTGATACAAATGAAGTAGGCAAAGCCCGTGTACGCAGGAAGTATGCAAAAGAACACCTAAAAACATTCTAGGAACCAGAAATTAAAGACAGAAAATAATGAACACTAGTTCCATTAAGCACAATGGCTGAAAACCAAAGCAATAAGGTGTTTACAAAAAAGTTCCAAAGTTCCTCCATCGTGTGCTCCATATCTTCAAAGCACTGATTATTCCTTTCCATCCAAATACATCACATAATGCACAAAGGAGTCATCCTCCAAACTGCAGCCACTTGGGGGCAGCCTTGAATATTCTTCCAGCAGGCTAATAAATCCACCACCCTTGTCACCCCAATTCTTCTATAGACCTCATCCCACAACACTCTTGTCACCTCACAATGCAGTAATAAATGATCAACTGATTCCCCATCCTTCTTGCACAAATAGCACCAATCCATGACAAGGTGACCCCGCTCCTCAAATTGTCCGTGGTCAAGATATTCTCAAGAGGGCAGGTCCATACGAAGAAGGCTACTTTAGAGGGCACACAAGACCTCCAAATACTCTTCTACAAGAAAGGAACATTACCATGTGATGCCAACATCTTGTAATAAGATCTCACAATAAACTGTTTGCTCCTACTGGGCCTCCATTGCGTCCTATCCCCATGTATCGTTGGCCCTCTCACAGAATATATAAGACTTAAAAATTCAGAAACAATATTCATTTCCCAATCATGAACATCCCTATTAAATAGAACATCCAACTGGTGAGAACCATGGGAAAATGCCAACAGATCTAACACAGAAGCATCCTGATTCACAAGAATGTGATAGAGAGCGGGGAAAGCCCTAAAGAGAGTGCGATCTCCACACCAAACGTCATGCCAAAATTTGATTCTAGAGCCCTCACCAGCTACAAAACAAATATGAGTGGCAAAACTCTTCCAACCCCTCCTAATGAATTTCCATAAGCCCACACCATACACCCCCCCTCACTTCAATAGAATGACAACCCCCCCAAGCACTTCCATATCTATGATCAATAACCTCCTTCCAAAGCGAATCCCCCTCCAAGTGGTACCTCCATAACCATTTCCCCAAAAGGGCTTTATTGAATGTCCTCAAATTGCGAATCCCCAAGCCTCCATTAGAAATTGGGGAACAAAAATTATTCCAATTAACAAGATGAAACTTAGTTTCCTCCCCCACTACACCCTACAAGAAAGTCCGAAATAACTTCTCAATTCTATTGGCCACTCCTACAAGCAAAATAAGTGGCTTTAGCCCGAAATACATCTGTTTCCACCTTGCCAACCTTTTCTTAACTTTCTCAACAACCCCATTCCAAATGGCTTTAGTCTTAAAAGTCGCCCCCAACGGAAGACCCAAATATTTCATAGGCAAGGAAGCCATTTGCAACCCAAATAACTCGCCAAGCTATTAATACAACACACCACACTAGGGCTGAGCAAAAATCTGACTCCGACTCCGAATCCAGCTCCACTCCAACTCAAACAAAACGGAATTGGAGTTGGATACTTTTTAATTTTTCAATCGGAGTCAAAGGTGTCGCTGGACCGACTCCGACTCCAACTTTATGCTTCGACTCCAACTCCGACCCCGATTCTGATATTGTACATATATTATAAAAATATGTATTTATCTATATATTTATTATATATACTAGTATAGTTATTTTTTATTTTTTTGATAAGTAATCAAGAAGTTTTATTCATAGTAATAGGCAAAGATATATACTAGTATAGTTATATATTTCCTCTATATAACTTATATAGTTAAATTCAATAATATACTAGTATGAACTAATTATTATAAAATAATATACTTAATACTATAATATAAATAGATTAATGATAGATTAGTAATATCATAGTATTACTACCATACATAATCAAGTATAGAAATAAATTAGACACTAGTATTTAAATAAGTTTAGTATAATAAATTAATAACACATATACTAATTTACTAAAGTATAATAACATGTAATTAGACATAAAATAATATGTAATACTATAGTATGATAACAAGTAATTAGACACTATAGTATAAGTCTAGTATAAAAATAAGTTAGATATTAGCAGTGAATGATTTAGTTTTTCTTTTTAATTTTTTGAAAAAATTGAAATTTGAAAGGCCACAAAAACTATTTTAAAATGAGCTAAATACAAAGCTATTAAAAACCAAAACTGAAAGCGCGAATCCAACTCCAACAAGTCGGAGTCAGCGGATTGGAGCCTACAAAGGTCGGAGCTGGAGTCGGAGTTTGGATTTGAACTCCAACAAAGTCGGAGTTGGAGTCGGATTTAGGTGAATCCGACTCCGACTAAGTCAGTGCTCACCCTTACACCACACCCATCGGAACCATCTCGGACTTATCAAGATTTACCTTGAGACCCAACACAGCTTCAAAACATAATAAAAGTGCTCTTAAAGTTTGAATCTGGCTACGATCAGCCTCACAAAAAAGAAGGGTATCATCTGCAAAAAGGAGATAAAAAATTATGGTGGAACCATTAATACCATTTCCCACTGAGAAACTAGCAGTAGTTACACAATGCCGAATCCACAAAATCCACCTATCACCGAAACCACACCTCCCAAGCATATAAAAAAGGAATTCCCAATTTGCATTATCCTACGTATTTTCCATGTCAAGCTTGCACAGAATGCCTGGAACTCCCTCCCTTAATCTACTATCTCGGCATTCATTGGCAATGAGAACTGAATCAAGAATTTGTCTCCCCCGAACATAGGCATTTTGAGGCTTAGAAATAATTTGATCCATAACCGTGCTCAAACAATTAGCTAGAATTGTCGAAATAATCTTGTAAATCCCACTCACAAGACTTATAGGACTAAAATCCTTAACTTCCCCATAGCCCTGTGTTTCTATGGGATGAGAGTGATAAAAGTCGCATTAAGGCATTTCTAAAAATTCTTAAAAGAATAGAACTCAAGAAAAACCCGCATCACATCCTCTTTCACAATGTCCCAACAAGCTTGAAAGAATCCCATAGAAAACCATCCGGATCCAAAGCCTTATTTTTTGCCATTCCACCAATCACCTAATAAATCTTTGCTTCTTCAAAAGGTCTTTCCAACCAACTCGCACCCTGAGGAGAAAGAGACTCGAAAACCAAGCCATCGAGATTCGGCCTCCAATCAGTTGGTTTTGTGAGAAGGTTCTCATAATAACACACAATATGATCCTCAATCTCAGAGGGGGAAGAGAGCACATGATTATTTGAATGAACTATCTCAATAGCATTACTTCACCGATGTGAATTAACCACTTTATGGAAAAACTTTGTGCATTCATCACCTTCTTTTAACCAAAGAGCACTCAATTTCTATCACCACGACGTCTCCTCCATCAACAACACCCTCTCCAATTCAGCCACAACCGAATTTTTCCTCAACAATTACCTCTTCAGAGGTATCTCCAATCGCCTCCCTACCCTCCAGAACCATCAAAAATGAAGCTAGGAGTGCTTGTAAACTGATAAGAAGACCACCAAATTCTAACCTTATCTACAAAGCCATCAACTGCTAACCACATATTTTCAAACTTGAAGTACCGGCGTCCCCCATGAATACTTCCGCAATCAAGCAAAATGGGAAAGTGATCCAAACAAACTCAAGGCAAACGCTTAAATCTAGAAAGTAAGCCTCCCAAGAAGGAGAGATGAGAAACCTATCCAATCATGACCAACCCCGACTATTGGACCACGTGAACTCGCCTCCAACAAGAGGGAGATCCATGAGATCCAAATAAAAGATGAACTCAGAAAACAACTCCATAGCCAAGGAAGTTCAAGGTTCCCCCGATCGCTCACTGGGAAATTGAGTAATATTGAAATCCCCACTCATACACCACGGCACATCCCATAGATAATAGAAAACCACTAGCTCCTCCCAAGAAGTCTCCTATCACTATCCAAATTTAGGCCTTAAGTGCTTGCATAAGCCCACTCCCACCCATCCTCAACATTTTTAAATAAACTAGCAACTGAGAAATTCCCAATACACTCCTCGACAGACTCTACCACTCTTTTATCCCACATTAAAAGAACACCACCTGAAGCTCCCAAAGATGCCACGTAAGACCATCCCACAAAAGGACACCCCCATAGAGTCCAAATGATGCCTCCATTGATAAAATGTAACTTTGTTTTTTGAAAACACACAATATCAATCTTCCATGTCCACAATAAAGATTTTATGCGAAGGCGCTTGTTACAATCATTAGTCCCCCGCATATTCCAAGAGAGGATCTTAGGTGGGGACACGAGGACACCAAAAGGTATATCTGTCACTATACAGATATCTTGGCAAGTTGCCTAAGATGAAACTACATGACAATATGGAAAACAGCTGGCTGAAAGATCAAAACATTATAGACCAAGACCATTTCCCAGGTTCTTTTTTCTTAGCAATTTAGAGTAGGGAAATTTGGGAAACTCCAAACAAAATGGTTACAAGCCACAAGTGGAAAGGTGATTTGCCCCTTTCATTTGCCCTGAACACTATATATAAAGAACTTTTGTCTAAACATTATATACTTAGGACATTTTTCAGATTCCCTCTTCTTAGAAATTATAGAGTAGAGATATTCTCCCTCCTTGCCTCCCCCCCCCCCCTCTTTCTCCACGACTCCAGCTATGTATAGCTTGCATATGATCCCCAACTATCACAATATCATTTTTTCTTTTAGCATTATGTTGCCAATACTCGGGAGAATATGGGTCGTCAAATAGTTCATAGAATTTAAGGTGAATGGGTTAATGTTATCAGAAGGAGTAGAGGGTTACTAGAACCATGTCTCTAGGTAGAATCGAATAGTTGTTGGCCATGGTGGAAGCATGTGTTCAGTTACATAGATGGTCAAAATTCGTAAGAACCTCACGTATCAGAAACAGATCATACCTCATGGTGTTCAAACACTAACAGGAGTAATTTGGCTCTGGTGACTATGGTGGAGGTGGGTAGCGAGGTTTCATAGTAATACCTGAAGGATTGGGGGGGATGGGTAGGAAAAGCTTAGTTGAGGAGCTCTGCAAAGTCTTTTGTTTTCCTTAACACAATGCTAGACAAAGGGTCAAACTGGTAATTCAGGCAAGATCTCTGCTATTTTGCATGGGTGGGCCTCCATTGGTGCAACCAGTGAAAACTAAGAACAACAACAGTGCATTTCGGTTGGATGCATCTGCACATAATGCTTTTCAGTCTTGGTGACACATAGGTAGCAAAATAGGGATCATTTGTCTCCTTTATTGTCTAGGCCTTGCTCAAATGCTCTGAGCACTGGGAATCTTTTATCAGGCTGCTTAGTGGAGACCTAGAATGTGGAAGGACTTTTTATCTCACACCTTTTACTTTCATATGGCACACTGATTTTTAGTAAGACAAATCTTTGCACTTATGCTATTTTTGCTTCATGTTTCTTTGTTTTGAAGCAGTATCAGGGTTGAAGATTACTTTGGTTAAGTTTGAGTTTCTCCCAGCTAGCAATGTGGATGATGTAGACAACTTGACCCAAATTTTGGAATATATAGAGTCTTCATTGCCTATGACACACTTAAGCCTCCCATTGGGAGCTCATTTTAAAGCTTAATTGGTTTGGGAGGGTATTCAGTAGGCTAGATGGAAGAGGTTGTATTTTTGTATAAGAAAAGTAAGACAACACCCTTTCAAACCTCCCCACTTACTTATGTCTTTATTCCTCCTCCCTATTGGCATGAAAAGTTACATAGGGACCTCTTATGGGGTGCTATGGTGGAAAATCTAAAATCCCATTCAGCAAATTGGCCCAAGGTCTGCTCCCTAATCTCTAAAGGGTTTGTTTATCAGGAAATTGATTACATTCAATAAAGCTCTATGCCAATGACAGAGATAGCCTACGAATATCAATCGTAATTATGCAATATGGTAGTGCATGGGGTGGATAGAGTTCTAATGAGGTGCATGGCACCTATGGGATTGGACTATAGAAGAATACTCAATGGGATTGCAGGAAGTTTTCCCGGCACACCAAATAAAAGGTGGAAGATGGATCAAAAGTAAAGTTTTAATATCATGTATGGTGCAAGGATTAGCCCTTTAAAAGAAGCTTTTCAGGATTTATTCAACATTTTTTAGTTTAAGGATGCATCAGTGGCAGACAATTTACAGCTTGCAAATGGATCTTTCTCAGTGAGAAGTTGATTTTATCAGGGCATTGCAAGATTGGGAGGTGAACCTCTTTACCTTATTTTATGACCAGTTGTGTTCTCTTAAATGAGACAGGGTGGTGAAGACAAGATGTGTTAGGCCATATTCAACAGAGGAGTGCTTAAAGTCAAATCATTCTGGGGGGGGGGGGGGGGGGGGGGCATGACAGCATTACTTTTCCATGCAAGACCATTTGGAGGATCCAATCTCCCTTGAGAGCAGCTTGCCTTTTGGACAGTTGGCCAGGAAAGATCCTCACCTTGGATTAGTTAATGAAGAGGCACGTTATAGCGAGAGAATGGTATTGTATGTGCAAGAGGAAAAAAGAAACCTTGGATCATTTTTCCTCCATTATGATGTAGCTAGCACTTCGTGGCAAGTTATTTATAGTCTTTTTGAGCTAGGCTGAGTGGTGCCTAGATGAGTGATAGACCATTTACTGGAAATAACAGTTTGATAGTCATCACGGTGAGACCTTTGGGAAAATTATCCCAATCTATTTGATTTAGTGCATATGGAGAGAAAGGAAATGATCAAAGTTTTGAAGTTTTGTTACTCTCTAAAGAGCTGTGGAGAACCTCACAGCTTTCTTTTTGAAATCACTTTCACACTAGGTCGTTGCCTATTTGTGTTTTCTCTAGCTTTAGCTTCTTGGATTTTTCTTAGGGCTGGTTTGGTTACACAAAACCAAACCATCTCATCTCATATAATCATTACAACTTTTCCAAACTCCCACACAAAATATAATAAACAATTCAATTTTTTCAAATCCTAAAACAAAAATATTATTAAAAAATTATATTATAACAATATGTTATTCAACTTTCAACAAAACATTTCATCTCGTCTCATCTGCATAACCAAACGAGGCCTTAATCTTTTCTCTCTCTAATTAGGTAGGTGTATTTGATGTATTTACTCTGTATACTTGGGAAAATGTCTATTTGATCATTAATAAAACTTATGTTGTTAAAAAAGAGTAGAGAAATTAGTCACATATATTGTTCTTCAACAAGACATTTTTTATTCTTATCCAAAACAAATGTGAGATGTGCACACCCCTCCCCCTGCTCCACCAAAAGCCCCCATTTGACAGTGTTGACTACCTTAGCAGTGAAAACTTATCAAGTTCCGCGTAGTCAATCTCTGGGTTTTCAATGAATTAATACCAGTTACTCTTTATCTATCTGCAGTTAGTCTTTCATCAGCAAGAATCCCAACACCTGGTAAATAAAATAAATAAAATACATATAGAAAGAAACACAGCAGTTTATCTCAAAATAGATTATTGGTTTGATTTTAAATTTCTTGGTGAAGGAGCATACCAAAGAATTTAGTTCATCGGGTACAGTCGGGCCACTCAACTCCTTTGCATTGATATGCTCTATAGCTATGCCAGTGTCAACATCATCAGTAGATATAATTTCCTGGCTCAAAATTGGAACATTAATAATTGAAGCATTTTCGGTTTCTGACTCCTCTTCACCATTTGCCTGGAAATCTGCATTTGTTGAAGTCCGTTCATGAGAGGCTTTCTTCAGATGTTGCTTTTTATGCTGGGAACTGCAAGTATTTTCAATATTATCAAGTTAGCGTACACTAATTATAAAGGATACAGAACTTTCTCTCCACAGGTAAGTTGGACTCAGTATAAATTATACAAAAGATAAAATATCCAACGAGAAGATTGTTTTACTTATCAAAAAAATGAGAAGACTGTTTTAAATTTCCTAGAAAGATTATGTTAACATAAAAGTCCTTTGAGAAAAAAAAGGATAATCATTGCAGACTGGTGTTGTTTGTGTAAAAGAGGGGGTGAGTCGGTGAATCATTTACTTCTACATTGTGAGACAGCCAGGATTCTTTGGGATGAGGTGTTTAAAAGAATGGACATAGTGTGGGTTATGCCAGAAACTGTGTTGGATTTATTGGCTTGCTGGACATCTATTCGAGGTGTGCGTCAGATTAAAGCAGTGTGGAAGATGATCCCTATATCCATTATGTGGTGTTTATGGCAGGAGCGCAATGAGAGGACGTTTGAAGACAAAGAGAGATCTATGGAGGAGCTGAAAGTTTTATTTCTTAGGACTCTTTATACTTGGGCCATTGTTGTGGATTTTAATGGCATGAACTTACATGAATTTGTAGTTTCTAATGCTCCTGCATAGACAGGGCATTCTTAGTGTGTAATATACTGTTTTTTGGATTAATAAAATTTGTTTACTTATAAAAAAAAAAATAAAAGTCCTTTTTCCCCCAAAACCACAAGCACATGGCTGGAGCTGGTGACTTGGTGAGAATTTATGAATGTTCTAAAAAATTATTACACTGTAAATGTTCCTAATAGAAGAAAATTGAATACAAATTAAGCACGATAACTTTTTAAGGAAAGTCAATCTTGAATAAAGGCACATAGTTCAGATAGTTAACCACTTTCCCTCATTTTGTTTCAACTCAAAGAAGAAAAACAACATTCAGTTCAGAAGGCATGGCATCCAAGGGTAAGAATAATGACCATTGCGAGCAAAATCCAATGTGAATGGATACTAGGAAGTTCCAAATACAGCAAGTGCTATAATGCTCCTAAGAGTGCATGTAAATAGATTTGTATGTAAGATCATATGAGAGAAAGCAAGATTTGTGCGTAAGATCATATGAGAAAAAGCAAATTAAAGTTATACTGATACTCTAGGATTCCTTTTTAAAAATGTTTAGCAATTCGATTTTATCCACCTTACATGATAAAGAATGGGTGAATCAGTATTCTTACCCTTTGCGCCTTATAGCATATGTTCATCTTGTCGGCATTCTCTATTGATTCAAGCAATCTATTATGCCTCAAAATATACATGTCCACTTCAATTTCTATCTAGCCTCGCCACTCATTCTGTCAACCTCTTGATCCAACTATAATTATTCAAACTCAAGCAAGAACTTACGTACCACAAGCTTAGAAGCGGAAAATTCATAGATTTTTTCTAAATTGTATGTACTGTTTTATGTAAGTTACCCATCAAGATTCTTAAGAGGCATAGTTCAAGCAGAGGCACATCAACTGCAAGAAAGCGGCAGTGGCGATAATAAGTCCATTGAATAACTTGGGATAAGGAGTAGAGAATCAAATGTACCAATAAGGCAAAAATCAATGCGGCTTTTGTTGTTATCTGGAGTTATGAATACTATCCTACAGCCCTGATTCTCAAACCACTTTGCGGTTTCTGTTAGTATTTTTTTAATAATATTTTTTAGTACTGTTTCTTTTCTACCAACTATTAGTACCTTTGGCCATATTAGTGCTTTTGAGTTTTTAATTGATTGCTTTTAGTACCAACGGGTGGCCAACGGCTCTTTTTTTTATTTTTTTATTTTTTTATTTTCTTGTATGCTCAATGACCAGATGGAAGCAACGACCATTTTCTATTTAAATGGTTGTGAGAAGAGGGGATTAGTCGAGTATTGTTTTTCCATCTAAGTGTAGTTTTATTTCTCTATACAACATAGAAAAAAATCTCTAGAGAGATTATAAAGAGGGTTGTAACGAGATAATTTTGACAATATTTACAGATAAAAGGGGTGTTCTTTTGGTGGAACTTTGAGCTCAACCACTTGTGCAGAATTAGTCCGGACTATACGACGATCAGTTGGGCTGTTGTATCCTGGAGGAGTCAAGTCATGAGGAGTTCTACTGCACCGGTTAATTTGAGATTTTGTACACTGCAAAGGGCTTGAATTTCCTTAAAAAGAGTGATATTTCCGTGCCTCAATCCAAACTAGTTTCGTTTGAATGCTAATTTCCTTGTAATTTTTATTATATTGTTGTGTATTTCACTAACAGTTTCACACACCACCAGCACTCTATGGCCAAAAGAATAAGAAAACAAAGCAAATCAACCATCATCCTAAAGTTCATTCCAAACCCAAGGAAAAGTACCAAACTTCAAAAACCCTTCTCCATGAACGAAATGGTCATCTCAACTAGTAAGAGTTTTAGACCATACCCCCAAAACAAAAGCTCAATTTACAAGAATCTAACTACAATAATAATAAAAAAATCATCAAGAAACAGAACCGAACGCTAACACACTTCCAATTACAAAAGAAGAAAAAACAAAGAAAAGCAAGCACAGGAAAATGAGATGAGACCCCGAAAATACAGAATTGGGGACGATAGAGAGAACCTAAAATTACGCTGACGCATTTTGCAGGAAGCAGGAAGTGAGCGATGAGGTAAGAAAAAGCGCATAGCCGAGTGCTTGCAGCTCAATCCGCCGATCCCCTCGCTCACAAACCACGTCGATAACTTCAAAGACATTTTTTTCCTCGAGTTGAAACCCTTGTGTCTACACTCTACATGTAAGAGAAACTAGAAAGACTCGGCAGCAAGTAAGAGATGGAACAAAACGGTTTCTTCGGAAGTTGGCATGTGAGTCTGTGACTGCTCTCTCTCCCGGGTGGAAAGAGCGAGTCTTTGGCATCTTTGATCGAGGATTGTGTGATGCTACGTGCGGGTTTACTGAGCCATCCATCGTTTGTGGTTTTTTATCACAGCATTATCTAAATCGAACGGTTGTTGGGACTTTCTGCTCAACCTTTAGGTGGGGTCCAGGGTCCCCACCACTTTCCCCTCGAATCTCTTTTCTTATTTTTTTCGCTGATTTGAACTTTGATGAGATCATAGAGATGAATGGTGATGCACCCCGGTAACTCATATCAAGGACTTTTCTTTTTCTTCTTTCCCAAATTGAAAATAGAAAAAATCTATTCATAAGTTATACACCCCGCACATCATAATTTTTTTATTTTTTTATTTATTAAATGTATATTATATAGATGATGAGTGAAATAATTTAATTATTTAAAAAAAATAAAAAATAATTTTAAAAAATAAAAAATAATTTTATGTGTGGCGTATGAGCTTATGAATATCAATGCTCTTGAAAATATGCTCTAACCTCACCTCACATCATCTCACCTCATCTTCCCCAAATTTTAAATCCAAAATCAGGCCACTATTGTCCACCCTAGTGCCGTAAGTAAGTTTCTCTGCTCTCAATATTCTCTCTCTCTTTTACAAAAACCTTGTTTCGGCCACCAATGTCCACATCGGCATCATAAAGAGTTCTCTCTCTGAATAAGGCCTTCGATGAGCTCCAACCCTACTCCTCCTTCTCTCTCTCATGATCCAACTTGGAGTCGATGGAGTCACGAGAACAAACTCTACCCCATGCCCCTAAGTCCCTAGCCAAACTCTACAACGTACTCATCTTCTATATGAAAGGAAAAAATAATTATTTTACACGCATAAAAGTGTCCAAAAACATTTATTGTCGTTTCCAAAAGAATCATAGTTACACTCGCATAATCTTAACCCAATAAAACCATGGATTTACCCTATCAAACTATATACAAGCAATGCTTGTCTCTAACACATATCCTCTCTAGTGTTTTTTTTTTCTTTGATTTTTTAGAATTTATTTAGCATAATTTTTTATAAGGATAATGGAGATGTGACTTGTGAGCTCTGTTGAGCGCACCATGTGGTTGTGCTTTGTCATGGAAGCTTTGGCAACGAAGATTGTTTTTGTTGTTGGGAAGTCTATCATTTGCCTTCTGGTATAGCTTGTATTAGTTTTTTTTTTCTTTTTTACCATGGCTTGTTTCCACAAATTGCTTTTTTTGATATATTGCTCTGTTTTTGTCCATTTCTTCTTAACAGATAATTATTGTATACAATTTAAGCTTCCATCATTTTGTTTTGCTTTTAAAGTTCTCTTCTTTTTCTTCAAGATTTTGTGGGTATAAAATGTTGTTCTAGCTTTCTTTCTTGTGTGAGTATGTAATATGCTTTTATCTTTAGTTTTGATTCATTTGTTCTGGCTATAATGGGATTGCTTGAATTATTTATTATATGAAACGACCAAAATTTACTTAAGAAGGTGTTGGAGAATGGAGGTTTTGCAAATCTTTAGATTCGTTTTTGGGTTATTTCCTAAATGTTGAAAGTATTTAATGTGTTAACTATACTGTTTTATTCTTTTTTATAATTCTATAATACAATTATGCATTTATATAATTCTAACCATATTGAACCATTCTAATTTCATAATGCGTGTTGATGGTTATATAATTTTTATGTTATTGCTCAATAGGCCATAATAATTTTTGTTTTTAGTTGGGTAAAGCATGGACTATGTTAGTTCCCTTACGCTAAATCCACAAATTATCTGATGGGAACCAAAATAGACCTAGTTTTAAATATTCTTTATAAGTTTCATATGGGCATATTACAAGATCAAAAGTTAAGAAGATCAAGGAAGCAATGTAAGGATAGATGCAATTTGATTAGGCCCAAAACATAACGCGGTAGTTGTAGCACAGTTTTGGGGTGTCGATTCCACAGGAAGACAGATTAAAGAAAATACAACAAATAATAAAAAGAACTAAAGAAAAAATAATTAATAATCAATAAGAGAAAATTGGTTTTAATGTGATTTAGCAAGTAAAATTACAAAGATAAAAATAGTGATCACTGAAATTATAAATAGTAAAGCATCAAGAATTCCTTGCACAAATCAGGTATTTTTATTTATTCTTGATTCAATAAATTATACAATTGGAGATTTATCCAAAGTCTCCAATTGGAAAATATAGAACTACAAACCACTTTAATTGAAATATAATTCTTTGAAAAATCATTCACTACTTTTTTAAAACTCTGTGAATTATCATCTTTATTGGCAAAACCCAGCGACGACAATATACCTAGTGGGCAATATTGCAGCAAAGAATTAAATCAATAAAGACAACGAATTAATCTAAACATAATTAAGAATTTTAACCATTTTATAAAAAAAGTATGACTGAATTTATGAAGGGAATCAATTCCTAAATTATTTAGAGATAAGAAAATACCATAGATAATTAGTGAATGATAAACAAGAATTTGCATTAATAAAGAGCAATCATATGAATCAAAAATAAATTAAAAACACTCTCAATTGTGCAAGTTCATCCCTAACTTTACTTGGACTTAGCTGTCCATTTAAACAAGAATAACAAAAACTCTCAAAACAAACTGAGTCTCGAAACTCACTTTCCAATTTATTCTCCAAAGTTTGATGATTTGCTTCGTTCGTTTCAAGCCCTTTTATAGGCTTCAAAAGCCAACAAGAACATGTTGTGTAATCGTCCACTGAGAAGAAATTCCATCTGTCGCTTGCCGCTTTTCTTTCTTTATCTTGCAGTGCATGTTTGAATTGTTTCTTTACAGAACGAATGAGTTATTTTCATCCACCACCGAAAAGCCTTCACGTCTCTTTTTGCACCCAGCCGAAAGTATTGTCATTTGTTTATTTCATGTGCCGTGTCTTCTGTGTTGCTGTCCACTGTCTCCTAGTATTTTATTTTATTTTTTTCTTTTCTCTTCAGCTCGCATCCACCGAAAACATTTGTTGTTCACTGTGTCCCACTTATTTCTTTTATGCCGAAAGCTCCATGCGCATTTATTTCTCCATTATTCCACCAAGCCGTGGACAAAACGACACGTCGTTCTCGTCCATGGACTAAACGACACGTCGTTTAGCAGATAGTCGAATTCAATCTAACTTGAAATGACATGTCGTTTTGGTTTGTTGACCAAACGACATCTCGTTTAGTCTGCACTGAAAAATAAAAATAAAAGTAAAAACAAAATAAAATAAAATAAAATAACAAGTTAAATAAAATAAGGTAGGCAGAATAAATAATAATAAATAAAAAAACAAAAAAAAAAACAAAACTAGAAAAAGAAAATAAATAAATAAATAAAGATAAAATAAAACTAGACTAAAATATTAAAAATGTGTTGTGCATGTGAATAAATATTGTGCAATTAAATCACAAGTTATAAAATTAAGCATAAACTATACTTTTAATCAATTTAAATCACAATTTGGATTTATTGCTTTTAACTAATTTTTCATCTAAAATCAATGATAAAATAATAAAACAATTAAAAATATATTAATTTTAAATGTATAAAATATGAAATAATGCAGCTCAATCACACCCCCCAACTAACCTTTTGCTAGTCTCTGAGCAAAATTGTGAAAATTAATTGAGATGAATATTGCATAAAACTCGAAATCCAAACAAAAGCAATCAAACATAATAATGAATTCTCACAAAATGCAACACATGACTATCAACCCCCGGGAGCTATATCCACCAAGACTGTCTCAACAATCTTTCACAAAGAATTGGGAAAAATATATCAGAACTCAGATGTGTAGCTAAATTGTTCTTCATTACTAGACATGATTTGTTATATGATTTTTCAACTTTAAGATTAATCATTGCTGATTCTAACTACCTCAAAGCCCAAGGGACCAGCAGTTTTCACGCCAACTTTGTTTAAAAGTTGAACACTCAACCCCTAAAGTTTGGGTAACTATTTCTATCCCTTTACTTAGGAAAACTCACTGCTTAGTCCTTTCATTTTTTTTAAGAGGATTCGAACAGTGGGAAATCGAACCCAGGATCATGCGCCTAACCCACACAATCCCAAGTTCGCCCTTACCACTGAGGCAAAAACATGTTTTTTTTTTCAAAAGGCTCAGTAGTCCTGCAGTTTACTTCTCCTCTGTTAAATCAACAAATAGTAATGAAGAACACTACAAGTGTAAGTATGTGCAGAATGTTGCTTAAAATTTTTCCTTTATATAAATCATGCCAAGTCTATCTCAATAAATATAGCATCCCAGTGTTTCAAGTCACACATCAAACAAAATATGATGCATCAGGAATTATGTTCTATGCTCAGAGTTGAAAATAAATCTTTATAAAAATAATTCCGCTCAACTACAACACCAAGATGCTCAAATTTCACAAAATGATAGAATAGAGTGTGTGTCAATCTTGTATATATCAATGCATATCGCATTAAGATAAAATATTATTTATCACATGCACACACACTAATTTTTTTTTATTTTTATAAACATTAATGAAACAAAAACAGAAAAGAAATTACTCATTCAAAAATGGGTTTTCTTAGACTCAATATCCCTAAAGAAATACCGCCAAACAAATGGGATAACAGGCAAGATAACTACTTTGCCAAATCGGACACTTGCGATCATTGTGCAATCGCGTGCCGGTATCACTTCATCATGCCAGGAAGTCCTGGATGCTAACATGGTTTTTTTTTTTTAAATCATAGAGTTCCAACAAGCATTTTAAAAACTAAATTTGTACCACCACCCCCCGACTTCAATGTTTAAAAATCAAAATTGAATGGGGAGTAGCTTAAAATGGTAGAATACACCTTAAGAGTGACATGGGTATCTCGCTAAGCACCAAAAACCTGAAATGACAAAATGAAACTAACCTGCAAACAAAAAGAAAGCAACAACAGACAGAAAGGAAAAGAAAGAAAATAAGAGGAAACAAAAACAAAACAAATAAAGAAATAGATACCTGAGGTGTGGTCAAGGTTGATAGACCGGATCCACAAGTGGAATGTCTTCCACTTCTGGAACTTGCCTATCAATTAATACTTTAAGGTGTTGACCATTTACTTTAAAAATCCGACCATCCTTAGAATCCTCTATTTCTATTGCCCCATTTGCAAAAATATTCTTTACTACAAAAGGGCCAGTCCACCTATACCGAAGTTTTCCTGGATACTTATGGAGTCTAGAATCATATAAGGGCACTTGATCGTTAGGTTTAAACGTTTTTTGCAAACTATTTTTATCATGAAATGTTTCATTTTAGCCTTATAGATTCTAGAGTTCTCATAAGCATCATTTCTTAATTCTTTTAACTCGGTCAACTGAAATTTTCTAAGCTTACCTGCTTTTCCCATGTTAAAATTGAAATGCTTGATGGCCCAATAAGCTCGATGCTCAAGCTCCACAGGTAAGTGATAAGGCTTTCCAAAAATAAGCCTATAAGGTGACATGCTTAAAGGAGTTTTAAAAGCTGTACAGTAGGCCCAAAGCGCATCAATTAGTCTCAAAGACCAATCTTTACGATCCAGGTTGATCGTTTTTTCTAAAATTTACTTAATTTCCCTATTTGCAAGTTCTACCTGTCCACTAATCTGGGGGTGATAGGCAGTAGTAATTTTATGAATAACCCCATACTTTTTCATCAAAGTCTTAAATGAACGGTTACAAAAATGTGTGCCCTGGTCACTAATGATAGCACGTGGTGTACCAAAATGAGATAACACATTCTATTTGAGGAATTTAATTACCGTCCCATTATCATTGCTCCTGCAAGTTGCTGCCTCTACCCATTTTGACACATAATCTATTACCACAATAATATACTGATATCCAAAAGAAGGAAGAAAGGGTCCCATAAAATCAATACCTCAACAATAAAAAATTTCAATCACTAAGATCGGGTTTAAGGGCATCATATTACGATGGGACAGAGCTCCGAGCTTTTGACACCTTTCGCATGAGCGACAATAGATATTTGTGTATTTAAACAAGGTGGGCCAATAAAATCCACACTACAAAATTTTTGCAGCGGTTTTTTTCATTAAAAAATAGCATCCACAAGCTTGAGAGTGAAAAAATTCTAAGACGCTAGCAATCTCCTCATGAGGGATACAATGCCTTATAATTTGGTCCGGGCCGTATTTGAAGAGAAAAGGTTCATCCCAATAGAAATTTCGTACCTCAGTCATGAACTTCCTCTTGTCTTGCGCGTTCCAATCTACCGGTATCTCGTCTGCAACAAAATAATTCACAATATGAGCAAACCTTGGTAAAGAAGTAATAGAGAATAAGTGTTCATCTGGAAAATCATCCCTAATTGGCATGTGATCGATGGTGTCCTCAAAAGTGAGCCTTGAGAGATGGTCGGCCACTACGTTTTCAACTCCCTTTTTATCTTTGATAGTGATGTCAAATTCTTGCAAAAGTAAAATCCATCGTATTAACCGCGCTTTAGCATCTTTCTTTGTAAAAGGATACTTAAGGGCTGCATGATCTGTGAAAATAATAATAGGAGAACCAATCAAGTAAGCACAAAACTTATCCAAAGCAAACACTACAGCTAGCAGCTCTTTTTCAGTAGTTGAGTAGTTCATTTGAGCATTATTTAGAGTTCTACTAGCATAGTAAATGACATAGGGCTTCCCTTCCTTTCGTTGTCCAAGGACAGCACTTACAGCATAATCATTGGCATCGCTTATAATCTCAAAAGGTAAAATCCAATCAGGTGGTTGCATTATGGGTGCTGAGGTAAGTTTATCAATCAGCGTTTCAAATGCCTCTTGACAGGCTTGTGTCCACTCAAATGGGGTATCTTTAGTTAGGAGGTTACATAGTGGTCTAGATATGGCAGAAAAATTCTGTATTAACCTCTTATAAAAACCTACATGACCAAGAATGGATCTAACATCTTTTACTGTCTTTGGTGTAGGCAACTTAGAAATTAATTCAATCTTAGATTGATCAACCTCTATCCCCTTTGAAGAAATAATGTGCCCTAAGCCAATACCTGAAGGTACCATAAAGTGGCATTTTTTCCAATTTAAAACTAGTTCCTTCTCCTCACAACGGGTCAACACTTTCTTCAAATTCAATAAGCATGTATCAAAAGAAGATCCAAAAACAGTCAAGTCATCCATGAAAACTTCCATACTATTTTCAACCATGTCACTGAAAATGCTCATCATACAACGTTGAAAAGTAGCAAGTGCATTACACAATCCAAATGGCATTCTACGAAAAGCATAAGTACCAAAAGGACAAGTGAAAGTGGTTTTATCCTAGTCTTCTAATGCAATTTCAATTTTGTAATAACTAGAATAACCATTCAAGAAATAATAGAAAAGATGACCAGCCACACGCTCAAGAATTTGATCAATGAAGGGGAGAGGAAAATGATCTTTCCGGGTGGCAGCATTCAATTTCCTGTAATCAATGCACATTCGCCACCCAGTCACAAGTTTTGTAGGGACTAATTCTCCCAGGTTATTCTTCACCATGGTAGCTCCTAACTTTTTAGGAACAACCTGTATAGGATTTACCCATTTACTATCAGCAATTGGATATATGATTCTCGCATCTAGTAGTTTCAACACTTCATTCTTCACCACTTCTTTCATAGTGAGATTAAGCCTACGCTGGGGGTCTCTATGAGGGCTAGTTTCTTCCTCTAAATTGATTTTGTGAGAACAGACCAGGGGACTAACACCTTTTATATCTGCAATGCTCCAACCTAAGGCTGATTTATGCTCTCTTAGGGTCTGAATTAATTTCTCACCTTGAAACTTAGACAATTCAGATGAGATAATAACAGAAAAAGTATCACCTGGACTAAGGAAAACATGTTTTAAACCCTTAGGTAGAGGCTTCAATTCCACCTTGGGTGCTTCCACACTTGAAGGAATTTGTTTTTCACCTTTCTCAAGTAATTCCTCAAACTTCGGTTGCCATGCCTGAGTGCCATAATCCTGAATTTTATAAAAAAATAACACAAATGTCAACTAAATTAGATGGATCACTGATAGAATCAAATTCAGAATTAACAAGAAAATACTCAAGGGGATCAAAATCATGAGTTGTAGAAACTCCCCTATCCACGAGTGAGTCAATCATGTATGTCTCGTGGCTCTCGTCATCATCTTCTGGTTGTTTCGCAATATGGAAGACATTTACCTCGAGGGTCATGTTTCCAAAAGATAATTTCATCAACCCATTCCTGTAGTTTATAAGTACATTAGCCGTAGCAAGGAAATGTCTACCCAAAATTAAAGGAATTTTAGAAGTAGTGTCAACGACAGAGGTACTGTCCAGAATTAAGAAATCAATATGATAATAAAATTTGTCAATTTGAATTAGAACATCCTCTACAACCCCCCGGGGTACTTTGACTGAACGGTCAGCCAATTGTAATATCACAGTGGTTGATTTGATTTCTCTCAACCCCAATTGCAAATAAATAGAATATGGCATTAGATTCACGCTAGCTCCTAAATCTAGCAAAGCTTGGCCAAACTCGTGATCTCCAATAGTGCATGCAATGATTGGACAGCTAGGATCCTTGTACTTGGGAGGAATCCGCTGCTCAATTAGAGCACTAACCTGCTTTGTCAGGAATGCTGTTTTCTTCACATGGTGCTTCCTCTTAACTGTACACAAGTCCTTAAGAACTTTTGTATACGTAGAAACTTATTTAATGATGTGTAAAAGAGGAAAATTGATTTTTACCTGTCTTAGATTCTCTAAGATTTCATTGTTAGCATCCAGAGTCTGTTTGCTTATTTTAAAGTTTCGGGGAATGGTACCTTAATTGGACTCTTTGTCACTTCAGATTCCTTAGGCAGCTTGGCATTACTACTATCTTGATCATTTTTCACATCCTCTGATTTGTTCGTTGTTGGGATATGTAATGACTTACCACTTCGTGTTACAATGGCATTCACATCCTTCAAATTCTTCTATGCCATGTGTTGACCATGGGGGGCGGATTGAGTTTGAGAAGGGAACTTACCTCGCTCATTCACACTCATGGAGCTCATCAATTTGCACACTTGGTTCTTTATCTCTTTATTTTTTTCCATAACCTGCGTAATCAATGATTCAAATTTTTGGTTAGTCTTACCCTGTGCTTCGATAAAAGCTTGCAAAGTGTCTTCTAAAGGACTCTTAGAAGATAAAGGTGCATGATATGGTGCAAGATATAATCTAGGGGGCTGTGTAAGCTACTGGTTTTCAGACTTCCAGCTAAAATTGGGGTGATTGTGCCACCCCGGATTATAGGTATCAAAGTAAGGTGTAAAAGGTTTCTTGTACATACCTAAGGCATTACATTGTTCCCCATACATTTCTCTCATCTCAGCAAATGTAGGACACTCTTGGGCGAGGTGATCTACCCCGCCACAGACAAAACATGGTCCAAAAGACTCTGCATGATTAGCTACGTGTGTTGGTTTTAAGTCTTTAGTCTTTAACACATTTAGCTCCTTAGTGAGCATCTCAACCTTAGCCTTTAAGCTATCCTCTTCTCCGAGATGGTAAATTCCACCACCATTTGGATTTCCTACAGGTTGTGACCTATTTGTGCTCTCAGTAGCACTAGGTCCAGTCCAAGTGTGAGCTTTTTCAGCAAGCTCATTGAGGTATTCTATGGCCTCATCAGGATCTTTCTGTAAGAACGCACCATTACACATCATCTCTACAAATTGGCGCTCTCTAGGTGTAAGTCCCTCATAAAAATAGCACACTAAGCGCCAATTCTCATACCCATGGTGAGGACACATACTCAACAACTTCTTAAATCTCTCCCAAGACTGATACAAAGTCTCACTGTCCTTTTGTGCAAAGGTGGAGATTTGTCTTTTTAAAGCGTTGGTCTTTTGCTGGGGAAAGTGTTTATTAAAGAAGACCTGAGTCATCTCATTCCATGACCCAATAGATCGGGGTCTCAGTGAGTATAGCCAACTCTTAGCTCTATCCTTCAAAGAGAAAGGAAAGAACTTAAGTCTCACATCGTCATCAGTTACATTGTAATTGTGAAAAGTCACAACTACTTCCTCAAACTCCCTAACGTGCACATAAGGATTTTCATTTTCCAAGCCATGAAAAGCAGGGAGTAACTGTATCATCCCTGGTTTAAAATCCAATTGGCAAGTATTAACAGGAAAAATGATGCATGATGGTGTGACTGTGCGTGTAGGGTAGAGGTAATCCTGAAGAGTTCTAGTGGGTTGATCTCCGTGTTCACTCATTTCTTCAGGCCTACAAGCAAATCTACCCGAGGCATCTCTATATATGTGCATGCAAGGTAACAGAATAATAAAAATACTATAAAAAGAAAGAAGGGAAAAGAATAATAATAATAATAATAATGCAGCAAGCTAAAAGAAGGAACAAAGTTACCGCCTTTACAAACTGCTGAAAAGAAAAACTATCTAGAAATTCTTCTACCGTCACTCCGGCAACGGCGCCAAAATTTGATTACGCCCAAAACATAATGTGGTAGTTGTAGTACAGTTTTGGGGTGTTGATTCCACAGGGAGACAGATTAAAGAAAATACAACAAATAATAAAAAGAACTAAAGGAAAATAATTAATAATCAATAAGAGAAAATTAGTTTTAATGTGATTTAGCAAGTAAAATTACAAAGATAAAAATAGTGATCACTGAAATTATAAATAGTAACGTATCAGGAATTCCTTGCACAAATCAGGTATTTCTATTTATTCTTGATTCAATAAATTACACAATTGAAGATTTATCTAAAGTCCCCAATTGGAAGATATAGAACTATAAACCACTTTAATCGAAATATAATTCTTTGAAAAATCATTCACTACTTTTTTTAAAATTCTGTGAATTATCATCTTTATTGGCAAAACCCAGCGACGACAATATACCCAGTGGGCAATATTGCAGTAAAGAATTAAATCGATAAAGACAACGAATGAATCCAAACATAATTAAGGATTTTAACTATTCTATAGAAAAAGCATGACTGAATCTATGAAGGGAATCAATTCCTAAATTATTTGGAGATAAAAAAATACCATAGATAATTAGTGAATGATAAACAAAAATTTGCATTAATAAAGAGCAATCATATGAATCAAAAATAAATTAAAAACACTCTCAATTGTGCAAGTTCATCCCTAACTTTACTTGGACTTAGCTGTCCATTTAAACAAGAATAACAAAAACTCTCAAAACAAACTGAGTCCTGAAACTCACTCTCCAATTTATTCTCCAAAGTCTGATGATTTGCTTCGTTCGTTTCAAGCCCTTTTATAGGCTTCAAAAGCCAACAAGAACATGCCGTGTAATCGTCCACTGAGAAGAAATTCCATTTGTCGCTGGCCACTTTTCTTTCTTTATCTTGCAGCGCATGTTTGAATTGTTTCTTTACAGACCGAATGAGCTGTTTTCATCCACCACCGAAAAGCCTTCACATCTCTTTTTACACCCAGCTGAAAGTATTGTCATTTGTTTATTTCATGTGCCGTGTCTTCTGTGTTGCTGTCCACTGTCTCCCAGTATTTTATTTTTTTCTTTTCTTTTCTCTTCAGCTCGCATCCACCGAAAACATTTGTTGTTCACTGTGTCCCACTTATTTCTTTTATGCCGAAAGCTCCATGTGCATTTATTTCTCCATTATTCCACCAAGCCGTGTCCTCATTATTGTCTTCTGTGTTCATCAACTAGCTGACCTTGAAATGGAGAACTCTGAGAGAGAGATGGAGATGGAGTCGTGGGCATCATGCGGTGTGGTGGAGTTTGGAATGCTCTGTTTCGGATGTATGAAAACAGAGGTGGATGATAGTGCTGTCGGGAGGCTGTGCATGGAGAAAGTGGAACGGTGCTCTATTTCGAGTAGGACAGAGGCCTCTCGGTGATGGCTGGGCACAGCTGGGTGCAGTGGTGAGTGGTGGTCCGAATGTATGCATGGTTGTACGTAAGCTGGAGGAGAAGACGTGCTACAGTGGTTTCGGATGTGGAGAGTTGCTCATGGTGGCTTGAGGTGGTTGGGCACGGTGGATGGTGGTTGTTCTTTGTAGTGGTTGTTGAGTTGAAGTGGTGGAGGTGCTGCATGCATGGAGTCTGCGGGCGCTGGAAGAGGATGGACGGAGGTTGAAGATGATGAAACGACTTGTCGTTTTCATCTATTAACTAAACGACAAGTCGTTTAGAACAGAGAAACTTTTAATTTGACAGACAAAACGACACGTCGTTCTCGTCCGTGGACTAAACGACACGTCGTTTAGCAGATAGTCGAATTCAATCTAACTCGAAACGACATGTCGATTTGGTTTGTTGACCAAACGACATGTCGTTTAGCTTGTGCTGAAAAACAAAAATAAAAGTAAAAATAAAATAAAATAAAAAGTTGAATAAAATAAGGCAGGCAGAATAAATAATAATAAATAAAAAAACAAAAAAATAAAACTAGAAAAAGAAAATAAATAAATAAATAAAGATAAAATAAAACTAGACTAAAATATTAAAAATGTGTTGTGCATGTGAATAAATATTGTGCAATTAAATCACAAGTTATAAAATTAAGTATAAACTATGCTTTTAATCAATTTAAATCACAACTTGGATTTATTCCTTTTAACTATTTTTTCATCTAAAATCAATGATAAAATAATAAAACAATTAAAAATATATTGATTTTAAATGTATAAAATATGCAATAATGCAGCTCAATCACACCCCCCAACTAATTTTTTGCTAGTCTCTGAGCAAAATAGTGAAAATTAATTGAGATGAATATTGCATAAAACTCGAAATCCAAACAAAAGCAATCAAACATAATAATGAATTCTCACAAAATGCAGCACATGACTATCAACCCCCGGGAGCTATATCCACCAAGACTGTCTCAACAATCTTTCACAAAGAATTGAGGAAAATATATCAGACCTCAGATGTGTAGCTAAATTGTTCTTCATTACGAGACATGATTTGTTATAGGATTTTTCAACCTTAAGATTAATCATTGCTGATTCTAACTACCTCAAAACCCAAGGGACCAGCAATTTTCATGCCAATTCTGTTTAAAGGTTGAACACTCAACCCCCAAAATTTGGATAACTGTTTCTAGCCCTTTACTTAGAAAAGCTAACCATTTCACCATTTTATTTTTTATTTTTTTTCAAAAGGCTAAGTAGTCCTGCAGTTTACTTTTTCTCTGTTAAATGAACAAATAGTAATGAAGAACACTACAAGTGTAAGTATGTGCAGAATGTTGCTCAAAATTTTCCCTTCATTATATATAAATCATGCCAAGTCTATCTCAATAAATATAACATCCCAGTGTTTCAAGTCACACATCAAACAAAATATGATGTATCAGGAATTATGTTCTATGCTCAGGGTTGAAAATAAATCTTCATAAAAATAATTCCGCTCAACTACACCACTAAGATGCTCAAATTTCATAAAATGATAGAATAGAGTGTGTGTCAATCTTGTATATATCAATGCATATCGCATTCAGGCAAAATATTATTTATCACATGTACACACACTAAATTTTTTTTTTTTGATAAACATTAATGAAACAAAAACAGAAAAGGAATTACTCATTCAAAAATAGGTTTTCTTAGACTCAATATCCCTAAAGAAATACTACCAAACAAATGGGTAACATGCAAGATAACTACTTTGCCAAAGCGGACACTTGTGATCATTGTGCAATCGCGTGTCAGTATCACTTCATCATGCCAGGAAATCCTGGACGCTGAAATGGTTTTTTTTTTTTTTAAATCACAGAGTTCCAACAAGCATTTTAAAAACTGAATTTGTACCACCACCCCTCGACTTAAATGAAACATTGTTCTCAATGTTTAAAAATTAAAATTGAATGGAGAGTAACTAAAAATGGTAAAATACACCTTAAGAGTGACGTGGGTATCTCGCTAAACACCAAGAACCTGAAATGACAAAATGAAACTAACCTGCAAACAAAAAGAAAGCAACAACAAACAAAAAGGAAAAGAAAGAAAATAATAGGAAACAAAAACAAAACAAATAAAAAAAAAAAATAAAGAAATACATACCTGAGGTGTGGTCAAGGTTGATAGACCGGATCCACAAGTGGAATGTCTTCCACTTCTGGAACTTGCCTATCAATTAATACTTTAAGGCGTTGACCATTTACTTTAAAAATCCGACCATCCTTAAGATCCTCTATTTCTATCCCCCCATTTGCAAAAACATTCTTTACTACAAAAGGGCCAGTCCACCTAGACCAAAGTTTTCCTGGATGCTTATGGAGTCTAGAATCATATAAGAGCACTTGATCGTTAGGTTTAAACGTTTTTCACAAAATATTTTTATCATGAAATGCTTTCATTTTAGCCTTATAGATTCTAGAGTTCTCATAAGCATCATTTCTTAATTCTTCTAACTCGGTCAACTGAAATTTTCTAAGCTTACCTGCTTCTCCCATGTTAAAATTGAAATGCTTGATGGCCCAATAAGCTCGATGCTCAAACTCTACAGGTAAGTGACAAGGCTTTCGAAAAATAAGCCTATAAGGTGACATGCCTAAAGGAGTTTTAAAAGCTATACGGTAGCCCAAAGTGCATCAATTAGTCTCAAAGACCAATATTTACGATCCGGGTTGACCATTTTTTCTAAAATTTGCTTAATTTTTCTGTTTGCAAGTTCTACCTGTCCACTAGTCTGGGGGTGATATGCAGTAGAAATTTTATGAACAACTACATACTTTCTCATCAAACCCTCAATGAACGGTTACAAAAATGTGTGCCCCGGTCACTAATGATAGCACATGGTGTACCAAAACAAGATAACACATTCTCTTTGAGGAATTTAATTACCGTCCCATTATCATTGCTCCTGCAAGCTGCTGCCTCTACCCATTTTGACACATAATCTATTGCCACAATAATATACTGATATCCAAAAGAAGGAGGAAATGGTCCCATAAAATCAATGCCCCAACAATAAAAAATTTCAATCACTAAGATCGGGTTTAAGGGCATCATATTACGACGGGACAGAGCTCCGAGCTTTTGACACCTTTCGCATGAGCGACAATAGATATTTGTGTCTTTAAACAAGGTGGGTCAATAAAATCCATCAATAAGCAACTCCACTCTTGACATCGTATGTCACAAGTTGCTCTCTTGACATCATCAAAATGAAACAAATGTAGCACTACACCTCATCATTCACTAGAAGTTGGTAAATTTTATTTTTGCATATATATATATATATATATATATATATATATATATTTAAAATAAAATTAGAGAATATTTATTTATTGATATCAACTTGCATTATCCAAAAAAAATTTTGAGCCTGGAATTTTCATATTATAAAGATTGTCGTGTACCTTTGCTTTGACATTTAATTATTGCATAACCTAGTAAAAGAACAACCCAGCCATTCTTTTAATATCACATATAGTTAGATGTGAAGTGTTTTTGTAATATAAATATTTATTATGTTATTAATGCAGCATTGGACTCGGGTGTCTCAAATGTGGATAATGAGGATGATGTTATGGAAAGTGATAGTAGAAATGACGGGTATGAAATGACGGGTATGCTCAATTATCTAAACATGAGACCCTAACTTATCTCCTACCTAATTTTAATGCTCCATTGACTGCATTATCAAGGATGACGGTATTATTTATTTTTTCTACAATATATTTTAGTGTTTCTTTTTTAATATATGCTTATATCATTGTTTTTCACATTTTCTTCTAACATTTATTCATCATGGGTTATCCGTCATCTATTCAATTATCTTAACATGAGGCAGGAACTCATCTCCCACCCGATTTTACTGCTCCATTGATTGCACAATCAAGGATGATGGTATTTTTATTTTTTTTCACATATATGTTAGTGTTTCTATTTTAACATGTTCTTTTTATTTTGTATTTTTATAGATACAACCTCACACAATACCACTTGTGAATGAGGGCGTAAGCCAAGATGTAGATACAAACACTCATGAGCATTTTTAAATATATTTTTTGTATTTATTTTTTAGCTAGATGAAAATGAAGTTAACATAATATTGATAACTGATTACATTTAATGCAAATTTGGGACTTTAATGATATTGTTATCCTTGTTACTGATTGAAGTATAAGACTTTGTATTTTGTGGTCATTTTGAGACTTTGTTGTGGTTTGGCAATGTTGGGACTTGACGTATATTAACTAAAATGTACATGGTTATGATGGAGGGGAGGGGTTTGTACTTTGTGCAAGTTGTAAATTCTGTCAAGTTGGTGTGCTATGTTGGAAAATGTGTATTTTGTACAAGTGTAATACTAGTCTAACATATCAGTATTTTTTTGTACGTACATGTATTTTTTGGCTTCAATTTGTAATGTTATTGACCGGTTGTAACCATGGTTAATGATGTTGGTGTCAATGATAAGTCAAGTTCTTTTTGACATCTTGTTTTTGGCTCTACTATTTTTTATAGCTCATTATTAAAAGTATTGAATTGTTGTAAATATTGTTTATTAGTTCTAACAGTTTTAAGCATCTTTCTAGTGTGTGTAATTGGTGTATCAGTGAGAAATGGATGTTGTGGTAGCCAATCCTTAACATGCGTCCATGGACAGTTGTTTCTTGTGGGGAGAGATATTTGTAACTTTGTTGCATGGTTAATTATGGTCCACACACTAAGATGCATTTCCAAAAAGTTGGATGCAGCTATATAGAGACAAAAAAAAAAAAAAATTACATTTTAACACAATTATGTTACAATTTAACACTTGGTGCCATTTCAACAGCATAATTCAAAAGTTAAATTAAAATTCCTTATAAGCAGATATATATATATTGAGAAAAAGGTAACTTCATAGAAATATCTGAAAAGAGAAGATTGTGAATACATTGAGGATAATCCTCTACATGAATTGAGTCCTTAAACAAATCGAGGGAGCTCTTAGCCAGGCAATGAGATACTGCATTGGCTTGTCTAGGTACATGATTGAAGGACCAGGACTGATAAGAGCCTAGTAATTTCTTAATGTCTTGAATGATCAGACCAACCGAGCTCCAGTTTTCAACTGTGTCATATATGCCATTAACCACCTGCTTTGAATCCCCTTCGAAGATGACATTGTTGAGACCAATCCACTACCAAACTGCATTGCCATCAAGGCTGCTAGTGCTTCTCCTAAAAGAGGATTAGGAAAGGATGAGCGTGGGCTTCTAAGAGTGGCC
Organism: Cyclocarya paliurus; assembly: GCA_029856935.1. Lineage (NCBI taxonomy): Eukaryota > Viridiplantae > Streptophyta > Magnoliopsida > Fagales > Juglandaceae > Cyclocarya > Cyclocarya paliurus. The sequence goes on from CM056951.1 coordinate 21,837,016, forward strand.
GTTACAAGGCCATTCCAAACCCTGATTGACACCCTAATGCCCACCTTGCAATTAACTTTGTCGATGGCAGCATCCCAGTTCACTTTAAAAGTGCTTATGGGAGGCTTACACCAAGTAGCAGGAGGTTGGATCTGGGGGTGTTCCTTCTGCTGATCTCTATCTAAGCCCTTTAGCTCTGATATGCATGTGGATACGATCTTTGTAATCTGTTGAGGAGAAATGAATCTGGACTCAAACACAAATTTGTTTCTTTTGTGCCAAATCTCTCTAGTTGTAAGGGCTAGATTAGTGTGTTCCTCTATAGGAAGGGTGGAAGAGAGCCCTATGAGCAGGTCATAGAATGGGGCTTCCTCAGTTTTGCTTTTTTGTAAACTTCTCAAGCTAATGTTCCAAACATCCTAGGCTACATTACACGTCCATAGAACATGAGATGTGGTCTCTGGGTACATTTTACATATTGGGCACATAGGTGAGTTAATGATATTTCTTTTGTACAGGTTAGCCCTGGTGGGATGAATATCTTTGGCTGCTCTCCAGAGAAACATTTTGATTTTGTTTGGCACTCTAAGTTTCCATATCAGTTTCCATAGGACTCCTAGATTAATAGTACTTGAGGCTTGCCCCTGCCTGGTATCATTCATTGACACTAGGAAATGATAAGCTGGTTTTACAGAAAAAAAATCCCATTTTTCATGAATCTCCATATTAGCTTGTCATTTCTGTTACAACGACTAATATGGATTCTAGGTATGATTGCAGCCTCCTCAGGAATAAAGGCACTTTGAATGCGGGGTAGGTTCCATGATTGAGTATCTTGATCAGTTAGTGAACTCACAATAGCTTCTGAGCTGAGGATCTTGGGAGGGGATTGACTTTTGTAAGAAGTTGGAGTAGATAGCCATCGGTCTAACCATATCTTCACTTTGTTTCCATTTCCTATCTTCCATATCAGACCCTCAAGCAGTAATGGTCTAGCTGCTGTGATACTCTTCCACACAAAGGAATCACCCCTCCTGACTCTTGCCTTGGAAAACTCAGCTGAGGGAAAGTACTTGGCTTTAAGAACACGAGAAGCCAATGACTGGGTATTGGTGATGATCATCCACCCTTGCTTAGCTAACATGGCTTTTTTGAAGTCTTCAAAATCTCGGAAGCCCAGGCCCCCTACCTGCTTTCCTGTTCCAATCCCTTTCCAATTAAGCCAATGCATCTTAGACTTTTAGTTTCTTATCCCCCAAAAGGATTGCAACAGTTTATTGATGTTTCTCAAAATGCCCTTGGGAATTAAAAGGATGCCCATGTAATATATGGGAATGGACTGGAGGACTGACTTCAACAATACTTCCTTGCATGTAGGAGATAGTAGATTTGTTTTCCAGTTGCTCATTTGAGATTTGATTCTGTCAAGAATGGCGAGTATTTATCGTCGCAAATAGTAATAAAATTTTAAAACCTTCTTCCTTTCTTTTCCCCCCAACCCCTGTGATACTCTAGTGTCTCGCCTCTCTCTCTCTCTCTCTCTCTCCCCACGACTGCCGAGGCTCTCCTCCCCACTACGCCACTGCGAAAGGCTCCCCTTGCCGTCAAGCTACGGGGGGTCTTCCCCCTCAGCCCCTCGCCCTCTCACTGACTCTCTCTCTCTCTCTCTCAAATCCAAGCATATTCATGCACCTCCGCCGTCTCCAGCCATGGCCATCACCACCCTCAACCGCCTACGGCTCCTCCAGTCACCAACCGTTGCTCCACCCCAGCTCCCGCATATCTCTTCCTCCAAGCCGGCAACCATAGCAACTAGGCAAATGGTTTTCTTCCCCACAAGCCGTGCGATGCCCTCATCCCTCTACCCATTTTAGTTTCTTTCCAAGTTTGATTTAAGGTCTTGTTCTCATCTTTTTAAAGGGAAAAATTTGAAGGTAAGACCATTTTGTTTCACTTTCTATTGTGGTTTTGAATTGGTTTTGATTTCTTCAAGGAAGGTTACCCATTGATGTTTCGGTTTGGGATTTTTCAGTGCAACCACTTGTGTTCTTTCCTCTACACGCCTATAGCATTATTTGGTCCTCCATTTTACATCTTGAGAAGGAACTAAGAACAAAGGTAAAAACCCTAACTTGATTCCATTTGATTTGGGTATTATTTTGAAGCCAACTGGATTCTTTTGTGTTGGAAAGCTTGTGTCTTGGGTTGTGTTTCTTTCTCTATGTTGTAAAATATTATAAATGCTCTATTTTGGTCCTAACTGAATGATGATGGAGCTGTTTTACTTTATGATTTCCTATGTTTGGAATTTGATATTTTGCTAATGAGCTTGGTTTAACCATAGGTGACTTTAGTATGATTTTGTGTATGGATGTTGGTGCCGTGTGTTCTGTTTTGAGGCTGTACTATGTGTTCTGTCTTAGGATGCTAGAGGTGTTCGGTTTTACATATTTATTGTGGTTGTATGTAATCCTATAAACTTGCTTTTAAAAGGTATTAAATGATTAATCTATAAACTTTAGTGTTTAAAGATTTTTAAGTTTACTTAATTGGTTATTCTTTCTATTCTCTATGTTATGTTTAATTAAATAGTGTATGTTAACTAAGCTAATTATTATACTTGTGTCACTAGATTTATAGCATAGTTTAGTATTAGGAGTAGATGATTAATGATGCATGACACTAGTCTTTGTATGTAGAATGTTCTAACATTGGTAGCAATATTTTCTGAAAATGAGAAAAAAAAAAAACAAATGAATTAATGGATATTGTTGTGTAAACTTATGGACATTGTTGTGTAATGGGTTTGTGTTGAACTCAAGTACTAGATGGATGAAGTGTAATTTTGCTAGATTAAATTACATGGGCAGCAAGCATGCTGTATGTAAATGGCCTTGAATTTCAGTTGCAGCCATGATGTTTGTAAATGGCCTTGAACTATTTGATTTCAATGAATGTTGACATATTTGTCTATATGATGGCACTACAACAATGTTGGCAGATTTGTATATAAAAGAAGTTTGTCACCACCAGAGTCATTGGGAATAAGTATTAGTGGCAATATCTCCAGGTGGATAGTAAGTATTTGAAACAAATGTCAAGGTTGGTATTGCATAATTGCCACTAAAGTTTGGTTAAGGGATTCATGGATAAAGACTTTTTTCCCGAGCATTCCTTCTATGGATAATTGCCTATTTGCCATCACAATAGTTCGGTTGGCCATATAAATTTCCATAGAGGGAAATAGGTATTGTTGCAATTTTCCATCATGGGAAAAAGATAGCTTTTTCCATGAAATCAGTTTTTGGTGGGTAATATATTATTCGCCATGGATTATATGCCACGAGCGAGCCACCAGAAGAATTGGTGGAAAAAAAATTTTCCTGACTAAATTAAACTTGTTCCGACCACTGTCCTTCGTGGCAAAAACTACATTTTGTTGTAGTGTATTTGAGCTTGAACGTCAGTGTCCTCCTTAAGCTCATATATGCCCCCACCAGAAATAGCCCTCAGTGGCTGTGCTGTCAATAAAACTCGATCAGTCTAAGTGTTCCATTGTTGTGCGCTTTTGGCAAGATAATCAAAGAATGATAGTGCTTCATCAGGTTCCTTGCTAAAGAATTCTCCATTGCACATAGTCTGAATCCTTTAACCCCGCCAGCAAAAGGCCATGGAATCGGTACGAGAGTGTTACCGTCTCTTCCGTTCCCGTCGTCGCCCTATGACAACTCAGAGAACGTCACGTCAGTCTGTTACGCTCCCGAATGACCGGAAGAGCTCCACCGAGATAATGCTTCATCTCGGTTTGGGGTCGTGATACACACGCACCCATGCCATAATACCATCAAATCCAAATTTCCAAACAGACAACGTGATTTCATAGCACAATTAAATTAAAAACGATAAATATGAATGACAACAAATATTGGATGACATAGTAATTTATTTATTTACATAAATTACAATAATTACAAATTTACAGTTTTATAATCAACTACACGCGTAATCCCATCCTCCAATCCGGCCCAAGGCCCAAATCCAACATCAGCTACAATTTATTCTCAACACTTTAACAATTACAATTAATTTTCCAACACTTTAACAAATACAATTAAATTTTCAAAACACTTCAACAAAATACAATTAAATTATAATAACGCTATTTAAATCACATGGATTACATTTTAAAAAATTACTCACAATCGAAGGCGAGAAAAATTCTGGAAGATCATAAGGGTGAAGATGCACTCTTGGCGAACACCAATAATTTTCCCAAGAACCAAATGAAGCCCACGGCTTCTTATAGAACAAAACAAAAATATACTACTTCTAATTTTTGGATTTATGTGAGAGTGATGAATAAATTTTGGAGATGAAATTAACTGGAGAAACTCGGCCTATTTATAGGCCGAGTATGGCGGTTCAGCCATTGAAGCTCCCACTGTGATAAAATGTCGTGGAAGAGGCATGTGGCAATGTAGATTGCGTGCTGTAGAGGCGGTTTGACAGAGAGTGATGGGAGCTCTATCGATCGACACGGCATAACACGGAAGTTGGAGGTGGAAGGTGATGGTGGCCGTGAATGACGGCGGCTTGATAGTGCAAATTTTTGGACTCCATCGCCGAATGACATGGAGTAGATCAATGGAAGAAGGAGGTGGCCATGAGGGGTAGCGGCTTGACATGGTAGTTGCAGAATTCTTCACCAGTCGACACGAGGAAGAGCGAGATGGTGGCACCGTGGTAGTGCTTTGCGTGGCAATGTTCGAATGGAAGGATAAGTCGGCAATGGCAACTGCTGGAACAAATATTTGTAGAAGAAAAACGAAGAAGGAAGATGAAGGTCGTGCGGCGCATGAAGAATGAGATAGAAACCTAGTGTTTCCAACCAAAACGGCGCCGTTTACAATTAAAAGGAGGGGCTAGGTTTCAGCTACTACATGGGCCAACTCTTCACGTGGGTTGGGCTGGGCTTCTAGACACACGGCCCAATTAACACACACAGACAACAATTAAAACACTACAATTAAAAAGCCCACCCGAAAACATACCAAAATAAAACAAATAAAATAAAATGCACAACTTGTAAAATAATTTACAACTAATAATAATAATAATAAATTGAATTAAATTAGCCAATAATAATAAATTAAATAATTAATAATTTTAGAAATCTCATAAAATGACATCTAGTAATTTGAGAATTTAATATTTAAATATTAAACTCAATTTAAAATTAAACTGAACTAAATTATTCAGTTTAATTAAATTTCAAACGGGATCTTAATTGTTACGGCATATAAGATGTACGATGAATATATAATGCCATAAAAGTGAGGACAAAACATCTCTGAGAGGACCTCTCTCTCTCTCTCTCCGAGCTGGTAATCTTGATTCCCAGTCATTTTTTGTTTTATTACCGTCTTGTTCGAATTAAATATATTAATACTCGTCGATATCCTAGAAAATATGTATTAATGCTTGTAGAGGCCTACTAATATTATTATTTTTATTTGTCAATCTCAATCACGTAGACCCATGATTTCTCATATCAATTATTTAAAAAAAAAATTACTAATAATATATCATATTAACTTGAGTGATTAGAGATAATAAAATTTATTTATTATATTTTTTAATCTGATTTTTTAGATTCCGTAAGGCCGGATGCTGCAAATCCATTGTTTTTCGATATAGGAAGCGGTTCCAACAAGATGAACCAGGAAGAAGGTGGCCGGCAGGGGAGAATATTTTTCTTGGTGCCATGCAGTCCTATATATAATATATATACATAAATGATAATTAACATTAATCTACAGATCAGAAAACACCTGAATATATAACTCCATACACATGCACGATCGAATAGGCCGACGATGCATGATACGATGATCTGCTTGTCTTTTAGTACTGTAATTTATTCATTCAACCTACGTAAATATATGATGATCATCTGCTGTTTAATTCATACCATATTTGGCCTCATAGTAGTGATCTATCTAGCTAGGCCTGTCTTTTCCATCAACCACCTCTGATCTCTTTGGGGAAGCATTTGAAATTTCATTATGATCATCATTTCTAATTTCATGAGTTTTGGACTTGTAATCGTCGAGGTACTGCTGATAGAGATACGAAACAAAGCCCCAAACAGCCAAAATCATTGAGATCACCTTTATTCCACCAAGTTTATCGTGGAAAAAGATCACAGCCATAACCGGAACAATGGGCAAACCTAGAACACTTACGGCATTGGAGAAGAGGGAAGACACCTCAAGAATCAACCCTACACAGCCAACAGAGAAAGCCTGCCACGATATGGCTGTCCAAATCAAAGTCATGAGATATGAGACCTTCCCCAGTTTAAACTCTTCCATTTCTCTTTTCAAACCCTTCCACTCTCCACTAGCGAAAAGTCCCACCACAGTAGCTGAGGTTGCAATTACTGATTGATAGATTATCATGTCCGTGATGGCTGCAAATGTCTCCCTTTTTACAACCCTCTTAAAGGCAAGCTGTGTAAGGGAAAGCACCAACCCATATCCTGCAGATGCACCAACCGTGCATAAGAACCCAATTACATACTTTGCTTTAGAGACTCCAGAAGGGTCTGCAGAATCTGTTTGAAGAACAAGGAGAACGGAGGATATGGTGAGAAGAACAAGAGAATTGATTATGAAAGGAGTGAACTTTTGGGAATTAAGGAAGAAAGAGAAAAAAGCATTGAAAGCTAACTGTGAGGAACAAATGAGGGAGTAAGTAGATACAGGAAGATACATCAGCCCAACTGAATACAAGAAGCAGTCTGCTGCTACAAGAAGGCCAAGAGTTACATAAACTGATGAAAGTATCAAGACGGAGGGTCGTTTTGAGTGGATTAATGTGTCTGTAGTACTGGTACTGTGTCTTTTGGGTGCTGAGATGATGAGGTAGGGAAGGAGGAGAGGGAAGCCAACAAGCTGCACAAGGGTTCCTATCCATACGCTCTTTCCACCTTTGTCGTAATACAACCTTCCCAGGAGTAACCCTACCGACTGCCCAGAGAGGAGAAAAAGTGCGTAGATGCCCAACCGCACCCACCGCATATAATTTCCACGCTGACCGATTGTTGATTGGCTGCTGACATGCATTTGCTCAGTTGAGTTGCAGGCTTCTTTGTCTGCCTCATGAGATGCTAAGAGCAATAATATTACAACGAAAGCTTGATTAGAATATATGGTATGAAAAAAGTTACATCAATTTGATCAGTTCTTTTGCAAACTCGATCTGGCCGGGCTGTTCTTATCTTCTTCACTTGATCTACATATTTTGGTGTTCTTAAAAGGGTCTAATTTCAACTCTCACCTGATCTACTTCAGAACCCACGAATATATCAGGATTGTTTTTCATGCCTGTGATATTCCTTTTTTTCCGTCCTGGACCTGTTAGCTTACCTCTCATAATTAAATTGCAAAAGCCTCTTCTCAGTTTTCTTCTCTCTCTCTCTCTCTCTCTTTTTTTTTTTTCCTGAAAAGCTGGCTAGGTGGTGGAGGTTAATTATCTGTTCTAACTTACATCTACAGAGATGAGATATTTCCTAGTAACTTTCAGAGTTGATGTATGTGCAGCGATTGTAGTGCTGAATATCAAATAAGAAAAACAAATTCTTTCTTGCTAATTAATAAATCATGTATGGAAACCTAACTTACTCATGATGTGGAGCTGCACTTCTTCATGAGCTTCTCCCATTTCAAATGTCAAGAAGTTCCAAAGATGAAGAAGAGAGAGAGAGAGAGAGAGAGAGAGTTATACAGAATGAAAAATGAATCATGTGCAAAGTACTGCAGTTTTGGCGGGTGTGTCGCAGTGCAATAAACGTTGTATTGTATTAATATTGTATTAATGAGTTGTACAAGCTAGTCAGTGACAGTAGTCGGGGTACGTACTTAATCATTGAAATTAAAAGAGACGTGTTTCAAAAAAAAAAAAAAAAAAAGAGAGACGTGGATCTAATTTATTTATTTATATATATATATATATGTATTTTTTCTTTTTTGTGGATGAACTTAAACGTAATCATCAAATGGGCCCGGAATTGATTGCTTATCCTTCCACCTTAATTCTGTCTCTTGACCAATTTTCCAAGGTATTAAAAAGAGACAAAGATTTCTTATAATTTTAATAATTAAAAGATAAATAAATATAACATATATTTTAATATATTAATATTTAATGCAATAATTAAATTCTCAAAATATTATATAGAAAATTCGCGCGTACAATTAATCCGACGGAGAGACCCATGCATAAATAATTGAAGGGATAAGGACATAAGCTTTTGTCTTAAATACAAAGCCATGCATTGAGTGACACATCATGTTTGGTGGGTCTCACAAGGTGGCTGTATGTAATTGAATTGAGGAAAGCTAGTGAGTTCAAGTTGCATCCAGGTTGCAATGATTTATTTCTTTCAACTCATGAGGTTGGGGCCACCTATTTTAACTTCATTTCTTTGGAAGATGCACCACCTTGTCCGTGAGTGGTGATTGATTTCGAGTGTGTAAACACTTGATGCCTTTCGCATTTTCATGCTACCTATGGGAGTTCATTTACATGGGGTGTGAAAAGGCGCGTTCTAATAGTCAACCATGAGTTAGGACGAAAATTTTTAAGGCTCGAGCTATCAAGTTGGAGCAGCCTGGCCCCCCATCTGGAGCTTGATTTTTCTAATATGGCCTTCTCGAAAAGGACAGAGATTTTTTTTTTCTTCTTTTGATTAAAGTTTCTGTTCACACTTCAATAGAGCGAGAATCTCTTGGCATCATGAGTGAGTTCATCACTAGTGTTTACAGCGTATGAAATGAGTTCTATATACAATCACTTTTACATATTTTTTGTACACTCCAATGATGTAATTGGTAAAAATAATTATTTTATATTAAAAATAAGCTATTTGTAGCAGATCTTAATTTCTCTTCATGTGTAAATCGCTCTGCCCCCGCCCTGTCGAAACGTTGCCCCACCTTCGTTGGCCTCCTCCCGTTATTCTAAAAAAAATTGGTCATCAAAACAGTGTCGCCCACCCTTATCTCGGCAATTTAATTCGATTCCTGGCCATCAAAACAGTTTCTCTTTTTGTTTATAAAAAGAACGTATGTGCTACACCCACTATCCCTTACTACAAAACTTCCATCGCGAAGAATTGTAATTTCTGAGGTGAGATATACAAATATTTATGATTTGGTAATTTATGATTTGGTAACCTTTGATTTGGTAATTTGTGTTTGGTATTTTTTAAAAAATGTGAGAAACTAAATTTGATGAAAAACTTTGGTGATAAAATGATTAAACTTGCATATACGTTGGTTGCCATTTGAGCACCTTTTGCTTGGAGGTAGATCCCTATATATTCATCCTCAGGAGGTCTTCCCGTATTCCCAAAATGCTATTAAAAAAATTAATCAAATAAAAGATAAAAATGTGGTCCAAAAAGGTTGTAGAATAATGGGATGTCGTCATTGTCTTCAAGGCCATAAATTTAATTAAATGAAAGTTGAGGATGTAGTCCAAAAATGGACTTTATAATGGAGAGAGGAGAGATAGAAGAGAGGGAGAATCGCTGCGGGAGAGAAGAGAGGAAAAGGGAAAAAGGGCAGAGGGAGAAACGGTGGAATTGGTTCAATGTATTGTAGTATATTATAAGATAAATACACTTCACAGATGTTAAAGTCCTATTGGCCGGTGTCAAAATGAAATACTCACCCGACCGTTTTTGAGCTTTTTCCTTTTTGTAATTGTTTACCATGATGTTTATGATGGCATTGACAGTGTGAAGATTCAACCAAATGCCAAGCCTTGCTGGGACGTTACGGCATTCGGCCCACAGAAAGTCATAAAGCATGGCAACAAAAATGCTTCCACACTTCAAAAAGTTCTAACCATACCAAAAATGCAGTTGCAAGAAATCCGAAGCCAATGTCGGGTGAACCCTTCTCTGTCTCCGATCAAACGGCAAACACTGCCGTCTTCCTCCACCTAACACCTCCAAACCCCACCCCTTCCCCACTCCCTGGTATCCCCTCCCAACTCCAACACTCCCTCCCAAGTCCCAGCAAAACACTCTCCAAACCATGTCAAGCTCAGCACCACCAAATCCTACCTCTCAAATCTTTGGACTCTACAAAATCCAAGCTCCAAACTATACGCACATGTTACAACCTATGCCTACACCTTTGACGCCATGATCAAGACCTTCAGAACCAAGGGAATCCTTGGCTTCTAGAATGGAATATTTGCCGGGATCTTCAGCTTCATTACTTCTTCTATTGCATACTTCGACACAAGTCTGCTGGGGATGTCAATCTTGTCCAAATTTGATTGATACCGGTATTAGGGAGCGTCATTTTATCGACAAAAACGGTGCCAAAGGTGTTGATCATGCAACAAGCATGGACCGGAACAAAATTGCACAATATCTGATGAAGCGGTCTATTTGGAAAGGATGGTAACATCAAATGTGTTAAAAACAAAATTGAGAACTGAGAACAAGTCACTCAAATCGGGTACGAACGTACCGCCGCCCGCAGGGGAGGGGGGGGGGGGGGGGGCGGCGCACAATAAAAGGTCAAGAACAATGTTCCAAGAATATAAAAAAATCTCAGAATTAAGATTTCCAATTGAATACACCAAGTTCAAATATGCTCCAATTATGTAACACGACAATGACAATCAAAGTTACACTAGTAATGAATCTCGAATTTCTTTGATGCCAGACAAGTGACATATGTCACAGGATCCTACATTTTCTTTAATGATTGAACACGAAGAAGAAAGAATTTATATGCACCATTCAGCAGTATTACAAAAAAGGAAGAAGAAACAAAAAGATCTTTCCTGTCATTTCCTGCCCTCTGCCACATGCGAAATGAAATGTATATCAGACTTCTAATTTCAGCCCTGATGCAGCAGTGAGGGCAAGTCTCCAGCCCATTGGAAAATTTGCTTTTAAAGCTAGATTTGCAACCAACATCTTCCAAAGTCCCCTTATTTAACTCCCGCCTCGATATTTTTTGCACATCCGACAGGAAACATCTATGTAATTCTGTCCTAAGTCTTAATTTGTCAGGCCTGTAAGATTAATTTCAGTTATTAGTCATCATATAGAGGTAAGAGCATCTAGTTGAGCTCAGAGACCGTTTAAAAACTGTGTAAATATATATTATATACCAGAATCTCTGACCCACAATTATGACAAAAGCCCTTCACAAATTCAAAATATGAAAACTCTCCCTAATAAACAATTAAGTGCCATTATGTAGCAAAAAGAAAATTTAACTGCCATAAATGGAATTACCGGTGAATGAGGGATCTGAAGAAGAACGAGTGATATGAAATACAAGCACAGGAAAATGGCAGACCCAGCAAGAAAATTATACAGCAGCCGCCGGTTGTCTTTGGTGGGTATGAAAACTGTCTTCAGCGTATTGGTTAATTCAAAAATCCGAAGAGATACCTGCATAAGCAAGTTCAGAGTGCAGCAAAAAATGCATAAAAAATGGGAAATGATTAGTCCTGGTGGCCTTCATAAATTAAGGGTCAAGAAGAAATAAGCTTACAATGACATAAATAGCAGTAGTGAGCATGAAGTTAAGCATGGGATATTCTGGGACAAAAGAAAGAAGCCACTTAGGCTGTCCATTAGGCACGCTTGATCTGCAGATAGATAGACGGAAGTTAGAAACACATTTGAGTTGAATCAGTATGGTCTGTTTTCCGATTTCTTTTAATATTCTCTCATTTGACCTCTTATCTCTGCCAATTTATTTTCTCTGTACATTTGCAATTTGGTACTGTTTCATTAGTAATTTTTCTTGGAAGTGTCAGAGGAAGAGAGAGAGTGACTACCTTTACCAAACTATCGATTTAGACAATAAAAATAAATAAATAAATCCAAATATCACATGGAAATCTTAACAAGAAAGCTTAAATATCTCATCCACCAAGTGTAAATAAGGAAAAGCTTTTAAAATCATAGTATTAACTCCCTACCGAGAAGGGTCACATGAGGTTAAGCAATTATATAAGACAACATCAAAGAGAGTTAAAATGATACCATGCTACGATGTTCTTAAAATATAAATTTTCATACTCATTAAAAAAAGGATGTTCTTAAAATATATAAATTAATAAATACAGATTTGTTATATAGGTCTCCAAACCAGTGAAAGATAAATGATTTTACACACCTCAACCAGATGTGGAACTGTGAAATATAGGTCTCCAAAGTTATCTTTCCAAGCCACCTAATAATGCCAAGTAGAACATTAAAAAACCTTCAAAATATGGTAGCAGAATTCATTTGAATTTATTAAAAAAGAAGAATAAAGCCACACAATCACTGAAAAGAGGGTGCCTCAAGTATAGAATGGTTTCATTATAAAGACAAGAAAACGTACGCAAAGAGAGTCAATGAGAAACTCCGAAACTGCTGAGTGAAATTCCGCAAGCAAATATACACACTGAAATAACAAAGGTCTCGTAAGATGCTGGAAATGAACAAAAAAGGGTACTTGATCGAACATCTATGTGAACCTTACAAGATTCCACATACCCACTCCCAAAAGTAAAGATAAAATAGGACAAATATAGCAACTAGTCAATACGCACGTTATTGGAATCCATGATGTGTAGGGATGATATTTGTTGTATGTAACCTTGTCCAGCTTGTATACATATTCGTACCACATGTAACCAACCTAGAAAAGATATTAAAATGAAATAAAGATGATAAGTGAGAATATCCAAAATAGATCGTTAATAATCTATAAGCAAAAAATGCATATGATGTGATCACAAGATCATGCAACTCACAAATGAAGAGACTGCAACAATGCTTGCTTTGATTGAGATTCTCCTCTTAGTTTCAGATTCCTCCAATTTTTCCATCCATTTCTCAACCTAACAAGTTCCATTTTTTAAAAATTTAGTAGTTGATAAACCAAAGAAAGCAAGACCTAACAGATGATCAAACATTCAAGAGATTACGTTGGGGTGGTAATATGCATATATCATTCCAATGATCCATATATACCGATCAAGTCCAGATCTGAAATGCCATTCATGCAGACGAGGGAGATCTGGTTTTGCAGGATCAGTATACCCTGTCATCAGAAGCAACTGTTAAGTATACGCAAAAGACGCTAGGAATTGAGAAGGATAGAAAGGAAAAGGGTGAAAAGAAGGGGAAGAAGCAAATTAACTTTTTTTTTATAATTAAAAAAGAAATTTTATTACCAAGAATAGGCACAGCCCAAGTACACAGAAAGTATACAAGGAAATACCTACTACACTCTAGAAAGCAGGAAAACTAAAACAGATTCAGTACATTATCATCATTCCTTGCAAAGATCTTAGCGCACAAACACAATAAGAAGAAAACCAGAGGAAGAATCATAAGAACACCAGGAGGAGAGCTTGAGTTAATAATCATGATCAAATAGAGTCTGATGAGAACAAAAATAGGTTTACAGAGACTAAGAAAATAAACCATAGTCAGTACTCACACTTATCTACAACTCACAAAAGGAAATAACATAAAGCCCAAAAATAACACAACCTAACAGAAATCAAAATTAGATAATATGACCCTAAAACTTATTGCCTGAGCTGTCCTCTGAAGTCAGCATCCATATACATGTGACTGCAGCTTGTATCTGGTGTTCGCACCATACCCATATTCATTTAAAACAAAATCAGGAAAATTTGCCACTAGAGTAAGCATAACAAAAGCCAATTTATCATACTAAAATCTTCGTGATATGCATTCACAAATAATATAATCACAGAACAGGAGTTTACAATAAATAAAATTCTCATTAAAAGGGGAAGGTGGTGAAAAATCAAAGGTCAAGGGAGATAAAAATAAAACATAAAAGTGAACATATAATTTTTTTTTTATAAGTAAACGATTATATTGATATGAATTGGCATAGCCCATGTACACAAGATGGTATACAAAAGGTCACATCTATTTAGAGAGTAAAAGTGAACATATAATTGCGGCCAAGAGATAACAACAACAACAACAATAATAATAATAGAAACAGTACCATAATAAAAACACAATGACAAAAGATGAGACCTAACCAAAACATTTCCAAATATAAATGCCAAAAAACTAAAGCTTTAGATTTCAAGTCCAAGTTGTGTGCTCAAAAATTTTGGCAAAGGTCACTTGAAGAGATAAAATCAAGCAAGCTGACAAGCAGAGCGATGAAATGACTCCGTAACTTTCATATTAATATTTAATTTAGCACCAAATTAAAGCTAAAACATAAAAAAGGTAACACAAGGTAGGTTACTAACCTAAAAGGAATGCTAGTGGACGCCAGAATATGTAGAAAACTCCAGGAATTTCCCAAATCAAGATAACCACGAGAAAGCATGCAAGAATCTTCACAGCCATCACTGACCTTATCTCATTGTACTTGTTAAAAATCCCAAGGGCTCCATACACCATTAAAGTGAAAAGCGTGTGCATTGGACAAATATAGTACAGCATGTAGTCATTATTAAGAATAATGCAGCAAAACGCCACAAAGAAATTTAGCCGCCACATCATCTGCATTGTATAATAGAGATTTAGAAGATTTTGATTATCACTATATATGGAATTATCAATACATATGGAAAGAAGATTTAAAGAAAAAAAGTTAATTGAGTCTTTGAATGAAATGGTTGTAGAGTCATACAGTCTATTACCTGGGTAAAGCGTGCAAGGCTAAAATCCTTTCGAATGTAATAATAGGAGAAGTTTCCAAAACCAGTCATCCAAACATATGCAGCAATAAAGACACGTATTGCATTGTATATCTCCGCCGCAGCAAAGTAATGGTACATTAGAAATAGAACCTGCCAAAACATAAACAGAATCGTAGATGCCATCAGATATTAAACCGATACCTAGGATTAGGCATATCCCCAAAGGTCATTGCATTCCTCAATCTTTAACATTCCAACATATTAAAACCAAATAAAATAGTTTCATAATTTCTTAGTAGCATTTATTATCCAAATCATAATGTATGGCTGGAATGAAATAAAAGTACAAACATGTGAGGCAAATTTAGAAAGAAATGTAAACTAAGTTAGTGGCCATATAAATGCCAGCAGCTCCAAAGCACAAATATCCAAAAATAAAGAAATCATTAAAAGAAAGGGTGGGCCTAAGTACCGACCCGTGGGTAGGCCCAAGTGCTAAGGGCAAACTTGTGTGCATGTGCCCCATGTCACAGGTTCGATTCTCCAGGAATCAAACTGCGATTTAAGTGGGAGGCCATGGCGGTGGATTGCTGTGCTAATCTCCCCGGGGGTTTAAGGTTCCATGGGCGAGTCCTAAGAACTATGCTGTGGGGTGGTTCCCCCGTCATAAATAAAAAATAAAAAAAGGTGGGCCTAAGCATGAGAAAAGAGAAAATGCAACCATAGCTGCTGATCACAAGTATCAGCTTCAAAAAGAGTACTTGCCTGCATCCATCCTTTCCACTCTTCAGTTTGATGTCGATTAAGATAAAGTACGGATTTTCCAGAGAATGCTGACACATCACTGTGCTTTTTCAAAGAAGTCATTGCTGAAACTATGATAAGGAGAACGTAGAGAAAGAGGAAAAGATCACGATTGTAATTCTGCCAAAGGAAACCATCACCAAAAATTTATTAAAATTGTCAGTAATGAATTCCAACCAATTGTGTGTAACAACATATTAATTTAAAGCATGACTCTGACACCTACATCCAAGATGTCAAAATAAATTGTTCTTTTGGGAAAAAAAAAGTAATAAACAATCCAAAACATACAGTGGCATGGTTGTTATTTTATTCTCTTGTATCAGTAGCATTGGTACGTTTTTTAATATAAATTAAGTGCTGCATTGAGGCAAAATTTTTTGTAGGTACATTAAAGATAATGAATCTAGACAGCTGAAAAAAATTGAAAATTTCTATCTCCTAACCTAAAATAAGTACCTAAATTATAAGGAATATTTGGTCAACCACCCCCAGGTCCCTGTGCTTTGAGTAAGTTGAGACCCGCTACCTATATTTTTTTTTTTTTTAGAAATAACCTTTCATGATATCTCTGATGTTCGATGAAGTCAGAAAAATTTCATCCACCCTTACTATCTTAAAACATGTTGAAGTTAGTAAGACTGCAACGTGAAAATTAATTTTACTCAAAAATAAAATTAAAATTAAGCAAAATAGAAATAAAAAGTAACTTTTTACATTGTAAATATTTTATTTTAAAAAAAAAGTAAAAGGGTGGTCTTCATATTTCTGAAATTATTTTTTTAATTATACTTTTTAAAATTAATTCATATTTTTAAATATTCTAAGTTTTTCACGTGACAGTCTTGCTGATTGCTAAATATTTTCTGAATTTGTAACAGATGAATTTGTATCTCAATTTAGGCAAAACATACGAGGCGTTTGACCAAAAAATCTTAATATAGTTTTGTAGATAGTTAAAAACTCTTAAGTAGGGTGGTCTTACTACTTAAAAAAAAAAAAAAAAAGATAATATCTAAATCTTGCCATCACAATCATATTTGGAAAGGGAAGTAAGCATGGCAGACAGGAAGGAATTGTTTTCCACATACACCAAACAAAAAATTAAAAAAAAAAAAAGAAGAAGAAGTAATATTATACAATTATGGCATGTTGCAACAAATGATTATTCATGTCATCTAAATGTAAAATTATGTATGACATGCATATGGACAGGTATGAAATATTAGAACATGCGAACATGTTCTTTTACAAAAGAATTCTAAGGCATTGAATATCAAACAAGAGACAAACATTCAATAATTTCCATGTAATGGCCGAAATATACAAACCTTAGCACATCCAAGAATCATTCTTAACTCATTAAACTTCAACCACAAAAATATCATACTTCATATATGGCAATAGCCGAGACCTTTAAGTTTGGAAAAAAACATTCCAATCAACATTTCATGAACTTAGAGTCTTCTAATGTGTTAAACAAAACTTTAATAAAAAACACTCATGGGTGGCCGAAACATTCTAGTGATCATAGAGAATCTTTTCTTGAACTTAGATATAAGATTCGGTCAAGTAACAAACATTCATATACAAAACAAACATTGTGCAATCCAAACCCTAATATTGTTTCTTATTCCATTTTCATAACATGAATACATTCCATAGGTCATTCTATTCATACATTAGATAGTCATGCTAAGAAGAGATTATATCACATGGAAGAAACATCAATATCATGAACAATCACATAAAATGAAGCAACCAACAAGTTCACATGACATATACACAAAATATCCAAATACAAGTTAGAAGTTTACTTACGAAAATCTGTAATATATAGCAAGCAAGTTGAAAAATACATATAATACTAGTTAGGTTCATCATTCAAGAAAAACCTTAACCTGTGTGATTAAGTGTTGTGCTCTTGACATCTTTTTTCAAGAAAAATACTCCAAACATTCGGACCTTTCTTCCTTGAATCCGAAACTTAACTACAACAAAATCCTAGCTCGTAGAGATACTAGAGTCGTGACCTTTATCCTCAAAACATCTTGCTTATAGGCTTAAGCAAGTAAGGTTGCATCTATCTTCCTTGAAGAAAAACCCTAATCAAACCATGTGCATAAAAATGTAGGTTCATATGGAAAAACCTCCCAAAATATGAGCTAACTCTTCTAGCTCAAGTGTGTGTATGTGTAAGCATGAGTTCTAGATGAACTTGCTAGAACTGAAACTTTATCCCTTTAAAACCGTGCATGCGTGTGTAGCAAGAGAAATGTTGGCTTCATACCTTCTAAACTCTACTCTAGGAAATATCTTTTAGCTTTGCTTATTCCCCAAATGATGTTTGGATTAGAAGAAAATATTGTGAAGAGTGTTTGGATGGTGAGAAAGTGATAGAAAGTTGGCGAGAAGGTGATGGCCGAATACTTCAAGAACAATTCACAAAGTGACTAAAAGTTCTAGGGTTTTCGGCTCCTTTCCATTTTATAGGCACAAAAACTTCCTACACAAGCCAATATTCCTTGCGTGGATGCCAAGTCGCGTCCCTTCCTAAGGTTCCTTCCCCATCTCATCATTTGATTGTGTTGGAAACACAATGAGATTTCATTTTGGACAAGTGGCGCCTCTTTCCTCAAAACCAAATCCTCATTCCTCTTTTGTCCCTTTATTTCATGTCTTGGTTCAATGAATCTTGTGGCTATATGGTCTTTTTCAAGCTAAGAATCTTCCTCAATCTCCTACATGTGTGTATGAGTGCCAAGTGGCATGTGAGGAGTGTGTGTGCATGAGCTGCCGAAACCTCTATTTCTTTCTCCCAAGAAAATCTTCTTTCACCACACTTTTGGACAAATGTGTGATTGGTCTGAATTTGCACAAAATCACTTGCCCTAGCCGTCTACCTCAAGGTGTCTTTCCACCAATATTTCCTTCTAGAAACTCTAGGCATGTAGGCCTTTCTTCCCAAGCTTTATTTTGTCATTTTCCAAGACAAACTTTTTACTTACTTTTTGCATGTATGACACATGGCAAAAAGAAACTCTTCCTTCTCCATGGTTGTCGTACAAGGCCTCTCGGCCTTCCCTAGGCTCCACTTTTCCAAAACCTAATCATTCCCTTATAGAATCTCTTTCACATAGTGACATGTGTCACAAAGCTTCTTCCTACAAGCAAAACCTCCATGCATTTGAAACACATGGCAAGAAAATTAGTTGATCTCCTATGGTAGGCGTGTAAGCCAAACCCTAGATCCGTCATACCTCTCTTCCCTTATTTCCATCTAGATTCATCAAATCCTAGACATAGCTATATTGGATAACAAGTGGCATGCAAAAATCTTGAGTTGGGCGTGAGCCCTAGTTCCATTGGACTTCAAACCCTAATTTCCTATGAAGGTAGAAACTCTCATGGGCTTTAATATCTATATATATTTACACAAAAAATCTAGAAAGTCTTGGTCATCACACTCCCTCACATGGTTTTAATAGCCTATAGGTAGTTATTGATAGGCTTACAAAATACAACCACTTTATTTCTATAACCCACCCTTATACTGCCAAAACCATAGCCCAACTGTTTACCAAACATATCCTAAAACTACATGGAATGCCTAATTCCATAGTATCTGATTGTGACAATACTTTTACAAGTACATTTTTGCAGGAGTTGTTCAAGTCCCAGGGGGTGCAATTAGCCTGCAACACTGCATACCATCCACAGTCAAATGGGCAAACTAAGGTTGTGAACAAGTGTGTGGAGAATTTTCTCAGGTGCTATGTTGGTGATAGACCCTGAGATTAGTCCCAATGGGTACCTTTAGCCGAGTGGTGGTACAACACCACTCAACATTCATCTACTCGAATCACGCCCTTTCAAGCATTATACGGGTATGCACCTCCTAAGTTGATTAGTTATATACCAGGTTTATCTAACGTGGATGCAATGGAAGAAAATTTACAGACAAGAGAATACGTGAACAACATACTCAAGCACAATATTCAGAGGGCCCAGGATTGTATGAAGAAATATTATGAGTTAAAAATAAAGGAGCACAGTTTCAAGTGGGAGACGTAGTTTACCTATGCATGCAATCCTACAAGCAGATGAGTGTGACTTATCGCAGGAGTCTCACGCTTTTTCCATGCTTCTATGGTCCTTACCCCATCATTCAAAGAGTGGGATCCGTGGCTTACACGCTCCAACTTCCCCAACATCAACAATATACCTCGTGTTCCACGTGTCATAGTTGAAGAAAACTTTGGGACAAAGGCATTTGTATTTACCTACCCTTCCACCCATTGGTATTGACGAAACCCTGAACCCCGAGCCTGAACTAATTCTCAATCGTAGGGTTTAGAAATGCAACAATCAACCTCTTACCAAGTGTTTGGTGCAATGGCAAGGTCAGAATACAAAAGATGCATCGTGGGAAGCTTACGAAGAGTTGAAGGCATCTTACCTGCACCTTGTGGGCAAGGTGTTCTAATGGGGGGAGCTTTGTCACACTTCCAGTGAAGAACAAGAAGATTTGAGGAGTTGCAGAGGACATTTCGAGACACTTAAGTGCCTTATGGGTTTATGTTTATGTCTTATGCTTTTAAGTTGGTGTTTGAAGTATCTTAGCTTATTTCATTATAGTAGTGGGTTGGGTCACTTAGAGTAGTAATATTTGGCCCATTTGCATTAGTTAGTTAAAGGCCATGAGGCCTAGTTATCCTTTATTTGTGTTTACCGTTTCTTGTATAAGGCAGGGTCATTTTAGCCTTAGTCTTCTAGAAGAAAATTAGTTTGTTATGTCTGATGTGTTAGACCTATTTGGGTGGTACGTCCTGCACCCTTGCCAGTTATGTGAAATCTTACAAAAAGTTATTATTCCTTTTCCTGGATTCTCTCTTTCTTCTCTACTCTATCCATGGAGGTTCTCACCCTCTAAGTGAGCCATTCACCATTATAGAACACCATTATTACAAAAAAAATAACACATTTTGAGAACCATGTTGTTACATATAAGAACCATATTGGAGTGTAAGGCCGGGGATTGAAGATTCAATTGCTAACCAAGATTTTAAAATCAAAATGCTAACATTTACACACTTTTTAAGGTTTTTACTTAATGTCTCAATGCACCTACCTTAATAATTACGTACGTACGTAGAAGTGTTTTTTATTTAATAAACTTAGAGGTCCAGTTTGGATGTTGAGTTGAGTTGAAATAAGATGAGTTAAGAGTTCTTTATAAATAGTAGTGGGTTGAGATGTAGAGTGAGTATTGTGTTACCCACTTAAGATGAGTTTAGATGTGCTTGGATGTTAAGATGAGATTAGATATATTTATGAGAAGTTAAAAAATGTTGTGAATTCTGCATGTAAAGAGGTGTTCAGTTGAAAAAGGTTGCGAGTCTCACATGTAAAGAGTTTTTGAATTGAGATGAGTTTAGGCTCGGTTTGGATACACAAAACTATCTCATCTTATCTTATCTCATTATTACAATTTTTTCAAATTTTCACCCAAAATATAATAAATAATTCAACTTTTTCAAATTCTAAAATAAAAATTATATTAAAAAATTATATCATAACAATATTTTATTCAATTTTCAATAAAACATCTCATCTGAACTACGTAACCAAACGAGACCTAATGATTTGAAAATTGAGTGTTTAGATATTAGACTCAATTTAAAATTAAACCAAAGTAAATTGATCGCAATTCAGTTTAATTAAATTTCATACGGGATCTTAGTTGTTACGGCATATAAGATGTACGATGAATATATAATGCCATAGAAGTGAAGACAAAACATCTCTGAGGGGACCTCTCTCTCTCTCTCTATATATATATATATCTACTATATATATAAACGCGAATGAGAGAGCTACAGTGTTTTCATCTAACATTTTTTCTCATTTTGCCCCTACTCTTGTTTCTAAATTTCCGTTTTGTCCCTGTCTTCTTCCCATTTTGTCCCTGTTTCTATCCCAAAATTTTCGTTTTGCCACTCCTCCCCCTCCCCCATCCGCTTCGTCTCTTGCAGTGCATCGCCGCACGCCGGCGTGGCCAACACCACCCTGGCAATTCTCTTCCCCTTTGGCCGACGTCCCCCTCCTTCAAATCTTAGCCCCTATCGTGCCGCTGTTAACCGCCACGATGGAATCCAAGCCGCTGCCCGTTCATTTCTTCGTCCCCTCCAGTGTGCCGCCACACGCCAGCGTGGCCAACACCACCGAGCCCATTCTCTTCGCCTCCGTCTGGCGCCCCTCCCCTTCCAATCTCAGCCCCTCTCCTGCCGCCGTTAACTTCCGTGAGCAAATTAAAGCCACCGGCTGTGCAAATTGGGCATAAATAGTATTTTAGTCCAATAATATTTTTTCTATTTTGCCCCTAACTTTATAAAAACACCATCAATTCATCTCATTTTATCTCATTATTATAAAAAATATATATTTTTAATGATATTTTGAATTTTTTTTAATGTTTAAGCGTATAAAAATTGAATAAAAAATCAAAAAAATAAATTTTTTTGTCCTTATCGGAACACATCTTGGAGGGTGTAGCACCGCTCTTAAGCTTTAAATGTGAAAAATGAGTAATGTTATAAATCCGTTTGAGCTTTACAATTGGCCTATAGTATTTTTTTTTTTTTTTTTTACAAATTGATACCAACTCTTCATAAAATTTTAATAAAAAACCAAAATCTTGAAAATTAAACTTTATTGTTGTGCAGCATTTTATTTCCTTTAATTTTGAATTATGTAAATATCAAATTGAATTGCTACATTTTAGTATAAATCTAATTTTTCCCTTTTATTAATGATTTTTGTTTAATGATTTATTAAGAATAAACTTAAATATTTTTTTCATTTCCGCATAAATTGAATAGTTTATTAATTAACCTGAAATTAATTACACTATTTGAGATAAATCTACAGTTTCTAATGTACTATAGTTTGTTTAATTTTTTTAAAATGTAAAGGATGAGATTTTATAAAATATATGATTAAATTATTTAATACTTATCACTGTAGTTTTGAATTTTAAAATTAACACATTATATATTTATTTTGGAAATAAAAAATATACAACATACGTATCCAACTATAACTATTAAGAATAATAATAGTATGTTTCTTAGTATAATTACAAATTTTCATAAGGAAATAAAATTATAACTTCTTAATAATTTAAAAAATAATATGTCATTATTACTATTTATTTAGCCAAGTGTGAAAATGTTAAATAAATTAATATTTTTCATTGTTATTATTTCTTATAATGCTTCTGTTTTTTAATAATATTAAAAAGGGTTATGAAAACTTTTAAAGTAAATTAAGATGATCTGGTTTACATTCTTAAACTAAAATTTAAACTGCGTTTGGAATAACGCAATGGTTTAACATTATTTGTAGTGCAAAATAATATGATTTAGAATATGTTAATATATATTAGAACATTTTTAATTTTTTCCTTCTCTGATAATTTATATAATGTTGGAATTTTTTTTTACATATTTATAAATAAATGTTTAATAATTACTAACAAATTATCTTCTCATAAAGAAGATAAAATTAAAACAATTTTTTTTAATAATCTTTCAGTATAATCTGTAATTTAAAAATATTTTCTCTCATAACCAAATGAATTCACCCCATCTTTTTTTATATAGAAACCTAACAAAATTATCATTAACATTAATTTTAATTTTCAAATTGTAATAAACATCATTTTTTTGCTTGCACCCTTGTTTCACCATTTTATAATTCGTAATAAAATTTTAGCACTAATATTTTTATTATTAATTTAAGCTTTTATTAAAATTTTCTTATTAAAATTTTTCGTTATATAACTAAATAAAACACAGACTTATATAGATTTATCATTTCTGTTAAGTTTATATTAGGTTTACCTCAAATTACGTAAATCCATGACTTGTTTTAACTTTGTTTAAAAAAATTTCTTCACTTTCTCATTTCTCATTTGCTATCAATTTTTCATTTTTATATATTTGCAATTGGCCACACGTGCAGTGCACAATTGCTCATCAATGTTTTTCTCATAAAATTCGGTTCTCTCATGTTTTTGCTCTTTTGCCGATTACATGAGTTGAGGCTTTTTTTTTTTAGGTTGGATATTAAATTTAAATGAGATTAGTTGAGATAAAAATTAAAAATAAAATAAAATATTATTAGAACATTATTTTTTATCATTATTATTATTTTAAAATTTTAAAAAATTGAAACGTTTATTATATTTTATATGAAAGCTTAAAAAATTTATAATAATTTAATGAGATTATTTCAAATGAATTAAAATTATCTTTTATATCCAAACCACCAAAGTTTGTTGTCTTGTTACATTTTTAAAATTTATTCATTTTGTACTTATTTGGTCTCTATTTTGTAGAAACACTTTCCTTCTTCATTTTCGTCTTCTCATCTATGCCATTCCTCATTTTTCTGGATAAACTTCTCGGTAGCTTTCAAATTGGTTGTAATATATATGTTAAATTAATTTGAATTAAACCAAATTACAAAACACTGTCAAATATTGGTTTGTATTTTTTACTGGACACACGTGCAGGGCACGTGCGCCCTTCCTAGTGTGTATATATATATATATCTCTTCCCAGTCATTTTTTGTTTTATTACCGTCTTGTTCGAATTAATTATATTAATACTCGTCACTACAAGGAAAAAGGCATTTTTCAGCGCTACAAATTCGCCGCTAAAAGCCCAAAAAACGCTGCAAAAAGTATTTTACAGCGAGTTTTGAGTTGCTGCACATTGGTTGCCAAAAAGTGGATGCTGATACTTATTACCAGCGATTTCAACATAATCGCTGCAAATAAATATATTTGCAGCGAAATCAAATGGACGCAAATAGTCAATACAAACGCCACAAAAAATCCCTACGGGGCTGATCAAATGGTTGTGAAAACTTATTTACGGCGAAATAAGTTTGCCGCAAATAATTTTACGCGACGAATGTAATTTGGTTGCAGCGACATTATATCGCCGCAAATTAGCTTAACCAACAAAAATTTCTTTTGCAGCGATTTTATTTCGCCAAAAATATATTTTAGTGACAAAAAAATTTATTTCCAGTGAAGTTTACTCACGGGAAAAAGTTTTTCTGATAATTAAAAAAAAATTGCACAAAAACAGAATACGTAAAAAAATTTGTAATACACATCCAAATTATATTTTTCTTGTTCAAAAAAGCAAATGCACAAGTGGGAAGCACAAAACCAGACTGCTTACAAATGATCTAAGAATCAATAATAAGCTAGTGTCACCAACAACATTCATTCATTTTGAGTTTGATGACTTATCTACTCTGATGAGCATGTATCTAGGATCCACATCAAAACAACTACATGCAATCATCTTTGGTACATTCCAATTTAATAAAGGGCATTCATTCATTCATCCAAATTTTTCAAGATTCACATATATCAAGTTTTTCCATCACATCATAGCCTAACAGATTTTTACAGTACCCCTCATAGAGTCAAATAACATTACCTCTATTTAAGTAGACAGATGATAGGCAGCTATAAATCGACCACAAGCTGGCAGGGGTGGTGGAACTCCATTTAATACCACTGCAACCATTTGATCCATTTAATACCACTGCCATAGACATGCAAACATCAATCTACCAATTGTAAATAAAATGCATCAGTATACACAATATGTTATAGATAAATCGCATGTTCCTACCATTATTTCTCATAACAGCAAATAGCATTAGAATTTAATAAGTGATGTTCAATTATCACTTACGAATATACTGTATATATGACTTTATGCATTGAATAACATCAACTATCACATATACATTGAGAAAGGAAGTTTCAAATTTATCTTGCAACCAGCTTACCTGCCTTACTTAAGGTCTTAACCCTCTGATTTACAAGCCACACACACACACACACAAATAGCGGCGAATGAAGAGAATGACATGACCCACAAAAGGAAAATAGATTTCTAAACAAGACAGAGAGTAATCATTTGCCTGCATAACACACATCCACTAACCTGCATAAACTGCATAGATAGTTCTTGATAAACTCAAAAATTACAGCAATTACAGCAAGAGATAGTTCTTGATAAACCAGAAAATTCAGAACTTGGAAGTGTGTTTGCTGCTATCTTTTTAGGTGCTAAACGTGAGCTAAGAGAGGGAAAAATGGAGTTTTAAACTAAACTGAACTTAGTCTTCAGTCATCATATAACTAAACTGAACCAACAGTTCAACTATCATATAACTTAGATGTATTCAAAAACTTCAAGAACTGAAGTATGTACACGTAATAGGAAAAATACTTACATTAAAATGTTCTACAAGCTCACAAAGGTCATCTCTCCGACTAGCAACCTTCCTTCCTGTCAAATTCCTCAAATGAAGAACAAGATCAAGTGAATAACACAACCTCATCTACCTTTCTTTCTTTTCTTTTTTCTTTTTTTTTTTGGATAGGTAAAGAAGAAAAGGGCAACAACAAAAAATAAAAGAGATTATTAGAAATATTATTTACATAAATTTCATCAAAGAGAAGCAAATGATTTAAACCTTGGCTGATCCTTTAAAGTAGTGGAGCTGGTAGAATCAGATTATAGCATTAGAAACATCAGAATCCAGACCCAAATTAAAACTAAAATAGTCTAGAAAAAGCATAACCATGTAACATGAACAAACAAGGGAAAAACTAAGACAACAGAAAGACCTAAACAAAAATAGTAAAGATAAAAAAACAAAAATGTTTTGCTTCAGCTTTTTGTGCTACTGCAATTGCTGTCAGTGGCTGTCTTGACTACTGCAATATGGTGCTATTGTCGTATATAGGCTAAAGTAAATGAAGGGAAAAGAAGGAAATAGGTAATTTAAGGGCTATACACGAGAGAACCATAAGAATAAAAGAATATATAGCTAAAAAAATGGAGGACCCCGAGAAGTTGCAGCACTAGGTGCTACTTTTGTTTTTGTGGTTCAATTTTATTCAAATCGCAGCTGCTAATGCCTCTTTTGCTACTTAAATACACTTCTATAACACACATGTGACAAGGGATTGGTAGAGAGGAAGAGAACGGGACAGAGCAGACCCAAGAGCTTGAACTAAGCTGATTTCTGAACAACTGCAGATTTTGTTCTTGATTTTTCTGTTTTGCTATTTGTGTGCTTCAATTACAACTGTTGTGGTGGCTGAGATACCTTTTTGAGTGGTAAAAAACAAGGAAAATCATTGACTTAAGAGCTGACTTACAAAACAAAATCCCCCAAAATAGAATTAACATACAGGAATTACAAGTCGAATTATTGATAAATAATGCTGATCCAAGAACTCCTACTCCAGTTTTCATATTATAAGTGCTCCCTATGAATTTATCATCATGAAAATTACAAATCTCACTCAGATATACCAGATTTGGATCCTTATAGCAGAGGACTGGGTATAGCAGATATACCAGATTCGGTGGTTGAACATTGACTTCTCATACTCATGTACATGTAAATTAAATAGGTCTAAGGGGGCACATAGAAAAGAGAGATATTAGAGATTTGAAAAAGAAATTGGATAATTAATGTTGATGACAGAGATTTGACATCCAAACACAATCAACAAATCATTGATCAAAAAGCCAACAGTGACTTTACAAGTTAAGAGAAATATTTTATGTTATTAGAAATTTTGGAATAAAAAACAAAAGGCATTGATCATATGATTTGTTCAACCCTGACAAGGCTTTCGGGCCAAGTCAACAGGCTCTACACAATTACAGCTTACAGAATCCTCTTGCATAAACTATAAAGTGAAGGAAAACTTTCACAATCTAACCTTTTCATTAACAGAAGCAGAAGTAGAAGATGCCCACCCATAGTCTGTTGACCAAGCCCATGCTTGTGGATCTCCATGTGCAACTCTGGTGCCTAAGAACAATAAACAATGGAATCAAATTAATAGCATGAAAAATCATGGCAAAAATCAATTGACACTTTGGTTTGTGAGTTAAAGACTAGACTATTTGAAGTAGAAAGGATATCAGTAGGGGCAACACAATCCCACTCTCCACCACACTTATGCATGGCCCAAACACTAAAGAAGCACTAAATTCTCTGCTAGATAATTAGTAGTACCACACAAGCTCACAAAACCATATATACTCCTTTTCCCCAAGCAATATCGAGACAATGCAACGTCATCATCTTAAAAAAATTACACTTATAGAAAAATTTCATTTAAAAATGCAATGCAAGTCATTAGATTAAAATCATTTATAAGTAAGATAGCTAATTGATAATCCATTCAATCCTGAAACAGAGCAGGAACCAATATCACCCCCTCCCTTAAAAAAGGGCAACAAATACCTCAAGCTGCGCATTTTGTTTACCAGCAACAGGCCTAGGTAAAGTTCTGTTCAGCAACAAATACCTTAGAATATTTAAAGTATGTGTCCAATGAAGTGAACCAAGTTGCTAATGAGGCAATATCTGTTCAGCACTGAACTTAAAGTGAGTTGCAAAATCCATTCAGTAGTGATATTCTTTTTTTTTTTTTAATAGGTAAACATTCAGTAGTGATATTCATTCAGACGACATTAAAAAATAGTCAAACAAGTAGTGCATAATATGTGGTAGAATAATACTCTGCCAAATCTTAAATTCAAAAGAAAACAAAACTAGAGATCCTTACAGCTATAGCAATGAATCCTAACCCAAAGAGAAGAAAAGATTTCTTCTTCTCTTTAAAAGTTGTAATCCTACAGAGAGTATTCGTAATTAATAAAAGTTGTAATCCTATCAATGTAACAGCCAAATAGGTATACTACATACCCCTAGATGATTTAGCATCCCCTCACCAACCACCCCATCCCCCCCCCTTCTGAAAAAAGTAAAAAAGATAACTGTTGGAGTAAATGCTCTTATTTCACCCAAGAAAGATATCAAACAATGAAGCTATAAATGTAATCTTTAATGCATCAGATAAACTGATCTCCATATTTTTTTTTATCCAAGTATCACAAAGATGGTGATCAGCCAAAGCCAAGAATGAGTTGGCAGAGCTATGAAAAAACAAACAGCAGCAGATGGTTATGTAATATGTGGAAGTCAGAAGGTGTCCAACATAGCTATTGCGATTGTCTCTATCTGCCACCCATAAGATGAAAGAAAGCATGAACTCAGGGAAAAAGACTGAACCACCTACATCATATATTACAATCTCGAACAAGGTAATTGCTGTCAAAAGAACAGCATGCATAGAGAAAGCAACGTCATTTGCAGCCACAGGAATCATCTGCAATAATATATTGTTGACAACAAAACAAATAAAGGTTAGTACAAAAAAATAAAGGGTTAATAGTGTATGTGTTAGAATTTAAACAATTAGATTTAGCTCTCTTTTCAGAAATTTAAGCTTTATTGGGGGTCCCTCCCTTCTTTACAAGACCTTAAAAGAAAAAGACACAGCTTGTTATGAAATCATTACTCCCTTTCCTTTTTCACTCATTCTTTAATAATCTCTCCCTAGATTGGTGTTGTATTTCACTGGCCAAAATCTTAATTAAGAAGTGTATTCTGTTTATAAAATACCAAAATACAAGGATTAGTATAATTGACCTACAAGTGTAAAGAAACATGAGCAGACCAACAAGCTACATCCAGGACATGTGAATAAATTCTGTTTAAAAATTGGAGAAGGTATATGGTTTTCAAATCCTACATAACACCGCAAATAAGAAGAACATGATACAGCAGCACGGCAACCTAAGAATAAATAAAAACATAAAGCAAAGGTAAATACTACTAAAATGGAATCAAATGCCAAGCCTGTTAATGAAACGAGCACACGTTTTATAGGATGAGTATTCAACGCAAAATATAGAAAGAAATATAGAGCTTTTATCTTCTTTCACACTGAAGCAATGCCCTTGAAGGAAAAGAACAAGAAAGTAGATAAAATGGTACAATGACCGAGTGGAAGAGTACCTGGGTCTCCACAAACACTTCTTCGCTCATAGCTTCAACTCAAATGGAACAAGCAGAAGGACACAAGAATGGAAATAAATTAAAAAAAAAAAAAGGGTTTGCGAGCAGATCTGCGAAACAGAGGCAGTTAAAATGTGGTGAGTGACTTACAAGGGCATCACTAGAGACGGTTCTCCTCTGCTCTTTCTTTCGGGAGTTTCTTCCAAGCAAACACAGAGCAAATAAATTGCCCCGAGCAAAGACAGTCTTGAAAATAGAGGGAGAAGGGGGAGGGCGTTTTCAGAGCTGGTGGAGCGACAAATTCTTCTTTGGGTGACTCTGATTCCTCTGTTTCAGGGTGAGAGAAAGGGGATGAAAATGGAGACGATGCCTGGAGAAAAGGGTGGGTTTGAATTAATTTGCAGTAAGAACGAAAATGGAGAAGTCGAATTTGATGAAGAAAGGGGAATCGGGATATGAGAGTACTTTACGGGGCAAAATCGAAGGAGTGGGGGGAAAAGAAAATTATAAGTGCGTTTTGGCGCCTGCCGCGTTAAAACACATTGCGACGATTTCTGTTTCGTCCCAACAAGTGTACCACATAGTGCGGCGACTTTTTTCGCCGCAATAGGAGTGAAAATCGCTGCAGTAAGATATTTGCAGCGATTTTAACTATTCGCTGCAATTAAAAATTTTTTGCAGCGATTATTTCGCCGCAATAGGAGTAAAAACCGCTGCAATAAGACATTTTGAAAAGTTGATAGCAGAACTGCGCGGCGACTCACAATTCGCTATGGTTAAATACCTATTGCGGCGATCTCATTTCCAACAGTCAGAAAATCGCCGCAATAGGTTTTTTTTCTTGTAGTGTCTTTTTCGTTTCTCTCTAGCTGCAGATTAGCCAAAACCGAAGCACAGAAATAACTCGGGATTTCCCTTCCACCAATTGAAACCACTAAAATCACCTCCAGCTGCTCCAGCCCAGTGGTTCTCGCGTACGAGTAGCGAGTTACTTTGCTCCCCCCCCACCGAAACCCCACTAATCGGCGTCTTCAATCGCTTTTGCCTCGGCCATAAAATGTGAAAAAAGTTGCGGTTTTTCGACACCCGAAGGCTTTGTTCTTCATCATCGTCGGCCCGTTTCGTGGAGTGAACGTCGGAGTCGATTTTCCAGCCCTTCGTCTCCTCATCCACTCGGTTGGATTCGATTTCCCAAGGTAAATTACTCTGTTCTATCTCTTCTCCAGTTCTTGATGAAACCGTTTAGGGCAATTAGAAACACTGGTGTTTTGCTATAATATTTATGCTTAGGTTTTGAGAAGCACACACATTAGACAATCCCGTAGGCGAT
Organism: Cyclocarya paliurus; assembly: GCA_029856935.1. Lineage (NCBI taxonomy): Eukaryota > Viridiplantae > Streptophyta > Magnoliopsida > Fagales > Juglandaceae > Cyclocarya > Cyclocarya paliurus. Next base: position 21,867,852 of record CM056951.1, read on the forward strand.
AGGAAGTGTTTCCCCCCAATATTAATTTCTTGGTTGGCTTTCTTCGACTCTGGCAAACTCCACAATGCTTGGATGTTAAATTAAGACTATTATGTTAGAAAACTAAATTTTCTCGCAATTATTTGGTTCCTCTAAAAAGACAGCCATAGTTGATCAATCAAATTGGAGTTGTTTTGAGTTACGGGCAGGACAAATTATTGTGGATTTTATTGTATTTATACGTAATATTTCAGCATTAGCATCTCATGCCTGCATGCAATTATGGTTTAAAATTATCAGCCAGAAAACTTAAAAGGAAAGCCTAGCTGCCCTTCCTGGGTTCACATATTATATATATATCGTGTGTGTGTGTGTGTATAATATATATAGATATATATATATATATATATATATATATATATATATATATATTGAGAGAGGAAAATGATTGTAGCATGAAAATGATTGGTCTGCAGTGTTCACCAACAAGAAAAGTGTGTGCAGTTGTGAGTATCATGATCTCTCTTCCAGTTTCTCGTCACTGTGATTAACAACAATTACAAGCCTTCGTCTCAAAAGAGAAGCAAAAAGGTTGGTGAACACTACTTGATCATTCCCTTAGTTGTAGATACTTGTGATTGATGCTGGTGTTTTGTTATAATTTATTATGGAGAAGCCATGGAACAGGTGTGATGCATATTTATTCATTATCATATTTTTTACGTGCTGGTAGTTCAGATACTTCAATGAGCAGCATCTTATGAGATACTTGAAACAGCTTATAGGACATAAGAGGCAAATCATTTGTAATGGAACTGAAGTATCCCGGTAATAGGCTTTAGGAAAATTATCTTTGCAAGTCGGTGTGGATGACACACTCGACCAAATTCTGCCATCTAATATCAAGTTTTGCCACGTTAACAGTGTGGCAAAACTGCCCTCATAGCAGCTTTGCCACTTGAAAGAACTCTGAACCTTAAATTGTCCATGGAAAATATCTTGTTTAATGTATACCATCTGAACCATTAGATAGCATTCTTATCAGTTTTACATATTTTCATCAGAAACCACTCTCTCCAGTGCCAAAAGAACCATAATCATGAAGTGCATTGTAGCATGAATGGGGGAGTGTGTATTATATGAGGTACAGATTAGTTTGTGCCACCATGGCCAATGGGTTGAGAATTTCGATACGTTACCTCAAGGAAATGAATAGGAAAGAGAGATATTTTCAAGTAACAAACCAAATGTAGTAATGTTTATTACTACATTTGAGTATATTCTGGAATCGTTTTTTATATACATATATGATTGCACCATGACGTCGTAGATCTTCTTGTTTTCAGTGTAGCATATATATATGTAGAACTAAAAGCTAGTGTTGGTATGAAACTGCTTTCAAAGAGTGAGATATCCTTGATCTCGTACAACATATATATATACTTGAACAAGCTAATTCATATATATGGATAACGTAAGAACGATACTTACCTGCCCCCAAAATGTTTAAGATGACAAAAAACTACATATCCAAAGAAACCAGAAAACTTAAAAGGAAAGCCTAGCTGCCCTGCCTGGGTTCATATTATATATATACATATATATATATATATATATATATATATATATATATCATGTGTGTGTGTGTGTATAATATAAATATATATATTATACATATATATTGAGAGAGGAAAATGATTGTGTTTAATTAAAAAGATAGTCAAGAGAAGAGGTCCTGTAATCCATTCCTTCTTTTGTGTGTGCAACTACAGAGAAGGAAACCTGAAAAAACAGAGGTGCTAAAATCACATTTCACTGTCACAGTGAAATGAATTTGTAGTACTTGGAGTACCGTCTTAGTTTTTTGATGGGATGATTAATACGTACTGAAATCCCAAACAAGGAAACCAGCTATTTTTGCAACTGGAATCTCCATCTTTCTCTGCTGGTGTAAAATCATTCTCCCAAGCCTCTCCCCCTTCCTTGCACCTCCAGGCCTCTCCTTGGTCTTTGCTAACTGTAATTAGAGAACTTATTTGTAGTGGAAGAAACAAACATGAGAGGCAGAGAGAGAGAGCTTATTCATGGCATTCCAATTAGCTAAACACCCTACCAATAACAAGGCATGTATAGACAAAAAATAAAATGGAAAAATCAGAAAATGACATTAATTACTTGTACATACACACGCACGCGCTTACACACACACACACACACACACACATATATATATATTTAGAAAAAAGGACTTGCCAGCATAATCATAATATTGAAACAAAGAAAAAACAATACTTTACCTTGCAACCTTTTAACAGCCATAATATTTGGTTAAAAATCCATTAGGGATTGTGATCCAAATATTAGGAAGCTAAAGTTCTGAAGACTATCAACACTTGAAGAATATGACTTGCAGTGTTTTCCCCTCATCTCAAGTATGATTTAACTTATATTGCTTATTTTGGCAGTTGCATCAGATATCAAACTCCAGTTTTTTTATGTTTATTCATGAACTAATAGAAATTGGTCTTCTAGTAATGTTTATTTTGGCAGTTGCAATATTTTCTAATTATTCCTCAACAAATGTTATATATATCACAAAACAGCATTATTTATTATATATAATATTCATGAATTGTTTGTATATAATATATATATATATACTCCGGCTCTATGCATATAATATAGCTAGCTTACCTAGCTAACTCATGGTAAGTTAAAGTTTTTGTAGTTTTTAATATGCATGGGCGCAAGCAAATAATTATATAGTTAGATCATGTGATCAATGTGATCCATCACTGTTTAATCAGAGAACTTTGGTTTTATCACAAAACTTACTGAGATAAGGACATGAAAAGATGTGACCCATTAATTTGATCATTGAGGGTGATGGTTAGACAGGAAGTTGGTGCAGCAAACGCCCTAGATTCCACCAGTATTGGTGCTCATTTTCTGATTATGTTGGGTCCCTATGATAAGTACTACTACTACATTTAGAGATTATATATGTGCTAGGATCTGAGAGAATGGGATTAAAGAAGGAATTTAGGTTAAAAATGTTTGGTTAGATCCACATTGTAACAGCATTAATAGAACAATCATCACTGTCAGTTGTGTTTTAATTCTTCTTCATTAGACGTTTCAGGTTGAAGGTTATACTAGTATGCAAATATATGACAAGCTTTTGAATAAAAGGATTTAGGTCGTCCACTCTTTCCAGTACTGAACAAAAGTTAAGATTCTTCACCATGTTACTTCTTCAAACTTCCTTTTGTCTCTTAACAAGTTTAAGCCATTAGTAGCATATATATTAGATACACTAAACTGAATTTATCATTGAAACACACACACACTTGGCATTATATCTCGAGTACAAAAGTTCATGCTTTGATATCACGAACGATCAGCCCTTGGAAGAGAGAGAGAGAGAGAGAGAGAGAGAGAGAGAGAGATATATATATATATATATATATATTTCCTCCTCTTGTAATATATATAATATATTTACAACACGTAAAACTTGGCATTAATGAATCTGGTCAGTGGTCATGCATGTGCTAATTGAGTACTATACTGAATTCGTAACAACTAATGGAAGGCTCAGAGATGAAGGATATATATTAATATATATCCTTTTATATATATATGGGCTTTCATGATGAAATTACGACTACTCTGAAAATAAGTTTTGTTTTGTTAATTTGTGTTTTTTTTTTTCGGAAGAACGCTTGTTGATGTAGTGTACGTGGGTCGAATAGCTGCAAGCTGAGTTTGTAAATACTACGTGCATACAGTACTACTACTAGATATTAATACAAACTTTTGTAATTTTTTTTTAAAAAGCCAATCCTATAATATATAATTCCCTTATTGAAATAAATATCTATATATATAAACTGTTGAAAGCAATCCCTCCTAATTCCTAATTCATAACCTCCCAAAATTCTGCTATAACAATCTACACATGATATCACTTCATCATGTACTTAATTCTTTGTGATTTTGGCTTCTATGCAATGAACTTATAAATTACATGCAATTAAGCCTTCCATCATATTTGAGTAATGATATCCACACGATAACATATTTTACAATTATATTTTAAGATGTGGTATTATTTTTGTAAAATAGTGTTACTTTTATGATTAAAAAAAGGCGCGTTTTCTGTGACAAGAAAGAAAAAACGTTTTCTGAACCATTCCATAGTATTTGTCAGAATTAATTCGTAACGTATCTCATTAATTCATTAATTTATAAGATAATGCATAAATCAAGGGCAGGTTGAGAGAGATTCAGTTTAGCTAGTTTATAATTACTTATTAAATATTTGGACCTGAAAGCTTATAACTAATATCAAATTAATTAGTTCATTGTTGGAGTACTAAGGTGCCTGTAATAAGACATTAATTTTATCTCAGGACCCTATCTATATATATTATATATGTCAGTAGCACTAGTATCATTTCTACAGTGCCTAATGTTTAATTTCTAATATGTAGGATATATATGGTGGTCCTAAACATATATTATCATATTGAAGCATCACATCAATGGGCATAGAGTTAAATTAATCAAGTAACAAACCAACCCCCATCTTCCCTCCTCTTCATGATATTTTGCTGTACTTAATGATCAATCTTAAAATATTAATTTCCAACTTAAGCTTAGAGATAGTATGGGAAAAAAGTAATTTAATTTAATTTAGCTTAAAACGTCAAAGCACCTCCTAATTATTGACAAAAGCTACTGACAGATTTCACAAACACAAACACACAGAGACAATTAAGATTGCTTCTTCAACCAAGGTTCCTTGTCCCCTGGTTATATTGGTGCCAGCTAAACAACTGAATTGCTTGCTCAGTTAAATGTCTACCCAATACATCTAAAACTCGGACTTTCTATACTTCCCCATGCCACGTATATGGTTTGTCAGAAATCAGTGCATGCAGAAGAAGACGACATTACTCCATATTTTTCTATTAACTTCAGCACCGCGTGCATATGTACATACCCATCTAACAATTAAACTTTCTTACGAAGATAAGAGATCAGAGGAAATCAAAATATTAGGGGAAAAAGTGCAGCTTATTGATATTGCATCTAACAAACATGTTTTCTTGCAACGACTGCTTCCTATTGCTGTTGGGGGTTTCTTAAGGAATGATATTGCATTGGCTTTGACTGAGCTTAGCAATTTCTTTAAAGAGTTGTGTGCCCGAACATTGGATGTAAATCGCTTATCTCAGCTTCAACTTGATATTGTCACCATTCTATGCAAAATGGAGATGATATTCCCTCCTTCTTTTTTCGATATTATGATCCATCTAGCTGTCCATTTACCAGGTGAGGCCATACTCGGAGGTCCAGTTCAATATAGGTGGATGTACCCTTTCGAAAGGTATCTGGGCAAATTTAAGCGGTATGTTAAAAATAAAGCTCGTCCAGAAGGCTCAATAGCGGAAGCCTACATTCACATCGAGTGTTTGACATTTTGCTCGATGTATCTCCAAGATGTTGAGACGAAGTTTAATCGTACGGACCGCAACATTGATGGTGGAGAAGAGGATATTATAGATGGATTCAAAATTTTCAACCAAAAACTTCGTCCTTTGGGTATAGCCCATAATGTGCAATTAGAAGATACACTCCGTACCTCAGCCATATGGTACGTGCTTAACAACTGTACTGAGATTGGACCCTATCTCGAGTAAGCAATCAAGAATTCCTTTATACTTTTTCGAAACAACCTACTATTATTTTTAAGACTTTACATAACTAACTAATATTGATTGACCAATTGTGTTCTCCTAATGCAGGGAGCACTACTCCAAATGTAAGGAGTCAAACCCAAATTCTGTCGATCGCATACATCAAACTGAGTTTCCAACTTGGTTCAAGCAACGTGTAAGTTAGCAATTGGTCCAAGAAGTCTACTTATAATAAACCCGACTTAATATTAGTTATGGCTGTGTATGTAATTAAAATTTACAATTTATTGCGATAATTTCCTGTAGGTTCAGGACCAGCGTACGGGAAACCCATCACTTGTGTCCGCTGATTTGTATGCGTTAGCTTGTGGTCCTGACCGTTGGGTTGCAAGCTATGCTGCCTGCATTATAAATGGTAAACGGTTTCATACGAAGCAGCGTGAACTTCGCCGACGATCGCAAAATTCAGGGGTGTTGGTAACTGGTGACGAAGATACCAATAATGTAGAATTTTATGGTGTTCTCAATGATATTGTGGAGTTACACTACATGGGAAGTCGTCGAGTGTACTTATTCAGTTGTGATTGGTTTGATGTTGGTGATAAAAAACGTGGGGTACGAGTAGACGATCATCTAACTAGTGTTAACATGGACAGGACTTGGTATAAGGACGAACCATTTGTGTTGGTATGCCAAGCTTCCCAATGTTTTTACATTAGAGATATAAGGTCGAAAGGGAACTGGTATGTTGTGCAGAAGTATAATAATAGGAATGTGTATGACATTCCACCAATGCCAAGGGTTTTGGACAATATTGATAGTGAATCAAGTGAGGATGATGTCGATCAAGAAAATGAGCCATCATTTGAATATCCACTTTTACATTGTGATGCATGTCCAGTATCAACTCCACTTAGTAGAACTGATATAGAACCTATCCACATCGATGCACGAGACCATAAGGCGGTTGGTGGTGAATGCGTAAATCCAGTAGACTTTATTGATGATGGAATGGTTCCATCTGGTTCTGAAGATGGTTATGGTGATTGCGAATATTCAGATGAAGAGGACCTATCAACCGATGAAGAATCAGAATCAGAATAGGTAACTTGTCAACCATTGGAAAAAAGGTGAACACCGCATCAGTTGATAGAGGCAACCTTCATGTTATGGATCGCATGATGGGTTGCAAACTGCAGTTTATTATAAAATTATCTCAAAATTGCTTTTATTTTTACATGCCAAACCCTTACGCATATCCATTAATGAGGGTACTGCACTAATACATACACACACTTACAATATTTATTTTAATGCATTATCTTATTGCAAGGTTGTTGTGATTATATTTCCTCTAAATAGCTTTATATAATTCACGTGTGTATTTGTTAATTCTCAGGTGGACGGAAAAAGGACGATTTAACATTCAAAGCGACTGATCTATTTGGGATTGGAGATAGGAGACGCCCGAACATAGTTAATGAGGAGCATCAGTGGCCCAGGTAGATCCTTGCCTAGCGTACGAGGAACCATTGCTAGGAGATTTGTGTCGTACAGATGTGGTGCACGCAGGCCACGTGGAGTCTGCATCAGCGAGGAACACAGCCCACATTTGGCTGCTGAGGCCAGCTCAGATGATGAAACCCAGCCTCCAAGCCAGCCATGGGAGCCTCCCTGTGCAAACCCAAATTTGGAGACCGAGGCAAACAGAGAACCCTCCCCAAGGGATGCAGCAGAGCCTAATAGATTTCAAAATGGTATAGTTGACTTGATGCGGGGTGATTTTATGAGTTTCATTAATTTGTGTGTAAGATTGATTTAAACAAATGAGACCTCTGATTACAGCTTATTGGTATTATGTGATACAGGTGAGGACGTCTCGTCAGTGCCTGCAGCCACCCAGGCACAGACGAGACGTGGTCGTGGGCCGGCCAAATGTACTGAATTTGAAAAAGTACGTAAGCATGGAAAAGTGTTGTTGAAGATAAACAATGGTGAAACAGCACCATGTTGCGAGAATGCAAACATATTTACAACACGTTTAAGCTGGATCATTAAACATCATTGCAACATGAGCTATCCTAGATGGAGTGACGTGCCCCAAGTGCATAAGGATGAATTAATCGATCGTGTTCGGGTAAAATTTTATACTTTGATGTTGATCATTAAAAAATTAGACTATATATAATTCTCAAATAGTAATATAATTTTTAAATCCCTCTTAGGCTGATTTTGAATTGGATTGGGACTTAGAGAACCATCAATTGGCTGTGACCAAACAACTTCGTAAGCGCTTTAATGCCTTCCACCACCAACTGCATAAGATATATATGTCATTTGGCAGCCATGACGAGGCATTGGCGACTGGGACTAGTTTAGTCAGCCCTCTTGTCTGGTTTAAGCTGTGTGAACGATGGGGTAGCGAGACTTTCCAGGTATGCATTCTGGGTGTACAATCAAAATCCAACCAAGTTGGGTCATAACTCCCCTAACCTGATTGGATATTTATTGCTCTGTATACTAAAAGTTAAATTGATGTTTTTTAATGACAGCAAATATCAAGTAAAAATCGGGAGAATAGGAAGATGCTGAAGATTAACCACACAACAGGTCGCAAATCCTTTGTGAGGATGCTAGAACAGAAGGTATAGGTTTGAAGTAAACTATTCACTACACAACACATTTCTCACTTGTAAGTTGGGTATTATGACAACCACACTATCACATAATAATCAATTTTGGAGTTTTGCAAAGGGGTCTATATATTATATCCCCATGGTTTCTCTCATATATGATGCCTAACTCTTGTATGGCATTTGCTTGGTTGGTCATTTATTAGTGATTAAACTATCCATGTCATATGTAACATATTATCTGATTGAATATGTTGCATGCACACATTCCACACGCATGTAGCGTGTTGAAAATGCAAATTTGGTGGACTTTTACAAAGAAACCCACTGGTCGAAGAAGAAAGATAAATTCGTGACACCTGCCACCGAAGAAATTTATGTGAGTATATTCTCAGTCCTATCGGCAATTTGTTAAATGCAATGATGGTATTCTTTATCGCCTTGAATATTTATTCTTGTCCATATTAGGACACTTTCGTCCATAATTGTTTCATTATGTCTTATTGCATAAGGATATGGTAGGAAAGTTGGATACTCTAGAACCAGATAATCGAACTAACGAAGCAGCAGCGGGTGTCTTCAGAGAGGTGCTTGGGCATCGACCGGGTTATGCAAGAGGATTTGGAGAGATGGTGATCCCAGAGTCTACAAGACAAAGGTCATTGGCACGAGAGAGAGAGTATATAGCTTTGATTGAAAAGCATAAGAAAGAAGCCGAAGCATCCAAGAGTGAGATGGAGTCAATGAAGGCCAACATGCAAGTTATGATGGAGAGACAAAATGAAACCGACCGTATGTTGAGGGCCATCTTCGCGGCCTACCCTTCCCTCAGTGAGCATATCTTTAAAGAGAAATTATGGGAAGGGTTTTTTGTGGAATTTTTGGGTGCATTTTTGGCCTAAGTTTATATGATATATATATCATATGGGAGGTTATATGTAAATGTTTTGTGGGAGCAAGTTGGGTTGGGTAAGCAGATGTTTTGGCCCAAGATATATCCTGAAATAGGTAATGATACGATGTACAAATAGTTATGAGATGATGCTAGGCGTCACTGAACATGAGTCAAACATGTAAGTATCTACGCTATCATAATCATTATACTCATGCATGGGTGTAGTGGCATGCTTACCCCCATTTGGTTACTTGTTGTATAGGCTAATTCATACTATGTATGTACAGGGGATGAAGATGGGAGGGGTCGGGTTATGCAAGAGCTGCAAAATGTGTCGACTTATTTTGCAATCATCTTGGACAGCCATTAATTTTTGTCATGATGGTATGTGCTACAAGTTTGTGTCTTATGCTTGACAAGGTGATGTCTTCATTTCCTTATGCTATTTACTTCTAGTATGCACTTCTATCCAAATGATATGATCTTCTTGTAAAGGTTATTTACTTCTAGTATGCAAATTGTTGATTAGAAATCTAAGAGTTAATGAACTGCAAGATTCCGCTGGTAAAGGTCCTAAGACAGAATCAAAATGTCCAAGAAGAAACTTGAAAAAAAGAGAGTGACATGAAAGTCAAGTACCCACACCTATTGGGTTGCAATGTATTCTTGTGTTTAATTTGGAAATGGCTCAGCCAAACACTTGAAGTATATTTTTCTTGTATCTCATGCAAATTTTGCATACTCTTAGATTTCAAGGAGGAAATCTTTATTTAAAGGGGGAGGACGTAATGCCCCCAAAAAAATTAGACTAAAAGAATTTCTTTAATTTGGGCAATTGGTTATGCTATGAGAATTTAGGAAAAGTCTATGAATTAAAACTAGCTAGGATATCGATTTGAAAGCAAAGTCAATTTATGACTCGTAAAGAAAAAGTGTACCTACTTGAATTTTTTTTGAGATACTTAGCATCAGAATCAGACAAAAAGAATTGCATTAATTATATCCGTTAGAAGTTTTAGAATTTATGCTGCAATAAAATTTTTTGTGATTTACAAGTGTCAAGTGGGCCAATGGGAAAGTGCCACATGACACATAGTGTGCCACTTCATCAACAGATTGTTGCCAGCCATGTAGGATGCCCAACACTAGTGAATCTCACTTTACACATGGCACCATCATCACCCTCCATTTGGTCTTCAATTACACATGTCAAGCATACTTAACTTGTGTGAGAAGGTTGAGTGCAAGATAAGGCAAGGGCATACCCCTCTTATAAGACCTTACCTTTCTTACAAACACCATGTCTTGTCCTTGCTGCCCTTTGTAACAAAATGATCAACTGACAAAAAACTTGGGAATTAGATCCACTATCTGCACATCACACTCATTGGATTGCTTTCTTTCTCTCATACACACATATGCCCTACTCTTGGAGAGACCACCCAACCATACTTACCATGCCCTGCAGTTACAACCTGCATAAGAGGACTTCTCCCCCTCTCCTTTTAGCCCCCTCTTGTCCCACACACTTGCCTAAGTCACTTATTTTACTGAGAGGAACCGAGTGTGTAGTGCAATGGAAGAGTGAAAAAGTTTCCCAACCCCTAAAGCCTCTTCTTTTGGTAAACAAGTTTTCCCTCTTAATTTTATATGTGTTAAATGATTAAGTTAGTGGGTTATTGGCAGTTTTTTCTTGAAGAAAGATAGTATATTGGTGTTTTATAAGTTGGTTTATAGCTTTGGGAGTGATTATTTAGTTGAGGAATCCTAGTTTGAGTTTAATCCGTATGAGTTAGATTTTTGTTAAAGTGGTGTGTACAAATTTTTTAGCTTGGATATGAAATGTAGTTGTTAGATGTAGAACAAAAGGTACAAGAATTAAAGTATTAGAATTTGGAATGCCATGTAGAGTTAATACAATTTCAGTTAGCATGTTTGTTGAGGATGATGTTAATTCAAGTTTTTGTATGCTAATTTTGAGCTTGCAAAGGAGCTTTGTGATGAGTAGGAATTTGGTTCATGTTGCTATTGTGAGCCTAATGTCTAAATATGTAACTTTTAGTAAAGATACATGATTATGGATGTTAATATGCAACAATATTACAAGCCTATTTTAAGATTAGCAATTTATTGTAAGAAATTGATAGTTTGATATGTTTGTTTGAAAATGTAGACTTTTATGACTAGGATGTTGTATTCGGACTTAGACTAGACTTGATGATAATTTGCATGGCTTAGATATTAAGAGAGCTGGTTCATTTCCTAACGAATTGATGTATACTCTAGAATAGTTGCTTATATATCTTGGCTTGACATTAGTGTGTATAGACGGTTTAGTTCCTAAGCATATTTCGGGTTGGGTATGAAAAAGGAGGATAGATATATTTTTGAGTTCTATTCTAGAGTTAAGCCAAGTAGTTATTTTAAGTTTAAGGGATTACAAGTGGGTTTAGCTTTCTTTTTAGGTGTTTAAAGCACTTTTATGAGTAAATTGAGATGGTTGTTGAAATACAGTTTAAGTTAATTGCTTGATACTTTTGTTTCAGATTTACATGATTTGTATCGTAGGCATGGCAGAAAATTTATTGGTCTTTTCATTTGGATGATTTTATTTTCACATGAATGGTGTTGCAGGAAGCAGATTCAGAAGTTGAGGAATATGACTTGTTAGATCCAACATCATCTGACACAGTGGTTGGCAAAGAGCATTTATCTTTCATGTTCAGTCGAGGTGTGCAGCATATAACAAGAATTTTATTGGTTTGTTGATTCTATGCTTAGGCATGTGCATAAAATCAAGCATATAAATTTACTATCATGTTATTCTTCTATTTCTTTCTTCATTATCATGTATTTATTTATCACTTGCATGAGTAAATTGAGATGGTTGTTGAAATACAGTTTAAGTTAATTGCTTGATGCTTTTGTTTAAGATTTACATGATTTGTATCTTAGGCATGGCAGAAAATTGAAGAGGTCTATTCATTTGGATGATTTTATTTTCACATGAATGCTTGTTAGTGGTTGGCAAAATTTATCTTTGATGTTAGGTCGAGGTGTGCAGCATGTAACAAGAATTTTATTGGTTTGTTATTCTATGGGAAATATTTGTGACATTTCATTGAATTAGATACATATTGAAACCATGTATACGAATTCATCCAATTTCTTATAATGAATTAGTTAATTACATGCAAACGTGTGAAAACAAAATAGAAGGGAAAATGCATGGTGGCTCATAACATGCAAGAAGGTACAAAATTTTTGCAACTATATAAAATTTCTGCTATAATATTTGTTTGTGTGTAACTTATCTTAAGCAAAGTCGTCACTTTGGAGAATTCTTTTGCCTAGCTAGTGAATGTAGAAGGCAGTCTACTTGATAACCATGTTCCGGACAGCTGCAACTCAGCCATCAATCATCAGGTCATCGCAAATCAACGTTCGATGTGCGAAGTTGCGGATAGACTCCACCCCATTTGTTTTCATATTTGTTGCAATTATGGTACATTTGTATTGTGGATGCTTTTGTAGTACTTTAAACCTTGTAAGAGACATTAGATGCTCCCATTTATAGTATTTAATTGCCTCCCATTAATGCACCATATGCCAGTGTATAGCACTTCTAAAGGTTTAAAGTATGATTACTTTATATATATATACTAGCTTATAGTATGATTACAAGTATTGGATTAAATTAATCTTTGGTGTATCTTATTCATGGATGTATAGTATTACTATTTGGTACTGTTGTAATTAAATGAGTTGAGTTGGAAGCAAGAAATTATGGAAGCAGGAAATTAGGTACCTACCAAAAAAAAAAAAAAAATTTAAGAAGGGTTGCAGGAAGAATGAGCAATTGCGGCGATTTCCAATCGCCAAAAATAAGTTGTTGAAACATAATTTATTTTTGCGGCGAACTAATTATAGATGCAAAAAAAAATAAACGTTAAAAACTTTTTGCGGCGAATATTTAATTATTGGCGAATATTTATCGCCGCAAAAAGAAAGAACAAATTCGTGTTATTATTCCCGGCAGAACCCCAAATCGCTGATATTTCTTTATCGCGGCGAAAATAAATCGCCGATAAAAATCTTATTTACTGCGTTCCAGCCAAACGCCGCAAATAACCAGATACTATTTGCGGCGATAATTACCTTATTTGCGACGATTAAAAACGCTGCAAATACGTTTTTGCAGCGATTAATAAATGATCATATGTTAACTTTATTTGCGGCGTTAATAAGACTATTTGCCGCGAACTATTTTCGCCGCAAATAAAATTTTTCGCGTCGATATTTGTATTTCGCTGATTTAACTTAAAAGTGAGTTAACAAATGCGACGGACTTGCGGCGCGTAGAAATCACTGCAAATAGTTATTTGCAGCGATTTTTACATTATTTGCGGCGATTTGTTGCGCCGCAAATAATGGATTTTCTTGTAGTGAGGTTCCGTGAGGCCGGATGCTGCAAATCCATTGTTTTTCAATATAGGAAGCGGTTCCAACAAGATGAACCAGGAAGAAGGTGGCCGGGGAGAATATTTTTCTTGGTGCCATGCAGTCCTATATAATATATATATATATATATATATGATAATTAACATTAATCTACAGAGAAAAACAGTACCTGAATATATAACTCCATACACATGCACGATCGAATAGGCCGACAATGCATGATATGATGATCTGCTTGTCTTTTAGTACTATAATTCATCCATTCAATCTACGTAAATATATGATGATCATCTGCTGTTTAATTCATACCATATTTGGCCTCACAGTAGTGATCTATCTAGCTAGGCCTGTCTTTTCCATCAACCAGCTCTGATCTCTTTGGGGAAGCATTTGAAACTTCATTATGGTCATCATTTCTATTTTCATGAGGTTTGGACTTGTAATCGTCGAGGTACTGCTGATAGAGATATGAAACAAAGCCCCAAACAGCCAAAATCATTGAGATCACCTTTATTCCACCAAGTTTATCGTGGAAAAAGATCACAGCCATAACCGGAACAATGGGCAAACCTAAAACACATATGGCATTGGAGAAGAGGGCAGACACCTCAAGAATCAACCCTATACAGCCAACAAAGAAAACCTGCCACGATATGGCTGTCCAAATCAAAGTCATGAGATATGAGACCTTCCCCAGTTTAAACTCTTCTATTTCTCTGTTCAGACCCTTCCACTCTCCACTAGCGAAAAGTCCCACCACAATAGCTGAGGTTGCAATTACTGATTGATAGATTATCATGTCCGTGATGGCTGCAAATGTCTCCCTTTTTACAACCTTCTTAAAGGCAAGCTGTGTAAGGGAAAGCACCAACCCATATACTGCAGATGCACCAACTGTGCATATGAACCCAATTACATACTTTGCTTTAGAGACTCCAGAAGGGTCTGCAGAATCTGTTTGAAGAACAAGGAGAACGGAGGATATGGTGAGAAGAACAAGAGAATTGATTATGAAAGGAGTGAACTTTTGGGAATTAAGGAAGAAAGAGAAAAAAGCATTGAAAGCTAACTGTGAGGAACAAATGAGGGAGTAGGTAGATACAGGAAGATACATCAGCCCAACTGAATACAAGAAGCAGTCTGCTGCTAAAAGAAGGCCAAGAGTTACATAAACTGATGAAAGTATCAAGACGGAGGGTCGTTTTGAGTGGATTAATGTGTCTGTACTGGTACTGTGTCTTTTGGGTGCTGAGATGATGAGGTAGGGAAGGAGGAGAGGGAAGCCAACAAGCTGCACAAGAGTTCCTAACCATACGCTCTTTCCACCTTTGTCGTAATACAACCTTCCCAGGAGTAACCCTACCGACTGCCCAGAGAGGAGAAAAAGTGCGTAGATTCCCAACCTCACCCACCGCATATAATTTCCACGCTGACCGATTGTTGATTGGCTGCTGACATGCATTTGCTCAGTTGAGTTGCAGGCTTCTTTGTCCTCCTCATGAGATGCTAAGAGCAATAATATTACAACGAAAGCTTGATTAGAATATATGGTATGAAAAAAGTTACATCAATTTGATCAGTTCTTACGCAAACTCGATCTGGGCTGTTCTTATCTTCTTCACTTGATCTACATATTTTGGTGTTCTTAAAAGGGGTCTACTTTCAACTCTCACCTGATCTACTAATTCAGAACCCACGAATATATCAGGATTGCTTTTCATGCCTGTGATACTCCTTTTTTCATTCTGGACCTGTTAGTTTACCTCATAATTAAATTCCAAAAGCCTCTTCTCAGTTTGCTTCTCTTCTTTTCTTTTTTTTCTGAAAAGATGGCTAGCGCCTAGGTGGTGGAGGTTAATTATCTGTTCTAATTTACATCTACAGAGATGGGATATTTCCCAGTAACTTTCAGAGTTGATGTATGTGCAGCGATTGTAGTGCTGAATATCAAATAAGAAAAACAAATTCTTTCTTGCTAATTAATAAATCATGTATGGAAACCTAACTTACTCATGATGTGGAGCTGCACTTCTTCATGAGCTTCTCCCATTTCAAATGTCAAGAAGTTCCAAAGATGAAGATGAGAGAGAGAGAGAGAGAGAGAGAGAGAGTTATACAGAATGAAAATGAATCATGTGCAGTTTTGGCGGGTGTGTCGCAGTGAAATAAACGTTGTATTGTATTAATATTGTATTTATAATAAGTTATACAAGCTAGTCAGTGACAGTAGTCGGGGTACGTACTTAATCATTGAAATTAAAAGAGACGTGTTTCAAAAAAAAAAAAAAAAAGAGACGTGGATCTAATTTATTTATTTATATATATATATATATATATATATATATATATGTATTTTTTCTTTTTTGTGGATGAACTTAAACGTAATCATCAAATGGGCCCGGAATTGACCAATTTTCCAAGGTATTAAAAAGAGACAAAGATTTCTTATAATTTTAATAATTAAAAGATAAATAAATATAACATATATTTTAATATATTAATATTTAATGCAATAATTAAATTCTCAAAATATTATATAGAAAATTCGCGCGTACAATTAATCCGACGGAGAGACCCATGCATAAATAATTGAAGGGATAAGGACATAAGCTTTTGTCTTAAATACAAAGCCATGCATTGAGTGACACATCAAGTTTGGTGGGTCTCACAAGGTGGCTGTATGTAATTGAATTGAGGAAAGCTAGTGAGTTCAAGTTGCATCCAGGTTGCAATGATTTATTTCTTTCAACTCATGAGGTTGGGGCCACCTATTTTAACTTCATTTCTTTGGAAGATGCACCACCTTGTCCGTGAGTGGTGATTGATTTCGAGTGTGTAAACACTTGATGCCTTTCGCATTTTCATGCTACCTATGGGAGTTCATTTACATGGGGTGAAAAGCACGTTCTAATAGTCAACCATGAGTTAGGACGAAAATTTTTAAGGCTCGAGCTATCAAGTTGGAGCAGCCTGGCCACCCCCATCTGGAGCTTGATTTTTCTAATATGGCCTTCTCGAAAAGGACATAGATTTTTTTTTCTTCTTTTGATTGAAGTTTCTGTTCACACTTCAATAGAGCGAGAATCTCTTGGCATCATGAGTGAGTTCATCACTAGTGTTTACAGCGTATGAAATGAGTTCTATATACAATCACTTTTACATATTTTTTGTGCACTCCAATAATGTAATTGATAAAATAATTATTTTATATTAAAAAAATGACACAACCAATTATATTAGTAAAGTACACAAAAGATGTAAAAGTGACTACACATATAATTTTTGTTAGAGTGACGCTTCGAGCTAGTCGGGTGTGCAAGGATAGTTTACACCAGCAAATGAAAAATTGACACATTTGAGTTTCAGTAGAATTGATAAATAAGCTGCTTGTAGAAAATCTCAATTTCTCTTCATGTGCAGATCACTCTGGCCCCACCCCATCGAAACGTTGCCCCACCTCCGTTGGCCTCCTCCCGTCATTCTAAAAAAATTGGCCATCGAAACAGTGTCGCCCACCCTTACCTTGGCAACTTCGATTCCTGGCCATCGAAACAGTATCTCCTTCTGTGTGTAAAAAGAACGTATGTGCTACGCCCATCGTTTCTAACTCCCTTTTGTGTGCAAAATTTACATCGCTTGAAGGATTGTAATTTCTGAGGTTAGATATACAAATATTTCTAATTTGGAAATTTATGATTTGGTAACCTTTGATTTGGTAATTTGTGTTTGGTAATTTTTTAGAAAATGTGATAAACTAAATTTGATGAAAAACTTTGGTGATAAAATGATTAAACTTGCGTATACGTTGGTTGACATTTGAGCACATTTTGCTTGGAGGTGGATCCCTATATATTCATCCTCAGGAGGTCTTCCCGTATTCCCAAAATGCCATTAAAAAATTTAATCAAATAAAAGGTAAAAATGTGGTCCAAAAGGGTTTTGCTACACAACTGTCACAACCTCCTACTATTCACCCACACTCCATACTCTACATTTTTTAATATTTTTTTTTAATTTTTTTTTTAATTTTTTTTTAATTTATTTTTTTAAACTATTTCAAATTTTTTTATTCACTATTCATATAAAAATTATTTAATAAAAAAATTAAATTTTTTTTTTAAAAAGATGGAGTGTGGAATGTGGATGAATAATAAGAGATTGGGAAGATTTTTTGAAAGGGGAAAGGGGGAGAGAGAAACGGTCTCATTTCGAGAATTGGTTCAATGCATTGTAGTGTATTGTAAGATAAATACACTTCACAGATGTTGAAATCCTATTGGCCGGTGTCAAAATGAAATACTCAGCTGACCGTTTTATAACTTTTTCCTTTTTGTTAATTGTTTACCATGATGTTCATGATGGCATTGAAAGTGTGAATCAACCAAATGCCAAGCCTTGCTGCGACGTTACGGCTTTCGGCCCAAAGAAAGTCATAAAGCATGGCAACAAAGATGCTTCCACACTTCAAAAAGTTCTAACCGTACCAAAAATGCAGTTGCAAGAAATCTGAAGCCAATGTCGGGTGAACCCTTCTCTGTGTCCGATCAAACGGCAAACACTGCCGTCTTCCTCCACCTAACACCTCCAAACCCCATCCCTTCTCCACCCGGCTCCCTGGTATCCCCTCCCAACTCCAACACTCCCTCCCAAGTCCCAGCAAAAAAATCTCCAAACCATGTCAAGCTCAGCACCACCAAATCCTACCTCTCAAACCTTTCGACACTACAAAATCCAAGCTCCAAACTATACGCACATGTACAACCTATGCCTACACCTTTGACGCCATGATCAAGACCTTCAGAACCAAGGGAATCCTTGGCTTCTAGAATGGCATATTTGCCGGGATCTTCAGCTTCATTACTTCTTCTATTGCATACTTCGACACCAGTCCTCTGGGGATGTTGATCTTGTCCAAATTTGACTGATACCAGTATTAGGGAGAGCGTCATTTTATCGAAAAAAATCGGTGCCAAAGGTGTTGATCATGCAACAAGCATGGACCGGAACTAAATTGCACAATATCTGATGAAGCGGTCTAAATGGATGGTAACATAAAAGGTATTGAAAACAAAATTGAGAACTGGGAACATGTTACTCAAATCGGGTACGAACATGGGGGGGGGGGGGGGGGGGGGCGCGGGAGGAAGCAATAAAAGGTCTAGAACAATGTCCCAAGAATATAAAAAAATCTCAGAATTAAGATTTCCAATTGAATACACCAAGTTCAAATATGCTCCAATCATGTAACACGACATTGACAATCAAAGTTACACTAGTAATGAATCTCGAATTTCTTTGATGCCAGACAAGTGATATATGTCACAGGATCCTACATTTTCTTTAATGATTGAACACGAAGAAGAAAGAATTTACATGCACCATTCAGCAGTATTACAAAAAGGGAAGAAGAAACAAAAAGATCTTTCCTGTCATTTCCTGCCCTCTGCCACATGCGAAATGAAATGTATATCAGACTTCTAATTTCAGCCCTGATGCAGCAGCAGTGAGGGCAAGTCTCCAGCCCATTGGAAAATTTGCTTTTAAAGCTAGATTTGCAACCAACATCTTCCAAAGTCCCCTTATTTAACTCCCGCCTCGATACTTTTCGCACATCCGACAGGAAACATCTATGTAATTCTGTCCTAAGTATTAATTTGTCAGGCCTGTAAGAGTAATTTCAGTTACTAGTCATCATATAGAGGTAAGAATATCTAGTTGAGCTCAGAGATCGTTTAAAAACTGGGTAAATATATATTATATACTAGAATCTCTGACCCACAATTATGACAAAAGCCCTTCAAAAATTCAAAATATGAAAACTCTTCCTAATAAGCAATTAAGTGCCATTATGTAGCAAAAAGAAAATTTAACTGCCATAAATGGAATTACCGGTGAATGAGGGATCTGAAGAAGAACAAGTGATATGAAATACAAGCACAGGAAAATGGCAGACCCAGCAAGAAAATTATACAGCAGCCGCCGGTTGTCTTTGGTGGGTATGAAAACTGTCTTCAGCGTATTGGTTAATTCAAAAATCCGAAGAGATACCTGCATAAGCAAGTTCAGAGTGCAGCAAAAAATGCATAAAAAATGGGAAATGATTAGTCCTGGTGGCCTTCATAAATTAAGGGTCAAGAAGAAATAAGCTTACAATGACATAAATAGCAGTAGTGAGCATGAAGTTAAGCATGGGATATTCTGGGACAAAAGAAAGAAGCCACTTAGGCTGTCCATTAGGCACGCTTGATCTGCAGATAGATAGAGGGAAGTTAGAAACACATTTGAGTCGAATCAGTATGGTCTGTTTTCAGATTTCTTTTAATATTCTCTCATTTTACCTCTTATCTCTGCCAATTTATTTTCTCTGTACATTTGCAATTTGGTACTGTTTCATTAGTAATTTTTCTTGGAAGTGTCAGAGGAAGAGAGAAAGTGACTACCTTTACCATAATATCGATTTAGACAATAAAAAAAAATAATCCAAATATCACATGGAAATATTAACAAGAAAGCTTAAATATCTCATCCACCAAGTGTAAATAAGGAAAAGCTTTTAAAATCATAGTATTAACTCACTACCGAGAAGGGTCACATGAGGTTAAGCAATTATATAAGACAACATCAAAATGATACCATGCTACGATGTTCTTAAAATATAAATTTTCATACTCATTAAAAAGAGGATGTTCTTAAAATATATAAATTAATAAATACAGATTTGTTATATAGAGCTCCAAACCAGTGAAAGATAAATGATTTTACACACCTCAACCAGATGTGGAACTGTGAAATATAGGTCTCCAAAGTTATCTTTCCAAGCCACCTAATAATGCCAAGTAGAACATTAAAAAACCTTCAAAATATGGTAGCAGAATTCATTTGAATTTATTAAAAAAGAAGAATAAAGCCACACAATCACTGAAAAGAGGGTGCCTCAAGTATAGAATGGTTTCATTATAAAGACAAGAAAACGTACGCAAAGAGAGTCAATGAGAAACTCCGAAACTGCTGAGTGAAATTCCGCAAGCAAATATACACACTGAAATAACAAAGGTCTTGTAAGATGCTGGAAATGAACAAAAAAGGGTAATTGATCGAACATCTATGTGAACCTTACAAGATTCCACATACCCACTCCCAAAAGTAAAGATAAAATAGGACAAATATAGCAACTAGTCAATACGCACGTTATTGGAATCCATGATGTGTAGGGATGATATTTGTTGTATGTAACCTTGTCCAGCTTGTATACATATTCGTACCACATGTAACCAACCTAGAAAAGATATTAAAATGAAATAAAGATGATAAGTGAGAATATCCAAAATAGATCGTTAATAATCTATAAGCAAAAAATGCAAATGATGTGGTCACAAGATCATGCAACTCACAAATGAAGAGACTGCAACAATGCTTGCTTTGATTGAGATTCTCCTCTTAGTTTCAGATTCCTCCAATTTTTCCATCCATTTCTCAACCTAACAAGTTCAATTTTTTAAAAATTTAGTAGTTGATAAACCAAAGAAAGCAAGACCTAACAGATGATCAAACATTCAAGAGATTACGTTGGGGTGGTAATATGCATATATCATTCCAATGATCCATATATACCGATCAAGTCCAGATCTGAAATGCCATTCATGCAGACGAGGGAGATCTGGTTTTGCAGGATCAGTATACCCTGTCATCAGAAGCAACTGTTAAGTATATGCAAAAGACGCTAGGAATTGAGAAGGATAGAAAGGAAAAGGGTGAAAAGAAGGGGAAGAAGCAAATTAACTTTTTTTTTATAATTAAAAAAGAAATTTTATTACCAAGAATAGGCACAGCCCAAGTACACAGAAAGTATACAAGGAAATACCTACTACACTCTAGAAAGCAGGAAAACTAAAACAGATTCAGTACATTATCATCATTCCTTGCAAAGATCTTAGCGCACAAACACAATAAGAAGAAAACCAGAGGAAGAATAATAAGAACACCAGGAGGAGAGCTTGAGTTAATAATCATGATCAAATAGAGTCTGATGAGAACAAAAATAGGTTTACAGAGACTAAGAAAATAAACCATAGTCAGTACTCACACTTATCTACAACTCACAAAAGGAAATAACATAAAGCCCAAAAATAACACAACCTAACAGAAATCAAAATTAGATAATATGACCCTAAAACTTATTGCCTGAGCTGTCCTCTGAAGTCAGCATCCATATACATGTGACTGCAGCTTGTATCTGGTGTTCGCACCATACCCATATTCATTTAAAACAAAATCAGGAAAATTTGCCACTAGAGTAAGCATAACAAAAGCCAATTTATCATACTAAAATCTTCGTGATATGCATTCACAAATAATATAATCACAGAACAGGAGTTTACAATAAATAAAATTCTCATTAAAAGGGGAAGGTGGTGAAAAATCAAAGGTCAAGGGAGATAAAAATAAAACATAAAAGTGAACATATAATTTTTTTTTTATAAGTAAACGATTATATTGATATGAATTGGCATAGCCCAAGTACACAAGATGGTATACAAAAGGTCACATCTATTTAGAGAGTAAAAGTGAACATATAATTGCGGCCAAGTGATAACAACAACAACAACAACAATAATAATAATAATAGAAACAGTACCATAATAAAAACACAATGACAAAAGATGAGACCTAACCAAAAAACTTCCAAATATAAATGCCAAAAAACTAAAGCTTTAGATTTCAAGTCCAAGTTGTGTGCTCAAAAATTTTGGCAAAGGTCACTTGAAGAGATAAAATCAAGCAAGCTGACAAGCAGAGCGATGAAATGACTCCGTAACTTTCATATTAATATTTAATTTAGCACCAAATTAAAGCTAAAACATAAAAAAGGTAACACAAGGTAGGTTACTAACCTAAAAGGAATGCTAGTGGACGCCAGAATATGTAGAAAACTCCAGGAATTTCCCAAATCAAGATAACCACGAGAAAGCATACAAGAATCTTCACAGCCATCACTGACCTTATCTCATTGTACTTGTTAAAAATCCCAAGGGCTCCATACACCATTAAAGTGAAAAGCGTGTGCATTGGACAAATATAGTACAGCATGTAGTCATTATTAAGAATAATGCAGCAAAACGCCACAAAGAAATTTAGCCGCCACATCATCTGCATTGTATAATAGAGATTTAGAAGATTTTGATTATCACTATATATGGAATTATCAATACATATGGAAAGAAGATTTAAAGAAAAAAAGTTAATTGAGTCTTTGAACGAAATGGTTGTAGAGTCATACAGTCTATTACCTGGGTAAAGCGTGCAAGGCTAAAATCCTTTCGAATGTAATAATAGGAGAAGTTTCCAAAACCAGTCATCCAAACATATGCAGCAATAAAGACACGTATTGCATTGTATATCTCCGCCGCAGCAAAGTAATGGTACATTAGAAATAGAACCTGCCAAAACATAAACAGAATCGTAGATGCCATCAGATATTAAACCGATACCTAGGATTAGGCATATCCCCAAAGGTCATTGCATTCCTCAATCTTTAACATTCCAACATATTAAAACCAAATAAAATAGTTTCATAATTTCTTAGTAGCATTTATTATCCAAATCATAACGTATGGCTGGAATGAAATAAAAGTACAAACATGTGAGGCAAATTTAGAAAGAAATGTAAACTAAGTTAGTGGCCATATAAATGCCAGCAGCTCCAAAGCACAAATATCCAAAAATAAAGAAATCATTAAAAGAAAGGGTGGGCCTAAGTACCCACCCGTGGGTAGGCCCAAGTGCTAAGGGCAAACTTGTGTGCATGTGCCCCATGTCACAGGTTCGATTCTCCAGGGATCAAACTGCGATTTAAGTGGGAGGCCGTGGCGGTGGATTGCTGTGCTAATCTCCCTGGGGGTTTAGGTTCCATGGGCGAGTCCTAAGAACTCTGCTGTGGGGTGGTTCCCCCGTCATAAATAAAAAATAAAAAAAGGTGGGCCTAAGCATGAGAAAAGAGAAAATGCAACCATAGCTGCTGATCACAAGTTATCAGCTTCAAAAAGAGTACTTGCCTGCATCCATCCTTTCCACTCTTCAGTTTGATGTCGATTAAGATAAAGTACGGATTTTCCAGAGAATGCTGACACATCACTGTGCTTTTTCAAAGAAGTCATTGCTGAAACTATGATAAGGAGAACGTAGAGAAAGAGGAAAAGATCACGATTGTAATTCTGCCAAAGGAAACCATCACCAAAAATTTATTAAAATTGTCAGTAATGAATTCCAACCAATTGTGTGTAACAACATATTAATTTAAAGCATGACTCTGACACCTACATCCAAGATGTCAAAATAAATTGTTCTTTTGGGAAAAAAAAAAAAGTAATAAACAATCCAAAACATACAGTGGCATGGTTGTTAATTTATTGTCTTGTCTCAATAGCATTGGTACGTTTTGAATATAAATTAAGTGCTGCATTGAAGGAAATTTTTTGTAGGTGCATTAAAGATAATGAATCTAGACAGCTGAAAAAAATTGAAAATTTCTATCTCCTAACCTAAAATAAGTACCTAAATTATAAGGAATATTTGGTCAACCACCCCCAGACCCCCGTGCTTTGAGTAAGTTGAGACACGCTACCTATATTTTTTTTCTTTTTAGAAATAACCTTTCATGATATCTCTGATGTTCGATGGAGTCAGAAAAATTTCATCCACCCTTACTATCTTAAAACATGTTGAAGTTAGTAAGACTGCAACGTGAAAATTAATTTTACTCAAAAATAAAAATAAACAAAATAAAAATAAAAAGTAACTTTTTACATTGTAAATATTTTATTAAAAAAAAAGTAAAAGGGTGGTCTTCATATTTCTGAAATTATTTTTGTAATTATACTTTTTAAAATTAATTCATATTTTTAAATATTTTTAAATATTCTAAGTTTTTCACGTGACAGTCTTGCTGATTGCCAAATATTTTCTGAATTTGTATCTCAATTTAGGCAAAACATACGAGGCGTTTGACCAAAAAATCTTAATATAGTTTTGTAGATAGTTAAAAACTCTTAAGTAGGGTGGTCTTACTACTTATAAAAAAAAAAAAAAAGAAGAAGAAGAAGAAGATAATATCTAAATCTTGCCATCACAATCATATTTGGAAAGGGAAGTAAGCATGGCAGACAGGAAGGAATTGTTTTCCACATACACCAAACAAAAAATTAAAAAAAAAAAAAAAAGTAATATTGGCATGTTGCAATATTCATGTCATCCAAATGTAAAATTATTTATGACATGTAGATGGACAGGTATGAAACAGCAATATAATCAGTGACAAAAAGAACTATTGTCCAGAATTATGTAGAAAAAAGTGCCGTGTGTAGATCAGTAAGCATCATAATATCTTAGGGTAGCATCCAAGTATAAAGCTATGCTAAATAGGATCATGTGTGTGATCAAGAAACATAATCAAGAAGCATGACAAAAGCACCTTCGTAGATTCTCCCAATAAATTCGTGCGATCACATGTGTAGAAATACAGCAGAATTGCCCCAAACTCAGACCTACATGAGTGTAATAAGATATAAAGCAGAAAGCCTAAAAGTTATGTATTTCAATAAAGAGATTTTTAAAAAATAGCAACTTACATTGCTCTCAAAGTGGCTCTATTTTCGAGCAAGAAAGAGTCATCCATGGTCAAGAACCTAGAAACATGATGAGCAGAGGGAAGAACACTTGAAAGACACTCAGTTTTTTCGTAAGTAAAAAAAAAAAAAAAAAATTAACTCCAAGGGATCAGTCATAGCAACTGACCTAATTAGATTCATTTTCATGGACGAACTATGCAACTTAGCAGATGCTGATCTTGTGAGGCCTCCTTCCAGCAAAACAGCCCGATCATCTTCTTTGATTGTCTCCTTTCCCAATTCAACCAGATTAACATCCGAGTGACTGAAACCCAGAAAAATTGTTGTCAGAGAATACTAGCATCGAAAGTCGTATTCTTTCTTCCTGTCGTCTCAAAAATAATAATCTTCTCAATTTTGAAAATACATCAAATAGAAGATGGGAGATTAAGGTTGGTTTGGGGGTGAGACAAAACACAAAATTATCATCTCATCTCATCATTACACATTTTTCAAATTCTCATACAAAATATAATAAATAATTCAACTTTTTCCAATTCCAATTCAACTTTTTCAAATTCCAAAACAATAATAATATTAAAAAATAATATTTTAAACTTTCATCTAAAACCAAAAATTCTCATCTCACTCCCCAAACCAGCCTAAGTGCATCTGTGACCAAAGGAAAAAGGGGGACACATTTAATTTATGATTTTTTTTTTATCAGTAGAAAAAAAATTTTAAGAAACCAAGTAATTAGGCATAGCCAAGATTTATAATTAACTTACATCTTAGGAAACTAAATTTCAATCAAATTCAACAAATTGCGGCATCAAATGGAGATCAAATGTTCTATTACAGGCCAAAAAATAATTACGAGTGGTAGTAAATGACCCTACCCTTTTTTTTGGTAGGTAAATGACCCTACCCTTTTTTATATTCCTCGTGTTATCTTGGACAATATAGAACCTCAATTTGAGCCCACACTCTTCCAATCAATTCGATGCAACATACTCTTAAGGGTTTCATCGAGTGTTGCCTTACTCACCATTGATCCATCATTAGTCTTTGATATCATTTATTGACCATGTCCTTTTCTGGATTAAATATGACCTAATCCACCAAGCCCAATCCCAATATCTTTTTTAAAAAGTTAATTCATTTCATTAAAAGATGTAGAGAGGCGCAACCCTAGTACACAAATGCATACAAGAGATTAGCCCTTCAATGGACAAAAGACTAAAAATCCATAAATTCAGAAATATTAGTATAAAGAGAAATATTATGCGCCCAGGTCCATTTATAGAGATTGGAGCAGCATATTCTTGAGCTCTTCGACCAACATCTCTTCAAAGCATCTGGCATTCTACCATCTCCTTAAGCTCCACAAAACACATGAAGGTGTCATTCTCCAAATGGCTAAAACTAAGCAATCTCCCAGTTGACCTCTCCAACAATCATCGCTTGTCTAAGCATGATCCATCAACTCCGGAAAGGCTAAAAATCACATCAACTCCGGAAAGGCTAAAAATCACATCAACTCCGGAAAGGCTAAAAATCACATCAACTCCGGAAAGGCTAAAAATCACAATCCATATTGCTTTTGCCACTTCACAGAAGAAGGTGATCTATATCAGTGGCACTTCCGTACATTTTCTCTCTGTACATTCTCTCTCCTTACATTTTCTGTATTTCGATGTTTCATAGTTCTCCGTTGAGATTGGGTGGTTTGTGAAAGAGGGCGGATGGGTTTTTATAAGGACATTGCGATAGAGTCCAAGTTTTTCTCACTTGCTAAGGATGGGGGTCTACTGGTCATCACTGAGAGAAGCTAGAGGGTGAAGTCAAAATTGTCACTAGGTCCTTCGACAATGAATTGGTTGGCAAAGGCTATGGCAGATTGTTTGAAGGAGGAGAAACGTGATTTTTCTCCACTGTTAGGGAGGGTAGTTGTAGCTTCATTGCTCAGCGTTGCTCGAATGGTCATGGACATTATATGGCGTTGGTGGAATATGGGGGTGGGGGCAAAGAAACTTCAGCTTTGTGCCTGAAGAGAAGGAAGGCAGAGGGTGGGAACGGCTAGGGGAGGCATTATGAGAGGCTCTCCAGGAAAGGAAAACCTCAGTCAGTGAGGGAGCTCCAAGACCATCGACGATAAAGGTGCCACCTTTCTCTTACAAGGATGCGTTGCTGGTGGAGCATCCTCGTCAGCCCCTAGCAAGGTGGCCATGGCAGAGAGCTGGTGACAAGGTATAGTAGAGAGGAGATCACAGCTATGGTGCTAACAGTGACACAGTCTTTCGGCATGAATAGAGGTAGAGTGGTGGGAGCAGACTTGCAGGTGGCGTGGCAGAGGGGGATGTCCACAAAGCTCTGCTGGACGTGAAGGTGCATTTTTGCATGCTGCAGGACCAGGTGGAGTTGCTCTTAAAGTGTGTTGAGCCTAAAGGGGAAAGGGGAATGGAGGAGAGGGCCAGGTATGTTATTGAGATGGAGGAAAGGGCTGGGTTGCACTTCAGGGGTGGCCCAGGCCCAGGCCCAGGCCCAAGGAAGGAAGGCCCTAGTCTGAGAGGGGGTGTTTTAAAGGGGGTGAATGGGCCCGCAACTGCTGGCCCAAGGGACACAGCTGGCCTGTCAAGGCCTAGTGGGCTTGTCTATGGGCCCAAGCCCTCTAGAAGTTCAGGGGCTGGAGGTGGATTTAGCCCATCAAGCCCCCTCCCGTATGGAGGATTCGTAGGGATGGAGATTGACGCCCATGACTGACAACAGCCCAGCCACTGCGTCGGCATCAGCTTCAGTGGCACCGCGACCTGTCGTGCATCCATCAACGGAGATCTTCATACCAGTTTCACAGTAACCCCTCATACATCCTAGCCGATAAATTAAAAGCCTTGAAAAATGACCTTAAGCTTTGGAATTCTCAGTCCTTTGGAGATATAGGGGAGCAAAATAAATTCATGGTGGAGGAGTTGCAACAGTTTGAGAGGATACTTGAGGCTAGAGCCCTTTCACCGGAAGAGCTTGCGGAAAGCAAAGTTGGTTTCAGAATTGAAAAGAGTATTATCTTTGGAGGAGATTTCTTGGCGCCAGAAATCGAGAGCATTGTGGTTGAAAGAATGGAACCAGAGCACCACGTTCTTCCATAGAGTTGCCAACTCTCATAAAAGAAATAATACTATTGAAATGCTGAATATTAATGGTATGGAGTGCAAGGAGGCACATTTGATTTGGGACCATATGGTGGATTACTATGAACAACTGCTTACAAAACGCGTGGGATGGAGGCCAAAGCTAGATGGTCATGGTTTTGATACTATTGAGCCTCAGACAACGTCTTGGTTGGAGAAGCCTTTTGAAGAGGAGAAAGTATATGATGTAGTGAGACGCATTGGTAAAGATAAAACCCCAGGTCCAGATGGCTTCTTGATGGGCTTTTTCCAATCATGCTGGGAGGTGGTGAAAGAGGACATTATGAATGTGTCTTAGGAAGTATCCTAGGCTGGAAAGTTTGAGAAAAGCCTAAATGCTACTTTAATTGCGCTGATCCCAAAGAAGGTTGGAGCGTCGGAGGTTAAGGATTTTCGACCCATTAGCCTTGTGAATAGGGTGTATAAAATTATCTCCAAGGTGCTTGCCAACAGATTAGAGGAGGTTTTGGGCAAGATCATTGCGAAGCCACAAAATGCACTTGTTAGGGGGCGACAAATTCTTAA
This sequence comes from Cyclocarya paliurus, assembly GCA_029856935.1. Lineage (NCBI taxonomy): Eukaryota > Viridiplantae > Streptophyta > Magnoliopsida > Fagales > Juglandaceae > Cyclocarya > Cyclocarya paliurus. The sequence continues at coordinate 21,896,841 of CM056951.1, forward strand.
TTCAGTCCTTATAGTGAACGAGGGCCTAGATAGCATATTAAAGGCTGGATCCACTAGGATTATTTGCAAATTAGATATGGAGAAGGCATACGACCATGTAAATTGGGACTTCCTCCTATATTTGCTGGGGAGATGCGGCTTTGGGGTTAGATGGCACACTTGAATTAGTTGGTGCATCTCAACGGCAAGATTCCCAGTCTTGATTAATGGCTACCCTACCGGCTTCTTCAGCAGCTCTCGAGGTCTAAAGCAAGGAGATCCATTGTCCCCAGTTCTCTTTGTTATCATTATGGAGGCTTTGAGTAGGATGATATCGGCTGTGGTTACGCATGGGTTTGTGGCTGGATTTCTGATTGGTGACCCCAATAAGGGCATTATTACTTTGTCTCATTTACCTTTTACAGATGGCACGCTCCTATTCTATAAGGTAGATCGAAACCAGTTGAGGGTATTGAAGGCTTTGTTATTATGCTTTGAAGCAACATCAGGCTTGAAAATGAATTTCAACAAGTCAGAGTTCGTGCCAGTGGGGAACGTGAGTAATACTCAACAGCTAGCTAGTATACTTGGTTGTAAGGTAGCTTCTTTTCCCATTATCTATTTGGGATTGCCTTTGGGGGCTATTGCAAGGGCCTCATCCATTTGGGATTCTATTGAGAAGATAGGAAGAAAATTGGCAAGGTGGAAGAGATTGTATTTGTCGAAGGGTGGCCGATTGACGCTCATTAAGAGTACCCTTTCTAACTTACCTACCTACTTTTTGTCTTTGTTTCAATTGCCTGCCCATGTAGAGGCTCGGATTGATAAACTGTATTGTGATTTCTTATGGAGTGGGATAGGGGATGAATTCAAATTTCACCTAGTTAGCTGAGATAAGGTGTGTAGATCAGTCTCGTCAAGTGGGTTGGGTATAAAAAACTTGAGAACATTCAATCGGACCCTAATTGGAAAGTGGCTATGGAAGTATAACATGGAACCAGAAGCCCTATGGAAACTGGTGGTTGATTGCAAATATGAAAGCTTGTGGGGTGTCTGGTGCACTGAAGAGGTAAATGGGGCCAATGGTATGGGGGTTTGGAAACACATTAGGCATGGGTGGGGGGACTTTAATAGCCATTCTAAATTGGTGTTTTGGGGGGGGGGGGGGGGGGGGAGTTGTTTTCCGAGTGGTCCGTAATCAAGATGCTTTAGCAGAGGACCTCATGCCTCGATCAGGGGACCAAGTACAATGGAATGTCTCGTTTAGTAAAGCAACACAAGATTGGGAAGTAGACATCTTTGAGGCTTTTTTCAGCCTACTATATTATGTGAAGCCAGACGATAGGCTGTGGTGGACTCCCGCAGGTAAGGGCATTTTTTTGGTTCAATCCTTCTATAAGTCCTTTAGCCAAGCCTCAAATACTCAGTTCCCATGGAGGAGAATTTGGAGGAATAAGGCGCCTCCAAAAGCGATCTTCTTTACATGGACAGCAGCTTTGGGGAAGATCCTAACAACCGACAACCTGAGGAAGCACCGGATAGTTATACTAGACTAGTGTTGCATGTGCAAGAGATCTGGCGAGAGAGTGGAACACCTCTTGTTACATTGCGAGACAACTAGAGCCTTGTGGGTTGAAGTGTTTAGCCGAGTAGAGTTATCCTTTGTAATGCCTGCAATTGTGGTCAATCTATTGGCTAGCTGGACACTTCCGAGAGAAGTCCCACAAATCAAGGTTGTGTGGAAGATGATCCCGATCTGCATTATGTGGTGTATATGACAAGAGCGCAATGATCGGACTTTCGAAAACAATGAGCGGTCACCAAAGGAACTTAAAACTTTATTTTTCCTTACTTTTTCTCTATAGGCCATAGCTTTAGTTTTAATGGCCTAAATTTTCATGAATTTCTAGTTTCCAATATTTCGACCTAGATAGGTCTAACCTCTTGTATACCATCTTATGTACTTGGGCTTGGCCTATCTCTATTAATAATATTATCGATTACTTATAAAAAAATAAAAATAAAAAGTGATCTATGGATTCCTCACTCCTTTTGCACATGCAAAACCAATCCATCACTATCACATCTCTCTTCAATAGGTTGCCCAAACTCAAAATCTTCCCAAGAGCCGCCATCCACACAACGAAACTTACTCTCAAAAGTACACTGACTTGCCATATGCTTTTCCACACAAATAGGAGTCTTCCTAGATAGATAATGCTTGGTAGTACAAATTAACTTCAAACTACCTCCTCTTTGTAAGGGATCCATCAAATACTATCATCAACCCTTGCCTCAATCTTTTTTTTTTTTTATAGGTAAATCAAACAAAATACAAAACCCAAAATAAAAAAGACAATATCACCAACTCTGCCTCCTGAAAATATATAATAAATGATAAATTCAAATGAAGAATACCATTTGAATACTCCCTGTTATTTGCTGCCCAAGCCTCCTTATTACAAGCAAAACCAGAAAACTCCAAAAAATGCCTTTCGTGATCGATTCCCACACCATAGATCATGCCAACCGTATCTCAGTACTCTCCCCAACTCGCATCTAAAAAAGTGCCCCCAAACCCCCTCATGTGTTTCCAAACGCCAACTACATAAGGACCCACTACCTCCTAAGTGCATGATCCTCCATTCATAATATCCTACTTCATTTCAACTACCCATCTCCATAAAGAATCCCTCTCCATAGCGTAATGCCGTAACCACTTCCCTAACAATGCTTTATTAAACCTAGTCAAAAAACAAAATTCTTATCCACAAACCACCTGTTTGCTTCAGAGAACAAATCTTCAACCAATTAACTAAATGAAACTTAAATTCAGTTTCTTTTGCTCACAATTGGTTTGTCCCACTTCAATTTTGTGGTTGAAGATGGTATCTTTCTGTTTGGATGTGAAGAAAAGTAATGTTAGGGGGATATAATATAGTAGGGAAGGGTCAGCTTAATTCCAGACAAGACCAGTCAAGGCAGGCTTTTATCCCTTCAAAATTCTTTTTCTATGTATAATCTGAACCTTTGTTTCTGTGTGGCACTTTAAAGTGGAGACCTGTACTCTACATTGGCATCACAACTCAATCATACAGGATAACAAATATCACTATAAAGCAGAGGGAATGATAGAAATAAAAATCTACCAAATGTTTAGTCAGTGAACTACTTGGCAACCAAAAACAGGAGCCTCAAACTAGGATATTGCCTTTCACTCACACTTTTGCTCTGGCGCACACTTTTGCTCAACAGATTAAGAAACCTAGAAAAACAATATTAAATCTCTCTCCCCCAACCAAGGCATACTCACGACATCTCTCTTCCTCAACCAAGGCACACTCACTACCTGCTTGACTCCTTCAAGCACTGTAAAAGAGCAGAGCGTTTGGCATGGCCACTAACCATGTATCATAATTAATTTATCCAGTAAAATATGGGCAGGGCTATCAAGCGGGTTTGGCATAGACACCAACTAGAGATCATAATTCATTTGTGCAGTCGAATTGACTCTAAAAGAGGCACAAGGTGAAAAAATACAATCAAAAGAAAAGAAAAAAAATCTAGCTAACACTTCTGTCTTAAAACTAATTCATATATCATTTCATTTTACCCTTTGAAAGGCAAAGGCTTACTACTAATAACCAAGCTCCATATCCAAGCTTTCTTATGTGAGTACTTTAAAAAAAATAAGCTAAGCACACATTTATGGTAAGTACACAAAGGAAGTACATTGAAATTGGTTAAAACATATAACATACAAACAAGTGAACGCCAATCAAGACCACCAAATATGCAAATAATCCCAATCCATAAAATCTGTAGGTCCCCATGTTGACATAAGAAACTTACACTTTAGAAGGATGTGAAGATTTCTTGTATTCAAGGAACTCTGAATAAATCCATGCAACAAAAATTGGTATTATTCCAAGCAAAAAAGACACCTGAAAGTATTAAAGGAAGCTCCATTAAATAAGAGGGAAGCAAAACGAACAGATAGGTATTAAACAGATTTAGATAAGATGAGCCTAGTCGTAACAAGATGGCATGGCATCAATTTTTTTTTTGGGTTGGCGGTGTTATAGGGGTTCTTGTCTTAGTGTTGAACAATATTGCAAAATTTTATGGTAATCAGGTACCAAACATTTATTAAATTCTATTATTTTCCGGTACTAAATCATGGTATCGATGTCATCCACCCTATATTAGACACAAGTAGACAGTGTGTTATGCATTTAGATCAGTCAAATGTGTACAGGTAGGAAGAGAATTGTGTACAGCATGGAGTCCAGTAGAAACATTCCTCCTTTAGGAATAGTTATGCTACTGAGTCCTCATGTCAACAGTAACAAAAATGAAATGCTTCGTTAAGTGTAAAATTAAAGCAAAAGAAAGCACCATAAAATTTTTAAAATTTTCTTCAAAACAAACAATAAATCCATGAAGTTTAGAAAATTTGGAGTTTGCAATGGATGCGTTGAAAGAAACAATTTGATAAAGTGAACCAAGAGCATGACTTTAGGACAAGCATACACATGATCCGCACAAAGTTTTGGAATGGACCAATAAACACAGACACAGTATACTAATGATGAGCTAACAAAGTCTGTATGCATACTATTCCATAAGCCAAGAAGACAATACGGGATGAAATAGAATTCTCTTCAGATCAAGTGGCCACTCTCAAATTTACAAAAAAAAAAAAATTCACTTAAGAAAAATGATTACGTGTTGGACAAAAATTCACAAGCTAGAACACAGACGTCACCCGGACCCACGTTATTATCCAATTAACACAATCACAAATTCAACATTCAGTTTTTTTTTATAAGTCCAAATAATCTATTCAATTCAACCGATCATGTCTAACGTTCTCAGCATTCAGTTAAAAAAACAAAAAAAATGACAGTATGACACAAAAGCATACGTAAACCCGCACCTGCCCCGGCGTAAGTGGCGCCGAAACCACCATTTTCGGTCCCTCAAATCGGTAGGGAACTGCGAAATCCCAAGAAAAGTTAATCACATCAATGACAGCCAAATGTGATATTGTAATCATATCACAAACAAGACCAAAAAAGCACCAGAATTGTAAAATTTGAGTAGCAGATGGAACGGAGAAGTACCTTTGAATCTTAGGATTGCAAAACAGATCGATTGGCTCTCTAGGACATCGGAATCATATGTATGAGAAATGAGAGAAAAAGAAGAAAAACAACCCTAGCTAGAGATCGGACACACACAGAGAGAGATCTAAATACAATAAAGAGAAGAAGAAGAAGAAGAAGAAGAAGAAGAAGAAAGCCTTCGCGTAAAGAATAGAGAAAATGTCGGAGGGTACGTCCCTCTCTCTCTCTCTCTCTCTCTCTCTCTCTGCTCAGCTGTTCAAAGCTGTTGGTGGTGGGTTGGGTCGGGTCGTGGTTGTGCTTTTGTTTTCTCACTAACTGAGTTCAACAATACTTTCTTTGTTTAATTTTCTTCATTTTATAAGAATTTGTGTTGTGTCGGTGACTCGGTGTATAGATAAAATTAGAGACTTTTTCCTCTCTCTTTTTTTGTGATGTAATTTCTTTCCTGCCGTATTGTCCATACAAGAAAGCAAGACTACTCGTATAGTATGCAAACTCATGTATTTTTTGTGAAAAAATTTAGTATAAAAATTTTATGTTTTTCAACGGTAGTTTTTTTTTAAAAAAATAATGTATGAAATTTACACATCCTAAAATTATATATAACATTTTTTTTAAAAAAATAAGTATACAAAACTTGCACAATTTTAAAGATTTAGTTTGTGTTTGGATAGTGAGGTATTTTTAATATTTTATAAATATTAATGAAAAAATAATAATAATAAATAATAGTGAATTATTTTAATTATCTAAATTATACTTTAATTACGCGGGTGACCACTACAATTTTTATTATACTTCCAATGAATGAAAACAAACCTACGCTTTTGGTATTTAAGATGTGGGGTTAGGTGGTCAAGTATGTAGAATTTAATTTGATTTGATTTGGCGACTTTAAGATTAGTCATCCTCATTAGCTAGTCTTTGTTTAGGCTTCTCACCTAAGAAAACAAAAGGACCAAAAAACAAAAAAAAAAGTAACAGTAATAATAAATGATATTTACAATGAATGTGTAAACAATAAATCTTCTCAACCTTCTAATACTTCATATTTCATATATTTTTTAATTTTTTTAATTTTTTCTTTTATTAAATATTTATTATATAAATAATGAATAAAAAATTTAAAATAATTTTAAAAAAATAAACTCAAAAAAAATTTTAAAAAATTATTAAAAAATAATAAAAATTTAAAAAATGATGAAGTGTGGAGTGTTGGGAGGTTGTATAGCAAAACCCATGTGTAAATGTAATGTAATCTATTTTTTAAAATAACAACTAATTTTAAAATAATAGACTTTATTCTTTTTTAAAATCGTTTATTTTCAGGAAACATCTCATCTTATCTCATCTCATTTTATTTAATTATTACAATTTTTTTAAATTTTAATATAAAATAAAATAAATAATTCAATTTTTTCAAAACTTAAAACAAAAATAATATTAAAAAAATCTATTCTAACAATATTTTTTTAATTTTTTAATTTTAATATCAACTCATATCATGTCATATAATAAAACAAACGAGATTAAATGAACTAAAACTTGGCGCCATAGTTATTATGGTTGTGAGGTGCGAGTAAAAAGTAACACTACATGACCTAATTAATAAATATTTTTATAGTGGAAAATGTATTTGACTTTAGAGGTGGTTATATTTTTGTTAATGAAAGAGAAATAAATAAATAAAATGACTTATATATAATCTATTACTATTTCTACGTGTTTGTCGAGCAATGTTAAATCACCAATAAATAATGCAACACTCACATCTTATCTCATTTCATTTTTTTTAATTACTTTATATCTCAACTAAAAAAAATTTTTTATTAGAAAAATATTATTTATACTTACAATTTTGTTTACATAATCATAACTGATGATGTGATACCTACTGAAAATTATGAGAATTTTAAAATATAAAATTTGAAATTCAAAATTATTTTTAAAAAAATATTAATAAAATAGAACTGTTACTCTATACATATAATATTGTATGTACGGTTATATGTACATATGCTGTTGACAACCAGTAATGTTCAAGACTCAGAGAAAGTGATTGGGTTATTGTAGCAGTCACAAATAAGCATTGGTAGGAAAAGTCATACCACCTAGAGTAGTATGACTGAGCCATTTTAACGATAATGAGGGGTTACCTTCCAACTTAGACTTGTAGATGTGCAAATGAAGAAACCACTTAATTAATGAAAGCCATTTAAGCTGCATGTTTTTTTTAATAATAATAATAATTTCAAAAAAATGTAAAATTCTAACTTTTCACCCTTTTGTAACACAACAAAATGAGTAATACAAAACGAGCCGGCCTGCTTAACATAAGTTATATTTATATAGTTGTGACAGCTTGGGAGATGTTAAAAAAGTACCACTAGATCATCATAGTAAAAAATGCTGAAAATGACTTGTATATAATTATTGATGTCGTGTTTCATAACTTGGGCAACTCCACGATACTGAATTCAGTTTGGATTCTGTTGATATAGAGAATGGGGATTCGAGACACCATGGTACTTTCGATGCCTAAGTCAGTTGTTGGGATAAAGTGGCAAAGCAAGTAAAAGAGAAAAGTATTCAATGATAGAGAATAATGAGCTGAAGTGTGTAAGAGTCTAAACTCATTCTCCTGGCTAAGGGAGGGAGTATTTATATATGGCCGGGGCAATTCCCGAGGTAGAGGTAGTGGGTGTGCCACTCAGTATTGAGGTCGGGTGTGCCTGCCAACTCCATGCTACGCAACAGACTCACTAGGCCTGATTGCGACTGTCATTAACACCTCAGGAGGCACGTCATGGCATGCCAAGTCTAAAGATACTTTAAATGCAATGTGACTCCCTATCGTGGCGTGCCCATTTCCATCTCATTAAATGCGGCGTGGTTCCAGTCAGGTACATCCATCCTTTTGACATATCCAAACTCCAGTGTTTAGGGACAGAGTGAATGTCGGCTAGTAGTAATGTCAAATAGTCTTGCCTTCTGTCATCTAGTCATCGTGCATTACCCAATTACTTCCATTTCTAGGACCCCTAAGCTGACCTGGCCCAGCTCAGCCCTTGCCTCGAGCCTTGCAGACAGGGCCTACTTCCCTGGCTCGGCCCTGGGGATTAATCCCCTCACAATAACTTTTCCAAATATTTTGTTAATTCACTGCTCATCCCATGGAGATTTCAACCCATATTTTTTACTAAGATTGTTGTATGTATCAAGTATCAGTTAGGATAGGTAACTTTTTTTTTTTCGACAGTTTATATAACTATATGTTAGAATAACATCATTGTTATGGATGTGTTTCCTATTTATGCGAACAACTTCCAGTAACCTGCAACAAAAAGATGAGAAGGGCTCAGTGTGGTGGAGGATACTTCTGATGCCTAAGTCAGTATAGAGTGTGGAGAGTATTCCAATTTTTAGATAATTTAGTGCATGTTTGAGATTGTAGTGGGAAATATAGCTTATAGTTTTATATAGGGCTTACTAATAAGCTCTATACTTCAAAAGTTGTTTACCGTTTGATAAACATGTATCTAAAACACTTTTAAAATTAGTTACATTACTTTTTTTAAAATACAGTTATCTGCAGGAGCTTTTGGATAAAAGCTTCAATTTGGTGCTTTTAAAAAAAAATAGATTTTCAGATTTTTTAAGTGATTAAAGCACTTTTTATAAATTTACCAAACATATCATTTTTTCTTTAAAAGAGTTTTTAAACAGTTAAAAGTATTTTTTAACCTTTCAAACGCAATCCCAAACAAGCTCTTAGAAGTCATCTCAAATGTGTTTTTTTTACCTCAATTTATATGAGTTGGGTGTGTGATTAGAAGGATTGTCTCATGGCTTGACCTTCTTTAATCCGATCGCGGATTGTTAGGACTCTAAATTATTGGTTATGCGAGAAGGAATTGATACCCTGGGCAAGTATCGCGAGAGGATATCACACTGGAGGTTATCTGCCCACTATATCATTAAATCCCCATATTAATGACAGCTAGATTTGACTTATGTGTCGGTGCATTCTGGTGGTTGGTCCTTCAATTTGTATTTCACGAGCCTTTGACCTTTGGTTTGTGGGCCTCAGGCCTCTATAGTCATGGGTTCGGCCCACTCTTTATGAGGAACTAATTGACCTCTAATTACTTCATATAAATACCCTCGTTTTAAAATAGTGTTGTGTAAAAGGCTATATATATATATATATATATATATATATCATACTATCATTTTCATATAAAAATACATCTCAACCTTTCCAACTTTAATTCAACCCTTATGGCTAGCAAGGTTACAGCATCGCCTCAAAATGTACACAATTTAGATAGAAACTAAATTAATTAATCTGAGGGTATGGATCTGGTCTTCAACATGCCGTTTTATCTATATTGATGCCTTTCCTTGATTCCTTAAATTGCATGTGCATGGTTCATCAAATAAAGATTCCTTATTTTATTTTTTTAATATTTTATTGGCAATTGGGGATAAATGGTCCCTAATGACCAGGGATAATAGCCTCTGGTACTGGGCTCTCCGAATCTTTACTCGGCCTGTTTCTTCCCTGCTTCTCCTATGGGTCTTAGCCCATCACTTGCCTTGCATTCCCGGGCCCAGGATTTCTTTGGTCGTTCATCATTTTAGCCCAGCCCATCTCATATATGAACATTTATGGTACTTTAACATCCTCTAGATTTCTTAAGATAATCTATCGGATGGTTTTCTCAAAACTTTAACTATTGCTTATAATTATAACTTAATAGTAAAGATTTGGACACGTCAACATCTATCACTTTGAGATTCAAATTGCTAAATATGTTATATACTAAGATAATAAATATTTAAGTTGACTTCCAAAGTAGAAAAAAAAAATGTACTTAGATGCCATAAAACTCCTACCATTACCCACCTATGGCTAGCCCAAGTGGTAAGGACGAACTTTTGTGCATGAGCCCAGGCCATGGCGGTGGATTGCTGTGCATGAGTCCAGCCCAGGCCATGGCGGTTTAGGTTCAATGAGTGAATCCTAAGGACTCTCTGTCGTGGGGTGTTTCCCATCATTAAAAAAAAAAAAAAAACCCTACCACTGTTCTTTTATGCAATAAATAAAACCAAACCTGGTAATACATATTATTCTAAGAGAGTATATATATATATATATATATAATAAGCAGCTAATATTTAAATTAAGCAGCAGTCCTCCTTTTCGGGTAAAAGTACCTACTAATAATTAGCAATATTAGTCAAGGTTGTACGGTATATTGGCCTCTTAAGCCTTATATGTACATACACAAACGCAACTTTAATTAGGCAATTACTTGATGCTCACGACACATGATATATACATTATACATATATATAATTAATTAAGCACGATTTCTTAAATTTTAAAAGCTTATAAATTAATTAAGACATGTATTTAATTAGCTAGGCAATAGGGATTCGGGAATACCTAAATTTTGGGTTTTATATTGTTTAAGAGTACTTCTTCGACTGTTTTTTAAGGGCTGTGATCTAATGGTGCTTCAAACAGAATGCGCGCGCACACATATAATATATATATATATTAGTTAAAATTAAAAAGTATGGGTTCCATTACAATTATAAAAAGTGTGGAATCCTTCTTTGAGATTAAAATTGAGTAATTAGTTATGGCGAATCCCTTATATATTGCGTCGGATGATCTAGTGATCTTTAAAGAACAAAAATATGGTGAAATTTATAAAGGGAAGGAATTATTAGCTAGGACGTCCCTGAAGAGTCGGGGCCAATATAAGTCAGAGTACTGCTACACAATTTCCTTAATCTCTACACATCATATTTTTTTAAAATTTTATTTTTTTTAATTTATTCTTTTTAAACTAATTCAATTTTTCTATTCATTATTTATATATTAAATATTTGATAAAAAAAATAATAAAAATTAAAAAAAAATATAGTATATAAAAATTGTGTAAATAATAAAAGACTCCGTAAATTTTTTCTATTAGCCATGCATGTATGCAATGGCCTAAGGAGTAAGGGTACGTACTCCTAGTAATTGGCAGCTTAAAGTCTTAAATTAGGGGTGCTCCTCCCTAGACCCTAGCTAGCTAGTTTCTTCCGGCCCGGTTCCCGCCGTCGCCGGTAAAGTCCATTTTTTCAAAAGTTAATACATTTTTCCTTGCATAGTCAGTATATATGAGCTCAAGCATGAGCTTTTTATTTAAGTAAACTTTAATACATGATGATTACCATATCATAAATTAGAAAATGTTATATCATGTTAATCTTTATTATTGTTTAAGGCTTAGTTTAATTCTCAGATTTTCTAGACATGTCAAATATTGCACCATGCATTAATTTATTTTCCAAAATATCCCAATATTTACTAGACAGATTTTCATTCAAAATTAGTGATCAATACATATACATATACATATACATATACATACATATATATATATATATGGCAAGAAATATTTTAGCCACAAAAAAATTAATTAAATAAAAGTAAACTTATAAAGTGATATTGTTTGATGTGGTACGTCGTATTGTAAAGTTACATTTATCACAAAATAGATCTAATAGATCATATGAAACCACATCACTTTGTAGGTAATTTAGTTTTGTATAATTCATTTGTGTTTGTAGCACTTCTCATATATATATATATATATATATATATATATATATATATATATATTTATATTTATATTCCGAGAAAAACTAGCTCTTCATGAATTGTAATTTTATTACTTCCAAACTACCTATAAAAAAATTATTTACTTTCAAACTAGCTATATTTTTTCTTCATATGGTTTGACTTTCATTTAAGAGTTTTTCTCTTTGTCCCTAGCTAGCTATAAGACAATTCTATATATATATATATATATATATATATATATATGGCTTTCTCACCCCTATATTTTATAACTACATTATATATTTATATGTGTGTGTGTAGTCTAAATAGACTGCATATACTCAAACGACTTAAAAGAAAAGTTGATTTAATTTATAAAATTAAAGTTGATCATTTAATTATATGCCAGCCTGAAGAAAAATCCTGACTTTATCTCTATCTACAAGGCCGGAAGTAAAGTAGGCGCGCGTAGTATTATATATATTAACCTTATGAACTATGTATATATATATATATATATATATATATAACTGATCATGAATCAAGTTGGTATCTTTTACGCTGTATCGCAGATCAATGATCATGCATGATCATCGAAATGAATGTGGTCTTAATTGGAGAAAATATTAAATTATAGGTAAATAAAGTGTAACAAGCTAAACAACAATAGCCAAAAGTCCAGATTCCTTTCCAAGTTTTAGTTCACCAAAACACGTATAGCTGGTGTAGCAAGACTAGGAATGGCCTACACATAGAGAAATAAAAAGCATATAATATAGCTAAAATCCAACTTAATTTAAACGGTTATCATGATCGTCAACAAAGTCGGGAACAAAAACATTAATTCAATTCAAAGGGTTCAAACCATGGCCACACACATCAAATGCACCCCTTTCGATCGATCCCGCTCGATTGACAAGATTAATGTCATTCAGAGACAATCCGGGTCATGAGTTAATTAAGAGTACAGCCCGCCCAAAGCATGATTTCCCCATCTAGATGAAGTGGTCAGGGACCATCTCCAATTACTAATTTATGGCTTGAAATTAATCACTGAAAATTCTTATTTGGTCCCGGATCCAATTAAAATTGATACTGCTTTTGGAGACAGAATAGTGCAATATTTTATTTAGGTCTTGGAGCTCTTAATTTCATGCTTTTATTCTTGACCCCTTTTTTGCATAGACTTGCCCCCACTTATATTTTTTTTTTTGGTGAATTATAACGTGCTGTCTTTCTAGCTAGTTCATAATTTGAAGGAATCAACGGTTGCAAACACCTAGAAAAAGGGCACGTAATTGGCAAATTGCAATGGGATCGGACCATCTTTTTCAAATAATAAATGGCTTGTTAATTTTGAAATAGATCTCATCCCATGATCTCTTTCTCAAATAAAATTTAAATGTAAAATTTTCAAACTAATTATTACAACTTTTTCAAATCCTTAAACAAAAATAATATTATAAAACTATATTCTAAAAATATTTTAACTTTATAATATTTTTTATTCAATTTATTTTCTCTCATTTCTCAAAATTCAAAAAATACTGAATTCAAACTATCTTACAACTATTCATAAAATTCTCGTCTCATCCCACTCCCCATGCAACCCAATACTCTAGAAATTCAATTTAAGATGGCAATAAAAATCCTTTATTATTAAGATCATAAATCGATCTAAGGAAAGGATTTAGGTCGAATAATCTCTTCATCCTCAAAGGATGATCATATATCATACATCAAACAAGCTGGATTTTAGCTAGCTCTCGGCCGATTGAACAGAATTCTATATATATGTGCCGTACACATGTTCTTTCTCTGAAACCATGCACCAGTACTACTCATGTAAGTAAGGAAGTACTACACCACGTACCAAAACCTCATCTGCTTCCATACATGCATCTCGCCACAGAGGCGTGCAATTTAAGCAAGTTACCTTCTATATAAATTAAAGACTCAACTTTCACAGCTTCTAACTCGACCTTGTGAAGTGGAGTTCTACGCTTCCCGAGAACAAAGATGATCAAGTGAAGGAAAACTCATCAAATACTCTCTGGGATTAAAGTCATCAGAAAGATGTAAATAAATAACTAGTAAGAATATGTACAATGAGATCAGAGAAAGAAAGAAAGAAAGAGATATTTCGATCAACGATCATGGCTCTTGTTTTAGGAACATAGAAGGAATAATGTCTTGCAAAAGTCCATAGTCAGAAAGTTGATACTGCTGGCGATGAGGGTTATTAGGATTAATCTGCGAGTAATTAATGGAGCCCGGTGCAGTACCCCCAGCTTGGCTTGTACTGCTACTCATAATTTGAGGCATCTGAGCAAAAAAGTCTTGGGGAATAAAGGTCTGTCCCCCTATCGGCGGTGTGAACATGGAAGGTGGGAACATTGCAGCAGCATTTCCTCTAAGCGTTGCAGGGATTGGGTGGTTGTGCTGACCTTCGTATGTCGTTATCACGGTGGATGGATCTTGGAATGACCTCTCAACGCGTTTCTTAACCGTGCACTTCTGAGTGGTACACCGGTAATAGCTCCTGCTTCATCAGAAACCAATATTAGTGATCAGTTCTCTGGATCAATGGCGTTATAATGATCATCTTGCTCCTTTTGGTTTGCAGAAGACTTTAGGGTTTCATTTTCGTTGCAGCTGTTATGTACGTGATGAAAAGGATGGAGGAGGGAGAGAGAGAGAGAGAGAGAGATCCACTTGATATTGGAAACTAGTACCTAGGAATGAAGGAATCTTAAGCCAAAATGATCTACAACATCTTGCAGTAGAGTTTCAAGTAGCTTTTCTTTTCCCATGTGGTTTGGGAAATTAAACGGAGCACAAGGAATTAATGCAAGCAACCAAGCAGATCATATGCAAAATGAACCAATTAAGTTTATGAACAACTCATAATCTCTTAACAAAAGGAACTTTTTCTCTAGCTGTGTGCTTTTGGGTGCAAGAAAATGACAACCTACCTTGGAAAAGGGCTATTCTTGACAGCCTTCTGTCCATACTTTCTCCATCTATATCCATCTTCCAGATGATCAACCTCACTCTTCGTCATGAAGGCGAACCGTGGCTCCCTTTGTTTCTTATCTCCTTTCTTCTTTGCTTTGCTCCTGTTCATGTTGATTTAATAACCATATCAATTCTGCACCAATATCCCATCCGCAGGAAATTCCTGAAAACAAAAAAGAACATATACAGATTTACATTCAAGAATCAAACTTACACTTTCTTAGAGCTTTCCCCTCCAACTTCTGTTTCTTTTGGCTGCTTATCTTTACTACTCTTGCCTGAATCTTCTTCGGCACCAACCTCGGTGGAGGAGGAAGAGATCGAGGAGTTTGGAGTCACAAGAATATCACTACCACCACCACCTAAATCTCCAACTTCCATCGGCTTTGGGTTGCTTTCCATTGAAGCAAACACTTCGGAGGAAGAAGGCGACAAACCGAAGGCGCTTGCCATGGAATTATAGTCCATGGGTGTTTGCAAACACTCGGTGAAGCTCATGTAATTAGAAGCATCAAAACCCTGCGAACTGTAAGCAGATGAGGCAGCAGCGATGGAAGCTGGAGGCTTGTGATTGTACGAGCCAGTACTACTACGCCCACTGACAAGATCCTGGTTATCTTGGAACAGATATTCATGGAAGTAAAGCTGATCTTTAGATTCATCAGACATGGAGGCCGAGCTGGTAGGAATAAAGAGAAGAATTAACAGATGATCAAGAAGGAAGCTTTGACGGGAAGCTTGTTTTTTGATCAGGTCCTTAATCTTGTTCTGTTCCAAGAAGTCTGATCTAGTCTAGACTTATCTCTCTCTCTCTCTCTCTCTCTCAGCTGGTAATAATGTAGTCTGAGTTATATATATATAAGGAGTACTAGAAAGAGGGTGGGGATGCATGGGGGTCTAGGTTTGAATGGGACTTGCTAATATCACTTTAATAGAGGAGGTTGACAAAACACCTTCCAATCAGAAGACCAAAAAGTGCTTTCTCAGACGCAACATTTGCTGGGCCACGACTCCATCCATCCTACCCTCATCCTAAATGCATATATATAATAGTACTACTAATCTCAGAGTCTCTTATTATAATCAGTTTCTCCATTAGCCACACTTCGAACAATACCAAATTATAGTTTTTTTAGTACTAATTAATAATTAATTATATAAAATATATAAAATTGAGAGGGTAAGACGATCGAGCATTATATATATTAGTCCTCTAATATCTAATGAGTATGACTTTTTCCATCATCAGTTTAATTAAATTATATTATTGCGTTGGCCCTCATGCACTTTCCTAGATATCATAAAACTCGATCTTGTGATCAACACGATATATATTGCATGATCTTACTCATGATGATAATGTTTAAAATTCGAGCACTACGTATAATCTTAATGTTAATGCAGCTTTTTAAGTTTGATCGAGTAAAAATGCATCATGTTAATATACTTTCTGATCAAATACAATATAATTAATCGATCTTTGTTATAGTTTTATTTGTTTGATAAATCACGATCGACCGATCTCATGATGATGCTTAATCAACTCTTTTAGCCTAAATGATAGTACCCTTTTCTAATTTCATCATATTATATATGGATAACTTCAAAAACAAGATCCGATCATTGTGATCGAAAGGTCGAGATCGACATGCATAAATTCCTACGTACACGAAGGAGAAAATTAAGGCAGTACTACGTGGTTAATTAATTAGTACTTAGGGAAAAGAAAATGCTGTTAATCCTTAATTATAATGAGATGAATATAATATATTAGAACATGTTTTTTTTGAAAAAAGAAACAAAAATGCATGCAATTACTATCACACCAAAAAAACAAAAAAGAAGAAAAGAATATTTACATGCTCGAGTAATTAAATGACTAAATTATCAATTGTTTGGTTTCATGTTTTCTTATAATTATTAGGTATCGAGAATTAATTAGATCGTCGTGGAAATCCCATTTTCTAGTCATTAATGGATATCATGAGAGCATTTGATCAACTCATATTTTATGGAAAGCATGGAGTTATTAAATATTATAATTAAAAGTTTAAATTTGAGTAGAAGTACTTAATTAGATTCACACGTGATGATCACCACTAATTATTAATCGTACATGATAAATCTTTATCTCACTCAAATATAAGCTAGCGGGATAAAATTGATATTTTTCTTATTAATTAATTAGAAGTCGAAAAAGTCACACAAATTAGTACAAACTGTACAAATTAGATTGAGTGGCACATGGGACTCATACGTGGTCGAAATTACCTAATATTCCTAGACTAATTGTACTCATACTCCCAAAGAGATCATTTGCCATGGCTTTTAACCATGTTGTGACTTTTAAATTAGTGTTAGCAGACAATTTGGAGAGAATTTAAATGGGAGATGATCAGCTCATGAAAGTCTTAACCTATGTTTGGATGTCAAGATCGCTTCAATACATTTCAAACTAATCATCGACGCGATACATTGCTTTTTTCAAATTTTAACTTTTTATAAAAAGTTAAATACATCTCAACCTATTACATACATTCAAATACATTTCAACTTATTTACATTAAAAAATATCTCAATAAGACTGATTACAAAACACTACTATTTACAAATTTACTCAGATCATCTGAAATCACTTCAGCATCTAAACACAATTTAATCATATATAGGGCCTACTAAGCTAGTCGAGGGAAAACGCACAGGAAAAGATGAAGAAAAAGAAAAAATGTGTGGTAAACTCATGGCTATAGATTAGAAATGCCGACTATATGCAATAATATTAGGTTTGAAAAAGATGAATTAAAAAGCACGTGGCAAGGAAAATTAATTGAACTAGTAATCGTACTGCATAGGGAGGGAAGGGGATCAGGAGCGTGAGAAAGCTATTTGGAGATGAGCGTGAGAAATGCATTTAAATGGGTGAAAAAGTCAACGAAGACTTATGGGCAAATGGGGCGCAGTCAGTCACGGGGGGGTGGGGGATTGCGATTTGCCTTTTCCCTTTTTTCTTTTATTTATTTTTTATTTTTGAGAGGGGGAGGGGGAGGGGGAGGGGGAGGGAGAGGGTCAATCATTCAAACTTCTTCACCATTTTTTGGATTTTCTTTTCATGGAGATTAGCCATACACGTGTCCACAACCCCCACCGTCATTTGACCGTAGCCGACACAACACCCGGCACGTGTGAGACTCTCTTCGATCCACCTTATCCTGCTCTAATTGCTTGCTGATTCTCTTCCAACGTCAGCAAAGTGGTGGAATGATTTATTATCTTTTTCTCGTGTTTGTTTTCTAAAAATCTTCAAAAAATAAAAAAGATTTTTATTGAGGCTAATATTCTTTAAAAATAAAATCTTGACTCATGTCCAAAATAGATTGCAGTTGACTCCGCACAATATTTATATAGTTTTGAATCTAATTAATTCTACCATATTTGAATGACACGTGGCCATGATAACTTGAGATCCATCTGAATACAATTTTTTTATTATTTATTTTAAATGAAAAGAGCTAATTATTATTATTATTATTATTATTATTATTATTATTATTATTATTATTATTATTATCCCATGACTAGATATATAGCTAATGAAAGGCCAAAGAGTTCAACATCCATGCCTAATTAACTACGTGTTATATATATATTCGTTCACATATATTCTTAAATTTATGTGCAATTAATATCGCTAGCTAATTATATTAATTAAACCATTATCTGTATTTGCAGTGAATGATCAATGCCTACAACAAAAAAGAAATAAAAGAACAAAAATTGAAATTCTTGAGATCTGGTCAAAAATAGAGTAGCTTAGAAAAATCAAAGGGCAAAAAGTTAAACTCCACCGCTAAAATACAATCTATCTAGCTAGCTAGCTATTAGCCTAATATTAATAACGTTGGCATTGAAGTAGTCAAGACTCAAGACTCAAAACACATGCATCCTGTAAACACGTGAGAACTAAGGAAATCGAAATAAACTCTTAATTTTAATGATATAAAATACATCGAGAATGATTTTTTTTTTTTAGATATAAAGATCTTCGATTTAAAATGAAGTTGTAAAATAATTATATTCATAATTTTTTTTTTCCTCGTTGTTAAAAAGCAACGGGTTAGAATTGTCATTTTATAGACCTTTGCGCGATGTCGTAATTTGTGGCTAATTATTTGCTTGCGCGTAAGTGAATTAACCACCTAATTTTCCTTAATTTTCTTATTTGGTACTAATGAGTTATTATTGATCATGCATGTACTATATATAAGTGCAATATATCTACCTGTTGTGTGACATCTACCTACCTGAGTACGTAACAACATTATCGGCCAACATTTTTGTCTACAGCTGAATGCTGCACTATTTTGAATTAATCTTAAGAAGCTAGTTGTTGATGAGATCAAGCGGTCACATATTCATGATGAAAAGACAGCCAGCCATAAATGTTTTAGGTCTAACAAGATATATATTATATCACATCTAACGAAATAATATAGATATATATTTATATATATGCTGAATTAAATATCATATTTATAATAATTAGCCTTTTATTTAAAGCGAAATAATAAAAACAAAAAAAAAATATATGGTTTTAATTAATTTTAGAAGAAAAATCAATTTCTAGTGTGCCGATGCTGAAAGGTTAACACAATATATACATAACACTACACCTACTACTACTACTACTAATAATAATAATCCGAAAAAGCTAGTGATCAAGTGCATGATCATCAAAATCAACAATTTTCTAATTAATTAATTGCTTTTCCGTGGCCCAAATCCTACCACACAGACTGAATTAGAAAAGGAAACATGACGTGTAAAAATCACTACTCATACGTCACGTGTATTATAAATCATGTACTGTTCCATATATAACATACATACATACATACTGTGTACATACATACATGTAGACTCATGTCATCATCTGGGTGTATAGATGATTAGGACGTTGATTAATTAATCTAGGTATCTAGAAGGTTAAAGATTGTTTTTTTCTGCTTGGATGAGGTTAATTAATCAAAAGATGAGAAACATGATGGCATGCACATCAATTATATATGGAAAGTGTGCATATATTCCAACTTGATAGATGAGAAGGTGATCATGAGGTATACGGAAGCACGCAAATGGCGCCTATAGTATTGTTGTAAGGATATATGGCATGAGGGGCGGTTGCTTCAGTGAGAAGACTTTGATCAAATGGCCGTAGAGCTTGAATTCTTTCCTCATCTTTTTTATTTTAAAGCTAGAGCATGATATTGTTGACCATCATTTGTTGTTGTTGTGTGTGTCCATTATATGTGACATAAAGTATGGTTTGGTATTGGTATTGGGAGTCCCTGTCAATGTAGAAGAGGGCAGGTTTTTTGTTAGGTGTGCACTGAGAAAAAGAAAATAAAAGAAAGAATCTTTTAGATGTAGACACATGCATTTTGGGCAGATGATCAGCTTAAATATACATTGCAGTTTATATAAATATATATATATATTTATATGTATGTGTATATATATAGTACTACCCAATTAACCCCCTAATTTAAGGAATTATGAATAATCATGCACCTGACTGATTATATATCTATCTCTTCTGATCCCTTGATGATCATTTCCTATAGCTAGCTGTTGTAGACGTCACTGCTTTCATTAATTTGCCTAACCCCATGACTGCGAGAAGGTGAAAAGAAAGGTGGTACAGATCATAAAGATAATTGCGTCTGCTTGTTGCTAAGCTGGTTTAGCCCTTTAATTTAGGCCTTCTCATTATCTTTTTGGGATCCCAAACACCCAATCGGAGTAAAAAGGTTTTGTAAAGCAGCCAATCTCAACACATTGCTTAAGACATGAGATTTGCCTTTGGTATACTCATGTTAATTGGCCTTAGCGCCCTAATTAAGTTGTCACACAGTAGTGCATGGGAGTTTAATTTACAAGCAGGTTTATATACACATATATATAATCTTATTTACTATTTTCAGAGCGTGCATGCGATCGATCGAAGAGGGTGATCCTGAGAATAATTTTTTTTTGCCAATAGCAAGCACTGTTTAGATGTCTTTATCTCTATTTGTTTTCCTATTTTTCTATTTTTCTGGGCATACATGCAACGTCTGTTTTGAGAACTTAAATGATGATAAAGTGATGTCTCTTTTTCTTTAGTTCCGGCCATATATTTTCCTTAAAAAGAACTCTCTCAAATTAATTCTTGTCCAGTAGTTTTGAAAATCTTATCGTGAGGCCTGTATGATCTTCTACATCTCCATCTTCATTCATGCCTTTGTATAGCTCACTCGCTCATGACTTTGACACGCAGGATGGTTAACAGGGTTTGGTGGCTATTAGGTCTTGAACTAGAGTCTTTCAGAGAAGGAGTCTCTTGACTATATACAATATTGTTAGGTCACTGATTGGATTCTTCATTAATGGGTCCTTGCCTGTTTGGTGGGACATGCACTATTTCGACTATAGTTACATTACCTGCAGTAGTACTAGTACTAGAACACGAACAGAGGCTCATGCCCTAACACGTACAAGGTTTAATTTCCAAGTAAACTAGATATTCTGCCCTTTCACTTCACTCTTATTATTGACATGACGTCCAATTATCTCAGCAGTCAAAACTACAACCGCACATGTGCACATCATGCAGCACTCTCCAGTACTGTACATTCATGTTTGATATTTATAGGAACACATTCATGTTTGATATTTTTGGTTTGGTATGTTTCGTGGTTTTTAGGCTTGTTTAGAGTGTTTTTGTTTTTCTTATCTAGGCCGGTTTAGAATTCTCTTATTATAGGCTTGTTTAGTTTTGGCTTATCTTTATTATGTGATTTTGATTTTGTTGGTTTTGTATTTGGGAGGGTTTTGAATTCGTTATTTGTAATCTCTCAAATGTTTCGCCTATAATTATAGTATTTCTCCGCCATAAATAAATGCATATCAATAAATTTGGGATGAAGCCATTAGAAGGGTGGCTACCAGCTCTTCGCAAAAAAAAAAATGTACGTGCACAAATAGGCCAGATTCAGTACTTGTTTTGTAGATCGAATTAAACCCTAGTTAATTTCTTTAAAACAAGTGCTACATATATCCTTATGATCATCACCTAGCTATTAGCTTAGGAATCCTTATGTCCTTGAAAGTTGTGTGTGTGTCTATATATAATATATGTCCTTGGAAGTGCATGAGTGTCAATTTGACCTTAATTTTTTTATGAGACCTGAAATTCCAAACTCATGGGACAATATATGGTAGGAAACCAGGAGAGACTTTTTTAGGGTTTGCTATCATGACGAGTTTGATGACACTTCATATATGCAATCTGTTTGGTTCATAAAAAAATATATATATAAAAAGAGGAAAGATTATCATTTTCCTCGTTCTTTCTGAGATATTGGATACTGATATGAGGAGATCGTCATCATGTGGTTGATCTGGGAGAAAATGCAATCGATCAAGCAGCAATCTTTTGGTGGGGGAAGAAGAAAATTTCAATTTCATCTAGGCAAGCATATTATGATCAGACATCAATCCACATCACCGAAACTTTTGACACATTCAAAATTTTTATTTTCTTCACGATATTCTATATATATATAGATTTCTATTGACTTGAAAGCGAAAGTCAGCATGCAGCTAGCAGTCACTATATATAAACCATCCACTCCACTTGGAATGTTCCAAATAGGTCAATATTTCCGGTTTTTTAAAACATCACGATGTAGATCATTTGATAAGAAAAACACATGTTTGGGTCCTTTCTCTATTAATCCATGACCTGCTGGTGTTTTAGTAGCTCATGATCTTGCTCTAATGTGAAAGGTCTTCTTCTAGTTTGATTCTTTCATAGGTCAAGAACTTATTTGACTGATTTTAACTACTAATTAGAATTCCGTTCGACTATATTTTTATAAGAGTAATGATATACGAATATCAGTACATTTTATAAGATGTACCGGCACATTTATCATTATTGAATGATAAAGAATAATTTAATAAATAATTACCTAATTGTGATAAATGTGTCATATATATATATATATATCTTATATAATAGGATAAAAGTAAGATGATAGTGTAATGAATATAATTTTTCTTTTTATAATATTAATTATTGCTTAATATATACGGATTTCTTATAATACGCCCCCACTGGCCTTTTTTTTTTTTTTTTAAAGAAGTATGGCCCACAATTTCCTAACCAGTAAACCAGAAGATAGACAATTAAGAAAAGACTTTTTTGTTTTTTTAATCAAATTAATTACTTGTTTATTACTGCGTCATCAGCTGTCATGAAATCACAATAATATATAAGACGAGTTGATTGACCAGCCCACGCCACACCATATATATATATATATGAACTTGTTTTTTTAATTTTTGGCTTTGATCGTCTTATTCTTTCCTCCTTTTTGGTTAATGCTTTATAATAAAGTAGAAACAGTCTTTGCTTGCCCAGTCAAGACCAACGAAGACAGTCCACTTCATTATAATTCAAAAGTTTGGGAATGATTCCTTTAGCTAAGTAATTCATGAGAGAGAGAGAGAGAGACTTGGTATGCACTTCTTCATCATGATCAGTTGATGTCCTAAAAGGATGTTGGATGTGGAAATTCTTGTTGAAACTGTTCATGATCAACTTTTGAGGTCCAAGCACGTGCTTGATCGACTTTTCATCCAAAATCAAAGTTCATGACCAGGATTTTACAAAGGGACTGCTTAATTTATGCGGAGCTTTGAAAGAACTTTTCAAAGTGAACTTTCAAGGAAGACATGAATGTTAGCATGACCCATGCATCTGCTTTTCTTTCATATCTTCAACATGATGATAGTTCACAGAACGCTTCTTGTGGATTACGAAGGATTTGCTTTAGGTGCATTACTTAAAAAGTTGCAAATTAATTAGTTAGTACGACTGCCAACATGAGACCAGAGAGAGGAAGAGATTGACTTGGAAAGGTGCAAGTTGATGGATTCTTTTGTCAATCCAAGCTATTATTGATGTGGGTTTTCATGTTTTTGCAAAAATGACCATGGATAATGATTATAATGAGCGAAAAAATGAAAAAAGGCACATGATAGACACACAAACACACATGAAGATCAACCAACTTTCATGAATGAGAACAAAATAATAGAGTTTCCTTTCTCATCATGATTGGTATTAATTATTAATATTTGGTAACAACACCCTCACCGTTTCATACCCTCATTTTACTGATCATCTTGAATTAATTAATATACGCTAGCTATATATATATATACACATCATGAACATGAAGAAGCCTTTGGCTTTGAGGCTCTTCGGATTCCTCTTTCTCGGATTCTAATTCTAACTATATATGGTATGGGCTACCACCGCCCCTTTTAGTTAATTCAACCATAACGATCATTAAACAAACAGCTGAACGAGTATGCATGGTCAAGATTACTATATATGAATCGACGGAGTTCATGATCAGAGCTTGGACTTAAAAATCAAATTTCCAAGGCGTTGACAGATTCTTGTAGCCTTCGTAAAGAACTGCGTTTATGGACCCCCAGTACTCCAACTTGGTCTCTCTCTCTCTCTCTCTCTCTCTCTCTCTCTCTTCACATGCGTAGACCCTTTTGGTCAAAAAAAAAAAAAACAAAACCCATAAAGAATGGAGTAGACTCGATCGAAAATATGCTAAAAAACAAACGAGTTTACGCATAAGAAGTAGAAGTAGCGGTGCAACTCACAAAGTCACGACGACTGATGAATTGTTTGTTTCAGACTATATATCAAGTACTACGAAGGGCATTTAATTGGAAAACAATGGCTATATAAAGTCGCATATTATAAATTCAGCAGTAAGCAGGATGGTTCAAACTCTAGTTATATAAAATGAATGAACGTCCAAACGATTTTGGGTCCGCACTCATGGCCGTCTCTCTTGCTGGCGATCCGTCAAATGGACCTACGTGGTCCGCGTGTACTACTACTGTACGTAGTTTTCACGAGGATGGGAGTCGGAACCCCAAAAAGGCCTCTGGTTTATTCAATGCTGACCTTTGAGAATTGAAAATTTCGAAGCTAAACTTGGAGATCAGCTCTCAGCCAGCCAGCCAGCCAGTCATGTGGTCAATGCTGACCTGAATGCCCGCATGATGCATGGACCGGCAAACCCAGGTCCAATGCAGCCTGTCAGCCACCATATTTAAATTAATAGCCTGTCAAATCATATTTCCTCACATCCTTTTTTTTTTTTTTTAAAGTACAACACTTTCCATCTCTTGCTTTCATAAAAAAATAATAATTTATGAAATGAAATCCTGATTACATTACCGCAGGCCAAAGTTTGATTCGGAAGATCAAGCAAGAGAAAATAAGCGTTGAGATAATATACAATATCATCCTAATCTCGTCTACTAAAAAGGGGACCGTATTCATCACCTGAAGAGATTTTTAGGCAGTATTGGCATAATTATTACCTACAAGATTGAGCTGCCAAAATATTTGAATCCATTTTTTGGGCTGGAAGATTTATAAGATTTATGCAGTCCATAGAAAAAAAATAAAAATAAAAAAAGTATTATGAAGCCAAATGGTCGTGTATGGGCAGTTGAATAGGGAGAGAAATCCTTTTTTTTCTCCTTCATATTGAATGGAACCCAATCAGGAGAGATGGAGATAGATTTTAAATGGCTGCATAATCCCAACAAAACTATCTTTCTTCGAAGCAAATTAGAAACATTTGCAATGTAAACCCTCAGTCCCTCCCCCCCCCCCCCCCCCCCTCTCTCTTCCCTACCAAAAATAAAGAACCAGTCATAAACTTTCATAATTATTGAGTTTAGACTCTTATCCCCAGTTTTTACAAAAGAATAAATCCAAACCCATTTGTACAGAAGCAAATATATATAGCTTCAATCAGCAAAATTGTTCTTCATACTTCAACCCCTGATCTATCACGTATACCATGATGGGTAAGAGCAAGTTGGAAGAGGCAGTAACTTTCACCTTCTAACCGGTTTTCGCACAAGTGAACAATCGAACCATGGGAGCTAGCTAGGATGTGTTTTTAGATGCACTTGTTTCCATCATGCTTCATCCACTGCTATTCTTGTTAATAAATTCAAACCAATACCCAGAAATCCCACTAAGAGAAAAATTAAAATGCTTATCAATTTGAAGGGTTGGAGTTTCAACAGACATGGAAGAGGAACAACTGATAAGGCAGTGAATCTCATCCATCATCTGTACGGCAACTTGAATAGAAACTGGCCCCTCCTTCAACTCAACTCTATAACTGGTAGTATTTTTCTCCCGTCTTTCTGTGGTGCTATAAGAAGAACCTAGACTACTTTTGTATCAATGATGACTCCCCATGAGATCAGCAAGAGTTATCTTTCCACAGTTTCCAGTGTCAAGTCGATCAAATTTGTTGCAGATCTGCATAATGTCTTTCTCTGATACCTTTCCCATCTCCTTGAGCTTGTATATGACATATTCTGATTTACTACACATAAAAAACCAGCATAAAGACTCAACAAAGACTCCTCCTAACAGCTTGGATTGACTTCAACTCAAGAAAAATGAAAAAAAAAACATGAATAACTGAGAACAATAAAGAATGAAAATTGATGGTGATATCAGAGATCTGAAAAAGTAGGAAGTATGACCAAATAAAGGGACTATATAGCTAGTATCTTCAAGAAAAAGATTCAATCAGATTGAAGATGATACATCTGGGGGCTTTTTTGCTGTTGCCTTACTAAAAGACCTCTGTTTCCAAGCCAGAATAGGTGTCCCAGATGAAAATTAAGCAGCCTCATACATGGAAAGCGAGGAATTTCATTCTTTATTATCGGCAAGATGCCACATTAAAAGCACCTTCCTTTTAATATAAACCCACAACAAAATTAACCAAGTTATTCATCGACACAGAAAAAAGTTGCATGAAACTATCAAAACACTGCGTGAGAGATCCTAAGGACCTAAACACAGACAAAATGAACAATCATTGCATTCATAATCACCATCTAATCTTGGACTTTTGGCCACTTTTTTTCGTAAGTAATAGATTTCATTAAAATGCTCAAAAGGCATATACTAGGTATAGAGGATTGTATAACAGAAGAAAACCCTACCTAGAAGTAGAGAAAGAAGAAAATCATGAAGTTTATGCCCATTAAAAACTTTTAGCCACGTTTACTTAGTCAAGGGTAATTTTATAACCTCAAATTTGATTGAAGTGTGCAGTAACAGAACAAGGCAAGATTGGTTTATCAGTCCAATTATTGAAATGAGGAAGTCCAATACCTACTAGTCAGGAAGCATACTTAATTATCTAAGTACCCTCCAAAGATCATTTAGGTTTGATTAACAAGATTATAATTGTTTTGGATACTTCAAGGCAATGGTTACTTATATAAAAACAGATACTTCAAGGCAATGGTCAAAAGTTCAAAACAAACTTTAAATAACCATTATCATTGCTGCTGTCCAGAAAACTCAATTGGTCTCCTTACTTGTCAACATTTGCCTCCAAACCCCCTTATATGCTAACTCTGTTCCAACTAAAATCCTTAAATTCCATTCACTTTAACAGTGCCAAACCCTAATATAATTTTCCAAATTTTGTTATCAGCAAAGCCAGTCGGTTAAATGATTTGGCATGGACTCAACAAGTGAAGAACAAGTATCCACAACAAGTGTATTCCCAGGGTAATGCTTTCACTTCTGCAAATCATTTACCAATATTATGTGAAAGTCCCACTAGCATTATATGCAAGAAACTGCCATGTCTCGGAGAACTTTCATCAAGTATTGAACAAATTCACTCAATTAGAAAGGGGCTCTAACCATATAAATTGCAATTACTGGAACCCCAAAAGCAAGAGAAATTAACCTAAACTTCATTTGAGACCCTAAGAGGGCCAAAACATTTCCAAACCAACCATCATTTTAGGAAAATCAAAGGAAGGCGGGAAAAGAAAAGAAGATTTTCCTATCTAAGAATAAGAAAAAACGTTAAACTTCCTAAGAAATTGGGAACTGGGAGTCTGGGACAGTGTAATTCAGGAAATGCGAGTACCATGCCCGCACTGGAAAATGCTACTTGAACTATTTCTGTTTTAGAGATTTATTAGATAATCATTTGATTGTGTCCATCTGTTACGACAGGAATGTACAGCACCAGTTCATTTTGTATGTATGATGACAAGCCAATCCCAAACAAGTTAACAGAGGTAAAAAAATTAACTTGCTGCAAAAGGTTCAAAAATTAATTGAGACCAATATATACCTCACAAAGCCATTGTTGTCAATGTCAGCAGCAAGAAACTCAGAGACAGTCATATCCTGACCAAGAATCCACTTTGTCATCCTTCTATGCCGCTTATCCACTCTTGCCTCGGCCAAGTACAGAAACGCTCGAGCAACCGCGAGTGTCGATACAAGCAACCAAATGGAAGCAAAAAGACGACCCTGCAAGGACTTAAATGCCCGGTCACCATATCCAACGGTCGTGACTGACATAACCGAGAGATAAAACGAATCCAACCAACCAAGCCTCTCCACAAAATGCATTACACCCACACCAATCCCAATACAAAGAACCACGACCCCTAATGCCAATGCCACCTTCATCCTAATCCTCATCCTCCCTTTCTTCACATCAACTATGTACGACCTTGGGGTATCCGTCTCACCCTTACTTTTCACGGTCCTCAACAGATAATTCTCCTGCAAATCAAGCACATAGCTCACCATTCCAGTAAGCAAAACGTCCATAAAACCAAAGCCCACCAACACAAACAGTATCGAAAACAACTTGGTTGCTGTGCTAGCCGGCGTAATATCACCATAGCCGATCGTGCACATGGTCACAATGCAAAAATACAGAGCATCCACTACCGGGTGGGTCTCATCCGCCACGAAATCGTCCTTATTGAACGAATATATAACCACTCCCAAGAACAAATACAATATAAGAAGAACAAACGCTTGGCGAACGATCGATTGGGACCCGAATTGCGGTCTAGGCGCAGAAAGGTGGCCAATATCGTTGATAACCGCCATGGCCGGCGCTGTTTTGGAGCGGTGGAGATTGGTCTTGGTCCATGGATAATTGGGGTCAACGAGCCAACTTTTTGGGGACTGTAACAGCGATTGTGATTGAGGATCTTGCGGGGAAGCGGGTTCTATGGAGGAAGAAGAACAAGAAGAGAGTCTTGGGGAGCTAAGAGAAAGGGTTAAGGCATCGGCGATAGGGGAAGCGTCTTGCAGGGAAGATGAAGCAGGGCCAAAGATGAGGCGGTCTTTGAGCGCAGAAGGGGTTAGAGGGAGAGAGATCTCGTCGTGCTCCGGGAGTGGTGCTAGGACCGGCGGTGGCAGAGGTTTCTTTCTCGGGCTTAGATACGGCAGCAGAGGCTCTTTCTCCATATGGGGGGGGATCAACAAGATTACCACTTCTGGAGCTACCGGGAATCAAGGAATCAAGAAGGAGGTTTCTGAACCGAAATTAAGGATTTTTGTTTCTTCCCTTTGAGGTCTCTAAGGTTGGTTGTCTTGAAGAAATGGTATTTTGAGAAAAATATGTACACCCAAAAAAATATACGAACGAAGGCAATGAAAGAACCGGTTTTCCGAGCGAGAAAGAGGTCAGTGCATGTCTGTTTGATCTTGAGAACGAAAAACAGTTTTTTTGTTTGATCTGTTTTGTTTTGTTTTGCTGAGAAGAAGCCAAAGAAAGCGGGGAAGTCAGGAGAGAGAGAGAGCGAGAGAGCGAGAGAGAGAGAGAGGTAAGGAGTATCTCTGTACGTTCCTTAAAATTCTTTCATCTCAAATATTTTTCAAGAGATAAATTATTAAATATAAATATTTATTGTTTTCTTTTTAAAAAAATAGATTATTTTTGCAATTTTCGTCCGTGGGATAATGGGAGTCACAGGTCAATCTTTATTTTCTAAATGTGGATGATATATGTTTTTTTTATTATAATTTATAATTAGTCATAAAAGTTCCGTTTGAACAGTGAGATTAGATAAAATAATTTTAGATAAAATTTTAAAAGTTGAATAAAATATTATTAAAATATTATTTTTTAATATTATTATTATTCTGAGATTTAAAAAAGTTAAATATTTTATTATATTTTATATAAAAATTTAAAAAAATTATAATTATTAGATGAAATGAGATGAGACCAGATCATTTTTATATCTAAATGGGACAAAAACTAATTTTTTGAACCCAACCATTCCGTACAATACAATAAAAGATTGAGAATGAGAATAAGATGGAATGGTTCAATACTATAAAAGAATGAAAATGTGAAAGAAGATCAGATAAGGGCCACTACAATTGTCTAATACTTATACCATAATACAATCCATGTATAGCAATTGTTCACTTTGTCGTTTGCATGTACCCCAACCCAAAAGGAACATAAAAATGTTAATGTAGGAGAATTGGACAGTGCTGAGGTTCAAGACGGATTTAGTATGACTTCAAATAAAAATCAGTCTAAAAATATTTTACAAATCTTTTGAAGCAGAATTGATGATTTGAGTGAGAACTCAGTGAGTGGTGACTAATTCCAAATCTCTAGAAAAAATTATTAAAGAATTGATAGGCGGAAGGTGGTTTTCAATCTGCATCAGTATTAGCAGGAGGGCCACCATATAATCATGGTCCATGAGTAGGACGATCCATCTATTTGTGAGGAACAACAATCATTAACTCAATTATAAAGCATAGGCCATCCCCTTATAAACCATGAATTCAGATCCATATAGTTTTAGGAATCTGAAAAAGAGAAATATATGATTTAATCCCTTCACTATTTATTTAAGCATTTAAAAAGTTTTTTCAAATATCAAGTAGCTATTATAAAATCTACTTTATCTGTTTATTTCTTTAAACTCAAGTAGCTAGAAGAATATTTACACCACCCAATTAATGTGTGACATGTACGGATTTTAGTAAATTTAAAATAGAATTGGTTGTAGGGAACAAATCGACTTCCTTCCCCTTTCCTGAAATTTGTGTTTCTCCAATCTCTCGTCATCTGTGAATCTCTCTCTCTCTCTCTCTCTTTACCCTTTGAATCCGAAGGTTTTGTTCTCGCCCCACCCTCTTCCTCTCTTCTCCAATCTGATTCTCAGCCTCGATTCTCAGCCCCCCATTTGCTTGAATCTTTTACAAGCTTCGCTCATGTGACCAAATGCACTAACCCTGACAAACCCTTCGCCAACAGGTCCGAAACCACTGCTGGGGATAGTAACAACACGAGCTTTTACCAGAATCTCACTGAATACATCACGTGAACTTCGGCCGTAGAAGTGGACCCACACATATGGTGCATTCTTCCCTCCATACGCATTAAAAACCAAGCGAATTAAATGTCTCTACTATTATGTTAGTATTTTCTTTGTAGAAACTGATCACCTTATGCATTGCCTGCAAATAGTATAAAATTAGCAGATGAAAGGCAAGCTAGACCACTAACTTGGGCAATCGAGATCGAGAATCAAAGCTCGTAAGCTGTTGAGAAGAGGGAAATCTACGAGTTCATGATAGGGGTGGGCAGCAAGGCCCCACCCCCACCTCGCATCTAGCCCCCTAGCAAGGGCGGAGGGGGGGGGGGGGAACCCCGTCCCGTCCCGCACCTTTTTTTTTAAATATAAATATATAAATATTTATTATTTTTACTATATATATATATATAGTAAATGTATTAAATAGAACTTTTAGTTAATATTTTATGTAAGTTATAGTGTTTTAGGATGACTTTTTTATAGATGAGTAATTCTATATATAATTGTGTAAGTGTATAAACGTTGCATAATCGCTTTGAAAAATAGTAGGGTCCACTATTAAAAAATTAATTCTTTTCATGCGAGTCTATGTCTAATTCACTTTTTTCAAAACAATTATACAACGGTTGCACAATTCATAGTTGCAAATATCTTCTCTTTATAAATTGTCTTGACAATACAAGTCTCACACTTGAGTAATGTGAGACTCTTGTATTACACTACAACTTACATAATATATGTACCAGCAAATTTAAAAACTACATAATTTTTAAATTATAATCATATTTACAGACTTAAATTTACACATAGAAATAATTTTTAGACCTAATGAAATATAGTCCATTATTAAAATGGGCGAGAGGCAGGACTGATTGGAAGTCCGCCTCACCCTACCTCGCATGTTATAATGCAAGATGGAAGGTGAGGAGAGAGTTACCCTGTGACGCCCCGACTCCCACATGTAAAACAACGCAGGAATCGTGACGTCAGGATGATGACAACACGGTCACGCACCCCAACGACACGTGCCAAGTGTGTGAAATGCAACACGTGTACAAAGTAAAACGCAGCGGAAAGGTTAAGTCAGATAACTAAGTACCAGAATTTAATACAATACAAAAATAATACAGAAATCCATAAGTCAACATAATACAATTTTCTTGTTTATAAAACGACATCAAATAAAAATAAAAATACCAAATAAAAATATAGCCAAATGTCCCTACTCCTCAGGCGGAGCCGCATCCTCGGGCTCAGCCTCTGCAAAACCTGCATTAAAATCTGCAGTACCAATAAATGGTACCACAGGTAAGTAAAACCCAAAAGTACTCCAAGATAACAAATATAAAAATACAACAACCACACATGATGACCCAAGTGCAAAACCTGAGAAGAACACCATTTCTCGAAAATCACAAGTTTTTCTCACGCACGCAAAAAATCACCATTTGGCACAATTATTAACCAGGAATAGTTACTTTTATTCCAATTTTAACCCGTATGCACTATAGTCTCCCTTAGGGACCATCCACATACCCTGGCTCCCTTCGTTACTCCACAGGTAGCGACTATGCGAGTGATACAACACGAGTGATGCCCAGTTCCGCGCCCACCGCGTACATAGCCAAGCATCCTCTGATCTCCGCCAGCACGAGAGATCACGGAGTCGGATCGAGAGCGCTACCATCCCGTCCAAGTCCCGAGCAACAGCTCCAGGGGACGACACTCAGTATATTCCGCTCCCGAGTGCCCAGAGGAGCTCCACCGAGATAATAACCCATCTCGACTTGGGGGTGATACACACACACCCGAAAAGCCCTTTTTACAAAACACAGTTTCCAAAAATATACACACCCGCGCATGCGTGCACAATGCCATGAAAATGACTAAAAACCAATAATCAACAGTTACCAACCATTTTCCAATAACCAACACAGTCTATCAGATAACCAATTCACAGTTTATAAAACAGGTCATTGCAAAAATATATTTAAATCTTAAAAGTCTTTTGGAGAAATACTTACAGTGCTTTAAAATAATTATGGAGGATCACAGAGGAACTGGAAGCGCCAAAACAGCAACACCACAGTGTAAAAATACACTGTGGCCAAAATACACAGTGAAACCCAAAATCACCCGAGGCCAAACGAAGACTTGGGAACGATAGGGTAGGGCCTATGGAAGGTGGGGAATCTAATGGTAGTGATGGTTGGCCGTGGGTGGCGGCCGAAACGGCGGTGGAAAGCCATGAAGTGTAAATCGGAGATGGTGTTCGATGGGGCGGCTCCGGCGACGGATCGGAGCTGGGGTTGAGTCGGTTAGGACGGAAATGGACCGGTGGTGATGTGGCTAGGAGCTGGTGGCCGGAGGTGGCCGGACGGCGGCGGAATGGGCGAAAGAACGCCGCGGCTTCGCACGGCTTCCGGAGGCTAACGGCGGCAAGGCGTCGGATGGAATTTGGAGGGGTGGCTCGCCGGCGCACGGGGAAGCCGGTGGTACCGACGGTGTTGACCACCGCCGGCCGGCTGAGGTGCAGGGACGGTGGACCTGATTGAGCGAGGGAGAGGAGAGAGAGAGAAGGGGTTGGGTCGGGCTGGGGCACGGGGAGGGAGAAAAGAAAGAAGAAAAAAAAAAGAGAAAAAGAAAAAGAGGAAGAAGAAAAAGGAGATCCAGTCCTTTCAACTTGGGTTTCGAAAGTGATCCAACGAAAACGATTTTAAAACTACTAGATAAATAAAATAATTCAAACTCAATGAAATGCTTAATTAAAATAGTAAAAATAAATAAATCAGTTTAACTCAAAATTAACTACAGTAAAATATTAAACTCTGACAAAAACATCCTTTAAAATAAAGAATAATTAAATTGCAGATCACTAACTAAAATTAATCAAACGCAGTGAAATGCTTTAATAAAACAATAATAATTTTAAAACCTACAAACAAACCAATTTAAATTAAAGATCAATTTAAATCCAAAACAATAATTAACAATAAGAAAGCCCAATAAAAATAATTTTCACCATTTAAAATATTCTAAAATAATATTCTAAAACTTCAAAAATAATAATTAATAAAAAAAAATAAGAAAGTCCAATAAAATAATAAAATGAAACATCTAAAATATTAAAATAAGAGAATTACCCAATAAATAATTAAAATAAACCTTCATTAAAAATACACTAAAATTCGGGATGTTACATACCCCGTACCATATGGTAGGGATATCACCCCTAGTTCACAAGGAAGAGAGAGCTACCCTGCACCATATGGTTGGAATGAATATCTCAACTCATCTCACTACTATTTATAAATTTCAACTCACAAATATCACTACTTTTTACAAACCATATCGACTCAACTCATCTTATCTCTCAATCCAAACGAAGCCCATCTATCGAGTTCACAAGATATGAGAGAGAGCGATTGAAGCCTTCGTGGGGATGAAAACTCCAAAAGGTCCAAATCCATAAAGCATAACACCCAAAAGATACTAATATTGAAACCAGAAGTATAAAAGCTTCGAATCGTCAACAATCAACATAACATTACATTGCACTAGGCGCAAAATACGATTCTGCACTTTGTTAACAAACAACCAACAAAGCATCGCATCGTTACCGAACCACACTCAAAAGTATCATGTTATTACTTTAACATACTCAGTTCCAGATAAAGAGCTAATCATCGTCTTCAAGAACACTCCGACGCCTCTGTATCTGGAAAATGTTCAAATATAAGATAACAAATTGGATTATGCAATAAAAAATTTGAAGGACCTTCAATAGATAATGATGTTCTTACTGTGACTTTGGTTTGTTTAGACGTTTGGGTGTTAATTTGCTCCAGCAATGATATGAGCCTCTCTTCAGAAACCTTTACATAAAAATGTAAAGCATATGATGGTCAGACTGTTCTTTTATAATTGATATTTAGATAGATATACCACCACGTACGGTGAAGTAGCATGCAAGATATCGCACTGAAATGCAAGGTTGATTCCGTGTACCTTCTCAACTATCTGACCCCTTTGAGCAGCATTTAGTATAACGTCTTCAACACCTCTTGCTTTCTCAGGCTTTACCAAAGCTATTCGAGCAACTGCACATACAGCTTAGCATCACAAGTTACATACTGCTGATTTGCAAAGAGATATCTACAGTCATTAAAAGCTTTTAATAGCCTTTTTGATAATAAGCAATACCTTCAGTAATTGTTTGGCCAGCAAATACTAGGAAAATTACCATAAGAAGACACTAGGACTACAAGGAAGTGGTGGAGCTTCTTCCCAACGTAATCGTAAGTAAAACATAAACCATTTATACAAAAGCCCATTTGCAACACTAATTTATAACTTACAATCTGGTGCGAAGCACATGCACATCTGTCATGTATCATTCGTGTAGCCAGGTCATCTTCACTTCTCGATGTTTAAAAAAATGTTAATCTGAAACTTGGTTTTGTAAGTGTTAATCAAAATCAACATCCTATCCTAGAATTTTAGTCCTTGGATCGAAGAGCATCTCCTCCCAAAGTTTGAATATAAAGCAAGGGATGAGGCCGTAAATTCAATACCATAAGGACATTGAGTAATACTGACCTTTTTTTAACGAGTAATATTTACGTTTTCTCCTAGGGGGAAAAAGAAAAAGAAAAAGAAAAAATGATTTTAGAAACAGATCCACCAAAAACTCAATGGCATACCCCTTAGTCCGATTCTACTCAATCAGTTTCCATCATAAAAGGTGAAGCCTAGTTCAGTTAAGAAAGCATGCGGTGGAGGAAACCCCTTCCAGTTAAAGATGATTCACAGGCAATCAATTGTTCAAGCTATCAAGTGTTAGTCAAGGTAGCTCTCTCTTTTTCCTTTTTTTTTTATTGGCACCTGTTGTATGAGAACATAGTCTCGACTAATTCCGAGGATGCACATGCCCTCAGGTAATCAACAGGAAGTTCACCCCAATCCGATGACCTCTATAAGTTGTTTACACCCAAAAGGATTTGAATTTTAGACCTAGAGGTAAGGGTGTGCATCCAGACAAAATTTTCTTCCAGTCCAGTTAAAAATTCAGAAATCCGGATGATCCGGTCTGATACAAAATTATTATATCCGCCCGGATCAGTTACGGATCCGGTATTTAACTGGTATTATCCGTAACCGGCTTTAGCTCTTAAAGATAGACCTCTGTCATTGTTTCTACCCTTTCCCAAAATTAAAGCCTAAACCCGTAGGTTCCCTTCCCCAAAACAAAAGTAAGATTACTTTTTCATTTCTTCGGCTCACTCTCGATTTCGTTCGAGTCTTCTAGTCTTCTCTCTCTCTCTCTCTCTCTCTCCAACGAAACCCAAGCATCCTTCATCAAATCCATCACCGCCGGTGGCTAGCAGTGGCCGTTAACGTCACCTTCTTCTCTCGACTCGGTAGCTTCCTCCCTCTCTCTCTCTCTCGCTCTCTCTCTCTAAATTTGTAGATCTAAGTTTATGTTTGTAGATCTACGTTTTGGGTTTCTTTATTTTTCAAATCTTCCAGCAAAGACGTGTTCATAGATCTACATGCTCGCAACACTATAAATTTTGTAAAACTGTGTACATTTTTGCTTTTGAAAAAGAATGTACAGATGCTTTCTCAGTTTATATATCACTTTCCTCTCTCGTTGGTCGTTTAACACTTTGGCTAGATTTATTTCTGTGTTTTTATGGTACCCGCATTTGTTCAATCTCAAATCTGTCGGCTTATCTATGTTTTTCCTCTTCTTTTTTTCTTTTTCTTTTTCCTTCCTTTGGATTTGTATCTGTATCTTTTTTTTTTTTTTGGATCTGTATCTGTGTTTGTTCTGTCTGCTCTATTCCTAAATAATCTTTTTGAGGTCTAAATGTGAATATGGGTTTTTGTGTTTGTGTTTAAATCTAGATGCAATTTGCCCAGATCAGAGTTTTTTTATTTAAATCTAGATGCGCCCAGATCTGAGTTTTTGTGTTTAAATCCAGATGCAGTTTGCCCAGATCAGGATTTTTGTGTTTAAATCTAGCAGCTTAATGTCAGAAAATGGTCATGAACCAATTCTGTGGAAGGGTTGTTGTGTCCATGAGCTTATATTTGAATAATGTTTTGTTTGAAGTAGAAGATGTATTACTAAATATTTTGCTTTGTTTAAAGACTAAAGTACAAGATGTTATCTATGTTATCTTGCTTTTTAACATGCATTTTGTAACTATTTAAAATTCTATGTTCTTTATTTTTCTTGTTGTATTTTTTATTAATGAGCAGTATATAAAGCATATGTTTAATCTGAGTAGTTTTCTTGTTGCTTAGAGTTTGAGTAGTTTTGTCAAGCTACTAAAACATATGTTCTATTAATATATTTGCATGCTGGTAATTATTTGTCAAGCTGCTGATCATAATTGAGCATCAGTATATTCTTTTCCCATCAACTAATATGTTTGAATATGTGCTGA
The DNA here is from genome assembly GCA_029856935.1 of Cyclocarya paliurus. Lineage (NCBI taxonomy): Eukaryota > Viridiplantae > Streptophyta > Magnoliopsida > Fagales > Juglandaceae > Cyclocarya > Cyclocarya paliurus. The sequence continues at coordinate 21,934,340 of CM056951.1, forward strand.
AGTGCTTTATCTTTGGTAGATTAAAAGTGACAGAATAACCAAGCTTATTGTGCTGCTACTGTTTCCCCAGTTCTTCATCTCAACAACTGGGTCAAGCATTTGTTTCTAAATATGTTTTTAGTACTTTATCTTTATCATTTTTTAGTACTAATCATTTACTAAATCTGTTTTTAGAATAGTTTTGGCACCATTGACCAATTTGGATGGAGACAATGAAGAAGATGAGCAGTAGCAGCATATGACTCTTTGGAAATTTTATTAAGAGATACAAATATTTTTATGTTTGTTTATATTGGAGGCAAATAGTCATAGCATTGAGTTTTACATCTTGATATTGTTATGATGTATTATTATTTATTTTGTTTGTAAATTAATGTTTTGCATTGTGATGTAAACAACAATGTAATATGCAGTGTATTGTGTGTGTTGATGTTCATTATTAATTAGTTTGTTTTATAAGAATTTGCATGGTCAATAAAAAGTTTAAAATGCCTATAAAGATATTCATTATATAAAAAATGCCTATAAAAAATAATAAACATAATGGCCTATTTAAAAAATCCCTTTAAAAAGTGTTAAAATATATTTTTTTTAAAAACAAGGCTTTTAAAGTGTTTAAAAGATATTTTTTAAGGAAAAAAATTGTTTTTCAGAAAGTGAATAAAAAACCGTTTACAAAGTGTTAAAAAAAAAAGAAAAAAAAGCAAAAAAAAAGAAAAACAGTATTAAACCGGATATCCGGGTCCAAATCCGGTATCCGCCCGGGTTTTGCCTGGATTTATATCCGCCCGGTTTTAAAAAGCCAGATCCAGATGTTCCCGGATATCCGGATCCGGATGCACAGCCCTACCTAGAGGGAGCATACCACCAAGACCAATGCCTTTACCACTTGAGCCAACCGCTAAGGGTTAACTCTCTATTATCTCTTGATTCATTCGCAGTAATAACCCAAAGCCAACCTCATGCTCTATTCTATCTGAAACCAAACCGTAGAGATAAGTAGGTTGAAATAATTTCCTTGTGGCTCAATCAACACCTTTTCAATGCAACAATTCTAACTCAATACTTTCTAAATATCAGTAACCTCAACAATCATTCTATCAGAAAGTTAGAATTGACGGAAAAGAGGTTTCCAAATGAAGTTTAGCTTTAGAAATTCTTAGTTTAACAAAAGCATGCAAGTGTTATAAATGACATCCCCTTGAAAATGAATCCTTTACAACTGGACAAACAAACACTCAGAGAAAGATGAAATAATCAACCGGTTTGGGGTTGTATGGTTCTATAATTAGTTGTTTGAGGAAAACATGCTTCATAAAAGAAGTAAATGGTTTTTTCTCTCCGTACACCTTAGTTTTTTCTCTCTTCCCGTTGTCAATGGTGTCCTGTGTGCTGTTGACGGTGGATTAGTTTCTTAGTCTGGAGATGAGTTCTACTAGTAGCTTAGTTATTGAGTCAAAGGTCTTTGAGGTGAGAAGAGATGGGGGTAAGGTGTGTATTACTGAGAAAGGATGGAAAGGTGTAAGCTGTTTGTGGTTGGGTGTAGAGACTACTCGTTGGGTGGTTAGTTCACTTGAGGCTTGTCTGAAGTCTGGGAGCAAAGGATTCTATTCTGCTCGAAGGGAAGGGGATAGAGGTCTCACAGCCCAGCGATGTTCAAATTCACGTGGTTCATACATGGCTTTGGCGGTGTATGGTGGGGGAGGACGCAGAAGCTATATTCTCATACCCGAAGACAAGGTTGTAATGGGGTGGAGGAAAATGGTGGAGGTGCTGAAAGGCATGGTCAGTGTTGATTCACTGGGGAGAAGGAATTCATCAACGACAGTATCTTTGCCGACGATGGACAGAAACAGAGTTGGACAGGGAAGTACAGTAACTTTCCCGTTGGCTCGGTCGTACAAAGAGGTAGTGCAGACACCCCGTGATATGAGACCTTCTGCCTCGGTAGACCTGCAAAGAGTAGGTGAACTTTCTGATTCGGTAGGTGTGCAGAGGCGAGAGGGTGATGGCAGAGGACTGTTTGGGCAAAATGAAGTAAGAATTCTGAGGGATTTGCGGGATATGCAGGTTGCATTAGAGGTGATGGCTGTTAAAGTCAAAGGCCTAATACATTGCGTTTTGGGTAAAGAAGCAGTAGGGACGAGAGTGGGCCTGGGTAGTGGGCTGGAGCCCTCTATTCCAACTGATGGGAAGCCTGTGAGGAAGGCCCAACCCCAACGACAAGCCATGCCCGAGCTTCAGAAGGGCTTCGTGTGGAGGAAGAAGACACAGCCCAGTGTCGGCCCAACGGCGGGTGGGCCAGAGCCACCATCACCGGCGAAGACCCAGACGACGGCAAAGACTCAGATGGCGGCGTCAAAGGCCCTCGATACCTCGACAGAAGCAGCAGTAGGGTCAATGGAGATTGGAGAGGTGATCCTATGTGATTCTACCAATAGATGTGCTTCCATCGACGTGGTTCCTTCACAGACTAGGCCGACCGAGGTAGCAGTGATGAGTGAAGGGGGGCTTTCTGAGAGTAAAGACAAATACGACCCAGTTAGTGAAGATCGAGATGTTGCGACTGAACTGATACTAGCACAGGGGTGCCCCCTCGGGGTACAGAAGGTGCCGATAGTCTCAGAGGAAGGCTTGGGTGGGTTAGCAATGGTTCTGATAGCCTCAGAGAAAGGCTCAGGTGAGTTAGCTTGGGAGATAGGGGAAATTATAGACTCTGCCGAGGGATATAATGAGGCCTTGTCCTCTGGGAGCATGCATTCGTTGATGGTGGAAGGGGGTAATAGCCTTTTAAAGCATTTTTTGAAATTGAAGGGAAGTAGGCAGGCTGAATTTGAACTGACAGATATGGAAGAACCAGATAGACCTTTGGACCCACAGCTAGAAGTAGCTAGTTATAAGGAGGAGGAGGGGAGTTCATCACCATTACAGATGACTCCTCTTCAGATTGTGTCTAAGGAGTCTTCCGACTGGGTTTTTAAAAAAGTGGAAGAGATTCAAAGTTGTGTGGGTCTCTTTTATGATGGTTATGAAGAGCAATTGATGGCACTTCTAGTAGCCATTGAAGCTAGTCGATTTACGGCTGAGAAGTCAACTGCGAGAAAGGAGCGGGAGCTGAGACGTTTGCATTGTTCCATTAATTATGACAATAAGGAAGGTACTTTAGGGAGGGACAGATCTAAGGGGAGGGAAGCTAGTTCTGTTAATGAAGCCTAAAATCTTGTCTTGGAATGGAAGGGGGCAACAATGCCAATAAACGCCTCCGTATTATATCCATGTTACATAGCTGGAAGATAGATGTCATATGCCTCCAAGAAACAAAACTGGAAATTATTGACAGGAGGATAATTAGGAGTTTGTGGAGAGGTTCGTTTGTTGGCTGGGCTTATTTACCCTCTTCAGGTGCCTCAGGTGGTGTGCTAGTTATGTGGGATAGTAGAGTAGTCAAAATGGTGGAAGGGTGCATTGGGGACTACTTGGTGGCATGTGTATTAAGGAATATGGAAGATGGGTGGTCATGGGCATTAGCGAGTGTATATGGTCCCAATAGGGATCGGGATAGGAAACAATTATGGGATGAAGTTTCAGGGTTGCTGTCTTTGTGGGATTTACCTTGGTGTTTATGTGGGGATTTCAATATAGTTCGCTTTCCTAGTGAGAGGGAGGGCCTATCTTCGACAACTACAGCTATGGAGGCTTTCTCACAGCTGATCTTTTATTTGGAATTGTTGGATCTACCGTTGGTGGGGGGTGAGTATACGTGGTCCAATTCTAGAGGTGGTTCAAGATTGGACAGATTTTTGGTTTCATCATCATGGGAAGCTCACTATCCGAAATTGTGCCAAAAACGATTTCCAAGGGTAGGATCGGACCACTTTCCCATCATTCTTGAGTGTGGGGGTATTCATGAGGGCAAACGGTACTTTAAGTTTGAGAATATGTGGTTGGAAGTGGAGGGCTTTGTTGATAAGGTAAAAAGTTGGTGGTTGTCCTACCAGTTTGAGGGGACTCCTAGCTTTGTTTTGGCTAGTAAACTCAAAGCTCTAAAAACTGATTTGAAGATATGGAATAAGGAGGTGTATGGGTTGGTTGAGCAGCAGAAAAAAGGCCTTTGGGATGAGCTTCAATCCTTGGAAGTTGATGGGGTTAGCGAGGAGAATTTGTCTAGGAAGAATGAAGTAATAATTGAACTTGAGAGGGTTCTTTTGAGGGAGGAGATATCTTGGAGGCAAAAGTCGAGAGTTCTTTGGCTTAAAGAGGGAGATAAGTGCACTAGCTTCTTTCAAAAAATGCCGAATTCCCACCGTCGTAATAATGCTATTGAGTTGTTAAGAACTGGAAATATTCTGGTTTCCTCCCCTGCTGAGATCCAAGGACATGCAGTACAGTTTTTCAGCTCTATTTTAAGTGAGACGGAAGATTGGAGACCTAAGATTGATGGTTTGAACTTTGCAGCAGTGGATGAACATTCAGCAAGATGGCTTGAGAGGCCCTTCGAAGAACTAGAGGTGCACCGGGTGGTTTGTAGAATGAGGAGAGATAAAACTCCTGGACCGGATGGGTTTACTATGGCATTGTTCCAAGATTGCTGGGAGTTTGTGAGGGAAGATGTGATGAAGGTGTTCCACGAATTTTTTGAGCTTCAAAAGTTTGAAAAATCTTTGAATGCCACCTTTATTGCCTTGATTCCAAAGCGAGTGGGTGTGTCGGAGTTGAAGGATTTTCGCCCAATCAGTTTAGTGAGCAGCGTTTATAAGATCATTTCAAAAGTGTTAGCAAATAGAATGAGCAAAGTGATGGAGAAGATCATTTCTAAATCTCAAAATGCCTTTGTTAGAGGACGACAAATCATAGACTCAGTGCTAGTTGCAAATGAATGTGTTGATAGTTGCATTCGGGAAGGATTACCGGGGGTTCTTTGTAAGTTGGATATGGAAAAAGCTTACGATCATGTAAACTGGAATTTTCTTTTGTATATGCTTAGAAGATGTGGTTTTGGAGACAAGTGGTGTGGCTGGATAAGCCATTGCATTTCAACTATCCGCTTTTCGGTGCTTGTTAACGGTCAGCCTTGTGGATATTTTCCGAGTTCAAGAGATTTGAGGCAGGGGGACCCCCTATCTCCCTTCCTATTCGATATTGTGATGGACGCATTGAGTAGTATGGTGGAGGCAGTGGTAGGAGCAGGTTTTATCTCGGGTTTTTCAGTGGGTTCTAGCTCTAATGGCTTTACCATTATATCCCATTTGCTTTTCGCTGATGATACCCTTGTTTTTTGTGAAGCTGTGGGGGAACAAATTCAAGTTTTGAGAGCTGTCCTGCTGTGTTTTCAAGCTATTTCTGGATTAAAAGTAAACTTAAGTAAATCGGAGTTGGTACCGGTAGGAGATGTACACAACATTCATCATTTGGCAGCACTTATGGGGTGTAAAGTTGCTCCTCTACCCATAAAATATTTGGGACTACCTTTAGGGGCTTCTTTTAAGGCCAAACACATTTGGGATGGGGTGGTAGAGAAGATAGAGAGGAAGTTGGCAGCATGGAAAAGGACTTATTTATCTAAAGGGGGTAAGATTACTCTTATAAAGAGTACCCTCTCTAATATCCCTACTTACTTCCTTTCTTTATTCCCTTTACCGGTCGGTGTGGCCAACCGAATTGAAAAATTGTATAGAAACTTTTTATGGGAAGGTATGGGAGATGAGACTAAAACTCCTCTAGTGAGCTGGAAAAAAGTGTGTTGTCCGATGGCTAATGGGTATTCATAGCTTACGTAGTTTTAACAAGGCATTGTTGGGGAAGTGGTTATGGAGATATCATGGGGAAGAGGAAGCATTGTGGAGAGGGGTGATTGATCGTAAGTATGGTAGTGATTGGGGAGGCTGGTGCACTAAGGAGTGTAGGGGTTCGTATGGAGTGAGTCTATGGAAGTTTATTAGGAAAGGATGGGGCTGTTTCTTGAAACAAGTTAAATTTTCGGTTGGGGATGGTGCTAAAATCAGATTCTGGTCGGATATTTGGTGCGGGGATACTGAATTAGCTAGTGCCTTTCCGGTTGCTTTCAGATTGGCGACTAACAAGTTAGCTTCAGTTTCAGAGTTGATGGGATCTTCCAACGGAGGGGTACTTTGGGATGTTAGCTTTTCCAGACCTGCCCAAGACTGGGAAATAGAGGAGGTTACTAATTTTTTCAGATTGTTATATTCAGTGGAGATAAGAAGACAGGGTAGGGACCAACTATACTGGAGACAAACAGCCACTAAAAAGTTTACAGCTCGGTCATATTATAAGGTGATTTTAAATCAGCCCCATATTGGCTTTCCTTGGAAGAGGATTTGGAAGGCTCATGTTCCGACTAGGGTGGCTTTTTTTGTATGGACAGCAGCATTAGGGAACATTCAGACTATAGACAATTTGAGGAAGCGTGGAATGATTGTCTTGGATTGGTGCTTTATGTGCAAGAAAGTTGCAGAATCAGTGAACCACCTATTTCTTCATTGTAAAATGGCTAAAGTGCTGTGGGATGGAGTGTTTGGAAGGGTTGGGCTGAGCTGGGTTATGCCAAGAACAGTGGTTGAATTTTTAGCAAGCTGGTCCAACTTTCAAATGCACACTTGTCACCAGGTGGCAACTGCTTGGAAAATGCTGCATTTGTGTATTATGTGGTGTATTTGGTTAGAGAGAAACGAGAGGTGTTTTAATGATAGAGAAAGCAATATAGACGAATTTTGGAAGTTTTTTACAAGCACTATGCTTAGCTGGTTTTCTGCTATTGTACTCAAGGGAGGGGCTATAAACAACTTCATGTCTTCGCTTTTCTAACTATTAGAATGTAACTAGGTGCTTCTTTGTATACTTCCTGTGTACTTGGGCCTCGTCTATTACATTATGTTATAATAAAATTTTTAACTTATCAAAAAAAAAAAAAATTAGTTGTTTGGTCTTGAGGGATGAATCAATTTATTTTATCCTTGCTTTATGTTAGTTTAGATTCCACAACCTTTTTAATGAATGCAATAAAAACATCTGGGGGTTCAATCCATCAGCAACATGCAGCACTAGCCAACTAGAATCTAACCAAGTATCAGACCTTTTGGGTCCAATGTAAGTATTAGAATGATAAGACTTGCCATATACAAGTTTACAATTGTGGGAGTTTCCATTAGTGTCTTACCTGGAGCTTCTATATTCCTGTCTAGTTAAAGTTTTTACTTGGCTAAGAAAGAGTTTCCAATGTAGGGGCAACCAAACCAGTTTTATTTATATTTTTCTTGGCTCTTGCTTCTGCAGGAGCAAGTCTAGTAGTGGTAAGCAAAAAGTTTTTTTTGGGGGGGGTTAAGCAACAACCGAATAAGTTTAATATGAGAATTTCATTTTGAGTTTTCTGTGTTTTAATGGTAAGACTTGCATAAAAATTCTTATGAAAGACTCATTGAAGACACTAATAAAATTCTTAACAACTCAAACTATTTCTTCCTTATTTTATTTCATTTTGAGTCTTTCTATTGAGTTCTATGTTTTAATGGTAAGACTCGCATAAAAAATAAAAATTCTTCTATGAAAGCCTCATTGAAGACACTAATAAAATTTTTAACAATTCTAACTCTTTCTTCCTTATTTTATTTCATCCACCGCAAATTAGAGCTCTCGGCCACAACAAACCCATAAAGACCCAAGGAAAGTTTAAGTTACATCTAGACTTATGCACTGAATCATACAAGAACTAATCTTGGAAATGCCTCCCACTTCAAATCTAGTATGATTAGAACATTTCCCCAAACTTCTCCTTACATGCTTCCATAATCCCACCCCATTTTTTTTTTACTGATAAAAAAAAAAGAATAATCCCACCCCATATGATCCTTGGACCTCATTAGAACACCACCCACCCCACCAACATGATAGTGTCGATTATTGCTCTCCTCAATTCCATGCCTCTGTCATATATCACCAAAGTCATTTCCCCAGGATTGTATGATTGGCTACACCTTTTCGGATTATAAACTCAAAAGTGGGTTGGGCTTTCCTTGTTTCGTTACAAAAGGTATAAGACGCAATTTCAGCTAGCAGTGTCCCTTGAGCCGTGCCACTTTAAGCAGGCATGAAAAATACATAATGGTGGTGAATAGGATCTAACTAGGGGAGAAAAATTGTTTTAATGGATCGTGTTCATGTCGTGCTAGGTTGTGTATATTTTATGATAAGGGTCAACTTGAATACGACCAATTAAGCTTAACGGGTCAGATTTCCAAACCCTAACACAACCCATTAAAATAACAAGTTGACACAACACGACCCGTTTCATCCCATTTATGTAAATGGGTTCAATTGACACAAATAATCAATTTGACCTGATTGACATAATTTCATATAAAAATTAAAATCACAATATCTCCCAAAAATATAAAACTAACAACATAAGTCCAAAATTACAATCCAAACAATAAAAATACCAAAATTACAATCCAGAGTAAGTGTGGCAGGCGGTCGTGACTCATGAGAACTAACTCAATTTAGAACTGAGAGAGTTAGGAAATACGAAATATGATTATGGTATTTTTGTTTTTAGGTTAAAAATGATATAATTGTAATTTAGAGTAAAAAATTTAACGGGGCACTAACAGGTTAAGCAGGTTGACCTGTCAGTGAATCGTGTCTTAACAGGTCAACCTGTCTTGACCCGAATCCTTAATTTGGTATCATGTCCTTGTTGGATTAACAAGTCTTGTCACATTTGGGTTTTGGCGGCGAGTCGGGGGGTGGGGGGGGGGGGGGAAGCACTTGGCCTTAATAATGTTTCAAGGCATTCAAAATGTAATTTTTTTTGGCACTGAGTGTCCAGGAACAACATCTCGACTAATCTCGAGGGTGCACAGACCCTCGGCAATGAGTTTCCCTCCAGGAATAGCGTCTCAACTAATCTCGAGGGTGCACAGGCCCTCGGCAAGGAGTTTCTCGCAAGTGCACCTTGGGTAATTTAAAAAAAAAAATACCCCACTCCGATGGCCCCTAGAGATTGTTTGCACCTAAGGGGATTTGAACTTTAGACTTGGGGGAGCATACCCCCAAGCCCAAGGCCTTTACCACTTGAGCCAACCCCTAGGGGTTTCAAAGTGTAATATTGACTAATTCCCTTGGAGTGTAAGTCCAAATGGGAGTTTTGACTTTCCTTGGGTCACTAGGAATGATATGGTAACAAAGAAAGTAACGTCAACTTACATACCTTACCCACACAGAGTAGAACATCAAACATAAAAATAAATCAACAACAAAATAAGCTTCGTTTAGATAAGCAATACCCAGGGGTAAATTATGCTGGTAAAAGAAAGAGCTAACAAATGTATGAAGGTATGACCATCTATTTGAAGACAATAATTGTGTCTTGATAAATGGCTTCAACTACTAATTTTGAATTTGAACTTACGTCTTTCTCGTGCTTCAGCTGACAAAATCTGACTAAGCATCATTTGCCTCCGTTCTTCTGCCTCCCTAAATTAATTCCTCATTAAAATAAATATTACTTGCAGAATGTTTGTTTAAAAGTAACAGTAAAAACCCTACAACTGACAGAGCATTTGAGGCATGATGCAGTTAACAAACTAAATTAGAAAGAAAACCTCTTGGCATCTTCCTGAGCACTCTGCTGTTCAGAATTTTGTTGATTTCCCTATATATCAATAAATGTGGTAAGAATCAACATCGAAGCACAAGAATCAAGTTGCAATGCCATTATGTGAACGAATTTGTATGAATTTAAAGAGGAGATTGCTTACCACTCCATGTTGAGCCATAAGCTCCTGCATTCTTCTGCGTCTAATTGCTTCTAACTCAGGATCAGCCTTTTTTCAAGTAAATATTCCAGGAATTAAAAACAATAATCAATGGCACAAGGGAAAACATTCAAATTCATATGACCATACCCAAAGGCATCATATTCTAGGAAACCAATTTTTTTTTTTTATTGGCACCGAGTGTCCAGGAACAAAGTCCCGACTAATCCCGAGAGTGCACAGGCCCTAGGCAAAGAGTTTCCTGCAAGTACATCTCGGATAATTCAAGGAAAAAATCCCCCAGTTCAATGGGGGGATTAGAACCTTAGACTTGGGGGGAGCATACCCCCAAGCCCAAGGCCTTTATCACTAGAGCCAACCCCTAGGGGTTCTAGGAAACCAATATATGTGATTAACAAATCATATCAGCAGAAGTGACGTGCTAACTTTTTGCATCTATTAGGTTATATTGCACAAAGAAAACTGTAACATCCCGCTATGACACCATAGTCAACTATCACAATTTGATTGAACAAACATATTTAATATAGATGTAGGACTGTGAGCAGCATGGTTAGTGTGAAGACGTAAAGAGTGCTGAAGAGAGAATATTTGCGTAAGTCTCAAAGTAATATTCCATTTGAAAATCAAAACACACGTTTCAATTCCGGTATCACACAGTGTAACTATGCAAATATGTCACCAACTACTAAACAAAAGTCTATTGCTTCAATTCGAGCGTCACGAAGTCGAAGTATGCAAGAGCAAACCCACTTTTTTATGGATAGAATGCAAGATCAAACCCATTTAAGCCTATCACTCAATTTTGAACTAATAAGCTTAACACGGACAGATGATGACTTTAGGCTGCCCATTTCTTTTTCATTCATACATACAAATACACACACACACACACACACACACACACACATATCTACCTTGGTTAAATAAGTGCAAATCAAATATGAACAGGGAATTTTCGTCAATTATTTTTTTCCCTGTTTTGCCCCTGCTTTTATCACAAAATTCCGTTCTGTTTTTTTTCTGCTCTTCATTTGCCAACTTAAGTTTTTGGTCTTTTTATATTTCTAGACGTCTATCTGTTTTTGGTCTTTTTATACTTCTGCTGTTCAGAATTTTGTTATTTTCCCTATATATCAATAAACGTGGTAAGAATCAACATCGAAGCACAAGAATCAAGTTGCAATTCCATTATGTGAAAGAATTTGTATGAATTCAAAGAGGTGATTGCTTACCACTCCATGTTGAGCCATAAGCTCCTGCCTTCTTCTGCGTCTAATTGCTTCTAACTAAGGATCAGCCTTTTTTTTTCAAAAAAAAAAAAAGTGATTTAGAAATCCAAGTAAACATTCCAGGAATTAAAACAATAATTAATGGCACAGGGGAAAACGTTCAAATTCATATCACCATACCCAAAGGCATCTTATTCTAGGAAACCAATATATGTGATTAACAAATCATATCAGCAGAAGTGAGGTGCTAACGTTTTGCATCTATTAGGTTATATTGCACAAAGAAAACTGTAACATCCCGTTATGATACCATAATCAACTATCACATTTGATCGAACAAACATATTTAATACAGATGTAGGACTGTGAGCAGCATCGTTAGTGTGATGGCGCAAAGAGTGATGAAGAGAGAATATTTGGGTAAGTCTCAAAGTAATATTCCATTTGAAAAGCAAAATATCATGCAGTATAACTATGTAAATATGTCACCAACTACTAAACAAAAGTCTACTGCTTCAATTCAAGCATCACGAAGTGGAAGTATGCAAGAGCAAACCCACCTTTTTATGGATAACATGCAAGAGCAAACCCATTTAAGCCTATCCCTCAATTTTGAACTAATAACCTTAACATGGACAGATGATGACTTTAGGCTGCCTATTTCTTTTTCATTCATACATGCAAATATATATATATATATATATCTACTTTGGTTAAATAAGTGCAAATCGAACATGAACAGTGAATTTCCGTCCATTAGTTTTTTTCCTGTTTTGCCCTGCTTTTATCACGCAATTCCGTTCTGTTCTTTTTCTGCTCTTCGTTTGCCGACTAAGTTTTTGGTCTTTTTATATTTCTAGACGTCTATCTGTTTTTATTTTATCTCAACTTTCCAGAAACAATTTCCTTTCTCTTCGTCGTGTTTTCATCTATTGTATTCCTCAATTTTCCACACAAACTTCTCGGTGGGCTTCAGCTTGGTTTTCGTTCTTGTGAATCTCGGCATCTCTTGGGTATGCTTTTTTTTTCCTTCTCTCATACGCATATGCATGAGACCCAAATGAAACCGAAACACAATCTGTTCGAATTTGTACAAGTTCAGTGAAATATATACCCATATACATGAAACCAAACCAAATCCGAACAGAATCTACATGTGTACATTTAAAAAAAAAAAAAAAATTAATCCCTTCAGATGATTCCAGAAACAGCGGGTGGGTATAAGTAAAAAAATCCAAACACAAACCAAACCCAAACACAATCTCTCAGATGTTGGAATTTCTACAATCATACCGATGCACACCAAAGCAAACCAAATTAAAAAACGATCGGTAATATGTGTAGATCTAAACAATACTTATAAAAAAAATATGTGTAGATCTAAACAAGAAAATAAAAAATTCCTCAGATGACTACATAAACAGAGAGTCAGAAGATCTCAGAGATCCTTACACCCAGATCCGATGGCTGTCGTTTTCGTCGTCTCTGTTGAAACCACACGCTGTTTTGTGTGATTTTCTGCTAGGTTGCGGTTGCTCTTGGTGGAAAAGAAGGGAGGAGAGATTGGGACTGAGTAACGGCGAGAGAAAAAACGAGAGGGAGGCGGAACAGAGGATTTCTGAGACGGAGATAGACCGATAGAGGAAGGGCGTGGCGGCCTCTGTTGGTGGAACCTCGGCGAGCCAGCTACGCGAGGAGAGACGAGGCAGTGTTGTTCAGTAACAGAGAGAGAATGGAGAAAGTGAGAGAGATACAGAGGACGGGTTGTTAGGGGAGAGTTTTCTGAGAAGCTATATTTTATATATTTTAATATTATTTTTTATTTTATTTTGTTAAACTAATTGTTTTATTTATTATTTATTATTTATTATAAGAAAAATAAAATATATAAATAAAATGTTGGGGGTGATGGTGTGTGTAGATGAGAAATAAAATTATTTTTTAAAAAATGATGAGGTAGTCGGCGCAGAAGTAGAGAGGAGATAATGAAAATTTTGAGGGTTTGGTGGTCAAACGGTGTCGTGTGGAAATTGGGGGATGGTGGAATAGGCTGGGCTTCTCGTGTAAAATTGGGGAGGGAGGGTTGGGTTTAATTTTTAATTTTTTGGGCTTTAGGTTGAGAAATAAATCATTCTTGGAATGAGTTTGGGCTTAACAATAAGTTATATAATCTTTTCTTTTTTCCTTCCAAATTAATACGAACTGTTCACAAAATTTAAATAAAAATTTTGAAAAATTAAAATTTAATTTTGTGCAGCATTTTATTTTCTTTAATTTTGAATTCTGTAAATATTGAACTGAATTGTTATATTTTAGTAGAAATATGTAGTTAGTTATATATTATTTTTTCCTTTTATTAATGATTTTTGTTTAATGATTTACTAAGATATATAAATTCCAAACATAAATATTTCTTTTATTCTCGAACAAATTTAATAGTTTAATAACTAACCTAAAAAATAATAACACTATTTGAGGTAGGGGTGGGCTCCGTCTCTGACGGAGTCGGAATACCCAACTCCAACTTCAACCAAAGTCGAAGACAACATTGACCTCCGACTTTGCCTCTGAATCGGAGCGGATTCTTACTCCGATTAGAGATGTCAGAGCCAGCGTCGGAGCTTAACTTGGGGCTAGACTTTTTTTCAATTTTGTTACCACTTTCTCAGCATTCAAACAACACACCAAAGAGTCCAAACAACACACAGTATATAAAAAAAAAAAATCAAAAAAAGATAATAATAATCCAAACGTTATCAAAGACGAGATCAAGATTCAAGGGTTGGATCAAAAAGACTTTCCCAGCATCCAAACGACATCAAGGGACGCATCTAAGGAAGTTTTACGGTAGAGATGAGATCTAAAGTGGCTCGAGTGGGTGGAGATGAGATCCAAAAATAAGATTGCAAAAGAAAAAAAAAATGAAGGCTTCGTTACAAAGCTACTGTTGAAATGAAAAAAAAAATTATTTCTCTTGATCAAGGCTTTTCGTTGATCTCGTGTTTTCATTTCTTTTGCTTTTCCTTGAGGTCAGATGATTGGTAGAAGAAGAAGAAAGAAGATGAATAAAGGAGATTGAGCTGAGAAAGAGAGTGAGTATAAGTAGAACAAAATGAGGGTTAGGGTTAGTGAAAAGAAAATGATGAATATATATTAAGAGAAAAACGACATCGTTTAAGAAAGTAAAAGAAAAAAGAAATCGGTGTTGTGGGCATGGGGGCTCGAACGTGTATATGAGGTTTAAAATTTTATACCCCAACCATTAGGCTATTCAGCCATCCATCACATATGTTACGAGTTGGAGTTGGTACTATGGAGTCTTATCCAACTCCGACTGCAACTCCAGCTATTTTTCACCCTTCAACTCCGCCTCCAATTACGAACTCCAAATTTTCAGATTTTGTTAGAGTCAGAGTAGGAGCGAATGTCGGCCAAAGTCGGAGTGGCCAGAGTTTTCACCCACCCTAATTTGAGGTAGCTTTACAATTTCTAATGTAGTATAGTTTGTTTAAAATTTTTCTTTAATTTTAAAGAATGAAAGTTTATATTATAATTATATGATTAAATTATTTAACACTTATTACTTTAGTTTCTAATTTTAAAACTAACACATTATATATTTATTCTGGAAATAACAAACATATAACATACGTATTCAACTATAACTATTAAAATTAAAAATAATAGTTTTGTTAGTATAATTATAAATTTTCATGAGGTAAGAAATTATAATTTCTTAGTAATTTAAATAGATCTGCATATTTATAAATCTCTTATACTGCGTTTGGTTGTAAGAATCAGTTGAGCTAAACTGAGTTCAGTCTAATTTTAAGTTGAGTCTAATATCCAAACATCCAACTTTCAAATTACTAAACTCATCTTAACTCAAAACCTCCTTGCACGTGGGACCCACAACCTTTTTCAACTGAACACATCTTTATACATGGGACTTATAACTTTTTTAAACTTTCCATAAAAAGTACTTAACTCATCTTAACATCCAAACACACTTTAAACTCAGTTTAGATTAGCCCCACATAACTCCATCCACTACTCAACTCACTACTATTCAATTTCTGGTTTCCTTCTGCTTCTCCCCACCCCGATGTTTTCCTTTTCTCTCCCTCTCTTCAGTTGCTTTTTTTCCAAAGTTCCTTCATCCCGTAACCCTCCCACGTTTTGATTGTTCCTTGCATTTTTTTTGTTTTTTTTTTCTCTCACACCCAGATTCCCCTCAATCGCCACTCAGTCTCACCTCTTCTCTCTCATGCTCTCCTACGATATTGCTGTGTTTTTGTGGGTTTTTAGCTTGGTGTCATCTTGCTTTGCTGAACAGAGGTAAGATCCCTCCTCACTCTCTATTTCACACTCACACGCACACGCACCCACTTTGATTCCTCACCTCACGTTCGTTATATCTCACGCCAAACATCCATCGTATTCACTGCCGTGCACCACTGTTGGCCATGTGGTCGGTGATCTTCCCTCACCACGCAAGTAATCCCCACTGCCTCTATTGCTGTCAATTTAATTCTATGTTCTTTCCTCTTTAAATGGTCTTAGTATAGCACATCTGAAAGCTTTTACAAATGTCTCCATAGTAGTCCCTGCAATTTTTCTTTCCCCATCGTGTATTATTGCTATTTGAAGAACACTGGAAATCCCTCACCAACACTGGTAAGCCCTCCCAAACCTTAATCCAGTTATTATAGTGTATTTTTATTTTTTAAAAATACGTACTGATGTTGTGTAATTTTCCTATCAAACCATCATTTTTTTAAATTCCCTTTCCAAAGTAGATTTTTGGCCACTTAAATTTAGCAGTGAATTTATTGAGTCATCCGAGTTGACCTACGCTGCAACACGTACTTAGGTAAATTTCTCTCCTGTTTTCTCATATTTATTTAATTATTTCATCGTGTGACACCTTCAAGCATGGTATTTGACAATGGTGTTGTTGTTAGTTCATCGGACAGTGAAATTTGATTTGGACAGCGTTGTTCTGCGATCTTATTTCATTGAATATCACACGACACTAGGTATAGTACTTCGATGTAAATTACCCAGTCATTTAATTACGTGTGCATGATGAGTAAACATGACTGCTGGATTTTTGCTTGTGAGATAAATGTGGTTGGTTGAATTATTTGGCTATACATTTTTCTTACTGTATTGTTGTTGGGAGTGTTCATGGTCGAAAGAAGGCATGGAGGAATGTGGGATGCTAGTTGTGAGATTGGAGGTCGGCTGACGGAGTAATTTTTTTAGTGTTGAACATGTTGGTTTCATGGTTGTTTGGGGGATGAACTGTATTGGGCTGGTTTTGTGGAATGTGTTATGAGTTGTGGGGAGGTTTAGGGTTGACGTATGGGTTGTTTTTCGAGTCTGAATGTTGATTGTTAGATTAATGATGGTGGTTGCGAGTTGAGTTGGATATTGAGTTGGATACGATGATTGATGTAGGGTTTGTGTGGAATGTTGCGTGTGGACTTATTGCTTTAGATTTGTCATGATGTCAGACTAATGGATTGAACTTGTAATGAATTAAACTGCTTATAGATTGGTTGTATTCTTTTCATAGGAGGGTGTAAATGTTTAGTTAACTAAATACATACACTGGATTAGATATTAACGTGTGCGCAAATATTATATTATAGGTTGTTGTGACACAGCTAGAGTACCATTCCAGAACATAGGGAATACACTACAAAAATAAAGCGGAGTTCCTATGCTAGATTTGCATAAAAATGAAAGTGAACTGAGATTAGTTTGTAAATTGTGCATGCTATGTTTTTAAAAGAAAATGTGAAAACAATCTCAGTTATATGTTTTGTATTACTTATGAAATCTGTATAAAAGAGAAAAATGCTTTCTGACATGACTAGTGTAGACATGAGTAATATTTGACATGTTTTTGAAATGTACAAATGAGCGAATATGAAATATGAGAAATTTTGTACATGTGATATGAAAATATTTTGGATCTATTTTTTATCATATGAAAATGATATGAATATGTTCAACACGTGGTTTGATATGATATGCATCTAAAAAACCTTTGCTATGACTTATCCTTTTTTACTCTGATTTTGAATCTTGTTCTGATATGATGATACTGGTTCACGTGATATGATATGAGTGCACCCACTTTGAAAATAAAGTGATCTTTTATGTGCTCTTTCTGTGTGCATACTCGGGGCTCCAAAAATGAATAAAAAAAAGTTTTACAATATGATACTGTTTGGTTTGGCCACCAGGTATAGCACAACCCTACTACGGTGTTAAACATGGTATATGATATGATATAGTGATATGATACACGATGCGGTACGATATGATAAGAAAAATATGTTCAGTTACGTTATGCCAAAGCGTTTTCTTAATATGTACAGTTTTTTTATTTTGACATATGAAAAAGATTAAAATGTAGCTCTGATATGTTGTTAATATGTTTTGAGATCTGCATATGAAAATAAAATGTTTTTCTTTTCTGCATTCCGAACTCTCTAAAAAGGCTCATGTTGTACACACTAGTATATGTGCTTTGCTTACTGAGTTATTGATAACTCACACCCTTATCTTCAAAATATTTACAAATGATGTGGAGGGTCCAGCTGAGGACTAGGAATAAAAAATGTGAGTAAGACTAAGTTAGGGAGAGAGTGTTGAGTACCTTAGGGTACTACTGTTAACAGAAGGATTTTTTATGTCTATTAGATATATTTATGTATTTGGTTTAATAAGACCTAAAAGATTTATCAGTTTATTATATTAAGACTATTGGGAGATTGTGGACCCCTTGATTTATGTTGTTATTGTAGAGATGACTTTGTGGAGATTATTATGTGTCTATTTGGAGAATATGAGATTGTTTACTATTTTCGAAATCTTTAGAGATTTTAAATGTGTTAGGAGACAGGTTTATATGTGACAGGTAGTAATTCTTCAACCCATCCGAGTACAGGGGGTTACAGTTGGAATCAGAGCCAGGTTTGTGGTTCTGGAGACTATATTATATAAGGTATAGGATATCTGTGGATTTTAGGATTTTCAAATTTGGAGAAGATGATTACGCTACCACTTACAATTTCTGTAAATACATTATAGGAAGTTAATTATAGGATATTTGAGGACTTAGTTTGTGAAAAATTGGAGAACTATTCCATAGTATTCGAGGTACTAGGTAAAGACTTAGGGGTATAATGTTATTATCATACTTAGTCTTGTAGAATACTAGTTTCCAGAACTGGTGATCTCTAAGGTAAGAATTGATCGATTATAAGGTTTAGTTCCTAATCAAGAATTTCTGAATTATCGTATACATATATATTTTTCTTTAATAAAAACCATTATGTTTAAACTTTCGTTACCATTATTTATATATATATACATACTTGTAAAACATTTAATCAAGTGTGGATCTTCCAGGATGGCAGTGTTTTGCCGTGTACGGAACATGTCAAACTTGGATGCGACAAGTGATAAGGGTGGATGTACAATAGATCAGTTTAACCAGATGCACCCTCCCACTTTTGATGGAAGGGGGGATCCAACCCTAGCAGAGAACTGGATTCAGGACATTGAAGAGATACTTTGCATTCTATGTTGTACGGATGAATAGAAAATTTTTCTGGAACGCTTCTTCCCAAGCTCGGTTAGAGAAGATAAAGCTTTGGAGTTTACTAACTTGGTACAGGGAGCTATGATAGTGAACCAGTACGTTGCAAGATTTACTGAGCTAGTACATTTTGCGACATATCTGATTTAGGACGAGGAGAAGAAGGCTCAAAAATTTGAGAAGGGCCTGAAAGATAAGATTTATGAATGAGTGTGGGCTTTCAAATCCAAAATTTCTTGGAGTTAGTGAATAAGGCCACAATATTTGAACGAAGTCTTCAAAGAAGTGTCATGTCACAAGATCAAAAGAAAATGACTATTCCATCTGGGTCATACTCTAGCATGGACCAAGGCCCGTGGAAAAAGAGAAATGAAGGCAGCCACTTTGGTAAGAAGCTGGTTCAGGACACTCAACAAGCATATCAGTGAAGGACATGCAACCGAGTACATGTTGGAGAGTGCAGGAAGGAAGCAAGACTATGCTTCCGTTGTGGCAAACCGGGTCACTATCTCAGGGATTGCCCGTTGCAATCAGACAGCAATCGGGCCACCATGCCATCACCACCCAGGACAGAAGGGACAGCACGAGGCAACACCCAGCGTACTACAGTGCCTACAGGGGTGTTTGCACTGACACCTGGAGAGGCTAAGAATAGAAATGACGTGATCACCGGTACGTATTCTTTCATCTATCTCTTCTAAGAAATTAACATGTTGTTCGTTGGTAAATCTATGGTTATTGTGACGCCCCGACTCCCACGTACAAAAAGTATCGGGAATCGTGACGTCAGGATGATGACAACACGGTCACACATCCCAACGACAAGTGTCAAGTGTGTGCAACAAATAATAGTGCACAATTAAAATAAGCAGCGGATAATAAAAAAGTCAACTAGTACCAGAATTTTAGTTAAATACAATATCCAAAATACAAACCTCATAAAAACAAAGCCAAAGTCCCAAGTAATAAAAATACAAGTCTGAAAATAAACACAGCACGAGTGATCCCAGATCACTCCTCCGGCGGAGCCAAATCCTTAGGCTCGGCATCTGCAACAACAACCACATAAACTGCGGTACCGCAGGTAAGTTATAACCTAATCACATCCTGAGATAAAAACATATTTAGGCAACTAACCATGCATGCATATGATGCAATATGCAACACACGCCAAAAATCTCTTTTAGCCCAAAAATATTTCCAATAAAATCATTTCCACCATTTTCTCAGAAAATGGACCAAAAATCACTATCCATCATTTTCCCAGAAAATGATACACAAAAATATACTCACGCTATTTTCTTAGAAAACAGCCATTTTTCCAATTAATCCAATTAAACCATATGCACCATGGCCTCCCCTATGGACCATCCGCACGTCCTGGCTACTTTACGAGCGATGCCCAGTTCCGCATCCTGTGTGTTCGTGGCCAGGTCATCCTCTAGCCCCCGCCAGCAGAAGGGCCACGGAGTCGGCACGTCCAACGTTCGATCCCGTTGTCGCCCGGCGACAACCCAGGGGATGTCACTCAGTATATTCCGCTCCCGAGTGACCAGATGAGCTCCACCGAGATAATGCCCCATCTCGGCTTGGGGTCGTGATACACACGCACCCAAAAATCCAGTCAACACATGAAAACCTAGTTTTCAAAATAGTCACATGAACATGAATGCAATACACGAAAACCCAGTTTTCAATTTACAAACATGATCATGAGTGCATATGCCATGAACCAAACATAACCTCAATATCACAACCAACCAGATCACAACACAATTTTCAACAATAACCAGATCACAACCAACCAGATCACAACATAATTCCCAACAATAACTAGATCACAACACAATAACCAATCAAACAATTACTCCGTACTCAACCATCCACCCCCGAACTCCTCGGACTCAGTCCGGAACCAACCAGGATACAATATATAAATATAACAGTTAATTACAAAAATATAATTAAATCTCAAAAGAATTGTTTAGAAAATACTTACAGCGCTTTAAAAATATTTATGGAGGATCAAGGAGGAACTGGAAGCACCAAAACAACAGCTGTCACAGTGCAAAAACACTGTGGTCAAAATTCACAGTAAACCCAAAAATACACGGGGTCAAACGAAGACTTGAAATTGATAGGGTAGGGCCTATGGAAGGTGGGGAATCTAATGGTAGTGATGGTTGGCCGTGGGTGGCGGCCGAAACGGCGGTGGAAAGCCACAAAGTGTAAATCGGAGAGGGTGTTCGATGGAGCGGCTCCGGCGACGGATCGGGGCCCAGGTTGGGTCGGTTAGGACGGCAAGAGGCCGGTGGTCAAGTGGCTAGGAGCTGGTGGCCGGACGGCGGCGAAACGACGAGAAAACCACCGCGGGTTCAAACGACAACTGGCGGCTAGGTTCGGTCGGAAATTGATGGGGCAAGGTCGCCGGTGGCTGAGGGACCGAATGGCACCGGCAGTGTCGACCACTGCCGGCCGGCGGCGGTGCAGGCGGCTGAAGGCCGAAACATTGCAAATGTCAAATATTGCAAATGTTTACACTATTCATGTCAAAGCATTTATTTTCTCTTTCATACATATCTCATGAGTGAATGAAAAACATATACTGAGGTTGTTTTTCACATTTTCTTTTTAAAATAATATGCACATTTTTACAAACCAATTTCAATTCATTTCTTTTTTATGTAAGTCTAACATAGGAATTCTGCTTACTTGGACTTCTTAGCATTTCAAAAAATTTTCTCAATAGTGCTGAACAAAAATTACTCGTTACCTATAAAATAATGACGTAATTTCTGTAAATTTTTAGTCGAACACGTATTTTGATATTTAAACCTAAAATGCTAAAATTAACCTATTTTAATTCCTCAATACCTAAAAAGTCTCATAACTCTAAAATACCATCATTTCCCAAATCCATCAATACCCACTTAAAAAATAATATTCTAACAATATTTTATTCAACTTTCAACTTTCATCTAAAACCATCTCATCTGATCTTACTATCCAAACGGGGCCTTAAAGACGCACCATTGATCAATACCGAGAAATGTGGATAAGATATAAATATAATTTTCATGTGAGTTTGGGATCTTCTCATCTTCCTCTTCCTCTTCCTCCTCCAAAAGGCAAAGCAAAAATATCCGCAAAATCAAATTATGAAGGGTTTCACAGGCGTCGCGTTTGGAATACGCAATCTTACCAATCCCATATAAGCCGTAGGCCCACTAGAACCCATTGCAATTTTAACCCTACATCTTCTGAACAGCTTTCACATATTATGAATCAGGCAATTGACTCCATTATGAATATGGCCCAGTCCAAGTGGTGTCAACCACTGACCAAATTTTGATACATGCTACTTTTATGTTAAGAGAAATAACTTGTACAAATTTCAAATAGACAAACTCTGCGCAAACTTTTGTAAGAAATTGAACTCCACTTAAAAAAGTATAAAAAAAAAAAATAATCGTTCTATGTACAATCCTAGTTGGGGGGCTTGCGTGCGCACAAATTGGTTTTTCTATCATTTTCCCTACAAATTTTGGTCAAATGTCAAAATTGCCCTTGAGTCAATTTTCCCTTTCTCTAGAGATTCATCTCTCCTGGCCCTTCGACAGAACTCTCTTCCCAAAACTCTTTGTGTGAAACTCCAACGCTGTCAGCCACTCTACGAGCTCTGTCAGCCACAGTCGACGTCATCTTCTCCTCCACCACCGTTGGCCGCCAACCACGTAAAACCTCTGAACGAACCTTGGTTTTTTTGTTAATTTTTTTAAAATTTCTTTTATTTGGTAGATTTATTTATATGGGATATGATGAACATTATTGTGTAAATTTATATGGGCATTGTGATTAAGCTATGCTATGAAGTTGATTTACACGAAGTTGATTTGCTGTAAATAGGATATTCTGCTACATTTGCATAAGGTGTACAATTAGTTTGGAAAAGGAATGATCATTGGCAGATTTATGGAAAATGATCATTGGCAGATTTAAAAAAAGATCATCATGGTGAAACTTGTTTTTTTTTTTAATAAGATAATTGATGTACATAAGGTGTACAATTAGTTTGGTAGGCAGATTTATATGGCCTTTGCTGGTGTACTTTTGCTATTAAATTTTTTTTCGAGCCTATATTGAGAAATCTTTTATAAGATAAGTGGTGTGCTTTTGCTGTTACTTTTTTATTTTATTTTTTGCATTTCTTTTGGTTGGCAGATTATATATTAGGATATAATGAACATTATTCATATCCAATTAGATACTTATGCATATACAATTAATTTTTTCTCCTCTTTATTATTACAAAGAGACTGTGTGTAGAAGAACTATAACCCACAATTTGTTTTTTTGTTACGAACAGGATTGGAAAAAGTAGCAAAAGTAATCACATGAATGAGGTGGTTGAACCCACCTAATATACTAGGCGATCGTAGTTTTTTTCTGAAAGCAATACTTATCCAAATATGCCATTGAATGTTGATGAGGAGGTTTTAGAGCCAACCCAAGCTCTAATGCTGATGATGAGGTTTGAAAGCCAATGCCAAGCTCTAATGCTGATGAAGAGGTGTTAGAGCCAATGTCATGAAATGATTATGAGGAGGTTTCAGAGCCAAAGACTGGAATATTTTTTAAAACTGAGCAGGAACTCATTGAGTACTATAAGAAATATGGAAAACATGATGTGTTTGTGATAATGACCCAATGAAATAAAAGGGAGTGGCATGAGAGTGTTAGATATGTAATACTTGGATGTACGCGTTGTGAAAAGGCAAGGAATCGTACTACCAATCTCGCTAAACCATGTTCGACAACATAAACTTATTGTAAGGTGAGGATTAATGCAATCTTGGTTGGTGGGGTGTTCCGCATAAATACTGTTGAAAATGCACACAACCATGACCTAAGTCCAAGAAATTCAAGATTTGTTAGATGTAATCGAGCTATTGATGATTCTGTCAAGAGGTAGTTAGACATTAATGATAAGGCAGACATAGGTATGGCTAAAAGTTTTGGCACATCGGTTGTAGAGACTGGTGGATTCCATAAACTTCAATTTATTGAGAAAGATGCACATAATTATATTGACAAAGTCCGTCACCTTAGACTTGGCAAAGGAGGTGCTAAAGCACTTTGTGATTATTTTGAGATAATGTAAATAAGAATGAGTGCTTTTACTCGTCGATAAATTTGGATGATGATGAAATATTAAAAAAATGTCTTTTAAGAAAAGTACATTATCAACGGATGGAAGAAGAACATTAAACGTATGTATGCTCTCATTCGGAACAGTTTCGATGACTTAAGTGGTAAACCACCTACTAGAATGTACTCCATGTTGATTAAGCAATGCTAGGAAATCGCTATAAATGCAGCAAAATGTGATGAAAATGAGATGAATATGGCACAGAAGTTGCGGGCAATGAATTTGCAGTACACAAAAATAAAGCCCCAGCCCGCACTTGCAAATGCTAGTATTGAAGAACATGATGTTGAAACTGGAAGTTCAAAAAAATTTTCGAGTTCTCACGTTGTTAAAGGCAAGGGTAGGACCCCATCATCGAGAAGGATACCTACAATAGAGAAAGTTACGGGGAAGCGACTTACTAAAAGAGTGAAAGTAACCAATCTTATACCAGTGGCAATATAAAAAGAAGAAATGTATTTCATGTTTTATTTCATTTGTATTTCATATGTATTTATGTGAATCATATTTTTAATTTGATTTTTAAGAAAATGTATACTTCAAATGTAGGCAAGGAAAAAATGGAAGATGAGGTGTTAACGAGTGGTGCTACAGTTTTTACAGATGAGGTATTACTGCCTGGCTTACAACAAAGTGTAATTTCAAAGGTAAGCAGTTGTGATTTTGATGTATTTGTAGTTTTCATTTTTATATATTAGGGTTCGCCCCCTTTTTTAAGTAATTACATGTTTTTTTACATAGCCTTGAGAAAGTTGAATTTTCTAGTTGTGGTTGTGAATTTTAGTTCTGATTTTTACAGATGGATGAGGTGTTACATATGGATCCTTAAGATCATGCCTCTCTCGACAATTGATGAATCAATTTTGTTCCTACTACGACTATAGAAGATGCGAGCTTGCTTAGTTGATGATTTGGAGTCTTCTTGTTTTGATTATGCTGGATGAAAACATGTATTTTTAGTTTGGTTGAACTAATGTATTTGATCTTGTATAGAAGACTCAAGTCTTGTCATAGTTTTGAATTTTGAGTTTTTGATGATGTTTTTTCATATCAATGGATGAATTGTATGACTATAATGTGAAGTTATGTTTTTTAATAAAGAATTGAAGTTTTATATCTTGCCAATTTGTAGTTTTTTTTTTTTTTTGCTTCGAAAGTTATATTCTTGTGTGATGTTTATTTTTACTATTTACATTTTTTCATTTTGCTGCTCCTATGATGGTTCACTGCTGTTGTTATTTTAAAGATGCAATGCTATGTAAATTAAACCACAAAAGCAGAGAATTTGAGGAAAAAAGAAATTATGTATTGAATGCTCATAAGTTTGGTAAAATGTAGCACATAAACTGTGTATTACACATCCGACAACACTACATATTACAACAACTTTACAAGTGACCAGCCTAACTACAACGCTTATAAACTTAACCAAGTTGAGGCCCTTGTTAACAACATACTTGCGATGTCCCCAACACAACATTAATCTTCATCTGACCTTGATCCTAACAACCAACATGAGATTAAAATTGAAAGTCCCAAATACACGCAGAGTAGCATACATGCATGACTAATTTCTTTAACTTGACTTTCAAGCTCTCCCTGGTCATAAAGAAGAACCAACACTCTCTTTTGTATGTCTTCCTCTCTTATTTGGATCTCTTCCTTTGCATGCTGGAGTTTTTCCTCTCTTTGTTAGAGTTCTCTTTCTCTCTGTTGGAGATCTCTTTCCCTAGCAACTATACTTTCTTTGTATTCTTCAAATCTACCCATAAAAAAATAGTTGCAGTATGATTTTCCCTACATAAAACAACTTCAGAAATCATTGTAGGAAATTGAGACAAGTACTTTAACAATATAGGAAATTAAAAGTAACACTAATAAGAGTTGTTAGTAATAACCTTCTTATTGTACTTTGGACAAAAAAAAAATCGTCTTGGATTGCTTAAGGCGTTCACAAATTTGAGACATGATATCAACCCGCATAGACATTTTAGAGCAGCCCCCGAACAATGATCAACCAAAAAACATGATGAATGTGATTGCGATGAAGGCATTGCAATTAGGCAACACAAACACCTTTCAAGCTTCAATAATGGTAAGCATTACTATATTGGACAAAGTGTAATTTGTACCTATCAGTTTCTGTCTTTCAGATTATCAGGTTAAAATTAAATTCAATGGATGGATATGTGTACTAATCTATTTTTATACCACTAGGGCCAACATTAAATCCTTGAATAAATATCTACACTATGACTAAAATTTCACATACTAACAATTCAATCTAAATCCTTGAATAAGTGGGCCATTATGGGACTAAATGACTACTAAACTCTACAACATGTTTTGAAAATAGCCAGGAAAGTTTCCTGGTACTTCCATCTTGTGCTAGTTTTATATTTTCCCGGTTAAGTATATGAGCATGTTTACGAGATGCATTAATTTATATTCTTTATACCATTGATCCTCTTGATGTTAAAGGTGTTATCTATTGCTAAATTCTAGTGTTAAAAGGACATTAGAAGAAACCTTAGGACACGAAGATATAAAGTTTTAGTGGAATATACCTTGACCATACCCATTTACTCAATGGCTGAAACTGTCCACAGCTTCTCACTAATTACCAAGTTGACTTAGAAGAAAAGACCCCATTTTTAGCAGCTGACCATCTTGGAATATCTATTCCAGGTTGTAACCTCCCCTACTAACTTCTTTGCAAGTTGCACATTCTAGCTGTTAGAAACCCACAATGCAGCTACATAGTGGCGGAACCAGAAATTTTTCTTAGGGGCGACCAACTTTTCTATCGCACAAGATGTTTATGTAAAATAAAAAAATATTACAAAATCATAAAGCATATATCAAATTAAATCTCGATAATTTGCCAAATAACTTAGAAATAAAATTTTAAAAACACGACTTAATGTTTATTTTGGATTTTTGACGACAATATTTCATAGAATAATATTCATCCATTATTATTTTTGAAAACATGAAATATTTAGAAATTATTTTATTCGTATAAACTATCAAGTAATCTTTTAGAATATCATCTTTCATTCTAATATCTAAGCTAGTTTATCAAATTTCATGTAAAATCTATCTATTTTGGTGTCACATTAAGCATAGAATACTATAACAGAAACATTAAATAAACTTTTCCTTGCTTAATGAAGTTTAGAGAATAAATCATCTCCACTATTTTTCATATAAATAATCAATCTTAAATTGTTTTTATGATATTTTCACTTTTGATTCTATATTACAAAACTTAATACTGTATAATAATACAAATTTGGGTCAATGTTAGTAGTTTATTATTTTTCCTAAGCTTAGTTTTAATTTAATTCTAGTGTGGCCACATCCTTGAAAATAGATAATGTATAGATAATATACAAAATCTAGGGGTTATAGGAAAAAAAAAATTAGAGAGAGACATTTCTATGTTATTAAAATTTTATAGAATTTTAGAAAGCATATAAGAATAAGGAAATTATAAATTTTTGGGAGCACCGGGGGGGGGGGGGGAATCTCTATATACATGGGATTATGAATAAAATTTAAGGGGCTATTTTGAAAAAAATTTGCCCCCCTTAATCTATATGTAGATCCACTATTGTAGCCACATCAATATTGACCAAGATATCCATTTTCTATTATCTCTCCATTTAGCTCCCTCCCCTGAAACATTTAGAGAACAACCTCGACACGTCCTACACACTCTTATGAGGAATACTAAGAACAGAGAGCAAATACGTAACGTTGAACATGCTACTCAATACATGCTTTATAAGAATCGACTTCCCACCATTTCACAACAAATTAGCCTTTTAACTATCTAGTTTTCTCTTGTTTTAACACAAAGGTTCAAATAAGGATGCTTGTAATCTTCCTGTATGAATTAGTGCCCAAAATAAAGATTAGGAAAGGGGGAAACACTGTTTATTTAGACTTATTCACTAGCTGTCTAGAACATTGTTTATAAACTTGCAACACCTTTACCAACCCTTTCAAAGAAGCTCAAGAGCCATTAAAAAACAATTCACTCTAAGAGCATTCGCATTCGCATTCGGTGTCACAAAGCATGCTTTCCCCTATATTTTGGAGGAAATTTTAGGGTCTTCACCCGAAACTCTCCTCTAGCCGAATCCCTAAAATGGGGATCAACTATTCGAATGCTACAATGGTTCCCTATATTTGGGGATCCACTGTACTTCCCCAAATCTAATTTCGTGCTTTCCCCGTCGTTGGTCTCACGTCTCTTTCTCTTTGACCGTTGGGTGCTCTCGTCATTTTCGCCCCTCCCTCGCATTGCAACCACCATCGACAACAGCCTCTCCATTGGAAATCAATGTAAGTCCTCATCCCTTCTCAATTTCCTCCATGGCTGGATTCCCCTTTCTCTCTCGCAGATATTGATCTGTTTGACTTCTTCCATGGTTGGACTTTGTGAGAATCGAGATCCTCCATGGTTGGCCATCGAGCTTCTCTATCGCATTTCATTTTTGGGATCCTCCATGGCTAGACTCCGTTCTTTTCTCTCGCACAAATCCAACACTGAAATTGCTTACCCATCCGTATGCTTTGTAGTGAGATCTATTCTTGCTTGTGTTTTTTTTGAATTTTTCTTGCAATTCACGTACATAAGCTTAGAGATTGGTATTTGCTATGCACTGATTTGGGGCTATTTGGTGCACTGAATTACTTGCTCGAAAAAAAAACCCTAGCTTTTTATAAGCCTTTGCTATTGGATTGAGACTTGTTATTGTTGTGATTTTAGTGATTTAGTGCACTGATTTGTTCTTGCTTGTGTTGTTTTCAGATTTTTCTTGCAATTTACATACATGTGCTCAGAGATTGGAATTTTCTATGCATTGATTTGGGGCTATTTGATGTATTGGATTGCTTGCTTGAAAAAAAAAACCCTAGCTTTTTACAAGCCTTTGCTGTTGGATTGTTATATGTTATTGCTGTGATTTTGGTGATTTAGTGCATTGATTCGTTCTTGCTTGTGTTGTTTTCGGATTTTTCTTGCAAGTTACATACATGTGCTCAGATATTGGGATTTGCTATACATTGATTTGGGGCTATTTGGTGCACTGATCTGTGAATTGCTTGCTCGAAAAAAAATCCTAGCTTTTTACAAGTCTGTGTCGTTGGATTGTGATTTTCTATTGTTGTGATTTTGTCTATTTGGTGCACTGATATGTTCTTACTTTCTTGAAAAAAGCCTGTCGCTTTTTACAAATACTCTCGTTAGTGAATTAATCTGTGAGTTTGATTTTTAATTAAAAATTGATAAAAATATCAGTTCGTAGCTTTCTTTGTTCTTTCATATTTGTTATTGCTAACTCAAAACCCTAGCTTTTTTCAATATTGGAATTTATGTGCATTGATCTGGTTGGGTTTTCAGTGCTCTGTTGCACTGAAATTGGTTTTAAGTGTACTGTTTGTGCATTGTTTGCGCTATTGCTGTATTGTTTTTGCATGTCTAGTGTTATTGCCAAAATTGCTTTTGCATGTCTAGTGCTATTCCACGATGTTTTTTTTTGCACTATTGGTCTGCTATTTTTGCACTAAAATTGGTATTTAAGGGTGCTTTTTTCGCACATAAATTGGTATTGGTTTGCTATTTTTGCATTGAAATTGCAACCGAGAGTGCTGTTTTTGCATAATTTATGCTATTGTCAAAACTGTTTTTGCATGTCTGGTGCTATTCCATGATGCTTTTTTGCACTGTTGGTGTGCTGTTTTTGCAATTAAATTAGTATTCAAGGATGTTGATTTTGCATATAAATTGGTATTGGTTTGCTATTTTGGCACTGAAATTGCAATCGAGGGTGTTGTTTTTGCACTGTTTGTGCTATTGCCAAAACTGTTTTTGCATGTCTAATGCTATTCCACGATGATATTTTTGCACTATTGGTATGTTGTTTTTGCACTAAAATTGGTATTCAAGGGTGCTGTTTTTGCACATAAATTGGTATTGGTTTGTTGTTTTTGCATTGAAATTGCAACCGAGGGTGCTGTTTTTGCACTGTTTGTGCTATTGCCAAAACTGTTTTTGTATGTCTAGTGATATTCCACGGTGCTGTTTTTGCACTAAAATTGGTAATCATGGGTGCTATTTTTGTACATAAATTAGTTTTGGTTTGTTGTTTCTGCACTGAAATTACAATAAATGGTGCTGTTTTTGCACTGTTTGTGCTATTACAGTGTTGTTTTTGCATGTATAGTACTATTGCCAAAATTATTTTTGCACTGAATTTACTATTTCACTAATAAGAAAGTTGGCAGCCAGTCTAGTGAGCATGTTTTATAATTTAATTTCCAAAAAGCATGTTTTACGTTGATTTCCATGTCCCTTTATC
Source organism: Cyclocarya paliurus (assembly GCA_029856935.1). Taxonomy (NCBI): domain Eukaryota; kingdom Viridiplantae; phylum Streptophyta; class Magnoliopsida; order Fagales; family Juglandaceae; genus Cyclocarya; species Cyclocarya paliurus. The sequence goes on from CM056951.1 coordinate 21,964,561, forward strand.
ATCTTTTTTTTCATTATAAATTCCACCTCTATTGGATCCTTTGCAACGTTTGGTACTGATCAATAATTATTTCTCGCCGCTTGAGGTGGGGCTGTATGTCTACTGTAAGGTTGTGATGATGATTGTAATTTGTATTTGGGAGAGAGTTAATTCACAAGTGTTAATGGGGTCCAATCGAAATGGCAGGGTAATCCTAACCCGAATGATCATATTGCACTTTGTGATAGTTTTCACAAAAGGCAATCGGGATTTAAGGTTTTGCAGCCATTCGAGATTGGGTTCCTGGCTTACACATGCTGTTAATAGAAAAAACCATTTTGAGCCTCATGGAACACATGTTCGATATGCGGCACTAGATGCCAATGCTCTTATTTAGCATGATGATTTTTACTAGATTTTGCATGCTGTTTGGATTTGCTTTGGCTCTTTGTTGAATTTTGTAAATTAAATTTATTGGTGTTATGTTGTGATAGAGAAGTAATGTGGCTCAATTTTCTTTGTTGGATTAACCCATTCGGTTGTGATGATGACAACAAATATTACCGTTGGAGAAATGACAACAAATGCTACTGTTGGCAGAAGGACAAAAAATATTGTCCGTTGGATGAAGGACAAAAAATCTTATAGTTGTCACGCGGAGGAAGTGTGTTAATGTTGGAGGAAGGGAAAAAATATTACTGTTAGATAAAACAACAAAAATATTACCGTTGTATATGCAGACAAAACATATTCAAATATATAATCGCGTTGGAAATCGCACATATTCAAAAAAAAATTATTCGTAATATTGTAATATTTAAAAGTATTATTTTATTTGGAGAGAAATTCTTATAAAGTGTTTACAAAATTAGTAGAATGTGATATTTGAAAACAAGAGGAAAAAATAAAAGAGTTAATAGTTAAAGAATATAAATGGAAGTGAGAAAAAAAAACTAATAAAGATATAAGTGAAAAAAATTATTTAATAAAATAAAGAAATGATAGGAAATGTGATATTGAAATTTTTGAAAGATGGATAAAATTTAAGATAAACTTTGAAGAATGGTGTATTTTAATTAAAATTTAAAATTTTTTATAGAGAATCGGATGAAAAAAATCAGATTTGAAATAGTAGAATAGCTTTTATTAATGAAAAGCACCAACGTTTCCTTCCTCAAAAGATGTGATTCCGTCGTATCTTTCATCAGAAAACAACAATATTTTGGAAACTCGTCCTCACTGCGTAATCATTATGGTTAACTACTATTGTAGCTAACTAAACTGCAAACATGCTAGTGTGGGGCTTAATCTCAACACCAGCTTATCGAATTAATTCATTCCTACACCAGCTTCCTAAGCTCCTCTCCCTTCAAGTAGAAAAATAGTTTAAGAAAAATATTGTACTAACTTTGAACTCTTCATTTGAGGACTGATTCACCATGCAGATATATATTTATATATATATATATATATATATATTTTATATATGAGATCTTCCAAAAACACAGAAGAGTGAAAACCATCGAAGTTACATATATAAATCACATATGTCCCAACATGATACCTGCTTTGAGTAAAACATGTTGTCAAATATATTACCTTCAACAATAAATAGAACTAATTAATTCATACCTGCCTATTTGCTTGTTTATCCAATTAATTCATTCTTACACCAGCTTTTTAAGCTCCTCTCCCTTCAAGTAGAAAAATAGTTCAAGTATTAAGAAACTAAAAAATAATAGAATTTGTGGAAATGAACTACAAAGACAAAACGATTGACCTACCTGCCGGATTTCATAAACATGATGAATCAAGAATGAGTTTAAAAAATGAACTGCAAAGGGTGTCAAGCTTAATTGGTCGTGAATCAAGAATGAGTTTCGTAGCTTTGCATGAAGCGTATATCAAGGTTATGGATTTCGTAGCTTAATCGATCGTGAATCAAAAATGGGTTTCGAAGCTCAATTGGTCGTGTTGGTAGAATGAGTTTTGTGAATCAAGAATGGGTTTCAAAGGGAGTCCTGCATTTTGGAGAAGGAATTCAGGGCTTCAAAAGAGGAAGGGGGAAGGATTAGGGTTTCCAAGAGAGGGGGGGAGGGGAGGGGAGGGGATTCGGGGCTTCTAAGTAGGCAATGAAACGATTCGTCTCATTCTAAATTAAACAAATCGTTTCATTTTTTCTTTTGTGCACACGCAATTCTTATTCTGAGACAGCATCCAGAATATGTTGTTTTTTTTTAAATTATTCTTTATTAATGAGACCTATTTTTTTACAAAAGATTTTTATAAGATTTGTCTATATAGAGTTTGTACGTAACATTATCCTTATGTTAAAATTCATGGACCATAAATTTTCTCATACATTATTACATATTTTTCACTTTTCAATTTACACTCCAAACTAGCTTTATCTTATACCGTGCTGAAGGTTAATTTGGCAAAATCTAGTGGCTAGCATTCTGTGTTGATGGCAATGGGGTGTGATAATTTGACAATACGATGAATTAATGGTAACATAATGTGGTAACAGTATCGATAGTCTGGCTGAGATTTCAGGTCACAAAATATCATACTTACTTATGAAGTATCTTGGCTTGACTTTGGGGGCCACTTCAGTAGTGGCCAATAAAAAATGAGATGGAGTGATTTAAAAAATTGAATGATGGCTAACTAACTCGAAAATAATGAAGAGTTCAAATTTCTTTGGGTCACTTATCTTGGAGGGTGGGTCAGGAGTTTGGAATTTGCTATTGTTTAATCTTGCACTTCTATAAAAGGTTGGTCGAGTTGGGATTATAAAAATATAAACTTAATAAAATATTGGAAGCTTTCTAACCATACTAGATTTGAAGTGGGAGATCGAGCTATCATTAGATAATGGTATGATGTAGGGTGCGCTGGCATGGCTCTCGACGAAGCTTTTCCCAATGTATACAGTGTTGCTCATGTGATAGAAGTATTTGGATAAGAGAAGTTTCAAATATAGTCACGCGCAAGTCTTTCTAAAGAAAAAATAGATTTTACTTACAAAAATTATAAAAAAAAAATTATTTTTTTATTAGTAAGATCTACTTTTTTTATAATGTACTTGCATAAGATTTGTAACTTGTCTCTAGCATTACTATATGGATAATAACCTCCCTCAACAAAATGTAAACTTTATCAGAGCACTAAAGATTGGGGGTAGAGGTCTTTATAGAATGAGAAGTATTTACAATATCATATTATAGTACTGTTTAGGATGTTAGATTCCAATAGCAGAGAATGATTGAAGGTGAAGACAAGCTCCCGTGAGCCCTTCCAGTGAAGGGAAGTGCAGTATCTTCGATCTATTTCCTTTGGAGAGTGGCTGGTGAACTAAAGTCCCTCCAAGAGCTGCATTTTTGTTTTTCTTGGACGATCTAAGGAAAAGAGAGATTTTTGGTTGACAAAAACACGTAGAAACATGGTAATTATACCACTTTCTTAACCAATGTTCTAAACAATGAAATATCCAAATCCCGACGAACCGCTTAAACAGACAACAACTTGGTCCCTAATTCACGTACGTACCTCTGCCCCTCCAGTTGTATTTCCCCCTTTTCTTTAGCATCTATTAAATTAAATTAAATTTTATGCTTTGTCTGCACAGAAGTAAGTAGAACCAAGACCAAGAGAGTCCTAATTCATCCCACTTTGACTTTCCTCCTGCTGCATCCCAAGAAAATCTACCAGATTTGCATCAAACCTAGTGAGCAGATAGATTCCCAGGCCCCACAACAATACAATCCAACGGCTATAAGAGAAAAACAAGATATGACACCCAGAGTCCTGCCACATACTATCAGAACTCCAAATCTGCAGAGCAAAAACTTGCTGCACTGATTAGTCAGACAGAGAGTCGAAACACAATCTTAAGTACATATTAATATGGATATACAGCGAAAGCCAGGCAGCAGTGCAGAGCCCAAGGCAAAGCCAAATATGGGTTTTACCATGGGTCTAAACATGCTGCTTCTCCTGGCCATGGTGGCCACCAATATCCTCTCCCTCTACCATCTTTCCTCCACGATTCAAACCACCAAGAAGCCCCCCACTCAAGTACCTGTCCCTGACCACCTTCTCCACCAGCTAAACACCATACTCGCCACCATCAACCACCTCACGCGCCTCCCACCCTCCGCCGCAGATTCCTCCACTAAAGCCGCTGTATCCACCACCACTTCCCCACCGGATCTCCTCCTCCACTCCCAACTCTCGCCCATCGCCACATCTTGCCACAACCACCCTGACCTCCTCCGTCGATATATGGACTATACCCCATTCTCTCCCTGCCCTCCAGATTCCGACGAGCTCGCGGAATCACTCATCCTGCATGGCTGCCACCCACTCCCTCGCCGTCGGTGCTTCTCCAAAACCCCACCAAAACCCACGTCGTCTCTTTCCCACAACTCGTTTGCTCCTTCGCTGCCGGACCAAAACGTTATCTGGCATAAGTACAATTGCAAAAGCTTCAGCTGCCTCGTGCGCTCCAACCCGAAACTGGGTTTCAACCTCTCTGGGGAAGCTACTCGATTCATGAGCTACAACGACGAACTTGACCTCCCGGTCCTACAACTGTTGCACATTGCCAAGGCAGCAAACTCTGTGCTCCGTCTCGGCATCGATGTCGGTGGCGGTACCGGGACTTTCGCGGCGAGAATGAAGCTTTACAATGTGACCGTCGTGACGACGACGATGAATTTCGGTGCGCCGTACAACGAGGTCGTGGCGCTGAGGGGGCTGGTGCCGCTACACGTGCCACTGCAGCAGAGGTTCCCGGTGTTCGACGGGGTGGTGGATCTGGTGCGTTGCGGCCACGCCGTGAATAGATGGATACCGTTGACGGCGATGGAGTTCTTGCTTTACGACGTTGATAGAGTGTTGAGAGGTGGAGGTTACCTGTTGTTGGATCATTTCTTTAGCAAAGGGGTGGATCTTGACAAGCTTTATGCGCCGTTAATTGGGAAATTGGGGTACAAGAAGGTGAAGTGGGCAACAGGGAATAAGGCCAATTCGAAGAACGCGGAGGTTTACTTGACCGCTCTTTTGCAGAAGCCTGTGTCAAAATGAAAGTGAAATTTGAGGTAAAGTAAAGAACTTCTTCCGTTTTGTATGTATTTGCAGAATTTCATAGTGCTTTACTGAACGTGAATTTATTTTCCCGGATGGAGTTTAATATGCATATAATACTAGTTGGTATTGTGTATTTGTGTTGAATATAAGTTCGTTGGATCCAGCATTTGTTGGTGGGTGGTCATAAAGTGAGAGATAACCGAGTATGCTGGCTAATTTTTCTGGTAAGAAGATTAGTGAGAATAGAGGGCGGTGTTTTCGAGTTAGCGGAGAATTCTTTTTGTAAAAGACGAAATCTCCAATTTTATTAATAACCCTTGCGGAGAGAGGGATATCTTTTCCAAACGGGGAAGGGCTTTGGGGTTTACGTAAATCGCGAAACCAAAGCCGGAAACTAAATACAATTGTTTCAAACTATCTGTCATAACAAAAAAGTATAAAACTAGTATCTAAAGTGAGGAAGTCTGCTTTATCCCAGACATATATCCCATATAAGTGTTTTGGTAAGTGAAAATCTGAGTGAAAATAAGCATCTACACCAGTAGTTCCGAAAATTGCTAAAGCATCAACCAAGTTATTCCCTTTTCTGTAAGTATGAATTAATTTAAAATGAAAAAAAGAATGGATGCTGAGTATATCAGTCCACATTTCAAAGTTCTTGTTTTTTGTTAAACCAATTCACAACAAGTATAGAATCTATCTCCACTTCTGATTCTAAGATTTGCAGCTGATAGCTTAATAATAAACCATATTTCGAAGCAGAAAGTTCGATAAATATGGTTGTCCCATGACCCAGATGGCAAGAAAAACCATAAATAAACTTACCATCATGATTTCTAATCATGCCCCCACAACTAGCTATGCCTGGATTTTCTTTTGAAGCCCCATCAATGTTCAGCTTGAATTTACAAACAGGTGGAGGATAACATTTGACTAACAAAGGCTTAAGAACCCTTGTTGGAAGCAGTTAGCGGAGAATTTGGTTGTGGCATTATATACATATTGATGATCTCTGTGACTCGGCCTATTCGAATTGATTTGACAAAACTTTTTCCACATCATTGATTATGTTCTTGACCAAGAGAGTTAAATGATGTCTGTATGCAAACTGAAGTTAACTTTGAGAATTTACAATACTTATAAGTGCTAGCTGAAATGCACGCACCTGTCTTGTTTGCATTAGTTTGTTCCCTTATTATCACCCAGTTATTTAGTGCTTGTGGAATTAGATACCACATTAAAATTTACAAACTACTTGTCATGGTGGCCCTCTCTTTTGATGTGTCTAAGTTTAACGTTGAAAAGCAATATCCATGTGACCCATTCAGGAAAAATATCTCGAGCCCTAGATCAATAACTCTCATCTGAGTCCCTATATGGCCATGTTTTGGTTACTAGTTTTCTTGATATCTCCCTCTCAAAACAGAAGTAGTCTTTCTTTCTGGGAGTGATATGAGTTTTCCTGGGAAGAAAACGTTTGTTTCTAGGCACACACACAATGGATTCAAAGGTGATAAAGAATGTTAGTTGACATGCCTTGCATCGAACAAATCATCCCTTCAAAGTACATATCCCCTCGGTGGGATTAACCTGTAGTGCATAAGTTCGCATGCAAATATAACCGAACAGGACTGTCAAGCATAAATGGGTGCCTTGGAAATCCAAACAACCTAAAGATAGATCGGATTCTTGTTTGGTTGTGGGATGTAGTTTCATATTTCATTATGCACCATGGTTGTTTGACCTCTCTGTGAGTTATACTTCTAGTACGGATTGAGGGTTGTGGAGAATTCATTTCATTTATTTTCTTTCTGTTCTTTATTTTCCCCTAATGAAACCTAAAAGGAATTTATCTAAATAAACAAACATGTATCAAAACCCAGAACTGTTTTTAGTGCTACTCTGCTACTTCAATTCTGACTTCTTTTGGTGGATTATGGTTGGCCTGCAGGTATTCCTGAGAAAATTGCCCCCATCAAAGGATTAGATTCCAGACACTCCTTGGAGATGAGTTATCAAGCAGAATATTTATTCCCACTGAGGTGGTTTTTACACTCGTAGAATGGAAAGAATTATATGTTCAAGTCTCTGGATAGATCCACTCGGGATTTTTGAGGTGGATAGCCTCTTCTGGTCTTTGAGTGATTGTTAGATTTATTTGTTTACCCTCTCTCAATAATCCATGCTAAAATGTTATTCCTGTTAATTATATAGAAAGAAATCTTCAGAGCAGTTACACTTCTTTTGTTGGTGGCCTAAGCCCAAAAGTAATGGATACCGGTACATGTTAAAAAGCTGCAAAAGAAAGCACAGAGAAAGGGCAACAAACAATACATGAAGGATAATCCAACTTTATTCCCATTTCAGGTACCTTTGCCAGTGATCTTCTTAATCATAGTCCAAAAAATGATGTCAGTTGAGTGGTAAATGAAACATCAAACTATACCCACATCAGCTGAGCGCAAAAAAAGAGAGGGTGCAGAGCCCTTCCCTGCCCCTTTCCAATTTAAATAATGAAAAGTGTAATCTATTTTATATCCAAAACTTATATTGGAACTATGAAAGTTTAGACCTTTCATCTTCTAATTTCTTGTTTCATTGGTCATGTGACAGTTCTTCGACCAATTAATATGATGCCCGTTGAAAAGCATGATGTTGGTGGTGTTAGAATTACTGAACGATCACTTTACTACTTTTAAAGGTTCAAATATGTTCAATTTGACTTGGTCTTGTATATGTTTAAAATCAAAGATTTTAGACTTTGCATTCAGAACAACATTGCAGCAACTGATAAAGCTTGTATATGTCATTCTAACAAATAGGTGGGACACGTCTTATTAGGAATTAGATATTGATAAATACACAACTCTTTGAACTACCATTTATTGTATGAAATAAAGTGTATTCTAAATTAATGGAAATCTAGAGCGGAAAATAATTGAAAATCATAGATTCCTATATTTCCAAGCATAGTGAACCACCTCAATTGTGGGTCTTCGGATCTTTAGGGTACGAGAAATATGATTAGTTTTTTTCTTTAAGATTTTATATTTCCATATGAGAATAGTCTAGGAAAAATGCTAATTTGTCTCATAGTTTTGTCCCTTCATTTTGACTTATTTTTTTACTTAATAATTAAAGAGACTATTAGTGAATTTATGATTTTTCTTTAAAATGATTAAAAATATTTTAAAAATATTAAAAATAGAAAAAAAGTACAATTTGTACTAGGAATACCCCAGCAGTACACGCTAAGCGACCTAGTAGCATGGTCCTTTTCTTATTAGAGCAATGATAGCCATACCACCCATTTACAATTTTTCTACAACTTTTTAATTAAATAATATTTTTAAAAAAAGTTTTAAACGCATCAAATCAAAATCAAAACCAAAATAAATATTTAAAAAAATATTATTTTATCAGAAAGTTATAGAAAAATTGTACAATGTAGTAAGGATATCATTTCTCTCCTTATTATATTGAAGAGAAAGTGAAATAAGATGAGCATTTTTCACAATGATTTTCTTTAGACGATCGTTCTAGTGGTCTTTTCAAGGTGAGAAATTGATCTAGACTATATATCTTGCTCATCTTATTTCACTGTCTCTTCAGTGTAATAAGATATACAATCTTTTCTACAATCAATTATAAACCATATTTTAAAATAAAGGAATTTTGGTAAAATAATTTATAAATGTAATATTATTTTACAAAAATATCTCTCTCTCTGGGTATGATTTTGATCTTTCTGGATTTGCTAAGTTTGTTTCCGGTTTGGTCGGTTTTATTTAAACAAAAATATGGTTGGTTCGGTTTTCAACCCTTGAGCTTACACATCCTACAATTTGTATTATTATCAAAATATGATAAACAATATAAACTAAAATGATAAGTAAATAAAGTAAAAGAAAAAGAAATGTTATTATTATTTCTTTAGATTTTAGAATACTGCTATACAACAGCGCCTATATGTCACTCCTGTCAGTTATTTTTCTTCCATTTTCCCATTTTCCCATTTTTCAGATTCCCCTTTTTCCATCCAACAAAGGGAGGGGAGAAAATCGAACGGAAAGGAAGGAAAGATCATGAAATTTCATTCGAATGGGAGAACCGTGCCCTGACATTTAACTGATTTTTTCTGTTGGTGTGCGGTGTGCAATTTCGCTGTTGACCAGAATTTATCATTTATTTAAGATATCAAATATTTAAAAGATTATTTATTTTTTAAGAATATTATATATTAGTTATTATTTACAGCAATACTTTACATCTATATATTTTTAATTTTTAAAATTTTTTATAAGGTGTAAAGTGTGTGATAGTGAATAGAAGAATTTTTTTTTTTATTGAAAAATTCTAGACATAAACTCACATTCATGTACATTACTTAAAAATATGTAATTTTTTTTATTTTCATTGTTCATATTTTATATTTCTTAACATGCGAAATGTGAAATATAAAATATGAAATATGATAATAAAAAAATAAAATTACATATTTTTAAATGGTGTACAGTATTGTGGAGTTTCGTTCCATTTTTATTTGAGAAATACTATTATTAATTCCTACACCCATCCGTATAGTTTATTTATCGGGTGTGAGTGTGTTTTTAATAGAATATAAAGTATTTTTTATAAGATGTAAGAAGATAAATAATAAGTTTTCTATTTACATTTTAATTGGATTCTTCTTCTTATTTATTTATTTGTTTATTTATTTTATTGAAATCAACTAGGATTATTCAGTAGTACCGCATCGCATATGTGCACATATTATATTCTTCTCTCCCGTCGAGCCTGAACGATCGGACACCCGGCCTCAAGTCCAAAGATTTTCTCGGAGAATTTCGCCAAACAGCATGGTCAGTTTCTTTCCGCGCTCTCTCTGAGCGAGTTACTTGCTTCGCATTCTCTTTCTAATCAGCTCCTTTTATTCTAATATCATTAATTTTGTGTAGAGACAATTGATCCGACTTTTATGTGGTAGGAGAATTTTTGGATTTGATTCTGACTTAGATCTATTAATTGAACTGCATCTAATAATCTCATTGGTTAGGATGGTTAGTATTAGGTGTGTGTTTACGTAGATCTGCCATGCATGAATAAAAGGTGCTTGATCTTTCATATTTTCTAACAGTTAGTCTCAAATCCATGTTTCTTAGAACTGGATCTTGTCTTTTTCCCCAAAAATAATTTAAAGGACGTACATTTACTATGGAAATGGTTACAGCAGTGTTAATGTGTTTCTTGTACTGTAAATCTACTGGAAATGGTCTTTATGTTTCCTGTTTATGTTGTTTTTCTTACTGATTTTAATTCACCAATTTTAAGAAAATTTATACAGAATCAGAGATACTTTTCTATCTTGCACAAGGATTTGCCAAGAAACATGCTGAATACTGATCCCTGCTAAGAACTGGATGAAATTATAAAAGAAAGTGAAAATTCATGATCCCAAAGAATTCTATTGTACCTCAAATTAGAATTGGAAAAAAAAATCTTTGTTTTGTTAAACCTGCTTCTTGTGAAAAACTTCAGCCATTATTAGTTATTGGCATGTCATTACGTATATGCAGGATCCGGTTTGTACTTATCGTTTAACAGTGAGTCACTGTTGGGAGCTCATGAACTTTCAATTGGGTTACCACCACGGATCATATTCTAAAAAGTAACAATTTAGGATTGCTAGAATCAAAGTTCCTATAAAACAATTTAATTTTGATGATCTGAAAAAATAATTCTGTTACCTTTAATTTTTCTCTCTGAAAAGCGCCAAAAACTTGTATTGAATTCTAAGCATTGGGAATAAAGAGTATTAAAGACGCTACTTTGATCAAAACCTAATATTACTGTACGACAGTCAAAAATTAATGACTAATAACCTCACAAATGTGTCAAAGTCAGCAAACAGTCTTGAGCACCCTGCACACTTGTGTAAAGGCAAAACATTTGAATAAACTGCACTGCTAAACATGGAGAACTAGACATCTGACCGTGCAAGGGCTCTAGGGTTACTGTAGCTACTTTTGGCTGGGTTAGAATAGCAGTCACCGTGGTGCTGATAAGTTCAGGTTTTTGGCAATCTCTAATCCTACATCATCTTCAATTTGTAGGAGTCATGCCCTTCCATAAAAAATATCCTGCTTTTGGATTCTGAAGGGAAACGTGTCGCTGTTAAGTATTACTCAGATGACTGGCCCACAAATAGTGCAAAGGAAGCATTTGAGAAAGCTGTATTTACCAAGACCCAAAAGACAAATGCACGGACAGAAGGTATCTGTTTCCTTATTATTTGGTTGTGAAGTGCTTCATTTTTATCAAGGACGATTTTGCAAACATGCCTATCCCAATGCAATCGCACAAGCATTGGCTCTTGCTTAAAATTTAAAACCCTGATGATTTTGACATTGATTGATATATTTCATTGATTTTGAAAGAATCATCCCTTTCTGAGAATAATGTCAGGTTATCTGCATTGAATCTGGTTTGTGAGAGACGCTCTTTTTGTGTTGATCTCTAGAATATGATTTATTCTCTTGTTCTCTGTCTTTATGGTTGATAAAAGCATCCATGTACATGTACATTGCTTAGATTCTTATTGTTTACAATTTAACATCTCGATTACTTAAACAAACATATTGCTATACCGATTACTTATAAAAAGAAATCTTGCTACTTTATTCACAGCGGAGATAGGAATGTTTGAGAACAACATAGTTGTTTACAAGTTTGTTCAAGACCTTCACTTTTTTGTTACTGGGGGTGAAGATGAAAACGAGCTTATCTTAGCCACTGTTCTTCAGGGATTTTTTGATGCAGTTGGCCTTCTTCTCAGGTTTCTCATAGTTGCTTTTGTTCTTCACCCTTGTTTAATAATTCAGTTGTTTTTTATTATTCATTTATCAGCTTTTATCTACTTTGATAAAACTATGTTTTTGTGATAGAGGTAATGTGGACAAGAAGGAGGCACTAGAAAACTTGGATCTCATTCTGTTATGCCTCGATGAGATTGTTGATGGCGGGTAAGTAATATGTTCTTTTACGTATAAAATAAAGTAATATGCTTCTTTGTATATTTTTTGTCTTTCCTTTTCTTCTCAACTTTTCATTTATAAGCTTGTTGGCTTCATTTATGTGTGTCTTCTACTTTTCTTGGTAGCTAAAGCTCAAAATCTTCAAAAATCAGAGCCTAAAATTCCTTGACTGCAGATATTTTATCCGGTGAAATTAGTTGTGGAAGTTTTATTTGTGAAACTTAGTAATTATATTATTATTGCTAGGCACATCATGCACATGTGAGTCCATGAAGATTTCTAAAACAATGGTTGGAAAATGATGTTCCCGAATCATTTTCTTCAGTATTCTGTTTATGTGGTATCCACTTAATTGGGGAGTTATAACTATTGAACATGCTAGTTTTAGCTGGGCCGGAATAAAACCTTTTGAAGCCAGGGGAGTGCCGTCTGGTACCATAATGTTCTTCTATCATGTTGTTAAAGAAACTTTTTTTTATAGTTTGCAGTCATTATCTTCGATTTTCCACAATTATCATATCATGAAAGAAAGAGCTACTCACCAGAGTAAAAAAAGTTATTATATTTAATTAGATTTTCTTGGACATTTCACAATTTCTATAGTTGTTTAATGCTATTTAGAATCATAATAACTCTTATATGAGTTCCAAATTTGATCTTGTCACATTCATTAAAAGAAACTGCGAGGAGGTATTTTCCTGGTTATTTATTCAAAAGTGTTTGCAAGTTTTGTGAATTCTGTTGAAGTTTAATGTTGACTCCTCAACCCCTCTAAATCCCCCAGTACCAAATACTGAGAATTATTAGTTGCCTTTTTGACTCCTCATAAGTAACCAAATTTCTGTTAAGTTATTGTCGTGCTTGGCTAGTTGTCTTTTAGATGTTAGGTGGCCTCAACTCCTCTGGGCCATATGCTCAAGAAGGGAGGGCTTTAGTTGAAATTAACTCATCTTGATTGAGAAATTTGAACAGCAACCTGATTAGTCCTTAATGGCTCTTTTATTGGATATTAATTCATGATGCTTTAACAAATTATTGGCCTCTATATAGTTGAGTTGATTATTTTCTTAACTTCAACGGCAAGAAATATTTGGGGTATATTTTGAATGAATGTTCTCTTTGTCGTCCAATATGAAATTCATTTTTTTTGCAAGTCCAATATGGAATTCATGTAATCATTTTGTAAAATGTCATTTTTCAAAACAACATATTGGACATGGATGGGAGACACGGTTAAACATTTGTAGTCCCCTTTCTAATTTAGTCCTTCACCAAAAGTCAATAACAAATCGTAAAAGACACTTTTAACAGAATACACTATTACTTTTGGTAGGAGGATATGTCTCTCCATGTATAGCTGCATACCGTAAATGTTTGAGTTTTTCTTTATCCAGCTCATGTTTGTTTCTCTTTCCTTGGCTTGTGTTTCTTACACAGTCAGCAAAGAGCGCACATGTCTAATTCCCACCAAGATTTAACTAACTTGTATTTGCAACAGTATTATTCTTGAGACAGATGCAAATGTCATAGCAGGGAAGGTTGCAAGTAATAGCATAGATGCTGGAGCTCCTTTGTCTGAGCAGGTATTAAGATCCCGTTCTTCTCAACCCCCTGTCCCCCCCTATTCCTTTCTTCTGATCTTTCCCTTGAAAATCAATTAAAGTATAGAAGAAAATTATTTTCGTTAACAAATGACTACCACTGATTGCTACCATATTTAACTTGTATAATTTGTTTATTTGTAATGTATTATTATTCTGTGTTTCTTTTGTTTTTTGCAGACAATAAGTCAAGCATTAGCCACTGCACGTGAACATCTAACAAGATCCCTTCTTAAATGATGAATCTTAATCTTTTTTTGTTGGGGGGGTGGGGCAAAAAATGTAGAGGGACAAGGAAGGAACCTTTTTTTTTCTTTCTTTCACTTTCCAGTTCCATTATAATGGGTGTACTAGTTTATAAGCATAGAATTCATTTCAATCTTGCATTCTTAGTTTAGTTGATATTCATGTCTGGATGTTAGTAACTTGCTGCATTCTTTTTTTGTTTTCCCTGTAAACTTGGGTCATCAAAGGCCAATGAAGGTTCCTTCTTACGTGTATTTGTTACAAAACACGTAATTCTGCCTTTAGTCCGACTGTCCTTTTCTTGTTTGTAGGATTTCATGGTGACAAGGCAGATAAATTCTTTCTTGTTCTTTTTCCGTCACTTGTCAAAAAAAAATTGAACACTTTTATAACAAGATCGGGCAGGAACATACGCACCTGTGCGGCGGGCTGTGCCCACACATATATAGAAGCATTTGTGCCCATATTTATAGAATCCTTGGCAGCTGAAGGGGACTTTTTGCTTTTATAGAGAGATTTTTTTACAATAAAAAAGCTTGTGCTGGTTTAGTGTGCAGCTTTGATAAGGCCAATGAGAAAGTTAACAATGTGACCTGAGATCGATGAATGAAGTACTTTCTTGCTTCTTAGGCTTTGTTTGGATAGAGATGAGATGATCTGTGAATAATAGTGAAATAGTTTCTGAATAATAATAAATGGTTTTAGTTGTAAGATATTTTGTGGGGTTTTGGAGAAAGAGAGAGAAAAAGTTAAATAAAAATATTATAAAGTTAAAATATTGTTACGATATAATTTTTTAAAATTATTTTTGTTTTAGGATTTGAAAATTTTTAATTGTGTTTTGTGTTTTGTTTGGAAGTTTGAGAAAATTGTAATAATTAAATAATGATTAGATGAAAAAGTTAAAAATTTGAAATTGAAAAATGTTTGTGTTTGTGATATTTGGATATTGAGATGAGATGATAGAGTTTAGCTATCCAAACTAGACCTAAATCCTCAGTAACAATTATAAATCCTAAATCTAGTTAGTGCGCTAGAGTGGCAATAAAAAGTGGGCTATAGTTTGTAGGTGAAAACTTTAATTTGCCTTTGATTTGTGGTGTGAAAATATTTGCAAGTAAACAAAATCGCAACAAGTAGTATAGTTTTAAAGAAAAGAGTGTCGAACTCACAAGAACTTATTATGTTATTGAGTATTGAAATTTATCAAATTATTTACTATTTGGAAATAAAGCTGAAATTTTATAGATTTTACCACCTAAATTAAACTAACGTGCTTGAAAAAAAAATTTAAAAGAAAAGAGAATAAAACTTAAGGTTGTAGAGATAATAAAAATAAATCTAAAACTTTTGATTTCATCTAATTAATCTCACACAATTTATTATTCATTTTTATAAAATTCCAATTTTTCAAGTTGATGAAAAAGAAATCCCTTAATTATTCAATGGTTTCTCTCGAATAACATTATAAATATCTCCACCTAATAATTCATCATATCTTTATGTAAATTAAATTATGTGGAGATTCATTAAGTTTTTTGAATTTTTCTTAATCTAAAATCACACTAATTGTGGTAAAGTATCTTCATTTTTCACTCAACTAATGGTGTTTTATCCTAAAAGCTTCTAATAAAAAATTACCTCTCGTTTTCATTATGATTCAATAGATCAAACAATAATTGGCCAAAAAATTATAAGAAATAAGATCAAGGATAAACACTTAACATAAAAAATTAGAAATAAAATAATTTGGAATTTAAATTGTGTATTCAAAGTTAGACTACATCAAAACTCTAGAAAAATAAAATTAGTTCATAACAAATCTGAAATCAACCATGTTCTTATTAAAATACATCAAAAGAAAATTAAAGAGAGCAAGAATAAAACTTTTTTGCTTGGAATAGGTTGACGAAGCATTCAACTCCAGTGTACTCCTCTCTCAAGGGTGACCGAATTCTTCTTCTTCTTCTTTTTAAAAAACTCCTGCGTTAATTCCTCAACCCCCTGTATATTCATTTCCTGATTAATGCTCCACGAAACAAGACCTCATCACAACGACAGCCGGTTTCCGAAAATTTGGTGATCAGCCAATTTGACCGTTTGCACATTCTTAAGTTCCGTAAAGGCCTAGATGAATATATTTTTCACTTCAGCTTCTTTTTATAAGGGGTTTTGTTATACAACCTCCCAACATTCCACACTCCACTATTTTTTTAAATTTTTATTATTTTTTAATAATTTTTTTTGAGTTTTTTCTTTTTAAATTATTTTAAATTTTCTATTCATTATTTATATAATAAATATTTAATAAAAAAAAATGAAGTGTGGAGTGTTGGGAGGTTAGGAAGATTTATTGTTATATTTTTAGCATTTTGTGAGCGAGTTTCTTTCTCCTAGTAAAATTTATGCATAACATCTAAAAATTCTGCCGATTCATTTTTATCATAAAATTTGAAAATGTTCGAGTTGATTGTTCGAGAAATCAACTCGGTTTCGGCATACACAACAAATTCAAATACATCTACGGTACAACACAGTCTTATTCATGTTTAAGCAAACCAGCTAGTTTTGGTTTGGCTTTTACATCATTGTATCTTTGTAAGGGGTTAGATGTGAATTGTCAAATAAAGAAATTTTGAAGTCAAAGCTTCAATAACGTATGCGTATATAAATATATTTATATACATATATATATTTATATCAATCATTCATAAATCTTTAGGTAGAGGGATGGGATGAATAAGTAATGTTAACACTCGTCCTTACTTTCACGATCTTCAAAGCGTACTGATACATGCATTGGTAAATCCTTGGAAAATTCAATCCAATCTGAATAAATGCTTCACAAAAGGGAGAACACCAGCGAGTTCTTCACTATACTTCTTCCAACCGTTTAAATCACTTATATGAAACGGCGTTATTTTATCTAAAATATATATTATATTGATCGGTTTGGCGATTTGAATTTGGTTCCTTACTTCGACAATCGGTTCTCGTCGGTTCTTATACATCTCTAAGTAGGGCGAAGTAAAAATTCAAAAATCTATCTCCGAATTCGGTTCCATTTCGACTTTGCTCCGGCTCTGCTCTGACTCAGACAAAACAGAGTCGGAGTCGGATTTTTTTTTTAATTTTTCAGTTGGAGTCGAAAGTGTTGCTAGACCAACTCCGACATTACCCTCCTACTCCAACTCTGATTCCAACTCCAATATTGTGCATATATTATAAAAATATGTATTTATCTATATATTTATCATATATACTATTGTAGTTAAATAGTTATATAACTAGAACTTATATAGTTAAATTCAATAATATACTAGTATGAGCTTATTATTATAAAATAATATACTAATACTATACTATAAATAGACTAATGATAGTTTAGTATATGTAAACATCATAATATTACTATCATACATAATCAAGTATAGAAATAAGTTAGAACTTGTATTTAAATAAGTATAGTATAATAAGTTAATAACATATATACTAATTAACTAAAGTATAATAACATATAATTAAAGTCCTCTCCTTCTGAAGGGTGAGGTTTTTCCTTTGTCTCTTGGGCGATAGTCCATAGAGTTTGGTAAGATGGATGATGAGATTACTAAACGGCGGGGGTCTCTGAAGCTCACTAACGAAGAACAACAGGAGCTTATACTACCAGAAGATACAGTCTCTGTAACCAAGCTCAGAGGCAGCCATTGTTTTCTTGCACTCATCCTTAATGACAAAACTCAAACTGTGAAGCTTTTAAGACCACAATGGCGAAGGTGTGGAGTACTATAGGATGGATAACCTTCAAGGAGCTTGGCACCAACAGATTCCTTATCAAGTTCCAACTCTTATCAAATAAAAAGAAGGTCTTGCACGGAAGACCATGGTCTTTTGACTGTTACCTTGTCTACCTAAAGGACTTTGATAGAGAGTTATCTCCAAATGAGGTACAGTTCTCATCAGAACCCTTTTGGGTTCAAGTTCATAACCTCCATTTCGCAGGTATGACTAAAATATTAGGGGAGAGGATTGGTGCAACCATAGGCAGGGTGCACACTGTGGAGGTTGATGCCCAGAGGTGTGGATGGGGCAGTTTTTTAAGACTCACGGTGGATGTGGATGTCAACAAGCCTTTGAAACGAGGCCAAATGATCAACCTGGGTGGTAAACCATGCTGGACTTATTTCAAATACGAACGTCTACCTAATTTCTGCTTTTAAGTGTGGTCTACTGAAGCACGTAAATGGGAAGTGCTCAAGTGTTAATCAACCCCTTCAGACTCAAGATCAATATGGCCCATGGCTTAGACCTTCCTCTACATTCCCTTAACCCTCCTCTGTGAAGAAGCATGGAGGCTCACCGAAAGTTTCCTCTCAGGGACCTGCATTCCGAGAGTAGTCAGAGGAGGAAGGTAACTGAGACATTGGTAATGGGCAGTCTCAATCAGCAGCAAAGGCAAAGGCCTCAAGTCAAAAATTCCCTACTTGTTTCAAGGAACCTATCATGATCCAGCCTTTCTGTAGCCAAACCAACCAAGATAACAACTTGTCCTCTGTGCAAACCTGCAGTCCAATGAGCTTGTTTGAGGATCCCTTCTTTCTCAGGATTCCTGCTATGCCAACTAAAGCTTGTCCTTGACCTTCTGGAGGTGCAGAGAAAAAGGTCAATCATATAAGCCAAAACTTACCTTTCCTTAGGAAAGAAAACAATAGGGTAGCTGCTAGTAACACCACACCCAAAGTAGACTTTCTTAGTAAGTCAAAATCCTTCTAATTCTGGAGCTCTACCCTAATGAACCTAGACCACATCCTCCTTTACCTACCAAAAGTAAAACGTGGAAAAAGCAAGCTAGAGGTCAAACTTAAATCCTCCTTGACATCACTAATACCCCAAATGCCCCTCCTCAATTCAGTTCTGCCAAAAGACCAGCCTCTATAGTTGAGACTAGGGCCAATTCTCATGCCCTTAAGAAAACTAAAACCAACCTCACACCTGAAAGAAGGAAAACTCAAGCACAAGTGCTCCTCCCCTCCCAATGAATTGCTTGAGCTGGAATTGTCGGGAGTTTGGGAACTCCTGGACCATTCATGAACTTTACCTTATGGTGAAATCAAAAGCTCCACACTTGGTTTTCCTCATAGAAACCAAGTGCAGCAGTGAAAAGATGGAGATAATTTGAGTTAAGTTGGGTTTTGACTACTACTTTAGTGTCAATAGTAGGGGTAGAAATGGTAGCTTGGCCTTTCTTTGGAATTCTTCAGTAGAACTTAAAGTGTATTCTTACACCAGTTGGCACATCTCAACCTCCATTAAACTTCAGAGTGATGAGACCCCTTGGCTGTTAACAGGATTCTATGGCCACCCCAATACTGCCAAAAGAGTTGGATCCTGGCTTCTTTTAAAAGGCTTAACCCCTACACAAAATGTCCCTTGGCTGTGCTTTGGGGATTTTAACGAAATTACTAGCATTGATGAAAATATGGGAGCTCCCATCAGACCTTATAGGCAGATTATGGATTTCAGGGAAGCACTTGAGTTTGGTGATCTTAATGATTTTGGTTTTGAAGGAGACAGATTTACCTAGGCTAATAATAGAGAGGGAGGGAATTTTACTAAAGAAAGGATTGACAGAGCTCTTGGCAACTCTAAATGGATAGCCAAGTTTGAGGATCATTCTATCCACCACCTAGCAACATCCTCCTTAGACCACAAACCCCTTCTCATTAAAATCAAAAACAGTTTGCCTAGCACAAAGAAAGTGAGGCCTTTCAGGTTTGAAGCAAATTGGAGCAACAAGGAAGGGTGTGAGGACTTGATTAAACAGACATGAGATAATTCAATTAGCCAGGCAGACTCATTGACAAACACACTCTATTGTCGTAGGAATTGTAGAGAAGGGTTGATAAGATGGAGCAGGAATTTGCATATAAATCATGGGAATCTTCTGAAGACTAAAACAGACACACTTAACTCTATGAAAGAGACAAATGAGGGCCAACTGTATGATGACATTAAAGCTCTCCAAATAGAAGTTAACTCACTGCTTGATGCAGAAAATACCAAGTGACAACAGAGGGCAAAGCAAAACTAGCTAAGGGAAGGGGACACGAACATAACTTTTGTCCATAAATGTGCTAGCCAAAAAAGAAAGCAAAACACCATCAACAAGATCAAAGATGAGTCTGACCATGAGTACACTAGTTAGCAGGACATTAGTAAGGTTTTTTAGAATTATTTCCTATCCCTTTTCACTTCCTTGAGCCCTATTGGAATTGTTGTATGCATATCCTCTATGCCCAAGAAGCTCATAGCAGAAATGAATCTCTCCCTATCCCAGCCTTCCAATGCAACTAAAGTTAAAGAAGCCATGTTTAGTATGAATCCAATGGGTTCTCCTGGCCCAGATGGATTCCCTATCTTCTTTTTCCAAACTCATTGGTCCACAATAGGTAAAAGGGTTACCAGTGCTGTGCAGCCCTAAATGAAGGCAGATGGGCTAGTGGATTGAATGAAACCCTCATTGCTCTAATTCCCAAAAAATCATCCCCTTCCCAGGCTACTGATTTCAGGCCTATTAATCTATGCAATGTTTTTTTACAAAATCATTACAAAGACCTTAGCTAATAGGCTGAAACTTGTTCTACCAGAGATTATTTCCCCAACACAGACAACTTTTGTTCCTGGTTGGTTGATCACAGATAACATCATAGAGGCCTTTGAATCCCTCCACCCTATGAAGGCCATATTGAAAGGAAAATATGGTTATATAGCATTCAAACTTGACATGAGTAAGGCATATGACAGGATATAATAACCTTTCCTAAAATCTGTCCTGTAGCAATTTGGTTTTGAACAAAATTGGATAGACTTAATACTGAGGTGTGTGGGGACAGTATCTTATTCTCTCATTCTCAATGGTGTTCCTCAAGACAATTTCATTCCCACAAGAGGGCTCAGGCAAAGGGATCATTTATCTCCCTACCCTTTCATCATGTGCACAGAAGTTCTCAGTTGCATGGTCAACAAAGCTGAGGATTCTGGTTTCATCACTGGTCTTCCCATAAAAAGGAACAAACTTTCTATTAACCACTTGTTTTTTTGCAGATGACAACCTTGTTTTTTGCAAAGCCAACTCTATTGAATGGAGCAAACTCTATTACTTGCTGGAATCCTATGAGTTTACCTCAGATCAAAGGCTAAACAAGGAAAAAACTTCAATATATTTCAGCAAAAACACCAGAGAAGAAACAAAGGGGATCATCATCAACATTGCTAGCATAAGGGGCACCAACTCCTATGAGAATACTTAGGCCTACCAGCTCTCATTGGAAAAGAAATTCTCATTAAAGCCATCATCCAGGCCATCCTTACCTATAGCGTGGGCATTTTCAAATTACCTAAGCAACTTGGCTTAGAATTGAACAAATTGGTAAGAAGTTTCTGGTGGGGGCAGCAAGCTCAGGAACACAAGATACATTGGAATCAAATGAAGAGAGCCAAGTGCCAAGGTGGGTTGGGATTAAGGGATTTTGCAAATTTCAACTTAGCTCTACTAGCTAAACAAGGTTGGAGAATTGTCTCTAAACCTGATTCATTTGCTGCACAGGTCTTAAAGGAGAAATACTTCAATAACAGCTCCTTCCTTTCTGCTAAGCTAGGCCAGAATTCTTCATACCTTTGGCAAAGCTTCCTAGTTGCTAGATCTCTTCTCAATAAGGGCCTATTCTGGAGAATTGGAGATGGGGAATCTATTGAAATCTGGAATGACCAAATGGCTTCCTAGGCAGTCCTCTTTCAAGCCTCAAAGTTTTATCAGGTTTATGCAATCTGGCACAAAAGTCTCATTTCTTATCAACCATTCAACTAACCAGTGGATAGGAGACTAGGTATCTTCTATGTTCTCTAAGGAGGAAGTAGACCTCATCAAAACCCTTCCTCTCAGCCCCTGTCCTAAACCTAATAGACTAATATGGAGATGCACCACCTTAAGAGATTTTAGTGTAAAAAGTGCTTATCATCTGCTAACTGAATTGGATGACCAACAACTAGGACAGTCCTCAAGGCTAACCACACTACAAGTTCCCTGGACCAAATTATGGAACCTGAACATTCCTAATGCTACTAAAAACTTCCTTCGGAGGGCCTGCCTCAATGGTCTATCCACTCTAGCCAATCTACTGAAGAGAAAAGCCATTATGGACCCTGCCTGCCCAATTTGCCAACTGCAACCTGAAACTGTAAGCATATCCTCCGGGAATGCCCCTCAACTAGGGATGTTTGGGCTCTGAGCACTAGGAAACTACAAAAAAAAATCCCTCACTACCATCAATTCAAAGACATTGTCGAAGGCTTTGTTGAAACTCTAGAACCTAAGGAACTAATGTCTTTTGCATCAACAACATGGTTTATATGAAAAAAGAGGAGTGACATGGTCTTCAAGAATCTATTTATACACCCAACCAAGATTGTCCAGCAAGCTATATACCTGATGGAGGAGTTACAACAGACCTCTTAGCAAAAGAAGGCTCATGCTATCAACTTACACCAGCACACAGAGTGGGAAGCCCCACCCCAAGGAAGGTTAAAATTGAATTGGGATGCAGCACTTGACAAAACAGCTTGGAGAGTAGGAGTGGGTGCAGTTATTAAAGGCTGTGAAGGGAAAGTGCTAGCCACCCTCAGAATGCAACATGCTTTGCACCCTGATCCTTTAATGGCAGAAGCTTATGTTGACCTTCCAGCATCCTTGTTTTGCAAGTCCATTGGGTATTGAGATATCATCATGGGCAGCTTGGAGAGTGGGAGTGGGTGCAGTTATTAAAGACTATGAAGGGAAAGTGCTAGCCACCCTCAGAATGCAACATGCTTTGTACCTTAATTCTTTAATGGCAGAAGCTTATGTTGACCTTCTGGCATCCTTGTTTTGCAAGTCCATTGGGTATTGAGATATCATCATGGAGGGTGACTCCTTGCAGGTTGTTTCAGGTCTTGATCCTTCTACAGACAATTTCACCTATGTAGGGCAGCTGATAACAGACACAAGATCTACTCTCAACTCTTTTGATTCTTGGTCAGTAAGGCACATTGTAAGAGCAAACAATTCAGTTGCTCAATACTTAAGTAAGGATGCTCTTAGCATCAATGGTTATACCACCTCTTTTGATTTTCTTCCACATTGTATCCAAACTTTGGTTTAATCCTTAATACTGGTTACGTTTTCCTTAAAAACAAAACATATAATTAGACACTAAAAATAATATGTAATATTATAGTATGATAATATGTAATTAGACATTATAGTATAAGTCTAGTATAAAAATAAGTTAGATACTAGTATAGACGTAAATTAGCAGTGAATGATTTAGTTTTAATTTTTAATTTTTTTAGAAATTTGAAATTTGAAAGCATACAAAAAATTCTTTTTTAAAATGGGCTAAATATAAGCTAAAAAAAGTCCAAATCTTACTCGTTTCCAACAAGTCAGAGTCAGATCGAAGCCTACACAAGTCGAAGTTAGAGTTCGGATTTGAACTTCGACAAAGTCGGAGTAGAGTCAGATTTAAGGGAATCTGACTCCGACTAAGTCGATGCTCACCCCTACATGTAAGTTGAGCAAATATCTAAGATGGGTGGTGTGTGTGTTGTAAAACATTGTTCTTGGAGGCATAGACCTCGGTTGGCTTCCGAGCGATATAGGGTGACTCTACTGTTTCCTAAAATTCAGTGATTTTGACCCAATTCTCAAGCCCATTTCGTAGGTCCAGGTTAGTGGGTGTATATTTGGCCCATCAGTAGTCAAAAGGTGCCTTATTTTGATCAAACCAAATGTTATTTGTATTCTTAGATTGTAAAAGTTCAGAGTACTCCCATTGAGAAGAGTGAAGGAAAATACTAGTTTGTCCCATGTTTTTGCTCCCTGGATTTGACCGCTCTTGCATTTTAATATTTTTTTCTTTTTTTTTCCTTATTGGTTAACCAAGCCCCCATCCTAGATTGGATGGAAGAAATATAATAATCCCTAACCAAGTCCACCTCCAAGGCTTACATAAATGGCCCAACAAGCCCAACTCACAAGGCCCAAAAGCTTCATCTTTTATTTTTATTCTTCTAATTCAAGCTCACATACACCATACCATTGGTTTCCCTCAAGCCCAAGATGTGCCTCACGTCCCTAGGGTTCCCACCTAACCATGGTTAAGCTTCTAACTTGAGTTAAGAAGCACCAATCATCTCACACATGATTAGTAATCTCTAAACCATGTTTTTAGCTTAATTTTTCTATTGTTGATTTGCATTGTTCTTAAACTAACTTAGAAGATTAGGCTTGACCCAACACATGTCATTAGGAGCCAAGCCATGACAATACCCAAATGAGCACTAATCGGCACCTTTTTTTTTTTTGATAAGAAATAGACTTCATTTCATTCATTCATTCCAAAAGGAGTTACATTTGCGACTCAAATTACAAGTCAACTATATTTTGATCAAAGCTTCCTGTACGTGCGACGACATTGTCTAAACCAGAGACTCTCAGAGAGTATCTGCTCCAACCTCCAACCTCCAACCAATAACCAAACTCCATCCTCCAAAAGAGGAGAAGTAAACCACCAAACTCCATCCTCCAATGGAGGAGAAGTAACCAACAATAGCTATGGACATAAGTCCATTAGCCTATTTCACCTTATATTCTAACAAAAAAACCAATAGAACCAAAACTCCAACATAAACAAACCGACATAGAGTCGGAACTACAGATTCTTATAACAAAAAAACCCAACCGAAACAAACACAACAAAACAACCACCAAACAAAGCAATTGAAACGGAAGAAAACGCAACAACAGGATCGGTGGTGGCGCGTGAAAGTCACGCGCCACTCTAGGAGGAAGCCAAACGGCCAATCGATGTAGTGCCGGTGTACTGGGCCCTAAGCTGCCGCACATGGCTCCGACGCGGTGTGATACGCGGTGGCTCGCGTATGCCACGCGTTCTCTGTAATCCGCACGTGGGAGCAACGCGCCACTCCAAATGGCGCCCAAAGCGAACGGCTGCAAGATCGGCTGGCGAGGGTTCGTCCAGTGGCACGCGTGTTGGAAAACTCCACCGGAGGAGCTCGGATCGACCATCTCACCTTATTCGGCCAAAACCTGTAAAACAACGAAAAAAAACTACGAAACCGTCGTAGACGACGGTAGAGAGGGAAGAGAGGAAAGGGGAAGAGGAAGCCGAAGCTTCCCCTCCCCCCGGCTGTGATCAGACGAGAGGGTTTTGAGAGAGAGGGTCTGGGAGCTTATGTAACCCACTAATCGGCACCTTGATGCATCACCATGTGCACTTCATCAAACTAGCCCCTAGCCCATGCCATTTCCATCATATTTTCAATCGTAATTTCACCAATCACACCTCACCACATCACTCAAGGTTTAGACTTAGCATTGGATGAAATATCTCCAAGAAATCAAACCAAAATCCAAAAATTTCCTTAGAAAATATAGTTAGAACTAAACCGAATTGCCCTTAGTTTCTTCAAGAATTTTTCTACTCTTCTTTGAGCCACTCCACACGTCACCATCCCTTCCCTCCAATCCTTTAGAATTTCCTTAAATAATCATGGGATTTTGACTAAGCTTTCCCCCAAAACAATTTCCAAAATTGATTGGCAATGGCACATTGAACCACTCGACAACCACCTCACTTCATTCCCTTCCATGAGCTGCACACACATCATCACTTGGCAACCAATCCCTCCACCTTCCACCACTTGAAAAGGCCATCAAGAAGTGTCATCATACATGCACAACACAACCATGGAGAAAGGACAAGAAGATGAGGCAAGCAAGCGATGAAAGCTGGATAGTTTTTGAAGACCTTGATGGCAATCTAGCATGATCTCACTTGCCATTCATTTCATTTTTGTTATGTTTTTCTTAACCAAACCAACCTCTGCACCCATAGCCTCATTGCAGCTTGAAAATGTAAAAATGATGGGAGTTTGAACACGATTCACCTGCACAAGTGACTACAAAAGCTAAAAGGGATTTCAATTTTTAGCTTAGTCTTTGATAAAGAAACTGATTTCAGTTTAAGGGTCGTTGGTTATGTTGATTCCGATTATGCTAGGGATTTAGACAAGAGAAGATCACTAACAGGGTATGTTTTCACTTTGTGTGGCTCTACTATTAGTTGGAAAGCAACGCTACAATCCCCTGTTGCTTTATCAACTACAAAATTAGAATACATGGCAGCAACAAAAGCAATGAAGGTAGCCATTTGGTTGGAAGGTTTGATTAGTGACTTGGGACTACAGCAAGATGGAATTTTTGTGTTTTGTGACAACTAGAGCACAATACATTTGACCAAAAAACAAATGTATCATGAGAAAACCAAACAAATTGATGTCAGGTATCATTTTCTTTAAGAGGTTGTTACAGAATGTGTGATAGCAATTCAGAAGATTGCTACCACTGAGAATCAAGCAGATATGATGACGAAACTAGTTCTTGTATACAAGTTCAACCTTTGTTTGGACTTGATTGGTGTTCGAGGTTTGTGATTCCCTTACAGGATTTGGTGGAAGGGGCTAGCTCTTGGTTTAATGGATTTTGTTTAGCCTTGACGAAATTCAAGCCAAGGTGGAGATTTGTTGTATTGTGGAAGAGGTCAGCTCAGCATAAAATGTTGCTCACCATGGATCGAGAAGGTCGCTGCCAACAAGAAACGAATTCCTTGCAATAGGCAGACAATGAGTTCCTCACCCGGTTACGAACTCAGCCTCTTGCCACAACAATGTGGTCAAGCATCGTCTTCACCAAAGTCAAGTTCCTAAACTCGCGATAAACAATGGTTTTACCAAAATTGAGTCTCTAGACTTACGGTGAACAACCCCCCATTAAGCTCCACCAAAGATGAGTCCAGAAACTCGCAGTGATGAAACAGGCGTGCAAGTCAACAGACTCTGCAACCCCCAAACACCAAAACCGAGTCCTAAGACTTGGATGAAGAAAAGGGTGCACAGTTCAAAAGACCCTGTGACCTTCCAAACACCAAAGTTGAGTCCAAACACTCACGATGACAAAAAGGGCGTGCAGGTTAAAAGACCCCGTGACCCCAAAAACCAAAGTCAAGTCCAAAGACTCGCAATGACGAAATGGGAGAGTAGGCCAAAGGATCCCGCGAACCTCAAAATGGGCGTGCAGCCCAAAGGACCATGCAACCCTCAAACACCAAACTCAGGTCCAAAAAATAGTGATGACAAAAAGGGAGCGCAGGTCAAAAGACCCAGCAACCCTCAAAGAGGGCGCGCACGTCAAAAGATACCGCAACTCTCAAAGAGGGTGCATAGGTCAAAAGACCCGGTGACCTTAAAAAATGGATGCGTAGGTCAAAAGACCCCACAACCCTCGCACAACATCTTCTCTAGCAAATGTCGAGTGACGACACTCATGCCACAACCGTCGCAAGCGGGTTACCTTTGGGAACGAGCCTCCGAGCTCCTCAATCTCCTAGCGCGGGTTTCCTTTGGAAACAAGTCAATAGGCTTGACAACCACCTAATGTGGGCTTAGGGAGTCAACGGGCTTTCTGACCACTTAAGCATGAGTTACTACACACAAACTCTAACATCAATCCCGAAATGGGAACATCAAACAACGATATACTACTACCAACAATAGCAAAAACGATCACGGAAATACACATAAAGAACCAATCACAGAAATACACACAATGAACCAATCATGGAAATATGCACTATTTGCCGACAATAAACAATCTCTCAGGCAAACATCCACACAAATAAGCAAACTCAAAGTTAAGACTCACGTTCACACCTAATGCGGTCGAGTGCACCTCCTACCCAAGCAGAGCTCCACGCTCACACCTAATGCGGTCGAGTACATCTCCTACCAAAGCAGAGCTTCGTGCTTACATCTAATACGGTCAAGTACATCTCTCACATATCTCTCTAAGCTGAGCCCTTCACCGCTTAGCAAAAAACAAACATAAAACCACAGACCAAACAAGAAACCAGAAGCCAAATTTTAAAATTTATTCTGTAGATTATTGACTTGAAGATTCTCAAGGCCTTCTTGGTGAGCAAATCGACCTTAAGAATTGCGGGCATCTGTAGGGGTCAAATTAGCAACCTAAAATTTAGTCTCGAGATAAAGCCGAAAATCAAGGTAAGAGATAAGGCTAAGAAGAGATAAGGAAATAAATTCAGACTCCTAAAGGAAAAGAGACTCAAACTCCTAAAAGGAAAGAGACTCAGACTTCTAAAAGAAAAAGATTTCACAAGACAAGTTAGACTCAATCACTTCAAAGAAATACACCTCTATATAAGGAGCAAATCCCTACACCTCAAAGATATGCTCATGCAGATATGGTGATGTATGCACTTACGACGACAGAAGACATTGATGGTTAGGAGCCTTCCACTTATTCAAAAGCTGTCAAGATTAAGGAGTCTGCATAGTGGTGGACAGAGTTGACTGAATAGATTGAGTCTCTTCATAAGAACCAAACCTGAGATTTGGTTAAGTTGCCTTATAAGACGAAGACTATTGAGTGCAAATGGGCCTTCAAGAGAAAAGATGAAATCCAGGGTATTGTAGATGCAAGGTATAAGGCACGCTTAGTTGCAAAGGGCAATAGTCCGAGTGAATGTGTGGACTTCATTGAAGTTTTCCCCCAGGTTGTGAAACACAGCTCAATCCGCGTGTTGCTTCCCATGGTTGCATTGTATGATATAGAGTTACAACAACTTGATCTCAAAATCTAACGTTCATGAATTTTATTCTATCTTATATATATTTATATATATATATAGCTAGGCCTTCCTATGAGGGAGAAAAATGCCTATAGCCCATAAATTGGGCCCAACCTACCAAGACATCACTAAAAACAAAAAGGGGACAATAAAAGAGATAAAAAAGACTGCAAATATCATAAAGAGACAAGAGGGAAATAGAGGCTATAAATATCAAAGGGTCAGAAGAAGAATAAGAGGAGTTCACGCAAGGGAGACCTGCCAACTCATGGCAAGCTGGCATGTACAGTAAAAGGTCAGGCAAACATATAAAAGGAGAGGATGGAGGATTTGAACACTTAAGGATAGAGAATAGAGAACTGATGGATCAATAGAGATCGGGAACCGATGGAAATATATTAAAGAAGAGCTACAACTTCCTCTGTACAGTGAGATATGAGGATCCATGAGTGATTGTAACCAGATATATTATAGTGGAGACTTCCCTTCCAAAACTCCCGTGGACGTGGACGTAGATATATTGCAAAACCACGTAAATCTTGGTGTCTATCTCTTTTTATTACATTCATTTTCTATTTACTGTCATGGACGTACAAACTGCCACTATATAGCCGCACCGAAACACTGTCGGGGGCTCCAAATAATTTACATTGCGATACTGCCTGCGTGGATTTGCCCAGACCTGCGAAACACGACATCAACTCTCTCATTCAAACGCAATTCTCCTTTTAAAATTCGAATTCCTTTAAAATTGGCGTTTGTTTCTATTTTTCAACCCTTTAGCATTGGAACATCTATATTATATATTCGGACACAACCAGAACTTTGATAGCCAATGGCTTGCCAATCACCAAAGATCACGCTCTGTTAAATTTTGTCTACAGCAAATCCCAAATATGCATAAATCAAAGAAAACTTGAGGTTACCCAGATCATGTGATCTAATTAATCGGGGGTAAAAGGGTCCAATACAAAAAATTTGAAACACTAAAGATGGTCTTTCCAAACATGAGAATAGATTTTAAATGAACTTCTAATTATTGTATGTTATGTATTTCAATTTATGTCCATGTTTTAGATCTCATCATTAAGA
Source organism: Cyclocarya paliurus (assembly GCA_029856935.1). Taxonomy (NCBI): domain Eukaryota; kingdom Viridiplantae; phylum Streptophyta; class Magnoliopsida; order Fagales; family Juglandaceae; genus Cyclocarya; species Cyclocarya paliurus. The sequence goes on from CM056951.1 coordinate 21,994,372, forward strand.
GTACACCGCATGTCCATTTTTCTGTACATTAGAAAGATTAAGGCCTCGTTTGAATAGTGAAATTAGATGAGATAATTATTTAATAGTAATGAAATAGTTTGTGAATAATAGTAAATTTATTTAAATCTAATGCCAATTTTAAAGGAATTCAAATTTTAAAAGATTAACACCCGATCGGATCTATCAAGAACGAGCTGACGACTTCAGGGGAAGCAGAGAATTGGGTTTAAATGGGAGGCCTAGCTATATATAAATATATATAAGATAGAATAAAATTCATGAACGTTAGATTTTAACATCAAGCTAGCTGCTGGGGTACAATATTGCTCATACTCTTTTTTGTGGGAAATTAGACTTTTTTTGCATCTTGGGTAATCACGCATATAGTTCTACGATCCAATTTGGGGTTAATTGAAAGTATAGGTCACGTTTGGATAGTGAAAGTATTTTATTTCATCATTATAATTTTTTTAAATTTTCATATAAAATATAATAAACAATTTAACTTTTTCAAATCTCAAAACAATAATAATATTAAAAAAATAATATTTTATATAACTTTCAACCCCAATCTCATCTCAACTTTCTATCCAAACAATACTTACTTGGCTATACGCTTGAAACCAAACAATATTTTCTTTTTAATTTGTCTAAAAGGTCCAAACTTGATCAGCCTGGTTGAAAGAGTCCTCAAAAAACAATGCATGCATTTTGTACTAACAATGCATGCATTATGGGTCGGCTAATAATTATATATAATTATGCGAACATGATTCACGTTCTTTAATTTGCATGCATTTTCTTTATTTCAAAATGCATCCAATTCTTGATGAGCTCATGGACTTGGTACGGACGTAAGTGGAAGCTAGGTTTTGGTAGTCATGATACGTGGCTAATTCCCATGGCATGCAACCTCTTAATTAAGCGTACCTGCTTTCATATTTCATTTTCAGAGACTATAAGGTAGTACTATTTGAATATTATTATTATTATTATTATTTTGACATCTTTTCTAATTTGAAGCCATTCTTCTATTGCCAGCTTGGATTTTATATGCACCATTGTATACTAGTCCAATTAATATTTGTTGTGCATGATAACTTTTCTGGTTTGCTAATCCACCTTAATTAATTAAATGCTTTAGTCATGAGCAGGTTTATGTAGACCCTTTCTTGTTGGGGGCAAAGTGGTACTATAATAATATTGGACACACACAAGTCTTCTAGAATACTTCGAAAATGCATAGATAACATTATAAGTCGATTTATAGAACACACCATCCACATCGTTTAGATTTGATAGTTCTTCCAAGAGATCCTTCCTAATCCTAACAAAACTTAAATTTGCAGTTAACTGGATACTTAGATTTGCATCTCATGGTAAGTATGTAAATGGCAGGCATGTAAATGTACGACTAACAACCAACAGAAGAGAGTCAACGCGCAACCCTATCCAAAATTATGGCATGCATGTTCGTTCATTTAGGTTATGCTTGGGAGATGAGATAAGATGAAAATTTTTAAAAATTTTGTGAATAGTATTAAGATGAAAGTTTAAAATATTATTTTTTAATATTATTATTGTTTTGGAATTTGAAAAAGTTAAATTAGAATTTGAAAAAGTTGAATTGTTTATTATATTTTGTATGGGGATTTGAAAAAAATATAATGATGAGATGAGATAGAGATGAGATGAGATTTCTCATCTTTGTTTCCAAACATAACCTTAATACCCTCTAGTAATGTGCGCCTACAATAGATGACATCTCGGAAACACTCCCAGCACTTTAAGACCGATTAAAAGCAACACATCTTATTTCACCAAATCTCATCTCATTCTATTTCATCTAAATATTTAAAAATTATAAATATAAAAAAAAATTCATTTTAAATTTTTAACTTTTTTCATCTAATCATTACTTAATCATTACAATTTTTTTAAACTTTCAAATAAAATATAAAAAATAATTTAATTTTTTCAAATTTCAAAACAAGAATTATATTAAAAATTTATATTCTAACAATATTTTAACTTTATAATAGTTTTATCACTTTTTCTCTTTTGTTTTCCAAAATCGCATAAAATATCTCAATTCAAATAATTTTATTACTATTTGTAAACTATTTTGTTATTATTAAATAATTATTTCATCTTATCTTATCTCATCTCATTATTCAAACGAAACTTTAATCTTTCTAATGTATGGAAAAATGGACATGTGGTGGAATCTTAATGATGAGATCTAAAACATGGACATAAATTAAAATACATAACATACAATAATTAGAAGTTCATATAAAATCTATTCTCTTGTTTGGAAAGAGCCTGTACTGGATACCTAGATTTGCATCTCATGTTAAGTATGTAAATAGCAGGCATGTAAATGTATGACAAGTAAGCTAAGACTTCTGTAGAAAATAAAAATAAAAAAAGGGAATAGAAATATAAAATGAAGAAAGTTAGAAGAATCAATAGATCAACCAAAAGATGGAAAAAAAAAATAGAATTAATGGAGTGTGCTTTGCATTCAAATTGCTTAGGGTACTTTCACCTCTTTGTCTATCCCTTTAGGCACTCAAAACATGATGCCACCTCCCTTGCGTGCCATATTTTTCTCAAAACAGCCATTCGAGGCACCATACAACCACATTTTCTATTGGGAGTACTGGCTCTTGAAAGGTCCTTTAGGTAACCAACCAATATATGGCCACCAACCCCTTTAGCCAGCTCCCTTGTCTAAATGAACAAGAAATCTTTGAAATCTACTAGTGTGCGCTTTTAATGCCGTGACATAGAGATGATAGCCACCCAAGGATATATAAAGGCACATATGTGAATCGTATGTTCCACAGGTTAATCCATTTAATCCGAAAACCAAAGCCTCGCTAATGGCCTACTCAATGTGTCTTAACGCTCTTGATTCAGTACGGCGTTGCAATCCCTCTACATTGCTTCCATCTAAGAAACCTGTCGCACATGTAACAAAAGGAAATCGTGATGTTCCTCATCCATTCCGACGCATGGCCCTTGCAGAAAACTCAAGTGACTCCACTATTGTTCGACGATCAGGAAATTTTCATCCTACCATCTGGCCTGATGATTACATCCAGTCATTAAAAAGTGACTACGTGGTAACTTTTGCTATCTCTACTATTTTTTATTGTTGATCTCAATAGTTCTTGCATTATCGGTGCCTGACTAATCAATGAAACTTGGATTGGCAGGCGGAGTCATACACCAGAAAAATTGAGAACTTGAAGGGAGAAGTGACAAAGATGTTTCACAAAATCGTGGATCCCTTAAAGCAAGTTGAGAAGATTGAAATCTTGCAAAGACTTGGAGTATCTTACCACTTGAAGATGAAATAAGGAGGATGCTGGACAAAATACACAAAACTCATTATGGAGGTGATGTTTGCAGGGAGCAAAGTTTATATGCCACAGCTCTCGAATTTAGATTGCTAAGACAAAAGAAATATAATGTACCTCAAGGTAAACAACATATTAGTAATGTTTGACAAAAATAAATAAACACATCATTGATTAACTAGTGAGCTTAATTTGTTGACTGCAGATATTTTCAAGAGTTTTACCAATGAAAAGGGGAATTTCAAAGAATGTCTTTGTGATGATGTCAAGGGAATGTTGGCTTTGTACGAAGCCTCCTTCCTCTTGATAGAAGGTGAAAGCATCTTGGAGGAAGCAAGAGATTTTACAACCAAACATCTCAAAGACTATGTGGAGAAAAGCACAGATCAAAATCTTCGTGCGATGGTGAACCACGCTCTGGAGTTTCCATTGCACTGGAGGGTGATAAGATTGGAAGCGAGGTGGTTCATTGATGTATATAGGAGTAGAGAAGATATGGACCCTATCTTGCTTCAGCTTGCAGTATTGGATTTCAACGTGGTACAAGCAGTCCACCAAGAAGATCTTAAAGAAGTGTCAAGGTAAAAGGGACGTTTATACTCGTGATCTTGTAATTTTACACTCAGCCAGAAAATATATGTGGGGATTTACTGTATATATATACGATTAGAAAGGTAAAAAAATTCGTTACTATAGTTCTAGAACTGATATTATTTCCTTGTCTCATACAAAGGTGGTGGAGGAGCACTGGCCTTGGAGAGTTGAGCTTTGTGAGGGATAGGGTGATGGAGAATTTCTTATGGACAATGGGAGTATCCTTTGAGCCCCAATTCGGATCTGTGAGGAGATTGTTAGCAATGCTCGGTGCACTGATAACAATAATAGATGATGCCTATGATGTCTATGGCACTTTAGAAGAACTTGAGCTCTTCACGGAAGTTGTTGAGAGGTTTGTATTAATGGCAGTGGTACATCTCTAATATTGCTTCTTAACCCAAATACTTATCATGTAATGTTTGTGATGTAGATGGGATGTCAATGCAATGGAAAAACTTCCTTACTATATGCAGCTATGTTTCCTTACCCTCTACAACACAGTTAATGAACTGGCTTTGGACACCCTCAAGGAAAAAGGTTTCAACAACATTCACTACCTTAAGAAGGGGGTATGATCAGCTTCACATTTATATATATATATATATATATATATATATTCAACATTATTTACTGTAGCAGTAATTGTTTTACATTCTAACTCTTCTGCTTCATTGATCTACCATAAATGTTTCAGTGGGCAGATTTATGTAGATGTTATCTATTGGAGGCGAAGTGGTACTACAACGGATATACACCGAGCCTTCAAGAGTACATTGAAATTGAATGGCTGTCAATATCAGCACCACTTTTACTGGTGAATTCTTATTTTTCCGTCACGAATCCCATAACAAAGGAAACCTTGGATCTATTGGAAGACTATCCCAATATAATTCGTTGGCAAGGAATGATTGTAAGACTTGCAGATGATCTCGGAACATCCAAGGTTTGCAAAACCGCACTATCCCAAGTCTTTCGCCAAAATATTTTCTGTCTTCTTCACATGAACATAGGATAACATGCTTATATTTGTGTTAATTAATTGGAAATCAGGATGAGTTCGAAAGAGGTGATAATCCCAAATCAATTCAATGTTACATGAATGATACTGGTGCTAGTGAAGAAGATGCTCGTGAGTATATAAGGAATTTGATTAGTGCGACATGGAAGAAGTATAATGAAGAACTCGCTGCAAGTTCTCCCTTTTGTGAAGCATTTATTCAGATTGGATTGAATTTTGCAAGGATGTCCCAATGCATGTACCAGTACGGAGATGGGCATAGCGTTGAAGATCGTGAAAGTAAGGACCGAGTGCTAACATTGCTTGTTCATCCCATCCCTCTACCTAAAGATTGGTGAATGATTGATATATATATATATGCACACCTGATTGAAGCTTCGACTTCAAAATTACGTAGAAATAATTTTTTCTTTGATCCGTATTTGACAAGTCAAATCTAGCCCTTTACAAAATACATGATGTAAAAGCCAAACCAAAACTAGCTTGGTTTGTTTAAACATGAATAACACTGCGTTGTACCATAGATTTATTGCATGTAGCTACACTTCTTAGTTGAATTTGCTGTCTGTCTCAAGATCAATAATACTGTAACCAAAACTAGCTTGGTTTGCTTAAACATGAATAAGACTGCGTTAATATTGTACCATAGCTGTATTGCATGCTACACTTCTTAGTTGAATTTGCTATCTGTCTCAAGAATAATACTACAGCAAATACAATTTAGTTAAATCTGGGTGGGAAGACGTGCGCTCTTTTCTGACTGAGTAAGAAACATGAGCCAAGGAAAAGAGAAACGAACATGAGCTGGATAAAGAGAAACTCAAACATTTACGGTATTGTCAGGACCCCATCTAAAACCGCCCTAGGACAAGGTCCTAGGCATGCATGGACCACAAAGCTCGGGCCACTCCCGGGGTCAAGGCCAACTTTGGAGGTCTTCCCTAAGGGTCTAGTGTATGCCTTAGGAAGATTGCATGAATGGCACGGGTCAATTAGAACATGGCTCACATTTTCCATCTTGACCGTGCCATGGTTCAGCCTTGACAGCCCCTTGACACTGCTGCTGACATGCCTTGACAGCCCCACGGGCCATGCCATGACACTGTCACTGACATGCCATGGCTCGCCCATCAGCATGCCCAGCAGCCCACCAGCATGCCCAGCAGGCAGCCCCAGCGCCCATCAGCCTGGCGAGCCGCACCAGCAGGCCATCAGCACCACAGGCATGCCATGGCCCCAGCCATGGTGCGCCCAGGACAGCCCCACAGATAGGCCATGGCCCCAGCCATGGCAACCACCTGATAGCACCACTGACATGCCGCATGCATGCCATGGCCCCAGCCATGACATGCCCTTGACAGCCCATGGTGTGGCTAATGACCGTGCGTAGCCCAACGCACGGCTCGGCATGCGCATGCCCCAGCGTGCGCCTCTGCACCGCGTGGCCCTACGCTCGCTCATGCTTGCATCCCTGCGCAAGCCCCAGCGCCGCATGGCCCTGCGCCCGCCCATGCGTGCGCCCATGCGTGCGCTGCAGCACCACATGCCCATGCATGCGCCCATGCGCACGTCCACGCATGCGGCCCTACGCCACACGCCCATCCGAGCGCCCTTGCTCCCCACGCCCACGCGTGCGCCCCTGCGCCACACGCCCATCCGAGCGCCCCTGCGCAAGCCCTTGCGCCGCATGGCCATGCGTGCGCCCCTGCCCCGCATGCCCATGCTTGCGCCCCAGCGCAAGCCCGTGCACCACATGGCCCGGCACACGCCCATGCGCCGCACTCCATGTCCCCGCCGAGGCCCCTGCCTAGGCCAGCACCAGCAGCACATGGCCTGGCCATCAGCAAGCCAGGGCCATGTCAAGACAAGCCCAGCACGCACAGGTCCCACGTACAGCATGCCAGTCGTGCGCAGCACCAGCCTGCGCGCAGCACAGCACGCGCACGCCCCACGCGCGCACGCTTGCGTGCACTTGCCCAGCGCACAGCAGGCCAGCATGCACAACCATGCGCCCTGCCAGCACGCCAGCCAGGCAGCCATGCCAGCCATGCCACCAGAAGCACCAGCGCCCAGACCACATGCATGCCAGCCATGCCAGCGCCCAGCCCACACCTGGGCCATGCCAGCCACGCATCAGCAGCCATGCCAGCCACCAGCCTGGCCCATGCCAACGTGCACAACAGCAGCACCATCAGCAGCCAGCCCTTGCCTAGACCATGTCAGCCATGCACCAGTGGGCGGCACCATCAGGCAGCCCACGCCCAGCTCATTGCCTAGGCCATGCTAGCCACATGCCAAGCATGCCCATGGCCCATGCCATGGGCTAGCCAAGGCCACCAAGGGCCAACCTAGCCATGGGCCATCAAGGGGCCACCCAAGGCCACATTATCTTATTATCTTTATTTATTTATTTAATTATATTTCAAGGGACCTATTAGGGTTTCTACTTTGTAACTCTATAAATAGGACCCTTAGCCTCTAGTTTTAGATCTTTGATCATTTGACATTTTTCCTTGTGGAACGGTTTTGGGGTGTTCTTGAAGAACACTTTTCGGTGCTTAGCACTTGGGCTACTTGAGTGCAATTCGTGAATCCCTAGTAGAGGATCATCACCTTGCAATTCGTGAATAGGTGGTGATTCAATCTATCCTATTTCATCATTGTGCAATTCGTGAATCAATGGTGATTTATCTATCTTTCTTTTGAGTATTGTTATATTCCATTCCATTGTCTATCTTTGTTCTTATGTTTTCCATCTTGTTCATCATTATTTTCATGCAAATCAAAGATATCCTAAGTCTCAATCTTAGTATTCTTTGGTTTCACAAAATATCCATAAAAACCACAAAGAGAGTCGTCATATTCAATTGTTGAGTCCATTCATCCCTTGTTCATAACTTTTCCATTGTTCATACATAGTCTTGCATCCCTCCATATCACAAACACCATCCACTCACCTATTTGATCTTTCCCACTCATAAATTTCGGCCATCACATTGTTTGCCCCACTTTCCATATTCATCATCTCCATAAAACCCTAGCCAAAACACTATATCTCTCATAAGCTCCACTTCCCAAAATTAGCCTTCCCTCACCCTCACTTGACCTAGCCGAAACCTCCCTTATTTCCCCATCTTACCATATTAGCCACTTACCAAAACTAGCCTCCATCCATCCAACAAAGCCCTAGCCGAAACCCTTGTCTTCCATAAACCCTAGCCGCCCCTCAAGAGTCCCACTAGGCAACTACCTTATCTTAGGGAAAGTTTACTCATTTCAATCAATCCCACAAATCCTACCAATCCCAAAACCATTCCTAAACTTTAGGAATCCTAATCACCCCATATCTATCCTTCATTCAATCTTACCTTGACCTAGCCAAATCCCACATTTTCCATATTGGCCACTTACCTAAATTAGCCTTCTTCCACATTCCACCTAACCCTAGCCACCTTTCATCCAACTTAACCCTAGACTCCCACAAGGTAATTCCTACCACTTAGGAATCCTTATCCCATCTTCCAAATAATCAAAATTCGAAATCCATCCCTTGCCTTAGTCAAACACCAACTTCCTAACAACTCACATGCCTCTTACCATTTAGGATCAACCCTAGCCACCTTACCCATCATCCTAAACTTATTTTCCAAATCCATATCCCTTGATTTAAGGAATTTCCAACCCATTGTCAATCCCTTAAATCTCTCCATCCCTACAATATCTCTAGCCAACGAAGACTTACCTCAATAGCCAAAACCAAATCCCAATCCCTCCAATCACTCAACTTCCCTAAAATCACTCCATTCCTAGAATCCCTCAAGTCAACCAAAGACTTCCCTCCTCTTGCCATATTCAAATCATACCTTCCATATCTTACCATAATCAAATCTTATCTTCCAAATCTAATCCCTCAACCACTTATCCCCTAGAACCATTCAAACCAACCAAAGACTTCCCTCCTCTTGCCATATTCAAATCATACCTTCCATATCTTACCATAATCAAATCTTATCTTCCAAATCCAATCCCTCAACCACTTATCCCCTAAAACCATTCAAACCAACCAAAAGACTATCATCCTATCTTGCCATATTCAAATCTCATCTTACATCTCCAAATCCCTCAACTCAAGGAACAACCCTAGACCCATTCAAACACAACTCATCTTCATCATTAACCTAATTCCCATCTTTCCCAAAGTGACTCATCAATCAAGGAGTCCTAACCTCATCCAACCACATCCTCCCAACCCTAGCATCTCATCCTACACTCCAACCCTAAGCCAACTTTTCCAAATCTCGAAATTCTCCTTAGCCACCATTCAAACCCTAGCCCAACTTCATCATATCAACCCTAAACATCATCCAAAAGGGCCCAACATCAAGGGCAACCCATAAGCCGTTCCACATGGCATCAAACACGCATATTCACCACTTAGATCACCCGAACTCATCATCATCATTTCCATCACTAAACACTATACCTTCATCAACCTAGGAACCCATCATTGCCATTATACGTGCAAGACCAAGCAAGAAGGCTTGACACTCGGTCACCATCATCATTAAGGCAAGCTCGCGGACTTAATGTTTAGGGACAAGACCGGGGTCCCTAACAGGTATGCAGCTATACACGGGGAGACATACCCTCCTACCAAAAGTTATAGTGTATTCGGACGTTAAAGTGCCTTTTACGATTTGGTATTGACTTTTGGTGAGGGATTACAAATGTTTAACCGTGTCTCCCATCCATATATGTCCAATATGTTGTTTTGAAAAATGACATTTTACAGAATGATTACATGAATTCCATATTGGACTTGCAAAAAAAAAAATGAATTTCATATTGGACGACAAAGAGAACATTCATTCAAAAATACCCCAAATATTTCTTAAAAACCCGTTGAAGTTAAGAAAATAATCAACTCAACTATTTAGAGTCCAATAATTTGTTAAAGCATCATGAATTAATATCCAATAAAAGGGCCATTAAGGACTAATCAGGTTGCTGCTCAAATTTCTCAATCAAGATGAGTTTGAACTAAAGCCCTCGCTTCTTGAGCATATAGCCCAGAGGAGTTGAGGCCATCTAACATCTAAAAGACAACTAGCCAAACACGACAATAACTTAAACAGAAATTTGGTTACTTATGAGGAGTCAAAAGGCCACTGATCATAATTCTCAGTATTTGGTACTGGGGGATTTAGAGGGGTTGAGGAGTCAACATTAAACTTCAACAGAATTGACAAAACTTGCAAACACTTTTGAATAAATAACCAGGAAAATACCTCCATGCGCGCAGTTTCTTTTAATGAATGTGACAAGATCAAATTTTGGAACTCATATAAGAGCTATTATGATTCTAAATAGCATTAAACAACTACAGAAATTGTGTAATGTCCAAGAAAGTCTAATTGAATATAATAACTTTTTTTCTCTGAGGTGAGTAGCCCTTTCTTTCATGATATGATAATTGCGGAAAATCGAAGATAATGACTGCAAACTATAAAAAAAAGGTTTCTTTAACAACATGATAGAAGAACATTATGGTACCAGATGGCACTCCCCTGGCTTCAAAAGATTTTATTACGGCCCAGCTAAAACTAGCATGTTCAATCGTTATAACTCCCCAACTAAGTGCAGGATACCACATAAACAGAATACTGAAGAAAGTGATTAAGGAACATCATTTTCTATTGGAATTAACTGGTTATTAGCGGCTGATTTGAAGTAAAATAGCGGAAGCAAACAAATAATAGTCACACACATAGAACATTAAGATTTAAGTGGTTCAGCTCAGAGTAAGCCCACTTCCACTAGTGGGGTCGGTCTCAATAAATTCACTATCAACAAAGGTGGAGTACAAGAGATCAATCACAAAAATTCTCAAACCCAGAGTCTCAATACACCCAATGAACTCTCAGGAATCTCACAAAAGAACTTCTCTCTCTCTTTTCTGTATTCTGGTCGCGATAATCATGCAATACAGGGAAAATATCAATGTATTTTTACTTAACGGCGCAGGAACCCTAATTTACGAACATTCGCTCAAACGGAGTGTCGAGTAAAGCTTAAGCAAACAATACGTCTGGAACTCACTCGAGCTGAGTATCGAGCGAACAATCTGTATTTGGTCTTGATTACGCCCAAAACATAACGCGGTAGTTGTAGCACAGCTTTGGGGTGTTGATTCCACAGGGAGACAGATTAAAGAAAATACAACAGATAATAAAAAAAAAATTAAAGGAAAATATTAAATGATCAATAAAAAGAAAAATAGTTTTGAATGCAATTTAAACAAATAAAATTACAAAGATAAAAATAAAGATCACTCAAATTATAAATAGTAAAGTATCGGGAATTCTTTGCACAAATCGGGTATTTATGTTTATTCTTGATTCAGTGAATTACTCAATTGGGGATTCATCTCCAGAGTCCCCAATCGGAAGATATAGATTTAAAAACCATTTTAATCGAAAGATAACTCTTTGATAAATCATTCTCTACTTTTTAAAGTTCTGTAAATTATCATCCTTATTGATAAACCCAGCGACGACAATATACCCGGAGGCAATACTACAACAAAGAATTAAATCAATAAAGACAATAAATTAATCCAAACATAATCAAGGATCTTACCATTCTATAGAAAAAGCATGACTAAATCTATGAAAGGATTCAATTCCAAAATTATTTGGAGATAAAAAAATACTATTGATAATTAGAGAATGATAAATAAGAGTTTGCATTAATAAAGAACAATCATGAATAAAAAATAAACTAAAAACACCCTCAATTGTGCAAGTTCATCCCTAGCTCTACTGGACTTAACAGTCCACAAACACAACAAAGAAAAACTATCGAATTAATTCCCTACAATCTACTTCTAATTTCTGATTGCTCATTCGTTCATTTACAAGCCTTTTTATAGGCTTCAAAAACCAACAAGCCGTAGCCCACTTCCATTTATTTATTTCTCACTTTCGGTGTCTACGTATAGTGCATTTCTTTTCTTCTCTTTTTTTATTCATTTCTCTTCTTTCCAGCCGAAATGCACCGAATGGGTTGGTTGTTCTATTTTTATTTTCTTTCTTTTTCTTTCCAGCCGAACTCCACCGAATGGAAGCCGAACTTTGTTCATCATCTTGTCGCCCAGCAGTGTATCTTTTCTTTCTTTTTCGGTATGCATGTTATTCTTGTTCCCCACATAGTTTCTGTTCGCAAGCAAAAACCGAATGTTTTTTTCTTCTGCAGCGTGTGTTGTGCAGCGTGTGAGTAGAAGCTGCACTGTGAGTAGAGTCTTGTGCTTCATCTACCCGGGCTACGTGCTGGTGTGCATGCATAGCTCGGACTGGTGGTTTGCAGATGGAAGGTACAGCGACGGGTGAAGACCGTGACAGCACTGCCATGATCGGGTCGTGCGTGCTGGGCTTCACCAGGCGGTGGTAACTTGATCTCCGGCATCCTCTGTTGCTGCTGGAGGTGACTGGGTATGGCTATGGTGGAGTGCATGGGAGCTTGAAGTTTCGGTGACGGTGTGCATGCATAACTCGGCATGTGTTTCATCCCGGTGCAACGTGGTGGCTTCGGAGGAGAAGGGGCAGTCAAAGCAACGGTTCTTGGCCGTGTATGGAGGTGCTCAAGCTAGAGTGGTGGTTCGGTGGAGGAGCTTGAACGTAAGCATGGAGTTTGCATGAAGCTGGACGGAGGTTGAAGACGACGAGAACGACTAGTCGTTTTCGTCTATTGACTAAACGACAAGTCATTTAGGACAAAGGAGCTTTTAATTTGACAGACAAAACGACATGTCGTTTTGGCTTGTTGACCAAACGACATGTCGTTTAGCCTACGCAGAAAATCAAAAATAAAAAAATAAAAATAAAATGAAATGAAACAAAATAAAATAAAATAAAATAGGCAGAATAAATAATAATTAAATAAACAAAAATAAAACTAGAAAAATTAAATAAATAATTAAATAAAGATAAAACAAAACTAGACTAAAATATTAAAAATGCGTTGTGCATGTGAGGAAATAAAATCAAATTAAATCACAAGTTATAAAAATAAGCATAAACTATACTTTTAATCAATTTAATTCACAACTTGGATTTATTGCCTCTTAGTCATTTTTTCATCTAAAATCAATGATAAAATAATAAAACAATAAAACAATTAAAAATATATTGATTTTAAATGTATAAAATATGCAATAATGCAGCTCAATCAGGTCTCTCTTAAGCTAGCTGTCGAGCAACTGTTAATCTAACAATATGTCTACACCTTTGCTCAAGCGGCAAATCCATGTCTCAAGCGAACAATCAGGAATGTCACTTTTTCAATAGGAATCAAGCCAACACTCAACAAATCTTCACCTTGGCTTGAATTCCGTCAAGCCTAAACAAAATCCATTAAACCAAGAGCCGACCCCTTCCACCAAATCCCCTAAGGGAATCACAAACCCCAAACACCAATCAATTCTAAACAAAGGTTGAACTTGTATACAAGAACTAGCTTCGTCATCATATCTGTTGGATTCTCAATGGTAACAATCTTATGAAATGCTATCACACCTTCTATAACAACCTCTTGAAGAAAATGATACTTGACATCAATGTACTTGGTTCTCTCATGATACATTTGAATTTTAGTCAAATGTATTGCACTCTAGTTGTCACAAAACACAGAAATTTCATCTTGTTGTAGTCTCAAGTCACTAATCAAACCTTTCAACCAAATGACCACCTTCACTGCTTCTGCTGCTACCATGTATTCTGCTTCTGTAGTTGATAAAGTAACAGTGGATTGTAGCATTGCTTTCCAATTAATAGCATAGCCACACAAAGTGAAAACATACCATATTAGTGATCTTCTCTTGTCTAAGTCTCCAGCATAATCTAATTCAACATAACCAACAACCCTTGAATTGAAATCAGTTTCTTTAACAAGACTAAGCCAAAATTTGAAGTCCCTTTCAAATACCTAAATATCCATTTCACAGTCTGCAACCAATGAACCTTACCCAAATTAGCCATATACCTGCAAACAACGCTCGCTGCCTGTGAAATGTCTGGACAAGTACAAACTATTGCATACATGATATTGCCCACTGCGCTGGAATATAGAACACGCAACATGAACTGTTCCTCCTCGTTAATCTGAGGAGATAGTGATGCTAAAAGTTTAAAATGTGTAATAAGTGGTGTACTTACTGGTTTGAAATTGGACAATCCAAATCTCTCAAGAACTTTCTCAATGTACATTCCCTGGGACAAGTTCTTGACAACTTACTCCTTACTCTTGACAACTTCTGAAGTAGTGGAAGGCTCCTGACCATCAAAGTCCTCTGTCGTGGTAAGTGCATACATCACCATGTCTGCATGAGCATATCCTTGAGGTAGCTTGATCTGCCTCATCTGTCTACTAGTAGCTATATTGTAGTCTTGCTCACCCTGTGCACCACTATCATAATTAGAATCGTGCTCATCAGCAATAGTATGATCTTGAGTGCCACCTGGCACTCCTTGTGAAGTTTCAACCTGCAACTCTACCTTCTTACCATTACCCTACTCTTCACCTGTAGAAACAGAAAACTCTTTTCTCAGATTAAGCATGGATTATTCATCAAATACCACATCCCTGCTAATTACAAATTTGGGTAATTTAGGATCAGTACACCACAACTTAAATCCTTTTACCCCATTGGCATATCCAATGAATATGCGCTTCTTTGCCATTGGCTCAAGTTTTCCTTCATTAACATGAAAATATGGAGAGCAACAAAAAATTCTCAAATTTGAATAATTAGCAAGAGTTCTAGACCATACCTCATTTGGAGTTTTCAATTCAATAGCTATGGCTGGAAAGCGGTTAACCAAATAGCAAGCTATATTGACTGTTTCAGCCTAAAAATCTTTAGACACGCTGACATTCGAAAGCATATTGTGGGTGTTAATGTCTTAATTTTCACAATAGACTAGAAGGGAGAAAAGAATTATACTTAGCCCACAATGATGATTTGGGTTTCGATACGGTGCTCTTCGAGTTCATCCATAAAACAAATAGAAAATATGCAAATAAAAATAAATAAATAGAGACACAGGGATTTACGTAGTTAGGCATAATGTCTATGTCTACAGGTTGTTCAGGGGAAAAATTCACTATAATGGGTGATTTTATAATCATTCATGGTCTCACATATCTCAAAATGTAATGGAGGAATTTAGAAAAGATCCTTTGGAGTCGCTGTGTGTGGTGGAGCTTCAATGGAGAGCCTGTCTAGAGTCTGTCAGATTTGTAGGGATCGCCTGCTTATATAAAGGTCTATTTCTTTAGAGTGATTACGTCCGACTTGCCTTATAAAATCTTTTTCTTTTAGAAGTCTGAGTCTCTTTCCTTAGGATTCTGAGTCTCTTTCCTTTTAAGAGTTTGAGTGTATTTCCTTATCTCTTCTTAGCCTTATCTCTTGGTTTGATTTTTGGATTTATCTCGAGGCTAAATTTTAGGTTGTTGATATGACCCATACAGATGCCCGCGATGCTTAAGGTCGATTTGCTCAACAAGAAGGTCTTGAAAATCTTCAAGTCAATAATCTACAGAATAAATTTTGAAAATTGGTCCTTAGTTTCCTGTTTGGTCCATGGTTTTATGTTTGTTTTGTGCTAAGCGGTGAAAAGCTCAGCTTGGAGAGATATGTGGTGGGTGTACTCGATCGCATTAGATGTGAGCGTGGAGCTCTGCTTGGGTGGGAGGTGTACTCAACTGTGATAATGGCAAGCGTGGAGTTCGACTTTGGCAGGAGAGGTACTCAACTGCATTAAGTGCGAGCGCGAGGCTCAACTTTGAGTTTGCTTATTTGTGTGGATATTTGCCTGAAAAATTGTTTATTGTCGACGAAGAGCGCATATTTCCATGATTGGTTCTTTGTGTGTATTTTTGTGATTGGTTCTTTATGTGTATTTCCATGATTGTTTTTGCTATTGTTGGAAATAGAGGATTTTCTGCCCCTTGGTGTAAATTGTCATTTGATGTTTCCAATTTGAGATTGATGTTAGAGTTTGTTTGTAGTAACCCGCACTTAAGTGGTATGGAAGCCCATAAACTCCCTAAGCCCACATTTGGCGGTTGTCGAGCCCGTTGACTCATTTCCTAAGGAAATCTGCGCAAGGCGATTGTCGAGGGTCGCAGGGTCTTTTGACCTACGCACCCATTTTTTAGGGGCGCGGGGTCTTTTGACCGACACACCCATTTTTTAGGGTCGCGGGGTTTTTTGACCGATGTGCATTTTTTAGGGTTGCAGGATCTTTTTACCTACACGCCTTCTTTGAGCATTGTGGGGTCTTTTGTCCTACATGACCTTTTTGTCACCGTGAGTTTTTGGACTTGACTTTGGTATTTGAGGGTCCCAGAGTCCTTTGGCCTGCACACCCATTTTGAGGGTTGCAGGATCCTTTGGCCTACTCGCCCATTTCGTCATCGCGAGTCTTTGAACTTGACTTTGGTATTTGGAGCTTGCAGAGCCTGCTGACTTGCCCGCCTGTTTCATCACCGTGAGTCTCTGGACTTGTTTTTGGTGGAGCTTAGTGGGGCTGTTCACCATGAGTCTAGGGATTCGACTTTGGTGGAGTCGTTGTTCACTTCTAATCTAGGGACTCGACTTTGGTGAAGAAGATGCTCAACCACACTATTGTGGCAGGAGGCTAAGTTCGACCGCGCTGTTATGGTGTGAGCCAGAGTTCACTTGTCTAGAATAATTTAGTTGCTGCTACATTTTGTAACCGGGTAAGCAACTCATTTTTTGCCTATCGCAAGGAATTTGTTGCCTGCCACAAGGGCGACAAGCTTACTTTTAGTGCGTGCTGTCCTTCCAGGTCTATTGACCACCAAAGGGTGGCAAATTAGCTTCCTGGGCATGTGGTGGGGCAAGGAACCTGGGCAAGAAAAGGTGATGGCAGCGACCTTCTCAATCCGTGGTGAGCAACATTTTGTGTTAAGGTGCTTCCACGTTGTGGGACAAACTCTCTTCTTGGTCGGGGACCATCTCACCGGCGACAGAGAAAGCAAGCAAGCTGGTTGTGGTCAAGCTGGTTCCCTCAAGTGCTTAGCAATGTGCTCCTAGTGTTTACACGGCACATAGCATGCACGGTATGCTACTACGGCGAGTTAGGTGGCAAGGAATGTCGTTGTGGTCCGGAACTACCATGCTGGCAACAGAAGAAGCTGACGAGTTAGGTGGTGGTCGAGCTAGTTCCCTCAGGGTGCTCGATAATGTGCTCCCACTGTGCATAGTTCCCGCCATCTTCTTTGGTGAGGAATGGTGGCGAAAGAAGCCTCTGTGGTTATGGAGTGTCTTGCTGGCGACAGAAAATGCTGGTCATTCATGTGGTGACTGGCAGTGGCTCTATCAGCTCGCAAACGATAGATGTGGATCTCTGTTGACTTGCATCTCCTTTATGTGCAGTGTACAGCATGCCCGATTCTCTTGGTTGAGGTTGCGGTCAAGGACCACCTTGTCGGTGACGGAGGATGTCATAATTTCAAGTGGTGGTTGGCGGTGTCCCCGCCAGCTCAAGAATGGCTGGTTTGTGGACATTCATAGTGCTCAGCAACATGCTTCCTTTGCACACATTGTGCACGGTGTGTATAGCGCATCCTCGTAGGGGGTCGATGAAGGAACTGCCGCCCCTATATTACCACCCTACAGTGTGACCAGCCTCGAGCCACATTGTGCAACAAGTTGGCAGCCTGCAGGTCCAACCTTGTGTGGTATTATGTGCACTCTGCATGGCACATGCACAGTGCATGTCATCCACTTCTTGAGTTCTTCCTTTTTTTTCTACAACAGTGTTATAAAAAATAACAGACAAAAGATTAAGGAGGTCTTATCTACTTTCTTGGAGACTCAAGGGGGTGGCGGGCAGCAATCCCACCACGTTAAATGCTTGGGTACACCTCGCATACACCTGCTTTGCCTGCTCTACATGGCTTGCGCAGTGCGTACGTGCACAGTGCATGCCATGCGGCCCAGTCCTTTTTTTTATAACGACATGTACATCATGCATGTCGGATGCTCACAGGGCACACCCTGCTTTTTTTAAGACAGTTTCATAAGCTGGATAATCATCGTGCTCCCTTTTTAGTTCAAAGAATAAAAAGTCGATCCCATAGACAGCGCCAGCTATTAATGTCTTAATTTGCACAAAAAACCGGAAGAGATGAAAGAATCATCCCCGGCCCATGATGATGATTAGGGCTTCAAGATGGTGTTCTTGACGTTTATTCATAACATAAATAATAAAAAAGCTAATAAAAGTAGATAAAGAGAGACACAAGAATTTATGTGGTTCAGCATAATACTTACATTCACAGGTTGTTTGGAGGTGAAATCCACTATAATGGATGATTTTACAATCTCTCATGACTTCACATATCTCACAATACAATGGAGAAATTTAGAGGAGATCCTTTGGAGTCTCTATGTGTGGTGGAGTTTGGTGTATGGAGCTTTTGTGGACCCCTACAAAGGGCTAGGTTTTAGGTTGCTAATTTGACCCCTACAGAGGTCTCTCTCCAAGAGAGGCCTATTCAATCGTTCAGCTACACCATTTTGCTGTGGAGTGTGTCTGACTGTAAGGTGCCTAACAATACGTTCATCTTTGCAAAATACACCAAACTCACCCCCTGCCCCCAAAATTTCATTCCACTGTCGTTCGAAGTCTCTTTACCTTCTTGCCTATCTGATTTGTAATCAAAACTTTCCACTGTTTAAAGTTAGCAAAAACATCGTTCTTTTATTTCAGGAAAAAAAAAAAAAACCCAAACCTTTCTTGAATAATTATCGATAAACGTGAGTAAATACTGAACAACACCTTTTGATGGAACAAAAGATGGACCCCAAAGATCAGAATGAATATAGTCCACAGTACTTTTGGTTCAATGAGCACCTGTAGTAAACTAAACTCTGCATTGTTTCCCAAAAACACAATGCTCGCAAAAGTCAAGTTTCCCTAACTTTGGATCACACAATAAATTCTACTTACTAAGAATAGACATTCCCTTTTCACTCATAAGACCAAAGCGCATGTGTCATAAACGAGTAACGTCTGAGTCTAGATCATCTGAAATAGACATTGTAGCTACACCTGTCATTGTACTGCCTTGAAGGAAATAAAAACCATCAGTCTTATCTCCTTTCATTACAACCATAGAGCTCTTGCTGACCCTAATAGTTCCACGTTCACCGGTGTACCACAAATCCAAAGAATCAAGAGTGCCCAAAGAAGTAAGATTTCCTACAAATCTGGGACATGTTGAATGTTAGAAAACGTTTTGACAATCCCATCAAATATCTTAATCCTAATTGAACCAATCCCAACAATCTTATAAATTTCACTTATACTTTCATGTCCATTTTTATCATTTTTTCTCTCTACAGGTGAATAGGGTTTCACATTCAGCCGCTCGATTTTGGTCTTCACGAGAGGCTACATGGTAGCCATTGATGGTGGCACAGGTCGGCCTTCCTTTACCGACTTGGTGGCTGTTGTTCCGCAGCCCATCCCTGAGATGGTTGACGTTGAGGTATACTTTCAATTCTCCAAACAAGAGATTGCACGTTCCGCAGAGCCTTTTCGATACTCTGTTGTACTCAAATTCTTGAAGCAACATCCTTTGCTGGATGTTGTGCAGGCTTTCATTCATAGCCGATGGGGTCTCTCAGCCACCTCGGTGGTCTCTTCTATGCGTTGTCCACGTAACATCTTTACGCGCATGGCTAATGAAGTCGATTTCACTAAAGTCTTATCGCGGGATGTTTGTGAGATTAATGGAGTTTTCTATTGTGCCTTTCGTTGGACTCCAGAATTTAACAAGGATGAAAAGCCCTCAAGGGTACCAGTATGGCTTTCACTACCGAGTCTTCCTTTTAACTCTTACCGTGAAGCTTTTCTGAACATACTGATCGCACCTATTGGGACGTTCATTCATCTTGATCATCTGACTCGATGTGCTACGAGAACGAATGGAGCAAGATTATGTGTGGAAGTGGATGCTGCAAAAACCCCTCTGACTCACTTCTGGATTGGGGCACCAGGCTTATCTTCTAGCCGAAAGGAAGAAATAGTCTATGAAACACTTCTTGCATTTTGCCTTACATGCAAAATGTAGAGTCATAATTCGTAGACCTATAGAGCAGGAAAATCTTAGAAGAATGTGCATGTGCGGGCAGGGAAGAAAAGGAATCAAGAGACTGTGAAACCTATAGCAAAACCGATAGCAAAACCTATGGAAGATTCGATAGCAGAACCTGTGGTTGGTATGGAAATAGAGGGAATGGAAACAGAACCTGTGCTAAGTACCTTGGATATTGCGGATAACCTTCCATCTGATATCGTTATAGAAGAAAATATGGTGACTGGTATGGAAACAAAGGGTGCTGTTGTAGAAGTGGTCCCGAGTCCATCTGAAGCTGTTCCACCGTCTGAGAGAGCAGATCATTTGGTGTTGTCATTGGTGGTGCCATCTGTTCCACATGGTGACAGTCTATTAACTACCGAAACAGAGGGTGTAAAGGCAATTGAGACAGAAAAAGATTTCACAGTTTATGTTGAGACTGCAACGGGTGTTATTATGGGGGAGACTTCAATGGTGAATCTTGAAGTCCTGGTGGTTATGGCCAGTGAGTGGGTGGACCAATTTGTGGTGCGGGACCCGTTCGTGGTGCAGGTTGAACAGGAACCTGCGGATGCATCTGGTGAGGAAACGCTTGTGCTGGAAATTATTGTTTCAGAACCGAAACCAGATGTTCAGTCTAAGGTATTTTTGCAGGATAAAGACTATTTTACTGAGTCTGAGGCCAGTGAAGGTAAAAAAAAGTATAAGAAAAAGTTGTTTGTAAAAATGCGAAGTTCTTCTCAGGTTCATGCTTGAAATTCAAATCCTACTCAATGATTGATTCCATTTTCGTATGGAATGTTAGAGGGGTTGGGACCTCCAAGAGTAGATTAAAGAAGTTCATTGGTAAGTGCAAATCGAAAGTTGTTGCTCTTCTAAAACCTTTTCAAAATTTAGAGGGTGCTCGAAAATTTGCACGATGTTTCAATTTTGATCATTTCTGTTCTAATGAGGCTGAGGGGGTAAAATCTGGATTTTCTGGAATAGTACTTGTGAGGCGCAAGTGGTTCGGCTGGGACTGCAATTTATTTCTCTTTTAGTAGGTGAAGGAGCTGTGAAGTTCTTGCTCACTGTGATTTATGCCAAATGTACCATGGTGGAGAGGAGATACCTTTGGGATGATCTCAGCTCTAACAATTTGGGATCACACCCTTATGTTTTTGTTGGTGATTTTAATATTATTCATAATGACTCAGAAAGGATGCGAGGTAGGCCTTGTCCTAGTATGGCTATGGAGGAATTTAATAATTGGATTCATCGAGGGGGTCTGATGGAAATGGTAACGAAAGGGAGTGTTTTTACTTGGTGTAATGGGCAGTCGGGTCTTGCCCGTTCCTGGGCACGTCTTGATCATGCTCTCATGGAAAGCCCTTCTTTTGCTTTGTTCCCAAATGCTATTTGTTCTTATTTTCCGCGTTCTACTTCAAATCATGCTCCCATGTTTATTAAGTTCAAGAAAGATCCTTTCTTGTATGGCCTGGCCCTATTTTGATTTCAATAGATGTGAGTGGATCACCATAGTTTCTTGGATTGTGTTCGGACAGCTTGGGCTACTCGGGTGGGGGGGTTCGGCTATTCAGATTTTGTCTAGAAAATTAAAGCAGACTAAGGTGGCTTTAAGGAAGTGGAATAAAAGGGTTTTTGGTCATACCTTGATTTGTATTAAAGCTCTTGAAAAATAGGTTAAGGAAATTGAACAACAGCTTCAATTAAATTGGGGGAAAACCTTGGAGAGGAAGTTACATATAGTTGTCTCGGATCTGGCTAGTTGGAGGTGACGGGAAGAGTTGAGATTGGCACAAATGGCAAAATTAAAATGGAAGATGGATGGTGACCAAAACTCAGTTTTTTCATGCTTGCTTAGCAAATAAGAGGAGAAAGCGAGTGCTGGAAATGCATTCAAATGGGGTGTTATATGAGACGCCGGAAAGCATTCGTCAAGGGGCAGTGGAATATTTTTCTTCTTTCCTTTAAGAGGAACCACCGGTTGAGCAGCCTAGACTTGAGCAGTACATTGATCCCATCATTTTAGAGGAGAAGAATGCCTCACTTCTTCGTGCACCTACAATAGAGGAAGTTTTGGAGGCTTTGTCTTCCATTCCATCTCAAAGTGCTCCGGGTCCTAACGGTTTTGGTTCGGGTTTCTATAAAAGTTGTTGGGAGGTGGTTAAAGTTGATGTCTTGAATGCGGTTTCGGATTTCTTTTCATCCAAGCACCTTCCCAAGTTTTTCACGGCCTCATATTTGGTTTTAATACCAAACATGGATTCGCCTACAGGTTTTGATAAATTTCACTCCATTAGCCTTTATTCTGTTTTTTATAAAATTTGCTCCAAGATTATTGTGAATCGATTAACAGGTCTCCTGCCTCGCCTGATATCTTCAAAGCAATGAGCCTTTATCCCTAGGAGAAGTATCTTTGAGAACATCAGTCTTACCCAAGAAATGGTTCAATATATTAATAAAAGAATTCATGGGGGAAATATTATGTTGAAAGTGGATATGGCAAAAGCTTATGATCGTGTGAAATGGGCTTTTCTGATTACAGTATTGCAAGGTTTGGTTTTTCTTCTCAATTCTATGACTTGGTAAATACTTGTATTTCTAGCCCATGGTTTTCAGTTATGATGAACGGCACGATCAAGGGTTTCTTCTCGAGAGGCCATGGTCTTCGTCAAGGGGATCATTTGTCACCTTATCTATTTATCATTCAGCAAGAGGTCCTATCCTAGATGATTCATGGCAGCGTGAGAGAGAATAAATTTGCTCATTTCTATCAGGCCCGAGGTACGCCTATTAGAATTGAGATATTTTATAGATTATGAACTTTGGAGAATTTTAAATTGCTATTTATCTGAGGTTATTAATATATGAGGAGATTTATTTATCATTTTATGCGAAGAGTTATTTATTATTTTATGTGGAGACAGTTACTCACTATTATTTGGAGAAAGATAATGGCTTGGGTGATATTATTAATAGGTTTTTGATAAATCTTGTTGTCGAGGTATACACTTTAGGCTTGGATTGTACTTCTGAAGCATGTGATTATTGATAGTAAGTGCACGTGTAAAAAGGATGAACTTATTGATGTTGATTGTAGTTGTGCTTGATCCACGTAGTAAGTTAGGGCTTCTTACTTTCCACCTGAAAGAAATTCATGATGAGAGTTGTGCTGAAGAGTTAGTATCGAGTGTGAGACAGGTATTAATATATTTGTATGCAGAATATAATGTTGCGTCGGTTCTACCATCCGAGAATATGAGCCCCCTCTGACATCTAAAACCATAAATGATGGTGATGGAAAACGTGAGACAAAATGGTTCTACAAGCGGTATAAAGCCTCTTCCACCATGGGATCTACTATTGCCAAAATATAGGTGGATCGGTATTTATCATATGGTTGTGAGGTGCTCAGCCCATCTTTTGACTTGTTGACCTGGTGAAAAATTAATGAGTCTAACTATCCTATACTTGCAATGTTTGCACAAGATTTGTTGGCTATGCATATTTCCATGGTTGCATCTGAGTCAGCATTTAGTACGAGAGGTCGTGTGCTTGATCCTTTACAGAGTTCATTGGCTCTGAGAATCGTTGAGACACTTATTTGTATTCAAAATTGGTTGAGACATCCGTCAACAACAATTGATATCCAAGAGTCCATGGATAATGTGGAGAACTTTGTAGTAGAATTGGGTAATGTTTTCCTTATTTTCATTATAATTTAATTTTAGTACTTTTCATAATCCAAATTCACTAACATTTGATATTTTATTTTTATTATTTATTAATGTTTCTATATAGAGTTGGGCGTACAATTAAACGTCACAACTATTGAAGATTGAAGGTTGAAGCACGTTAAGACACAAATGACAAGACTTGTTGCCATTTATTTATCTTATATTTTTTGCTTGCATGGTTGCTATGCTTAAGACAATTTGTTTTTATTTGTAATGTGTAAGTGTAATATTAAACATTTAGTGAAGTTATTTTTATTTTTTTTAGTTATCTAGTAAGTAGTATAGTTAGTATTAGTATATACTTACGCCATCACTATTTGACTATTGCTAATTTATTTATTTTTTTAAACCTAACATTACAAATGACCTTAAATTAAAAATGAAACTTGAATATTTAAAATGGGCTTTAAAAACTCACTATAGCAAATTAAGATTTTAAAGCAATCCAAAAAAGGCCCAAATTGATCTAGAATTAGTGTAAAAAAAAAACCCAAAAAATAGGCCCAAGAAAAGGCCCAAACCGACACCAAACCATTGAGCCGGCCGGTATTCCTCCTCCTCATCAGCTGGTTTGGTCGGTTCTCACTCTCAAAATCATGCAAGTCAATCGGTTGGCTCAGTTAATTGGTTTTCACCCCTATTTGCAATAGTGGACAACGCAAGAGCTACACAATCTTTTTTTTTTAAATGATTAAATAAGGAATCCATATGAAAAATTTTAATTTTTAATAATAAATCTCACTCTTTTTCAAGAGGATTGGGTGGCGCTTGTACACTTCACGGTTGTATGTAGCATTACTCGTCATCTATTGTAGATGTGCATTTCTTTCTAGAGGGTATTAAATGCACGAACATGCATGCCTTAATTTTGGCTAGAGCTGCATGTGACTCTCTTATGTTTGTTGTTAGTCATTTTCAACCGCTATCTAGAGTTCTAGACATGGACTCAACTAGAGCAACCGTGACTTTCTTTCAAGAGTCCTACCAATAAGAGGTTTTGAAGCCGTCTCTCTCTAGAAAACACCGAGACCCTCTCTCTCTAGAAAACACTCGTCTTGAAGCAGGACAAGGGGGAGCTTTGGCTCCCTTCCCCCTCCTTCCTCCCTCCCTCCCTCCCCCCTCTATGTAGCTGTTTTTGTGTTTTTTCTTTCTGTTTTTCAGGCCTATTAAGGGTGAATCGCCGATCTAGAACTTCCCGGCGAGCTCAGGCCAGAATGCGCCACGCCATGGTGTTGCCCAGCCGCCGATCTTCAAGACCACCGAACGCGGCGTCAAACGGAACAGCGAGTGGCCCGCACGCAAGGGTCGAAGTTCCCGGAGTTTTCTGGCGCGTGTTTTCCACGTGCCACCGGGGAGCCCTCTGACGTCGCCACGAGCGGCGTTTCTGGAATTCGCGAGTCCGGTACTTCCAAGATCGCTCACCGGTTCCCACCTAGTTAGGCGCGTGGGCTACACGCGCCACAACAACCCCTTTTGTGCACTGCTTATGCAGTTGTTGTTGGGTAGTGCTCGTGCCATTGTAGTGTTTTTGTAATCTTGTTTGTCTGTAATTTCTTTTATGTAATGTTGTTTTTAAATTAATAAAAACCCAAAAAGAAGTCCCCCCTCCGCGCTGTCGGATGGTGGGGTTTGGTGAACCCTACCCTGCTTAGTTGGGGTATGGGGGTTTTATAACCTCTGTCGTGTACAGAGGTGGTATTTCTCTAAGACTTAGGTTTTTAGAAATTTGCCGTCTGGACTAGACCCTTCAGACACGTATGTGTTCTGAGGAGCTATTAATATTTGTAATTGACTTGTTTCAAGTCAGAGTTATATGTCCTATCTTAATGAAGGGTGATCCGCTTTTTTCGAAAAAAAGAATCCTATCAATAAGTGCATTTTGCACTTTTTTTTTATATTTTTTAAAATAGTTTTTAAATCACTTTAAACATTTAAAAAAATTAACTCTTTAAAAAATACTTCATTATCCATTAAATAAATAAATAAACATAAAAAAAAAAAAAAAATCGTTAGAAACTCTCGGGAGAAAGTCTCGGTTGGCCAAGCATTTTCCTCTAGACATTTATTGACCAACCATTGAAGACATATGATGTCACCCTTTGCCCACTTTATTGCATTCGCTACTTATCCTTGGTCAAGTGTAATTTATGTTTTATTATATATTTTTTTACTTAAAGGTATATATTTTTTACCTAATTTATTTTTACAATCATTTTCATTTCATCTCATCTCATCTAATTATTATAATTTTTTATAAAATAAAATAAATAATTTAACTTTTTCAAATCTTAAAATAAAAATAATATTAAAAAAATATATTTTAATAATATTTTATTCAATTTTCAACTTTTATCTTAACTCATCTTATCTCATCTGCGAAAACAAACCAAGCTAATTTTAGTTGCGTTTGGTTGTTGGTGAACTCAACTCATTCCAAATTATTTATTGATGGAACCCACTATTATTTCAACTTCTTATAAAAAAATTTAAACTCATCTCAATCTATTTTATATATTCAAATACATATCTCGGTATATTTTCATTCAAACACATCTTAATGAAATCTATAAAATATTACTATTCATATATCAATTCATATCATTTGAAATCACCTCAACATTCAATGCAACATAAGCGTTGCCTCTTGTCTACTCCATGTGTATTTGAGCTATACTTATTTTTATTAATATAATCTTTTACCTATTAAAAATGTATTTTTAGAGTTCATATTTCGTACCTGGAGAGATGGAGTCTATTTTATAGCGATACTCTCTGTCATTTTCCTTTCATAAATGTTACGGCGTTTATGTTTCCTCAAGGGATTGTTAAGGAGGGATTCCAAGCCATATTTGAGATGGGTGGTGTGTGCGTTGTAAAACATTGTTCTTGGAGGCATAGACCTCGGTCGGCTTCCGAGCCATATAGCGTGACCCCAATGTTTCCTAGGATTCAGTGATTCTGACCCAATTCTCAAGCCCATTTGTAGGTCCAGGTTAGTGGATGTTGGTCATTCAGTAGTCAAAAGGTGCCTTATTTTAATCAAGTTAAATTATATTTATAGTCCTAGTTTGTACAAGTTCAAGTACTCCCTTTGAAAAGGAAGAAAATGCTAGTCTGTCCCATGTTCTGCTGCCTGGATTTGACCGTTCATTCATGCATTTTAATTGTTTTTCTTTTTTTCTTTTTTAATAATTAAGAAAGTAACTACTAATATATCTGTATATTTTTTTAAAATGTTTAAATGTTTAAAAAATGTATGAAAGTAAAAAAAAAATGTAAATGTACTAAAAGCACGCATAGCGATAAATGCCGGACGGCCGAATAGCAGGATCTAAAAGTAAATAAATCTAAGATCTTATATGAAAAAATTATTATTTTAATAGTAAAACTTACTTTTTTTTTAAATAAAGTGCGCGTGAACTTGCAAACTCTAAAACTATATCTAGTATTACTCTTTTGATCCATTACAATTGTAAACCATAGTTGGGCAATTTGACTTATTTTGATCCATTACAATATTAGACAATCTTAAATGTTCATTAATTATTACAAAACATAATTGATGCGCCAATCTTTGTCTTACTCTAAACCCTAAAATTTGAATCGGAGTTTTGAGGGATCTTAATCCCAATTTTAATGTACGGCTATGCATGTCTTTATCGGCCAATGAGAGCTTTGAATCAAGTAAACCATATCAGAATTTGAATAATAGTTCCAAGTCTTAAATACAAATTACAAATTCTCTTGGCAGTAGTTAAAGATTACATTCTAACATTTGGGTATCACATC
Source organism: Cyclocarya paliurus (assembly GCA_029856935.1). Lineage (NCBI taxonomy): Eukaryota > Viridiplantae > Streptophyta > Magnoliopsida > Fagales > Juglandaceae > Cyclocarya > Cyclocarya paliurus. The sequence goes on from CM056951.1 coordinate 22,022,055, forward strand.
CATCGTCTTCTCCATGGTCCTTCACTCTCCTTTCTAAACCAGTCTAACTTGCAAAAATAAGTAGCAAATCAGCAAGATTAATCACTTCTTCTTTTTTCCTTTTTTTTGGGTCAGGAGCCTGGTCACCGCCCAGTGGTGCAGAATGTAAAGAACAAGCATATATAGTCATGCTATGCGAAGATAATCCACATCATCTAATGTGTCACCAGCAGTTGGGGGCAAGCTATTCCGAGAAAATCTTGTACGAACTTGGGCATGAGTCTCTGCCTCGTGCTGAAACATCTTAACCAACTCTTCCAGCTGCAGCTTCCTAACTTCAACCTGTTCCTCCGTAACAGGCCTCTTGAACCCAAGATATACCAGTCCAACTACAATTAGTAGCAATCCCAAGAAGAAGAGGATCGCTGAAAATAAACCAAATGCATATGGTGTACTCTCTGCTCCCGGCATTCCATCAACATTGATCCCGAATAACCCAGTGATGATAGAAAGAACAAGGCCACAGCCCCCAAAAACAGCAAGATTATGGGTTACTCGAAGGCTTTTATCCTGAATTGATATTTCTCAAAGATGAAAACTTATGTTAATATATGAAGATAGATGGAATGAGTGGCCCCATTAACTATTTACCCAGTTCTAAAAAACTCAAAGAGTGTAGATTTTGGTTTTGTTCATTTACACAAACCTGCAGCCATGCACGAACAGTACTCTGCATCACATCTTGAATGGTAAACAGGCGGCCACGAGCAGCTTCTTGTTCCTCAATCATTTCTCTTGTACTTTTTCTTATTCCCTCTAACAAGCTTCTTGCCACATTTCCTCTCAAATGTTGGAGAAGTTCAAACATAATCTCTTCTCTTGCATGAAGTGACCACTTCACTCTGATCACCTGTCATAGGAACTGCAAAATTATAGATTGCAGTCTTCGTACATATAAAATTCAGTGTCTGGGCAACCTCACAAGACTGTCAAACAGAAATTAGACAGTAATTGAAGGTTCAAGAATATGGAGCCAACACATAAAGTTGACTTTTCCCACTTTACATAATTTCTTTTTGATAAGTCATTTGCGTATTTTTTAAATGGTATTTAGTCAAGAAGAATTCAATTTTTTTAATAAGGCAAGAAGAAATCATAAGACTGAAAATAACGCAAATAACAACCAATGCAAATGTTCCTCCAGTGTTAAATATGTAAATCTTTGTTTCACATGTGTAAAAACCACGCCCGTAATTTCACAAGGGCATTAAAACCAAGCCCCTAATAGTATTACAAATCCACATAAGAATCAGCAATTAACAATCAGATACATCTTAATCTGACTCACCGTCAAAACTAGCATATAACATGATAAACACAAACACTCTCTGTGTCTCTCTCTCCACCAGAGTATTTTTGGAGTATCACCATTCCCATCCAATCCCATTCTCCAAGATCTTTGGGCCTTCCACAACACTTTGGTCTCTTGGATAGATGATCCATGAGTAAACTCTTGGAAATGTGAACTTTTTTTCTGTAGCTTCAGTCACAGGTTACAGGATGGGATTTTGAATATTCAACATAAACTCCAGCACTCAGCCAAATTCTACCACTTGAAAAGAGAAAAATTAAAGCGGTTCTACTTAAAAGTTGCTTGGACTGCCTGTCTGTACCCCATAGGCTGGACAGTATTCAAGGATACATGATAGGAATCCAAAAGGTGAAAAACTTTAATCCATAGTTGTCTACTCAGTTGTTTGATTCCGATTATCTTATAGAAAAAAGGTCCAAATGCAAGGAAAAAGGGAGATTTCTCTTAAGCTTGGCTGGGCATATCCCTCTAAATTCTGGTCCAGTGATTTTTCAAATCTCATCTGACTCTTCTTCTAATTTGCCAGGACTATAGAATTTTTATTTGCGGTTCATTAGAAAGATAGGTTCAGTACCCCTTTTTTTTTACTATATGTTAATGCCCTGTTTTAACTTGTGTTTATTTCTGTTTTATGGCGTTATGGGGCATACTTTGGTACTCATTGTAATGTATCTCTTATTTGAAAAAAGTAATAATATATCAACTGCCATCACAAAGAAAGAAGTAGGAAAATAAGTGAAAGGGTCGCTTCATAGAATTCATCTAACGTTATTACTCACTTAGCAGTTAGGACATATAGAATTCTATAAAATGTCATATACCAGCTGGCATACTCATGGATAATTTTCAGCATCTCTATTCTAGCAAGGAGAAGTAACATACCTGTCTCGATAACTTTCTGATTTCTTGGTTGAGAATTACACTAAAGAGTTGCATATCTTCATGGTTTCTCCTATTCATAGAGTAAACTGTAGGTCAACATTGTAGTACATCAACGTCGGGCAAAGAATATTTTGAAAATAATGAGGTAACAAAACCTGTCCATGAACTTCAATTCAATCTCGTCTGCTGCCCCAAATATGTCTTTACGAAATAGCCTATAAAACAAAACAAAAAACATTAATCAAAGCCACACAATTCCACAAATTATTATGACATTATGCACGATGAAACAAAAATATGACTAAACTATTGATATAGGAAAACTGAGATTTAAAATCTATCATATAGCGATAGAGGAGCAATTCGAACGGCAATAACTAAGGGTGGTTTGGATTCAAAACTCACTTCAACTCATCTCATCTCATCATTACAAATTTCTCAAATTTCCACACAAAATATAATAAACAATTCAACTTTTTCAAATCCCAAAATAATAATAATATTAAAAAATAATATTCTAACAATATTTTATTCTACTATTCACAAATCATCTCAACTCATCTCTGAATCTAAACCACCCCTAATTTTACATGCATCTGCCTCAACGCACTTCAATAATACTGGGCACATGTGTGAATATGCACGAGTACATGTGTGTGTGTAGTGAGAGAAGGAATGAAATTCTCTCGATTCTTTTTTTTTATGACGAGGAACTCTAGAGACCATGCAAACACAACATGTCATTTTACCCAGTCAAACCCCATACCCATGTAACTCGCCCACATAATATGGATCAGGTAAATCAGCGGCTTTTTCACTGAGGGTCAGTGGCTCCTAAAAATTGTTTGCATCCCAAGGTACCTTAGATATGAGGGGAGCATACCCCAAGACCAAGGCTTACCACTTGGCTCAAACATCATTGCATAAAGTTTACTTCTACTATTATATTTTATTTGGTACTCTTGGAATTCACATGTTAATTACTAGTTCATCATCCTTGAAGAAAACATCAACCCAATTTGAGAACAGAAAAGAAGATGGACATCAATGCATTAATCCAGTTTTTTAGAGATATGGGACTGGATAAACGGAGAAGAGACAGATTTTTTTTTTTATAGGTAATCAAGAAGTTTTATTCATAGAATAGGTTACCTTTAGTATGGGATAAAGTCCAGAATTCGTTTTTCATTTGTAAACTAAGGTAGGTTCTCTTCCACATTTAATAGGACAAGGACTAAATGGAATACAAACAAGCCCCCAGTGAGATGTATTGCTTACAGATCTACCAAAAACATTATATCAATTAATGCCAATAAATTGTATTTTGAGTTGTATATTTACATTAGCAGTCCCAAGCCAAAGACAAAACAAAAGTTTAGTAAATTAGAAGATCATAAAAACCAGTAGAAAACTGCAAAACCTCTGCCTAGATCATAACAAAGAGTTTGGCTTCATGTCAAGGAGCATTGAAGTACTTCTTCAAGTGTCAATTGATAAAAAGATTAAATAGATTGTTTTTCATAAGATTAAATAGATTATATCAACAGACAGCAACCTTAGAAGAGTATTTCATGATCCATAATACATGTCAATTACTTTTGTACCCATCATGCCACTCATGTCAATTACCAATATATGTGACAATATAGCTAGAAAGAAAACGGTGGAAATGGAGATATTTTTCTGATTAAGTGGGGGAAATGGGGACATTTCACACAACTCACAAGATATCGTTGATGATGAGGAATCCTGGAGACCATTCAAACACTAGATAACCTGGTTAAATCCTAGACCCACGTAATGCATCCCCATCACACGGATCAGGTAAATCATTGGCTTTTCACCAATGGGACGTGGCCCCTAGAAATTGTTTGCACCCAAGGGCCAGGTCAAGACCAAGGCCCTTACCACTTGAGCCAACCCCTAGAAGCAGTAAAAATTAAATACATGAATCTACATCAATGTCCATGTGTTATTAAAGTAGTAATCTAGCAATATTGTTATTACCTATCATCCCATCGAGTAAGGCGGCAAGCCAAATGTGCAATGACTTCATGCACTGTTCTTGGTACATTATAACCTCCAGAAGAAAGCAGCTCCTATACAAAAGCAACACACCAAATCAATGATGCAAAAATGGAGTAAAAAGTAAAGTTCTGCACGTTTGCAAATAGGGAAAGCTTATGATATTTTAATGGGAAGGGCCAAATGGAACAAATATGTTTGGATTGATATGTAGATAATTTGTCAAAAGCTTGGGGATCTTTCTGCAAAGAAGTAGAAAAGTTGGTGACAATTTATTAACTTTGTTCCCCCTCTCCTGGATGTAAATCAATCCCTGTTTCAAACCATAAACCTTGAGACCATTAAACATATCTTTTTTTCAAGAATGAACAACCTGAACTTCTTTGATACCCAACACATTTGTTCTGGAAACATTTCCCTTTAAGTGCAATGCTGTTATTAGGAAGTTTTGTGCTTGCCAAGACCGAAGAACAATGGGGATGTCATCCTCATCAACAAAAGGAACACCAACTGATTGTCCCAAGAGCTCGAATAACAGCCCCCCAGCGACTCTAACTGGGACCTGAATAACAGTACAAAGCACAATAAAGAATCTAACACGATCAGAGTTTCAGAAAAGTTTGAAGGCTACAATTCATGAACTTTTGAAACATTTTTAATTGAAGAAATTACAATTATTTATTTCACCGATAAAAAAAATTACAATTCTTTGTTTCATTCAACTTATGAAGTACTATAAGCAAGTAATAACTGGCTCAATGTGCAGATATTGATCTGATAGCTATATTTATAACCCTTAGATAAAGACTGACTGTAAAACTCAAAAGCCATCAAAATTTTCCATCAATGAAAACTGGTGCACCCCAACCACCCCCCCCCCCCCCCCCCCAAAAAAAAAAACTACAAAAAAAATATTAGCATCCTTCAAAATTCTCAGTTTTCTAGAAGCAGTTCGCAACATGTGCAATCCCTAAAAGCCATTTCAACTTCCTTATATGTGATCTAGTGCAAGGGTGGGAGGGACTGTCAACAAAGAATGAAGCAATTATTGACGGTCAGTTCAGCAATTGCACATGTCAACAAGACCTGACTTCCTGAGTTCAGCAACACAATCAGTTATTTAATTTAGCTATAACATTCTTTTGATTATTAATAGCTCATCAATGTCATCATGTCATCATAAGAGCAATCAAACATTCGAGTATTCAAAGATTAGACCCAGATGGTATCGGCATATGGCTAGAAGTGTGATCATTTGAGCATTAGCTTTTTGGCTATAAGAGGTTTCTGTCAAAAAGATCATTTGAATTCTCAGTATTACTTTTTTCTTGTTTGTGCTGTTACTATATAGAATAACTCCATGTAAATATGGATATAGAGCTTACAGAAGCATTACTCTGAGCGTAAAATTTTTAAGGTGGTGTTAACTTCTACATCTTCTTTCTTGCTCAACTTTATTTCCAATTTTAGCACTACTTTATAGATATCATAAGTTAGGTTGCTTTCATTTGTTTTGGGAAATACATGATGGAAAGTAAAAAAGAGAGAAGAGAATATACTGCAAAAGAGAATAAAACAAACTTATCTGCTAAGCGGCAGGAGAGGATGTGGAAGTAACATAACAAGTTCGTACTTATAAAAACCAATGAGATATAGTTCAAGCGAGATTTCCTCCCCATAGAAGTGGGTGGAATGTGAAGTATCAAGACCCAAGGATTGTATGTCTAATTACCAATGAAAAAGGAAAAAGAGAGCAAATTTATCAGAATTGGTAGGGCAAGATAACAACAGAGAAATCTGCAGACTACTGGTATTGTGCTTTACATAGAACTTTGTGCAACTGATTGACAATATATATTCTAATTATTTAACATACACTTTTATCCAAGGTTCAGTCACACACTCACATATCTAGAAATTTTACCTAGAACATAAAAACTCTTAGAATGAATCGTACAACTAGAAATTATTCAAACCCCATGTTCAGCCCAAGATACAACATTCATATTTAGCTTCCCCTGGCACGGAAGTATAAATATTTTTTAAGTAAATTCATTTCACTAAAAGTGCAGAGGCAGCCATAGTACACAGGTTGTATACAAGAGATAGCACCCTTGATTATTAAAAGAAAAACAAAAAACCAGCAAACCAGAAATATAAGTGGTTATTAATAGTTTAGCACTCTTTATCTGCATGAGACTCTCGATACCTATCATAGCTTCAGGTCAATGATCACGTGCTACATGCTACTCGAAATCTATGTTTTGTAATTCATGAAACTAGCCATACCAATAAAATTGGAAATTTCATGTACTTGAAAAGAAATCTACCTCATACAAAAGGTGTTTCATCCTCTCGCTAATTAGGAGACTTTCATCTCTTAGAGCTAAACTTACAGCCGGATGTAACAGCTGAGAATTGCTGAGCCATGCCTGAACCGAGGGGTGACCTGCAGACACATGGCACCACCATATGGGCCCTACTGGACATTCCCAATAGGGAGCTGCTAGATCTGCAACAGTTAGGTCATCATCTATGGACTCAAATTCCAGCAAGGACAGTTCAGCATCCACTTGCACAGTTTTAACAAGTTCTGAAATTCTAGCCCAGCCAATTGGTACCCAATGACTACCTTCAAGTCTTTCTATACCCTGGCATTGGCTTGATTGATGGGTCTGAACATATTTGTAGTCATCAAAAGAAGAAGTCTCATTGCTTCTGAGTTCTTTTAAGGAATACAACTCTAATAGTTTGTTCCCATCTATTGTTGGGGAAGAAGGCTTGGCTTTTCCAATTGCAGGCACTTGCGTCTTTAAATCTTCACCATCCACTTTCCATCGTGATGGGATTTTCGAATGAGATCTTGAATGAATTGATCTTTTTGGGCCCCGGACAAATTCAAAAGCACAAATGAGCCCATCTGTCCAAAGATCATTTTGCACATTGTCGTCATTATTAGAATAATTTTTATGGCCTCCTGGTTTCTTCATTTTATTGCCAGGGGAAGTAGAAGGGTTTTCACTCGTGACACTCTTCATGCGTTCCATCTATGCAAATATAGAAAATGAAACCATCAGATAACATCTATATTCTCTTGACGTTCGGGGGACTGGAAACAAGGAATAAAAATATCAATTAGCCCTTTATCTGCCATTCACACAAAATAAGAAACTCACAAGCATCTACTTTCTGGAGCAGCTTTATTGAGGCTAAAATCTGTAGAAGCTCGTGTTGACATCTTGACAAGTCAAATATGGTAGCATAACTTGGAGACAATAAAGATTAGCTGCAAGAGGGCCATCCCAAGTTAATGGCTTGAAAGCTTATGTGGGAAACAAAACTCAAAACATTTAAAACAGATTTCACCATTTCAACAGAAGTCAAAAACTCCATTGCTCTTCAAGAATTGCTTATTTTCCACCACCATCATTTAATTCACATTTAACAACTTCAAAGAAAAAAAAAAAAAAAAACTTATTTCTCCCCGCTGGAAATTGTCCAGGGACACGTAAAATGGAAACAAGGGTCCTCAACGACACAACCTTTTGTACATACTTTTTTTAACCATTCTCGTAATTCTATCCGCTCTTGTTTTCGATCCTCAAATTTCCAAAATTCTCTTCATCTCGGTTGATAGAATTGTCCTTATGAAAAATGTATCCGTCCAACATCATAAGAAAACTATCTAATAGGTAAAGTTGAACAAGATAGAGCCGTTATTTCAAAAAAAAAAAAAACAAGATAGAGCCTAAGTAAGCATGCAAACGAATAAAGCCAACACAAATCAAGTGCTTTAAAAAGCAAAATTATAAATAAAGAAATGACTACGAAAGATTAAAATAGGAAGGAATTAGGCAACGAGATTACCAGAGAATGAAGGTTCTGGGAAAAGCGAACGAATTTCCAGAGAGAGTAGGTGTTAAGCAAACATGCACCGTGGCAAGCAAAGAAGGATCAGTACTGGACTCAGAAAAGCTACTCGCTATTAATTGTTGCGACGAGCAAATTAAGCTTGTTAAGGCGGACAGCCGTTCTGCTCTGGTTGGTTTATAAGAAATATCATTAAATTATCACAACAATATTTTAATATCGTTTTATTATTTGAAAAACGAAAACCATTTACAGTAAAAAGTAAAAACCATATTTTCATAAGGGAGATAAATTGGTGTTATGATCAAATCATCAATGATTTCAAGTAAATAGATTGGAAATTTGTTTATATTAAAATAACTCTTGAGTAAGATTAGAAATTGAGTTATTCTACTCTCACGTCGGTGTATTGTTACAACACACCATCTACATCACTTAAATGATAAAATTTGATTTGTAAGATTCAAATTTTAAGATTTATTTTCGAAATTCAAATTATGTCAAATAAGCATTTTACTAGATGTTCTACACACCGATTTGATATTATAATTTTTCCTCAAAATTATATCATTATTGAAACATGGAAAAAAAAAATTCTTACAACTATTTTAAAGCTCTATGTGAAATTGAGGGTAGCTAGGTAAAATTGATAGTATTTTTTAATGAAGAGGCATGGTTGATTGTAAAATGAAATTGTAAAGTAATTATAAGAAAAATTGTAAATGTATAATTACTCTTACAACATTATCTCAAGTTGTTGGTTTAGTAGTCCTTTATTTTTTAACAATGATAAATTTAAGGATTACTAATATCCCTATGGATTACAAAAAGATGATGCAATAATATCCCTATGGGTCCAAAAAGATGAAGGTAATAGGAATTTTGTTTTTGAAGTCTATAATAATGCACCTAGTTGTTTAAAGTAAGAAAAACATAATTTTTTCATTCTAGAGTTATCATATTAGTCATATTAGTAAGGAAATTTTTGTAATTTTTTAATTAAACATTTTTAAAAAAGAAAAATTGCTTAAACCGAGTTTTTTTTATAATTTTAATGTTCAACGTATTAACTGCAAAAATGTTGTTTTTTGTTTATTTCCTGACACGTCATATTTGCCACATGAATTGATGGATTAACCCAAAGAAAGATGTCGATTAACAAGTTGCAGGAAACACAGAGAGGGGATGGGAATATAGTAATAGAACTTTCCACTACGACAAAGAGAACACAAAAACAAGTGAAAGAGAATCGACTTTGTCCACTAACTCGAATTAGCAAGCGGTCTTCCTAAGTTAAACATAAGCAAAAAGACATAAATAAGTAGAATACAACCTCAGTGGCACAGGCCAGCAGCCAGTCGAGGTCTCTTCAGACCAACTAATGAAACATTGAATTATTAGGCCGTGGAATGCCTGTGATTGGCCTTTTTTTCACACTCATTACAAGACCCTGAAAAACCAGGAGGTCACTGAGAGATTAGTAACTGTTTTGCCATATCTGTTGAGACTGCTTAGATGGTTGACCTTGGGAGCCACCTAGGGCTCCATCCCTAGGGTTTTGCTGTTGATGTTCCATTGATAACCCAGTTTGAGAATGATAGAAATTTGGGTACCCAAGAGCACCAAAATGCTGTGATGGCTGCTGTGCTTGCCGATACCCACTAGGCTGCTGATTCTGCCCTTGGAAGCTGTAATATGTGCTTGGAAGCGCAGAAACTGTTCGGGAACCAGGCCCGTGAACCCACATGGCTGAATTGTCACTCTGCTGAACGCACAAGGGTAAATGAGCGAATTGAGACTCAAGAAGAAGATACATACAGAAACTGAAAACCGTTTTAAGACACAACTGGTGGCTTTTCATGCAGCATGCAAATTATCCCTCTAGATCAATTACCATGCCTTTTAAAACACCTTTCCAAGTAAATTTTTCTATTTTGCAATCATTTTAACGAAAACATCATTTTCGGATGTGACATCCAGAGTGTTCCATAAAAGAACCAAAGGTAAGCATTTCATGTCATGGTTTTTCCAGAGCCCAGTAAAGAAATTACCTGCTGAAGTGAGATCAAATGATTACTGTCCTTGTACTGAGAACTAACATCATCATAGCCAACAGTTGTGCCTGTAGGTACAGCAGGTGGATTCAGAGGAAAGTTTCCCCCAGGAATGCTGGTTGAACTCCCAAATGCATATCCAGAGGCAATAGCAGCAGACTGAGGCAAACTGCTGACAGAAACACTGTTTTTATATTGTGGTAGCACTGTGGCCAGAGACTGATGGTAAGTGTTGTTACCAGCAAATGCTTGCTGGAAGGCTGAGGGCATGTATGTGTAGTTCTGAGGCATGAATGGGTAGCCAATCATGTTGGCAAAATGTCCTAAAGGAAGATTAGGTTGGGAATAAGGGTGCACGGCAAGGTGTTGTGGAAGAGCAGGTCCTGTGGCAACGCTGGCACCAGGCAGTGTCTGTGGATTAGGCAGAGGTGTAGATATACTACCGGCTCCCAAACTCTGCACAGAATGAAGATAATGATCAGAAGAAAATTGCACAACTAACACTTCCTGAGGTTATTGAACTACATTGTTTTCCTAACACAAATTCCATTACTTGTTTATGGGTAGTATTTATGGATAATACTACATTGTTGAATAAACATTTGCTTCTTGAAATAAGTCAAATCAGCTAGTAATGACTACAGAAACAATTATGTGCCCTGATATTTCTTCTATTGATTAACTAATGCACATGTGTGTGTGTGTGTGTGTGTGTGTATGTGTGCGCGTGCGCAAGTGCGAAGCAGTGATGCCAGGCCTAACACAAGAAAGCTTATGACCAGTATTATCCTATAACACCCCCATCCAACATTAGGAATATGAATAACCCACAGAGTAAGTCATGTAGGTAGCCATGGATGCTAAGTCCTACATTGGCTACTAAGAGTCAAATTGGGCTTTATAAGTGAGGAAGGCTTCAAATTGACTAATCTTTTTGGGGGTTATAACACATGCGGCTAGCACTTTCCTAGGTCGTTACATATGGTATCAGACCCATCTAGCAAGGCCAACCATATGATACTAGAGAATTACATGACATGGCTCTAATGAGGACGGCAAGAATTTAAGAGGGGGAGTTTGTAAACCCTAGTCCTACATTGGGAATACGAATAACACACATGGAGCAAGCTATAATAGCATTCGTGGGTCCTAGGTCCCACATTGGCTACTTGCTAGGTAAAACTAAACTTTACAAGTGATCCTAAGGAAAAATCAAATTGACTATTCTTTTTCAGGCTCTAGAGCAGGTTGTTAGCGCTTTCTTGGGTCATTACATATCCCTCATCAACTAAAACTGCACTCCACATAGAAATTGTGACGACATGCACTGCAGATTTGCCTTGTCAATACAGTGACACATCTTTTTCCAACTTCAGCATCACACGGTGAATCTCAGCTTGGGAAAAGAAAGGTTAAATACATTATACCTATTCTTCAACCCTTATCAAAGTGGAGAACATCATGGATGGTCGAGATAAAAGTTGCACAATAAAGGACTTTATACCTGAAAGCCTGAACAAGTATCATTTTCTAGATTCTCATTTTAGATAGATACTTAAATCCTATAGTCTGTTGACTTCAAATTTATACTCCCATAGAGCATGGGTGCTCGCTATCATTAAGCAGCCTAACTTTAAAAAATTGAGTACAATAAGCTAGAGCAGAGGGCGCACCTCAGGCATGGAAATGGTTGGACCACTGATAGAAGCCACATTGCTGTATTTTGTGGGCATTGCTAGTGTCACAGGAAAGGGTGAGTATTGAAGATCCTCCCTTGCAGTCTGAGCGGTCGAAGCCAGCAAAGTGCCGGGCAACGAATTTGTATATGCCTGCTGTTGAAGCAATATATAAAGTGAGCGACAACAGTTAAGTGCTTCAATTTCTGTTCACCTAAGATCAGCAGTATATGCACGTATAGGACGACAAAGCAGTAACAGAAAGCACATAAGAAGCAGCACAAATGGCAAGACTATGGATGAAACAAATTATTATATTATAATAAGTTTGAAAAGAGAGAATAAAAGTGGATTCAACTTCAGTAAAATAATGACAAAAAATAGCCTTCATTGTGTGCCTCTTTCATTCCTCTAGTACATATTTCTTGTCTAGAATTATCCTAAGTACAACTAGAAAACAAATAATAATAAATTACTCTAAATACTATAGACTTCCAACCACTTAACAAGTGTCCTAAATCCTTTTGGACATAAACCCAGACTTCCTAAATCTTCATGTGTCACAATCATTTGCGTTCAAATACTGAATAAGATGTGTCTAGTAAGCCTTATTTAGCACATCATTTTATCCTCACTTATCAGTCAGGATGAAGTCATAAGCAACCATTTTAAACAAGTGCACACAAAGATAAATCTGATATGACCCATGACTTAAAAATCCAAATTTTGTTAGGAATTCTCAATTATATGCCACAAAATCCCTCTATATATATGTACATGTTTTTTGATGGACAACCACACACAAGATGTAATGACCTAAGGAAAGCCTAAGACACATCTGGACCTATACTCCAAAAAGAAACATAAATGTTACTATTAGTGCCCCATGAAACCATTATAAACAGCAAAATATTTTCCCTTCCAAGTGATGGGAGATCTCAGTCACCACCTCGTATACTCATCTGGAATATTACGTTATTAAAGAGAAGGTATTCATGTTTATTTTCACAAAGCTTTGTCATTGACCTATTTGTCAAGCAACTTGCCTAAATATTCATCATCTTGACATGCATATCCATGTGACATTTAGACAGTTTGGTGCATTGTAAGATCTGTTTCCATCTCAATCTTTCCACAAAAATCTATAAATTTTGGTAAATGGTAAACCTCACGTTGTTTCCTCAACGATTAATTTGAAAATGTGAAAATTTTATTGGAATCTAAATCTTATAATTTGATCAACAAAAAAGGACCTTCAGAATAGAAGTTTTTATCTAGACACCACATGATCTCCAATTACTTCAATATCAACTCAAGTGATTCAATAGCAACAAGTTGTACTCAACCAAACATAAGATTCTATGAAACCATCATTCCAAAAACTAGAAATATTGCATATTGAGGACACAACTAAGCCATTTATCTTGTTACCATTACACTCGAGAAAGAAGCAAGATTCTGCATCTGTGAGCTAGTCTGTGGGTGAGTAAATGCAGCATTGAATTGCTGGGGGCTTTCATATGTAAAATCAGGTGCAGATGAAGGGAATGTGTATTGATTCCCCTGAGCAACTTCAGGGGTCTGCTGTTTCAACACCTCTGGCTGTGAAACAGAAGGAGAATCATAATTTGAAGTGTTCCCACCATTTCTATTAACTAAATTTCCATCTGAAGTGGTTCCAATATGCTCATCCCCAAAATACTCCGGTTGCCTGCAAGAAGCTTTTGTTAATAAAAATATAAACAACTGATTAAAATAGTTGATACCACAATAAGGAGGGCTTACCTAGATTCTGAATGCCCAATTGATGAAACATCTTGTGCGGTAGATGTCTCCTCCAAGTCACTTTTCAAAGGCCTAGTTGCAAATGACCCAGAACCAGAAAAGGCGGCACTGTTTCCAGATCCAAAACTCCCAAAGCTCAGGTTTAAGCAGTCTGACGTATGGAGTTGGAGGTGATTTGGAATTATTACAGGAGGGTTATCCTCTTCAGGTAGTGCTACCTGATCATCCTTCTGTAAATTTAGGTGCTGCATGTCTGCAGCCACTGATGAAATATCATCTTCAGCTGATATTGAAAACATAGAATAGAAAATTGTAAGACATTAATTTCTTCAAAAACCAATAAGCATTCAGGAATTTCTAATAAAGACTATTCTTGTTCACTTCAAGGTCACAACAACAACAAAAAAGAAGAAAAAAGTTAGCCTTCCAATCACTTAATCCAGTAGAATTATGTTCGGATTGAGTTTAAGAAAAACAAACTTCCTCGATTACTCCAACAGAAGTTCTAACACTTCTGGTATGCAGTTACTGTAGTTCATATTCATGCATGTGGATCTCCAGAAAAATTAGACTTCTTTTATCAGAATAATCATCAAAACAACCACACAAAAAAAGGATGGCCATTTCAAATACTAGAAAACAAATCTACGAGGTAAATATGCATATCAATGAAAAATGTAAGGAAAGAAGAAATACAGGCCAGAGCAACGTTGATATCATTGTTGTCACCTTCATTATGCTCCAAAGCATGCTTGTGAGGCTGGTAGGAACTCATGTCGTTATACGACGTATTATCAAAGACAGATGCACTTCCAGAATTCTCCTCATGCATACTTCTACTGGACACAGAAGCAGATCCAGCATGGCTTGCATTTAGCACCTCCACAGTCAAATCCTCTGCTACCTGGACCTCATCTAACTGGGACTTCGTATGGTGACTACCTCTACCCAAGGGTAAATTCGATGGATCTGCATATGGCTCAGAGTATGAAGGTTCCCCTACAACAGAGGACACAGTAGTAGCTGGTGGCTGCTCAATTGCAGGCCATTCATCAGCAGGAGGAAGGTGCTGGTTTGTGGCAAGTCCTGACTCAGCATTTATGTCTGACACCTTGGAAGCATGATCTTGAAATGAATGTGAATCATGAAGTATTGCCCCAGAAGAAGTTGCCAAAATATTGTTTTGAATATGAGGATTTGACACATTAGAAGCCTTGCCATGTGGCCTACCCATCTTTACAATGTCTGCCATTGACACGTGACCTGGCACCCCCAACCAGGGAGACTGAAATCCAGAAGGCTGCGCCGATAAAGATATGCCATCACTTGTGTCCACTGTCGACATCTTATTTTCCATGGCTACAGAATCACTGCAAAAAAAATCTTAATACCTAAGCTAACTGTTGCAAATAGATATTATATCCTAATAAAATCAGCCCTCAAAAGGGACAAGTCCAGAGTTAATTCAAGTTCTCCAAAATGCAGGAAACTTAAATGTGTAAACAAAATCTTTCTTTTACAGGTTATCAAACATTTGGACTTGCTGCCTAAAGAAACGAGATCTGCAAGACAATGTCAACAAATTCAAGCTTCCAGGATATGGGAAAAAATGTCTTAAAATATATTCCTGCTATATGCAACAAGCATACCATCAATAAATGCTACAAACCAGTTCATAGGGTCAATGTTCAATAGGCATGCCTCCTTACAAGTAACAAGCAACTTTAGAAAGCAAAAGCAAATCTTCTTTTCTTATAAATTAAATTCATTAAATACTTTAGGCTCCAAAAGCATGCTAACTATAAAAGTCAATAACTGATTAAGGAAAAAGATGTAAAAGGTATGCATGCATGGAGGCTGATTAAGCATGCTAACTATAAAAGTTAAGAACTGATTACAAAATAATTACGAAAACAAGGGAAAAAAGTATTCATTCATGGAGGTTTTAATGTTGTCAAATTCCCTTGCAAAAGTTTGTTGCAACTTTGGCTGGGTTACTTTGATACACTCTCTAACCTACATATATATTTCTTCAACCAATTGTATTCTGTTGGGTGGAGAAAAGGCAAAGATGATCAAATATGTAGGATTCCATACAAAAGACACAACTTCGAGGGTACGTCCTTTTTGGGAGTACTCATCCCCCCAGTTGGCTCCTCATTTTCCTAGAAGTATATTTAGATAAACAAGATGCCATAAGGGTACCTTCTTTGTAGGGAGGGCTGCCTGAGGCAAGATTCTAATGAAATGCATAAAAGGCATATTCTAGTATCGGAGTAGCATTGAGTTGTATGTGCCAGTAAAATAGTGATCATTTTCTACTACGTTGTGAATTCGCTAGGAGCTTATGGGCATCGATATTTAGCACTTTGGGGCTGACTCTTGCATCCTCAAAGGATGGAGCTGTAGGCATGTTGAAGAAATCCTTGTGGTGGTCACAGAAATTCAGATGTTTGGAGGATGATCTTTTTATGCCTAGTGTTGTGCATTTGGCAAGAATACAACATTCAAAACTTTCAAGACCATGCATTGTCTTAATTATTTTTTTTATTGATAAAAAATTATTGAAATAGGAGTAGGCAAGAGCCCAAGCACATGGTATATACAAGAGGGTCACCCATGCATGGTGATCCCACTATAAAAGGAATTCATGAAAGGGCATGCTATTAAAATCAATTACAATCGACAAATGGATGAAGCACTAAAAAAGAAAGTTCTAAGCTCTCCTATTGACCACTCACGATCTTCAAAACTTCTTTCATTTATCTCCCTCCAAAGACACCACAATAGGCATAACGGGACCATCTTCCACATTGCCGCAATCTATGAATTACCTTAAGGGCCTCTCCAAGAAGCCAGGAGATCGATCATGTGTCTCGGCATCTCCCAAGCAAGTCCCACTCTAGCAAAGAAGTCACTCCATGGGTCATAGCAATCACACAATGAAGTCGTAGATGCTCAATGAACTGCCCACTCTTTTTGCACATGCAACATCAATCCATGACAATGATTCAGCCTTTCCTTAGGCTGTCTAATGTGAAAGTATTCCCCAAGGCAGCAGTCCATACAAAATAGGTTGCATTTAGGGGAGTCTTCATCTTCCAAATGCTCTTCCATGGGAATGGACTTGTGTTATGCATGCTAAGGTTCTTGTAAAAGGAACATACGGTGAATTTCCCTACCTCAGAGGGATGCCAAGAAATCTTATCTTGATTAACACATCACTAGTAGACTAAACAATTTTAGAACTACGAAAAGGCATCAAATTCCCAATCTTGAGCACACCTCTAAAGAAGGTGACATTCCAATTGGGAATGCCATTGGATATGTCTAAAAGATCCACAATCGAGGCTTCCTACATCCATGCTATGCCAAATATTTATGGATAAGCATCCTTCAGGGCCCTATCGCCACACCATATGTCATGCAAAAATTTAATTTTGGTCCCATCACCCACCACAAAGCGAACCTCCCCATGCCCATACTTTGATTCTATGACAGTCCTCCACAAAGCCCCCCTTCTTGTAGGAATCTCCATAACAACTTACCCAATAAGAAGGCCTATTAAAAATCTAGAAATTCTGGATTACCATCCACCTTCTAAAATCAAGGAACATATCATGGCCCACTTTAGAAAGTGGAATTTGAATTCATCATCCATCCCCCCATAAGAAATCTTGTTTGAAGTTTCTCCATGCAATGGGACACGTGGGAAGCGGGAACAAAGACAAGAAGTAGGTTGGCAAGTTGGAGGGAGTACTTTTAACAAGTGTGACCCTACCAACTTTGGATAAGTATATCCTCTTCCAACTAGCCAATTTATTAACCCAATAGATTTCAATTTCAAAGGAGAACCCAAAGGGAGGTCAAAATATTCCATCCATAATCTCCACTTTAGGAACATCCCCCACTAGAACTACTGATTTGGCTAGATTCGCCTTTAATCTGGAAACCGCTGCAAAGCAAAGGGATCACCTTGTTGATAGTACCAATAATGGCCGACTCTGCTGAGAATCCAGATAGGAATCCACCCTCCATGACACCTGAAATCACTTTGCTAAAAGCTTCCATTACAAAAAGAAATATTTATGGGGCTAAGGGATCACCTTGTTGCAAGCATTGGGAGCTTTTAAAAAAGCCATTGGTGCGCCATTCACCAAGATAAGGAAACAAGTGGTAGAGATGCAATGGTTTTATTTTTGGATAAGTAGGTTGAGATACAATGTTTAATCCACGCACACCATTTCACACCAAAACCACATCTCTCGAGCATGTGATCCAAGAATCTCCAATTAACTTGATTGTAAACTTTTCCAATGTCTAACTTGCATAGAAGCCTCAGCTCTCCCGCCTTAAGATTATTGTCCAAACATTCATTAGCAATAAGCATGGAGTCAAGAATATGCATGCCTCTTACAAAGGCATTTTCGAGTTTTGATATAATCTTCTCCACCACCAAGCTCAATTTATTCACCAAGACCTTCGAAATGATTTTGTACATCCCACTCACCAAGCTAATGGGACAAGTTTATAACCTCTACCACACCCGATTTTGTTGGAATGACAGAAATGTTGGTTGCATTGATTCCAAACCTTCCATTTCATCTTTGATCACTTCCCAATTTTCCTTGAAAGGAAGCCATAGAAAAACCATATGGAATTGGAGCCACCATACTTCTTGTGAGTCAACAGGGTCAAAAGCAAGTCCTTCTAGAATTGGTCTCCAAGAAAATTGTTCCGAAAGCAACAATAAATTTCCAACTTTGTCTCCTGTAAACTTAGCATGTCAAGTGTCAACTTTCAAATCGCGAAGTTGGTTTTGAATTTTGTGGCATTTCTCTAACTTGTTCAGCCCCCTTAACATTCCATTAGACATTTTGAGCTTCATAAACTACCTTCTTCGCCCATTTGTTCTTTCCCAACTAGCACTCCCTACTCTTGCATCATAGTTTACCGACCAAGTAAGCCTCTCTCTCTCCCCTTTGCTAAGGTAGATTCGGGAATTGAGCATGAAGGGGGCTGTCCAACTTCAATTGCCGTAAGTAGAGCAATGATTTGGTCTTCAAAACCCTCACATGAGAGCCCTATGATTGGACCTCCCTAGCCTTGTTTAATACCCACTTTGATGCATGCATATCACCATAATCCCAAGTTGTTGCATCACAAACCACTTGACCTCCAACCACCTTCAATGCCATAGCCGACACCAAAATAGGCTCCTTTACCACGAAGCCAAGAGATCAATCAACCTTCATGGCATCACCCAAGCTAAGCCCACCCTAACAAAGAATTCATTCCTCAAGGTCATGGCAAACAGCGCCACATCTCTTCTGGCCTGACTCACCAACGGTCATCTCCTTTTTTTCTACATTTCCAATCTTGCCCCCCTGCTTGTGCTCCATTGCCCTTTTATCTCTTGAGCCACCCCTCCCCCAACACCTCCTTCCCTCTATTATGATCTCCTCTAATGGCAACTGCTAGACTTGGAGACAAGAGTGCCTCCAATTATGTCTTTGCAAATAAATTCTTAGAGCCCAACAACATTTGTTTGCAATTTTTGAATTCTTTTGAGCCACATTCTTCACCATTTGTTATGATGAAGCAAGCATCATGTAGTTCCAAAGCTAGTCGATTTCGTCCCCTTCCCCATCCGCTTCTTCGAGAATAACTCTCCCACTAACCTCATATTCCACTAAATAATAGGTATTTTCCATAAGAATTCGAACTCTTAAGTACTGCTACTGGCACAGAATGTTGCATAAAAATCCTTCCTTTCCATCGGGAGATGCACTCTTCCAAAGTATTCCCCAGCCACTTCACAGTTGAAGCTCCCATAACAAATTATTTCATCACCCTTTCTATTTCTCTCTACTATACGTATTGAACTAGCTCCTACCACCATAATCTCAAAGATCGTGGAATCAAATGTCATACGTTGATATAAAGGGTATGCTTAGCCTAGTGGTCAAGTATCTCCCTTGGGGAAGGGACTAGGGAGGGCATTGGTTCGAGTCTCCAGAAGTACCTTTTCAATTAAAATTGACAATACTTATAAAAAAAACTTCAAATGTCTTGATTAAAAGCCATAAATTTCAAGAATCTCTACACTTGGATTACTTCTCAAACAGCTCCCAATTCTCCATTGTAGTAGAATTTAAGGAAATTTTCTTCTTGTTGGTTGGGTATATCATTGTGTATACTTCCCGTGTACTTGGCTTGTGCCTCTCTATGCTTTTTATTATTGCATTAAGTAAAATAAAAATAAAAAAAAGTTTCCATTGCAAAAGATTAGAGTGCAAGTGGTTATCACAAGCAATGACAAAGTGTTGATTCTTTTGCAAGGCCCTCCATCAATGTCGATGATTGAAAAATATTTAGCTTCATTGGATTTTAGGAGCATTCATAACATGTAGAACAAGGCATTCCTCATTCTACATTGGAAACTTTCCCCAACCATTTTAGAAAGTTGTGGCCTTGATCAAGCAAGGGGACTGGTTAAAATTAAGAACATGTGGTTGAAGACGAAGTATGTAGATAGATTTAAGCGTGGAGTAGCTATAGCTTCAAGGATGAGAAGCTGAAAGTAATAAATCTTGACCTTATCAAGTAGAATAAGGAGTTGAGTTAGGAAAATAAAAATAAAAAGCTCTCAAGGAATAACTAGTTTTGGAATTAAGGGGTGGGGAGAAAGGCTTATCTTTGGATGAGCACATAATGAAACAAAGTGAGAATTTCAACAAGAGGCTTCCATAAGGTTACTTCATGAAAATAGATTTGAAGGGGCTTCTACATTGTAAAGATTAAATATGGTGCAGAATCGAGTCAAAGGTGTTCTATAGAAACAAGAGACTTCTACAAGGTGACCTCGTGAAAACAAATGGAGAGGTTTTTGAATGTGTGAAAGTAGACACAATAACCACATACTGTTTCAACATAATCTATAACATGTGTGCATACCTTCAAGACTCCAATTCCACAATATGTGTGTGTGGGTATTTGAAGATTTTGAACCTCACCTGGGCAAGGCCATTCAGACACAGAGACCCACCCTTGGGGAGTAAACCAAAATACACAATCCCATCTATCAAACTCGTGTATAGCATTAGGTAATCTAATGTTTTTTATCAGTGGTATAGCATTAGATAATCTAGGATGTCTAATTCTACAACTCATCTCAAGTATGCCTTCTGACCACTAAGCGGTACTCTGACAAGTACTAAGATCGTCGGAGATAGAGAAACAATTGTAGTAGGTTACCTGCCATAATGACACCCTTCGTAGCACTACATAGGATGGGTGTGAATAGAATGG